>CM077877.1:53782506-54382506 GCA_039720435.1 Amazona ochrocephala
CTTTGATAATTTTTAACAGCTGAAGTAGTGTTTCTTCTTACATTTCCCAGATAATCATCTACAAATATGATGACAGCAGCCATGGGACACTTCTTCTGGCTTATGCCTAACCTTCCTTCTTTGCAGCCTGTTGTGGTTTAAACCCAGCCGTAAATCAGCCACACAGTCATTAGCTCACTCCCCCTGTTCTTGCCCCCACTCCTGGAGGGATGGGGAGGAGAGTTGAAAGAATGTAACTCCTACGGGTTGAGATAAGAACAGTTCAGTAACTAAGGTATAACACAAACCACTGCTGCTACCACCAATAATAATAGTGATAAGGGAAATAACAAGGGAAGAGAATACAGCCTCTCACCACCCACCGAATGGTACCCAGTCTGACCAAGCAGTGATCTAACGCTTCTGGGTAACTGCCCCCAGTTTAGAGAGTGGGCATGATGTGCTGTGGTATGGAATACCTCTTTGGTTAGTTTGGGTCGGATGTCCTGTCTCTGCTTCCTCCCAGCTTCCCCTCCTCCCTGGCAGAGCATGAGGCTCAGGGAGTCCTTGGTCAGACTAACCATTACTAAGCAACAGCTAAAAACATTGATGTTATCAGCGTTGTTCCCAGGATGAAAGTCAAAAACACACCAGCTACAAAGAAGGAGAAAAATGACTGCTGCTGCTGAACCCAGGACACAGCCTATGCTCCTTATAATGATTTAAATTTAAGTTGCAATTCAAATAAATATGAAAAAAAAATCCGAAGAAAACATAATCCTTCATCTTTATTTTAAAATTCTTTTATTTTTAAAAAGTTGCTGAGTCACCTATCAATAGAATCTTGCAAGTATTGCCATTTAGAAAACAGACTATCATCGCCTTGTGAGAAGAAACCAGTAATCTTACCCCAATACCCAGGCTTCAGTATTTGGGACAGGACACAAGCAGTTGCCTCATGGGGCGCCTTTACCTTGCTACACTAAGTGATTCAGGACCACAGACCAAGAAAGATGAGGTAGTCTCATGGCCAGGAACTAAAACTGTAAAGCATTGACTTAACAGAACAAAACTCAAATCTAGGTATATACTGAATGCAGTAGCATTTCTTCTGTTATACCCATGTCAGTAAACATGTGAGACTCCATATGGCAACCCACAGAGCTGACCCACTGATCTCATTTAATACTGAGCGATATTGCAAGTAGATGGTGATGTACACAACTTTTGTCCACATGCAGCAATACATGATTTGGTCACACTATTCAATCATAGATGTACTGCAAGAACCTTCCATATTTAAAAATGTTGTTCATGTGTGTAAATTTTGTTCCCTTTTATTTTATATCAATTAACCTACTATTTGAAATGTAACAAATGAAAATCCATCCAGTAGGTTTTTTTCTTAAAGTTTATTCTGAAACTACTAATAGTCATTTAGCTTTCACAAAGAGAAAAAGGAACAGAATATGTGTATTGACAGTAGAAGTCGGAGGTTTTGATTCTTACAGCATTAGAAAGAATATACAGCTTCATGCTTATAGGTCCTCACATATTGTGTAGTTCTTGTTGTTTATTTACTAGATAGGCAAAGCTGAAAGCCGTATCCATTTTCTGAATAGATGGATTTCTTCCACGTTCAGCTGGCAACTTTCTTATTTTGGAAAGCCTTTATCAATTTCAAGAGCTGTTTGTATTGCTAAGGTAGAAATCTTTCCTCAGGTGTCTAAAATGGCAATATTCTGTTTGTTATTAAGGAAATGAATGTGATTTATATTGTCATTTTTGTACATCCTACATCTCTATGTTGTAAAAGTACAAGTATTTTAACTGACAAAATAGTTGTAACCATTTGCTCTTTCTGTGTAAAATAAAAATCCCTAGACACATTTTTACCAGAGAAGTCTTCTCAGCTTGTGGTTTTCCAGATATAAAGGCAGGACAAAAAAGAGTAAGCATTCCCTAAAGGGGGACAATTGCTCCAGGAGCAGCTTGGCAATACCTCAACCTCAGACCTATCTGTTTAAATGTGCTTGAGCCAGACAGAATTCTAAAATATATTAAAGCTGTGGAACAGCCAAAATAGCTGTTCAGGCAGACACAAGAGAGAGGGAGGAGAATGAAAAAAAAACCAAACCTGAATGTCTTTGCTGTGGATTTCTCTGCAGTGGTAGTTCTCATGGTTTTACCCACAGTATTAGGATCCTAAAATATTTAGGAAGACCCACTACTGTAACACTTTCTCTCATCCATCTCTGCCTTATTTTTTCCCTCCTTTTCCCAGCATCCAAAATATACTGACAAATTTCACAGTTAATAGTGCTTTCTGGAAAGCTGATGAGCCTTCCTCAGAACACTTGCAAATCTATTCATGAATTCCTTATCCATGATTCATGGAAGTAAATTCTTGCTGAAAATCTGAATACTTTATTCATAAATAAAATTATATGAGATGGAGAGAAAATAATTTGTTTTGGTTTATTAAAACTCCAGGTGGCACAGCGTAGCCATCTACAAATACATTTCA
The DNA here is from genome assembly GCA_039720435.1 of Amazona ochrocephala. Lineage (NCBI taxonomy): Eukaryota > Metazoa > Chordata > Aves > Psittaciformes > Psittacidae > Amazona > Amazona ochrocephala. The sequence continues at coordinate 53,785,013 of CM077877.1, forward strand.
GAAGTTTGTCACGCAGCATAATGTGTGCTGTACACACGAGGGAGAGATCGTTATTCTAAAACCAGCATGTGTTAATTCAGCATAGATTTTCTGGTGTGGAGCATGGGGGGGAGGGATTGTTATTGTTATTGTTGTGGAAATCTCGAGCCTCTTTATCCAACCATAGTCCTAGCTAGTCTCATTACTGCCATGGCTGCACGTAGACTACACCAAGATCATAACTGAGTTAGAGTGCCATGGTGCCTCATATCACATGTAGCTTTTTATCTGAAGAGGGTGGCTGCACCCAAACTGCTGATGGAAACAGGTAACTTGAGCTTTCCCCACACCTAACCATTCCTGAAGGACAGCTAGTTTCATTGGCAAAACTGCTGCAGGACATCTCCCAGTGATTAACAGTAGATCTAACAATAATTTAAAATTTACCAGTAATGAATGATTTACTAGTAAAAAAATTAAGACTATGGACAGTTCCAGCCCTATACCCAAGCCCACTCATTGGTTCTGCTTTCCACACTGGTGCAAGGAAGGAGAAGCAGGACCTGCATACACTTGTTCCCAGTGGGAAGGCAAGGCTGTAGGTCTGTAGGAGCAGGGGTCTGGTTGCTCTGAAATGAGCAGGAGGTATGGCAAGCTCTGATGTGACCAGCAAGCCATCATGTATGCCCTCCAGCCAGTGTCTCCTTCGCCTCCACCACATAGCTGGCGCAGCTCACAAGGGTCTGGTAGGTCAGATGCTCCCAGGGGCATCTGAGAGTGCCTTTTGCCCAAGCCTTTAGCAGCTAAAAGCGATGTTCTGTTGGTGAAATTACACCAGTGAGTGTTGCTTTTTGCTGCCTAAATAGCATACAACAAGGAGGATCTGAATAACTTCCTTGGCACAATAATATTTTCTAATAATAGTGTTGGTTTATCTGTGATAATATAAGCAGAAGAAAGACTGTAGGGTGAGTATCTATTATTATGCCAGCTGCTACAGTTGGAAAAATAGAAATAGTCAGAACACAGAAGATGCCTTGCTGGGTTATAGTTATTTCACACAATTCTAGTGAATCTGGACATGCAAACAATGTCACCTCTCCGTTATATTGATTTCAGTTTATTATAACTGATGCAAAAGGGGAAAATATTCACAATTTTTCCTCACCAAAAAAGAGTATTTTAAGTTTGAAAATCCTTCTGACACACCCTCCTTCCCAAAATAAAGCAGAAAACACCTGTCTTGAAATAAACCTAATATTAATAATCCCAAATTACAATGTTACTTTTGTTTGTTTCATAAAAGGTCAAAGAGGCTGTTAACCAAAAGCAACACTGAAAATGGAACAAGGTCTTGCAGCTCCCAATTGAAATATCTTTTGAGGGGGCCTTTTAATGTTTGGGTTTTTTTCCCCACACTTTTAGTACTGTGCTCACTTCAGCTCTGTTGTTAACCCTTTGTGTCTTTTTAAACTATGTCGTGCTTTGTGTCTCATGTGTGACACTCAGCACTATGAGAACATTTCCCAGCTTCCCAAAGCAATTTCCACTTTAGGCATATTTCATGAACATTAATGCTATTATACACAACTACTTTAATGTTTTGTCTTTGATTTTCAAGGCAAGCTTTTTCCTTTTGCAGTTTTTTCTTTGCTGTTTTTAAGCTCTAATGAAGTATCACCCTGGTATTTTTTTTTTCTAATTGGAGAATTAATAGATTGGCAAAAGGATCAGAAGTACTCATTTTATACATGTTCTGAAAAGCTTACTCCTTTGTGATGCTGACTTACTAATTAAACTGGGATTGTTCTCTACAATTTTGGAAGCTCATTTGAGAGGCACCAAGCAACAAACAACCTTAACACAAGTAAAATGGGTCACCAGATCATTGCAAATTCCTCCATTTGGCTTTGTTATATGTTTAATATTTCCAGTGATCTGCTGAGTAACTTGTTCACATTGAAAAGGAACTGAAGACTCTCTGCATTTTGTTGAACCGTTCATTTCTTCGTGAATCTCTGCCACTCTCACTGAACACCATTAATGACATTCTGACTGGGAATTTGAACTTATGTTTGCCAACTATTTTCTACTGAGAAGATATTTCTAGTCTGCTTATAACTTGCCAAACATGCCTATTTAGAAAAAAAAGGAAGAGCTAAGTTCCTAAGTCTAGCAGCTTAAGATGATTCATATACTTCCTGAATATAAATCAATGCTTTAGATAAGAAGGGACAGGTTTCAACACACACTGGCATTCAGACAATGAAACAAAGCAGATGTCCAACAACACTTTGCATTTAGCCTGACAGTTTACGGTAGCTATCTTGCTTTCAGCAAAATAAAATATAAATTCACAAATGGAATTAAAAAAGGAAATGAACCAAAGAGTATCCCTGTGCATTCACATGCATTTATTCCTACGTTTGTGTAGATTATATAAAATCAGTCTTTCTGTGGATATGAACTAGGGAACTCATTTTCCTTTCCCATTTGTCCAGCTACATCGCTTTGAAAACCAATTGTATTACGCATTATTAAATTAATTTCAGGCAAAAGTGTCTGAGTGTATTCACACACGATCAAAATATAGTAGTAAGGTGAGATTGCTTCAGGGAATATGTATTCAGGTAAATTCTTCTAGCAGTGTTCAAGAAGGTATAGTTTCATCCCCATCTCTATTGGGTATATTGTATAAGCTATTGTGAATTTTATGTCTGACATTAATGTACCTGAAAATGTTATACTTGAGGTTGAATCAGCTTCTGCTAAAAGCCATTTGCAGTGCAAAATTATAACATAAATGTATGATAGATACTTATTTTTCTCCCATTATGTAACAGCATAAAAATCCCATAGTATTTTTAAAAGTTTTAAATTTTTATATTAAGACAAAAGGTATATAAACACTAATACTAATGCAAGTAAAGCAGGAACAAGTAATACATATGTGAATATGCTATTATGCATGTTATACTGTATTCTTATAATTCACGTACTGATGCATTATCAAGACAGATTATAGAAATTTCCTTGAGATGGCCCAAACAAGAAATAATATAATTCCAGTATTTTTTGGCATATGGGATAACGTCTGCAAAGAAAATCTGTAACAATCAAATAAGCATAGTCTTCTCTTATGAATATATAGCTTAGGTCTAGGAACATAAAGGTGTTACCACGTCATACAGAGATGATAAATCAGGAAAAAAATGCAAAACAAACCCAAAAGCAAAAAAACCCAAAACCAAATCAAGCTAATGCATTCATAGCACTTTGCTACAGGGATTTCACTTAGGATTGCAGACACACTGAATTCCTAGATAAGCAATGGAGAAAAAAATACACTGTTGCCTAACACATTTTTTTCTGTAGCATCCTAATTTGCTTTGGTAATGTCTTCACTAGATCCCATCAACTATAGATGGAGCTGCAGACGACTACATTCCTGCCTTAGGGATCTATGTTAGGTGCCACAAGTGGTGGAATGAATCATATCAAACTAGTCAAGTACATGAAACAAGTAGCATGTGTTAAGATTTCAGAGAATATGATATATATAAAACACTTACACATCCCTTTTTGGGTTCATCAAAAGTAGATAGGCAAGTAGATCAGTCCATGGGGTCATACAGGGTTTTAGCAAGTGCTAGAGAAAAAGCAGAGACCAGGGCAGTAGGATGAAAGTGTCACAAGAGTGAATTTGTACAGTGAATACTTCAGTGCCAGAGCAAGAATTAAAATGGTAGAATTGACGTCAATATCTGAGAAAGAAAAGCAAGTATCAATATGCTGCAGAATGTGCCTGAAGTCCCAAGAAATGTTTAGTATGATTACTTTAGTTAATTCTAAAGTGGGCAAACATATAAATTTGGATGGGACACACAGTCCACATTGATAGACAATCACGAGCAGTGCAGCAACACACTCTCTAACAGAGGACTCCTTCACAACTGTAGTTAGGAAGGAACTGGTAGGAATTTTCAAAGCAGATGCCAGCAGTGACTAGTGAGTGTTTGCATACTCTAACCTTTTAGCAGTGTTCTCAGTGCTCAGTGGTCAGTAAATGTAAATAGCAAATGCAGCTCCTCAAGTCTCATATTAAGAAAGTAATACCTAGGACTGAGCTTCATACACAAGTGATCTATTTATATAAATGCTGGTTTATATATGTCTATCTATATAAATGTTGGTTTATATAATTCAGTACAATTTGAAGACTATATTGTATAAATCAATTAGGCAAAGAGCATTACTTGCAGTATAACATACCTACTTCAACATCACCTTTTCTTTGTCAATTAACAGCTCTGGGATACAACATGCAATTAAGAATACTGTGAGTGGAATCACTTTAAGATTGTGAGGAGTTAACTCCCTCTGTTGACTTCAGGCATGATTTCTTCGTTCATTTTCCTAGTATTGATTGGGTTGGTATTTGGGTTTTTGCGCTTTCAAAAGTTTTGCTGTTTGCATTAGGCAGGCAATATTTTCCCCTTCCCTGCGCAGCCCACCCTTCCCCACCCCCAGAAAAAAGCTGATGAAGAAAGCCCTGTTTACCAGGAACATAGGTATAAACCTTCTACCTTTAGGGAAGTATCCTCAGGAAAATAAGTAAAATACATAAACGTGTCTTACCATCAAATAAGTGAGTCGCCACTAAAAACAACTGTTGATTTTTTTTAAGTTCTGAATCCACTCTCTCCTGCTGCCAACCTCTATTTCAAATGTGAAGTGTTGACTTTCCCTTATCTACATTCTTTCAGGTGACACTGAGATGTGTGCTGTCAACAGCATGAGTCTTGCCCCAGAGCTGCCCTTTTTGCCTTTGCCAGATGCTTTGGGTTTGAGATGTTTTAGCAGTATGCACTGCTTAAAAATCTGATCTCTATTTCCCATTGGCACAGTACTTGCTTTTGGTGCTGCTAAGGGCAATGCACAAGTGTCTTGATGGGCATCTTGGTGGACTGGACTAGGGGCCCAGGCAGAGCTTAAGGGAGCCCCTGGACAGAACCCTCAGGGAAGACTTTGTGCCCTCAGGGAATCTGGCACTGTCTTTCCCTGCCATGAACATCCTCAGTCTTCACAGCAGCTTCCCAGCCTGGCCAAACACTTCTTGAAATTTGCCTGATTCCTTTCACCCATTCTTCATTATTGCCCACTCCCTTCAACTCTACACCTGGTCTGCTGTCACAGATACGTACTTTGGTACCAAGAAGAGGAGAAAAAGCTTATTTTGCCTTCATGTTTGGGAAAGCAAAACTCAATTTTCTCTCACGGTGCTGAAAGAAGCTTTGTACTGGCTTTGAAATTAAAAGTAATTGATCTGAATCTTGAGTAATCGCTTCAAGGTTTAGTTTAAAATAAACAGCTTCAGCAGCCTAGACACAAGAGCAAAGGATGAAAGGTTAAAGAAAAAAGAAAAGGATAATTCATCTTGATTGAACAGAACATCTATAATTTTTAAATAACATGGGTGGACAGGTAAAAGCTCTTTCTTGGCCATTTCAGATGCCATTTGACTGTTAAATGATAAATACAAGTTTCGAGGATATAAAATTTTCCAAAGGATCATTTGTTATTTAAAAACATGTAAGCAGACTATCCCAAAACACTGAGGTAAAGCTTTTCACATTTCAAACAATTTCCTGGAGCAAAAATACTATGTCACTGAAGGAAAATCTCAGCTTCCAGAATAAATGTATTGTCTCACTTTAACAATATCTAGGTTTAATGATCCTTGATTAAATTAATCGTTTTACACAATCTGGCCTAAACTGTTCCTTCAAATGTTCTGCTAGTGTGGAAAAGATATTCTAGGACTGAAATTCAAAGAAATCAATAGAGAAATGGCAAATAATTTAAAGGGGAAAACATTTCTTAGAAGTCAGCCTTTTTTGGAAGGTTTTATGACTTTTTGTGGGAGCACGTATCAATTCCTTGATTTTTAGAGACATGAAAAAAACTGAATATTTTGGTACAGCAGGAGAACTAGCAGTATAAGCTGTAATGGGAGCAGGAAACAAACTTCAGTTGTGCAGCATCTTGAGCGTTAACAACACTCAAGACTACCCACCCGCCATCCTTCTGCCTCTGCCTACAAATGAACATGAGCCAGCAGTGTGCGTTTGGAGCCCAGAAAGCCAACTGTATCCTGGGCTGCATCAAAAGGAGAGTGACCAGAAGGTCGAGGGAGGTGCTCCTGCCCCTCTACTCTGCTCTCGTGAGACCTCACTTGGAGTATTGTGTGCAGTTCTGGTGTCCTCAACATAAAAAGGACATGGAACTGTTGGAACAAGTGCAGAGGAGGGCCACAAGGATGATCAGGGGACTGGAGCACCTCTTGTATGAAGATAGGCTGATAAAGTTGGGGCTGTTGAGCCTGCAGAAGAGAAAGCTGCGTGGAGACCTCATAGCAGCCTTCTAATATCTGAAGGGGGCCTATAATCTCTCATGGGAGGGACTATTCAGGAGGGACTGTAGTGATAGGACAAGGGGTAATGGGTTCAAACTTAAACAGGGGAAGTTTAGATTGGCTCTGAGGAAGAAATTCTTTACTGTAAGGGTGGTGAAGCCCTGAAATGGGTTGCCCAGGGAAGTTGTGAATGCTCCATCTCTGGTGGTGTTCAAGGCAGGGTTGGACATAGCCTTGGATCATCGAATCATAGAATCATAGAATAGTTAAGGTTGGAAAGGACCTTATGATCACCTAGTTCCAGCCCCCCTGCCATGGGCAGGGACACCTCCCACTAAACCATGCCACCCAAGGCTATGTCCAACCCCACCTTGGTTTAATGAGAGGTGTCCCTGCCCATGGCAGGGGGTTGGAACTAGATGATCTTAAGGTCCTTTCCAACCTTAACTATTCTATAATTGTATGATTCTACATCTGGTTTTTAAATAGAACTAGGGGTGAGGCTTACACTGTATCTGCTGTTCTGCCTTTCCTACCTTTCCATGAAGGAGGAAGCTTTTCCATAGTTCTAAGACAGTTTATCCTGACATCTCATTGTCAGTAATTCAATGTCCTTGCACTTTAAAGGTTTACGTTGCTAAGTAACCTTCATTAGTGTTGAGGCATATATAGCAATCTAACATGTTTTTTTCCTATAAGTATCAGTAGATAAGCTTTTTTTTCCTCTTCAATTATAACACCTATTAGCTTTTTAGTCTTTCCCCATGTCATGGTTTAAGCCCAGCTGGTAACTCAGAACCACGCAGCAGCTCGCTCACTCCCACGTTTATTCCTCCCCCCGCTCCTGGAGTGATGGAGAGGAGAATTGAAAGAATGTAACTCCCACAGGCTGAAATAAGAGCAGTCCAGTAACTAAAGTATACCAGAAACCACTACTGCTACCACCAATAATAATAATGATAAGGGAAACAACAACGGAAGAGAATACAACTGCTCACCACCTGCCAACCAATACCCAGTCTGACCCGAGCCGTGATCTAGCCCTTCTGGGTGACTGATCCCAGTTTATATAGTGGGCATGACATGCTGAGGTATGGAATACGTCTTTGGCTAGTCTGAGTCAGGTGTCCCGTCTTTGCTTCCTCCTGGCTTCTCCTTCTTCTGGGCAGAGCATGAGACTCAGAAAGTCCTTGATCAGAGTAATCATTACTTAGCAACAACTAAAAACATCATCAGTGTGTTATCAGCATTGTTGACAGGCTGAAAGTTCGAAAACACAGTACTGCACCAGCTACCAATAAGGGGAAAAATGACTGCTACTGCTTAACCCAGGACATCCCACTAGCCATCGCCTGCAAACTCTTCACTTCAGTCTTCTTCCTTAGCTTCTTATCAGAAGTTGTGTCAAGCAGTTTCTTTTCTGTGATCTTTTGGCATCTGGCTCCTCTTAGGCCCATTGTAGGTACCAGGGTTCCTAACACAAGGCATGGGGGGTAGTTGTGCCTTTTCTAGGAGATGAACTGCAAACAAGAGCAGCAAGAAGTTAGGAGAGAGATGTTTTTCCTAATGTAGGCACCAGAACTCAAGTCACACGTGTGTTTACTGCCAAAAGCTTTCACCCCTTAAGCTCTTCTAGAGCTGTTTAAAAAGTGAGTTATAGCAAGGTGTTAAATACATTAGTAGCAGTCACTCTGTAAACTAACCTGAGGTTTGGAGAAAAATTTAAATGGTTCTGACTGATTATTTCCAAGTTACACTATCTAATGCTTACAGCTGTAGCAAGTTCAAACAAAGATGAAATAACAGCATTCTTAATTTTCTTGTTAATAGGGAAAGTGAGCAGTACAAAGCAGATCTATAGCTCTTGATAATTTTCTTTTTACTTTTTTTTCAAATTTTACATAAAGAACAGGTTTTTAATAGTAATTTTCTCTTCGTTCCTTGAGTGTACCATTGCCCCTACCAGTCATAAGGTTTAAAAAAACCCACATAATTAACTGAATTCCTATAGGTGTCCGCACTCGTGGTGTGTGAATGCTGAGCTGCAAAATGCAGTCCATGAGTAGCAAAAAAGTACGTTCTTTCAGGTACCTTTGCCCTTGTTACCCACCTTGTTCAGATTCATGTTCCTTTCACTAAGAGACTGGGCTCCCTGGGGCAGGCACTGACCTCTTCCTGGTAAAACATAAGTTGTTCATTGAAAATCAAGTGAAAGGAGCATCTTTTTCTTTTATTGTGGGATCACTTTTACTCAGAAGGAAGAAAACACAGAAGTATATATGTTCTTAGAAACTAAAAAAATAATTGCAGTTCTGCTCTTGCCAACTCTTAAATAGAAACAGACTGAAAACAAGAAGAAAAATTAAACTGCTCTCCTCACATGTTTTTTAACAGTCTTCCAAAATAAGTCATTCATTTTGGTATTTTTACAAGCAGATCTCCCAGCTTTCTTCTAAAAAAAAAAAAAAATGCTTGTGTTTATGCTGCAGCTTCTCACATCTTTTCATTACCGCAGTGTCCTGGGTTCAGCAGTAGCAGATATTTTTCTCCTTCTTAGTAGCTGGTGCAGTGCTGTGGTTTTGACTTTCGCCCTGGGAACAGCACTGACAACACCGATGTTTTTATTTGCTGCTCAGTAATGTTTAGTCTGACCAAGGTCTTTCTGAGTCTAATGCTCTGCCAGGGAGGAGGGGAAGCTGCGAGGAAGCAGAGACGGCACACCTGACCCAAGCTAACCAAAGAGGTATTCCATGCCACAGTATCTCATGCCCACTACAGAAACTGTGGGCAGTTACCCAGAGGGGTTAGATCACTGCTCAGTCGGGCTGGGTGTCGGTTGGCAGGTGGTGAGCGGTTGTATTCTCTTCCCTTGTTATTTCCCTTATCATTATTATTACTGGTGGTAGCAGTAGTGGTTTGTGTTTTACCTTAGTTACTGGACTGTTCTTATCTCAACCCAAGGGAGTTACATTCTTTTGATTCTCCTCCCCATCCCTCCGGGAGGAGGAGGGGAGGAAGGAGGGGAATGAGAGAGTGGTTGTGTGGTTCTGAGTTACCGGCTGGGCTTAAACCATGGCACGAAGAGACAAATCATGCAAAGTCTGGCAAGTCCTGCATTATCAGACAAGGTAGATAACCGCCAGTTACAAAGTGTAGCATTTTCATCCTGTTCTTTCTATGATAGTAGTTTTCTCCGCAAAACCTTTTTGAATGCATTCAGTTCTCATTTGGATATACATAGGCAGGAAGGTAAGGAATTTTACCTTACCTGCCAGTTTCCTTTCCCAGTCTGTGAAGCATTTGAAACTAGAAAAATATGGTAGGATCCAGCATTGGTAAACTGCCTGTGGCTCCAGCAAAGCTGGATCACTGGGAAAATATACTAATAATGTTGTTGGCCAGTGAGGGTCACTACTAATCATAGTGTCTTCAACTGGGAGTGTAGCATTGGGGTATAGTCATGATGCTCTTAAATCCCTACCAAAGTGGCATGGAGCAGGCCAGTGAATCAGGGGAATAAAGACCAGGGAATAATTAGGCTCTTTTCCTTCTGTCATTTCTTTTAATCCAATAGCAAATGGATTCCCTGTGCCTTTCCTTGTGCTAAAGTTTGAGTGGAGAAAATAAAAGCACCTTCATAAAGTCTCTCTGAAGTATAACTGCATCAGTAATGATACAGTTTATTCACTATCTATGGCTCTACTTGGAGTCACCACCTAGCTTTACAGTGTCTTTTCTGTGTTATCCTAGGATTATAGAATGGTAAGGGTTGGAAAGGACCTTAAGATCATATAGTTCCAACCTCACACTAGACCATGTAGCTCAAGACTCTGTCCAGCCTTGAGCACTACCAGGGATGGAGCATTTACCACTTCTTTGGGCAACCTGTTCCACTGCCTCACCACCCTCACAGTTAACTTCTTCCTTATATATAACCTAATAATATCTAAAGGTTATGGATTTTTTTAGCTGACCATTGCTTTGAGTTGAAAACAACTTCCCTTTCTCTCTTACTATTGATGTTATGTTCAGTGTTGCATGAATAGTTAAGTACAAAACTGAAGGCATGCTCCTGCTCTTTCTTCCAGCTGCTTCTGAGAGCTAACTAGCATTGCAATGGTGCGCATGGACATCAAGTGCTATGACATGTGATGGTTTTGGATCTTCAGGAGTATTAATACAGCTGACACATAAGCCTTCATCATTGAGAGAACATGACTTTGTATTGTATGATAAAATAACTAGGACATTAACATAATAGAAGTTATTCCAGGCCTTTAGCCAAAGATTCTGCAGTTAAGTGCAGAGTGGGAAGGCTGTCTTTTGTATTTTTTCCTTTTTTTGGGTACCTTTAATATAAATGGTGATTTATTCTTGGGTGCTAATACCAACATAGTGTCATATTGGTGTATTATAGAGAAATATCCACTTAGTTGAAAGTGAAAACGAAATATGAAGTGAAATAAAGTCATATCACCGCTCTGTACTGCTAAATTGCTTTTAATTCAAAGAGACAGACAGTACTTTCAATTAATCTTTACCAACAATGGTGAAATTTAAAATTCCATTTAACACCTCCAGAAAGCATGAATTTCCAAAAATACTGAATTGTGCCACTCTGTAACTGGCACCAGTATATATATGGGCAGAAACTAGGACTCTCCAATTAAACATCCATTACATTTTAATGCATCCCCTGGACAGAGGGAGAATAGTGTTGTCATAAATTTATTTTGGAAGGACTTTGGAAGTTATCACATGACAGTCTTATAAAGAATCAAGGGAAAAACTGTCCAGATTAAACAACTGTAATTTGAACACAAAAATGGTGGAAAACTATTTTAAGAAAGAATTAGCTGTGGTTCATTGTCAGAGTGAAAAGTTGTTTATGGTGTGACATCACAAAAGTCCATCCAAGCTCAGTAATATTTTTCACTCATGACAGTGAAAGAAAGAGTATCTTTATTAAATTTTCAGAAGTTAAGAAACTCTAGATCTGCAAGTACTTTGGAAAAAAAAGGCAAAATTTCGAAAACCAAAATTGACCTGCTGTAGAAATATATTTAAGTAAAATATAACTCTGTAGGAGGAAACAATTGTATTTAGGGAGGGACAAACTATGATACAGATTCAAAATGGGAAATAACAGGTTCTGCAGGAAAATACCCGAAGGTTATTATGGGCTGCAAAAATGAACATTTGTCAACATTTATTGCAGTAGTGTAAAGAAACAGCTTCTTTGTTGGGACATATAAACTACAATGACATACAAACTATTTTTTAAAAGTTTTCACCTTTCTTTCCCTTCCAATTATCTGATCACTGATCAAAAGGAACATAGAATAATTCAGATTGGAAGGGATCTGTATTTGAGCCTCCTGCTCAAAGCAGGGTGTCTGCAGTACTCCACTCTTTACCAGTCTCCAGGTAGGGTGTGACCCATCAGCCCAATCATTCAGATGGCAATTTGGCCTTATTCACACAGCTAAACTGTCCTGGACCCCAAAGAGATAATGACTGTGGCTAAATTTATAGGAAATAATCCTGGCAGAAGTTATATCAGGAGCTCTGCCCAGGTATCATATTTGTAGTAGCTGGCAAAGACCAGAACCATTAACAGGAACCATGTTAGGAATTCAACAGTATGACTAGTCAGGAACTAGGCCTTTTATGTATTTGGATGATCACATCTGCAAAGTTCCTCCCAACCTGTTTTTTTCTATAAATACGGTACACTGAAGCAAAGCTTTGCATATTGTGTCCTCCTTTGATAAAAATAAGATAGGTTTATTAGTTGCTATTTTGTCAGAAGGGAAGTCTTTACATTGCTACTATGATAAATTGTTCAGTGGTGACATAAAGAGTAAAATACTATTACAGAAACAATTACACATTCTAAAAAAAAAGAAAGAGAGAAAAACAAACAACCAAATATTTCTTTTCATTTATATGGGAGAAAAAGTATAAGTAATTTTATAAGTCCCTGAAAAAGTTTGCACAGAAAACAATACAGCCCAGAATTCCTTCTAATGGCATGCCTACACCTCTGTGCATTCTGCAGGTAGTATTGACATATATTTGGAAAAGGTAGGCAAAAAGTCTCCTCTATGTATTTGAGATGAGATAGTAATTACACAGTGTTAAAGCGTACATGGGTTTTTTTATGTTTAGTCATTTTTTCTTAGCTTTTGAAGCAAAATTAAGTTTAAATTTGTTCTACATACTGTATCCTTTGTGCCCATTTATTTTCAAGACAGTTTTATTTGGTGAAAGAGGTTCAAACTGTTGCTTCTAAAATGTCTTAACTCCACACTGACTAGGACAAAGAATACAGCATACAGAAAAAATAATATTCGGTGCCATCTAAAATTAGATTTTTCCTCCTTTAACAAGTAAATTAACTTTTAAATTGAGGACGCATATCAAAGAACAATAACTTTACCACCCTTTGTATTAATTTGGCGCAGACATACATGCCATAAGTTTTCTCAGATAACTTTCATCTCCAAAATCTGTTTTCCATTATTATGATTAACATGATTAACATCCATATTTTTTGTAAACTAGCATATGACAGACTAATTAATCTAATTTCATATGTAATCTACTATATTTTGTGTATTTATATATTGCAGTGAAAAAAAATTAAAGCAGCTTTTCATATATATTCTGCTAAGCCTTGCTATAAATTAAAGCGTTCTATTTCTTTTGGAATTCATCTTTAGGTCATTTTAGGTCTGCTATCTTTTGACTTAATAGGTGGCCTGTTATGAGGAACCAGCACACAAAGGATTTAAATCACTAGATATCATTATTTAAATGCAACTTGTTTATTTTAAAGGGCAAAAGACTGTGCTGTAGCTTGCTTGTCAGCTATGTCTACAACACTGAATGTTGGCATCAATGTTACTTTAACTCTGTGTTTCCTGTTATTTTATTTTGAACTTTGTAGTGTCTGGAAGAAATGTTTTTCTATTCTACGCTGCTTCTCCTCTTTTTTAAATCGCTTTTCCATAACAAGACTTTCATGAAGAAAGAAATGTTACTGTCTGAAAATGTTTGATTCCTTGAAAGTAAAAGTAATCTAAGCTCCCTGTGGATCTAAAAGTGCACTTAATTAGTCTGACCACATAATTTCTCAAAGAAAATCATTATTCCAGTAGTGCAAATGAAGGTCAACTTGCAGTTCACTAAGATTTTCTATCTCAGAACTTCACAGTTATATCTGCTGCAATTCTTCCTTTGCACGGCTTGTAGACCCTGTTGAATTGAAGGCTGCATGTAGTTTAAATAACTATTGGCAAAGTAGCTTAAATAACTTGCGGCAAAAATAGACGAAAAAGGGTTGTCAGTTACTTTGTGTACAATATTTACTAAAGTACTTACTACATGCAATCGTGAGATATAGTTAAAATCGCTTCTCATGCAGGGTCAATCACAGACCCTGTTAACATTGCTCCTTTAGGGCACAGAAGGCCATATAAAATATTGCATATATTTGGAAACTTTAGAAAAACGGTTTATGGAAAAATGAAATGACCACATAATATGTCCCTTAGTGTGAATTTAAATACAGCTGTCTTATATCTCCCAATCACAAATTCCCAGGTTTCTTCAGTGAATAACCCATGGCTTATGAGAGTGTTCTTAGTAGGAACCTGAGAAATTATTCCATTATGTCAGTGTTTTAACTCATGTTTAGCACTCTAAAACTGGTTAGAAATGTAAAGTTTTCTTTGTTAGTATCAAATATGTCCATGATGATTGCCAAAATGTAAGTATTCACAGGTAATGACCGTCTATTTAACAGAATAATGATCACATTTATCACTGTAGCATACATATTAGTACATAGAACTCAGTGTACATACTGGTGTTGAGATACAGTAACTGCATTGGCGTGTTCCATCTCCATTCCAGTGGGCATCATTGGGTTTGGCAGTTTATAAGAAAAGTATAAAAATACATTGTTCCCAAAAATTTTTTTTCTTTTTATTTCTGAAGGTAAAGATAGAACTTTTCTTGGTATACACTTTTCTGAGAATCCATGCATTATTTACAGGAACTGTCTTGTCTTTGTACTGCATTGTGATGCAGCTATTATTAAAAACCATCTACCCTTGAAGGGAGAGAGGATTACAGAATTCGTAATATCTACATCTGAACTGGTTGCTTCGCAGAACACAGAGTAGGATTTCATATGAGAGCTGAGATTGACCTAACTAGTTGAAGCTCATGGTAGGATCAGCTATAGAGGGTAGTTGGAACATAAAATAAGCAAAGGAAGGTACAGATTTAGGAGAGAAAAGGACAATAAACCTGTGATATGTTCTGGTACCACAGGGTAGTTTGAAGCTTTGCTTAAGGACTGGTTTAAACAATTTCTGGAAAAACACTCAGTTACATCTATATTAGTAAATAAAACATGGTATGTCATGATTAGAAGATGAATGTCAAGGCATTTTAAAGTCAGATAGGTAAGCTCCTCCTCTTTTTCACACCAAGAAGGAAAAGGTATTATTCACCTTACCTGTTGAGACTAGCCTATGGTGTATTCCCTTCTTCAAACGACTCCTAGTCTCCATCTGGAAAAGTAGATCAAAATCATGCCAGGAAGTGTGCTAGCCATTACTGAGGACAGATAGCTGCATGCCAGTGATAAAACCTGTGCTCTGGATTTGTGTAAATTCTTGCTATAAATGGAGCTTGAGGGAACATGTAAAGGAAGCTTTAGAAATAGCTATGAGGTAGACACAAAGGTTTTCATTACAGAGGTAACTTAGGAGACAGAAAGGGGAAAATAATCTGTTTCAGATATGTGGACTTATCAGCACCTTGATGTTTTGCATGTGTTCATGCCTTCATATAGAATAGATCCAACAACTCAAGCCACTACATGGAGCAAGTAGGTCCTTTATTTTAATAAGCCTCCAGCTCTTTGAGGAGGAAGAGCTTGTTTCGTACAGCAGATATGCTAAAACTCTTCTCTACTGACCTCACCCGAATTTCACTGAATTGCTCAATAATCTTGATAATTGCTTGATAATATTTTTTTCCCTTATTCTGACTTGATATTAACTCCTAACAATACACAACGCACTGTTTCCAGAGAACAACGTAAGGGCATATGTGTTGCCATAATAAGACAGTTCAAGGTCTGTCAATGTCATCTACTTTACCTATAATCCGTCTTCACTGACTGATAGTAGCTGCTTAGATAAGGATTTACAAAAACAAGAATACAGCAATCAGATTATTTCCTGGAATATTTTCCAAGTTGTTGTCAGTCTGCAACTCAGGGATTTCTTGAGCCAGAAATAGTTGCTTTTGGTATTAGCAAAACAGTAATACACTTTCATTTGTATGTCTCCATGCAGCTGCTTAGATGTGAGCAAGATGTCTAAGCTTTAATTATAGTTAATGGACTGACATATAGTTAATGAACTGTCTAGTCAAGACAGTCAATAGGACCTGAAGAGATTCAGTTCATGCTAAACATCTGGGGTTCAGATGCAGAAGTGTTGTTTGAAGTACCCGAGTTTGTCTCACCAACTCTAACCACATAAGGAAAGGTCTCTTTCAGGTTTAACATCCACTTATATGTTTCTAGGGTGTCTGAAATGTCAGTAAATGCCAAAGTTAAAGCAGATAAGCTGAGCCTTTTGTATTTAATAGCTTCAGCTGGAGTTTCCTGCATCAGGTTTACCCAGCTGATTACTGAACTTCAGTAGTACACCAAGTCCACAACATCTTGTGGAAAGGTTTTCCACAGAACTCATGTGTGTTTTGTATATAATAATTGCTCACTTCATTTCATTCTCTCTGATTGTTTTTTTAGCAGGAAGGTTGAACAATTGTTTTCTTTCAGTCAGTCATGATTTGTAGACTGCCTTATTATCTTGTGACCTGTCCAGATACTAGGACTCCTCACTGATGACCACATCTGAATATTCCAGACATTTTATTTTTTTTTAAAAACCTCTTGCAGGATCAATTACAGTTTTCCAAACACTTAGTTGCCCAACACAACTGCTCATTCAGTCTCAGACAATTTCCATCTGCTTCAATTTTGAGGCTTTATTATCTTGCCAAATCCTAACTGTCTTGGGATTTTTTACTTTTTGAGACAGTCTTCTGCATTGTCTCGTGTACTGTCTACTGTCTGTCTTGAATGAAGTTATTTTCCTTTTAGGCACACATTTAAGTGCTTTTCTGAAATGATGCCCAATCTACTAGTGTTCTCAAGCAATGTTCTTTCTTTTTCTAGTTTTACTTTATTAGTTTATTTATTTCAATAAAATCATCACTACAGTCACAAATATTAAAGTTAGAAAGACATTTCCAGTGAAACTGGAAATCATTTAAACTCAGTTTTGACTAAAATACAGGCTAGCTATTGGACACAGTTTAAACAAAAATTTCAGAGCTCTTGAATCTTTTATGGAAAATCAAACTAAGCAAAACATTTTTTTCTGCCTCTTCAGAGTAGCATATATTTTGAAAAAGAGACATTTAATTTCCTAAAAAAAAAAATAAATTCTGGAAAGTCTGGCCAGCAAAACTTAATGAAATCAACCCAAGAGAATCATTAGGCTCTCTCATGAAGCCTTGTATTCTGATAGAAAACTTAAAAGCAAAAGTTGAACTTTAAAAACATAGACCATGTGATTAGTAATGAAAAGAAAGGTTTAAAACTCAGAATATCACACCTGCCAGGTTTTGTACAGATCAGGTAAGAATTCATGTTGATGAACCTTTGGATGCCTATAGCTCAAAATCCAAAAATATTTTTAGAATAGACTATTTCACTTGGAAGGACCTACAATTATTATCTAGTCCAACTGCTTGATCATTTCAGGGCTGGCCAAGTAGAGCATGTTGCTAAGGACATTGTCCAAATGTTTTCTAAATACTGACAGCCTTGGGGCATCAACCACCTCTCTAAGCAGCTTGCTCCAGTGTTTGACCTCCCTCTTGGTAAAGAAATGCTTCCTAATGTCCAGTCCAACCCTCCCCTGCTGCAGCTTTAAACCGTCTCCATGTGTTCTGTCACTGGGTATCAGGGAGAAGAGCTCAGCACCTCCCTCTCCGCTTCCCCTACTCAGGAAACTGAAGACAGCAATGAGGTCACCTCTCATCCTTCTCTCCAAACTAGACAAGACAAAATTTTTCAGCTTCTCCTCACAGGACATGCTTTCTGGCCCTCTCACCAGCTTTGTTGCCCTACACTGCATGCATAGAAAGAAAGACCTTCAGATCCTGCTTAAACTGTGGGGCCCAGGAATGCCCACAGTATGCAGGGTGAGGCTGCACTGAAGGGGATAATCACTTCTTTTGACCCACTGACTCACCCCAGGATGTGATTTGCCCTCTTGGCTTCCAGGGTGCATCTTTTCTGTTGTGTGTCAGCCTAATTAAATATCTCTAATATTGCAATGGACACAGGGCCATTGCATTCATGTTCTCATACAGATATTATTTTTTAATATTTAAAGAAATGCATATTGAGAATAAAATCTTTTTCAAATGAAAAAAACCTTATGAAATTATGACTGTGTTGTCTTAAGCAAAACCAAATTAAACATACATGTAGAGTAAATTACATATGTATATCTATAAATATATATGTACATGTACATACATATACATCTATATGCATATAAACATACATACATATAAATACATGAGTAGGTAGGTAGGCAGGTAGCTGGATTTTTAAAAGATCTCATTGCCAGAGAGACAGAGAGGCTTTGTTTATTAAATCTAGATCTTTTTTTCATTCCCATTCCTCTGTAGCATAAAACTTTGGAAAATTCTAAAAGCCCTTCACACAAAGCAGTGTTTACCATGAAGAGGCAGAAAACACAGCCACACATAACTCCTTAGAGGTGCATCTTGGTTGGCATTTTATGTCAAAACATTTAAAAAAAAAAAATAAACCCACAACGTGTAATGAACAGGCACTCTGGTCTGGAATGAGGCATTCTCTTGACCAGTGCTCAATATATTTCTCACCTAACATTCTGTTTGTTGCAACACTAACATAAATAGAAACACTTTTCGTTCACATAAATGTCTAAATTAATCTGCAGAAAGATACTTGTCTTAAACTGTAAATATTTTCTTTAAATTTTACCATGCAAACCGTATTCTTCCCAATGAGTAAAATTAATTGAGTAAAAGTAATTTTTGTATGTCTAACAAAATATTAAAAAGTAATAAATCATAAAAGCTTTGCACAGCTGCAAAATATCCATTAATGTATATAAAAAACCTGTCTTCAATGTTCATTTTGAATATTTTTTCTTGCATGACATAGTATTGTGATTAGCTATATTTTTGAAGAGTACACTTAGTAAATGAGCAGAGAAAGTTGACAGCAACATCTTGAAATATTTGATAAATAGTAGAGTTTCCTCCATTCAAGACTATGACTGGGACAAAATGAGACATATTAGTGACCCTCAGAACAGAAAAGATTGATTCAAAGAATAACGTATTTTTCCAAAATACTAAGTATTCTAGCCACAGAGCACATAAGAAGCTTAAACTGGGAGTTCCTTCAGTCTCCCATTTCTCCTATTGCCTCCTATTTAATCTCCTGAATAATAAAACAACAGTAAGAAGAAACCCACACAAACTTAAGACAGCTTTCATTATAACTACAAGTCTTCTCCCATGAAAGTACTGTGTACTTTTCATTCCCACTAGAGATTAAGTTATATTATTGAGGGCAATGCACCACACTACACTAAATTATGAACACTGAATGTTACTCTTCCATGAAAGTGGACTAGACTACATAGAGAGAAGTTCTGTGCAAGGTTATTTTCTTCCAATACCCCATCTGGGACAATCTTTGCCTTTTTTTATTCCTGTAGCCTTGGAGATGGGACAAAGTATGACTCAATCATTTTAAAAACAACGGAAGAGAAGGCTGCATGGATTTATTCACCTCAGTGGCTGATAATGAAAGAACACTGGTTGTGATTCTGGATTTTGTGTGGAGGGTTTAGGCTTGCGGATTTTATCATCACATCTATTTACTGAAGCTGTGTGGCTTGTTGGACTTTTTTTGTAATATCAAAATAAAATATGGTTTATATTCCCGCATACCTACTTATATTTAATATCTGCTTGGTTTAAAAGTTATAAATTTTTACTGGATTTTTTTTTCAAATTATGAACTTGCTCAGAAACAGTGAGACAATGAGAATTAATCCCTATCATTTCATTATGATTTTTAAAATGTCATGGCCAGGTTAATATGTTGCTCTCTTCATTAGGAGCTGTAGCGAGAGGACAAGGGGTAACGGGTTCAAACTTAAACAGGGGAAGTTTAGATTGGATATGAGGAAGAAATTCTTTACTGTAAGGATGGTGAGGCCCTGGAATGGGTTGGCCAGGGAAGTTGTGAATGCTTCATCTCTGGCAGCGTTCAAGGTGGGGTTGGACATAGCCTTGGATGGCCTGGTTTAGTGGGAGGTGTCCCTGCCCATGGTAGGGAGGTTGGAACTCGATGATCTTGAGGTCCTTTCCAACCCTAACTATTTTATGATTCTATGGGTTTTACCTGCAACAGTATTGCTCATGTTGACAATTTTACCATTCTATTCCTGAGGGAAATGCAGTCAGAATCTAGTTTCTTCAAATTGTGTGGATATTTCAGCCTGTGGCTTGCTTACAGGATAGGCTGACCAGTTAGTCAGATGGAAAATTCTTACTTCTCTTTCTGGAACAAAATCACCCAGTGTGACAGGGGAAATGATAGTTTACACAGGAGAAGTTACTTTTTTCTATATTAAGGCAGGTGTCACAGCATGACTTTTGAAGAGAAATGTAAAAACAACACAACAATTAAAATGGATGTGAAAAAAAATTCCTTAATTTTCTGTAATATGGAAAACCAAATATTTTCATTTGTTTGTTTAAGAAATTAAGTATTCTTCAAGCTGTAAAGAATAAAAAACCAAGGTGATTTATTTATAGAAACCTGATGTCAGTAACGATTTATTGCAAATTTAGGCTTATCATTCCTATGAGTTTCTGAGAAAAGTGGTTTAAGATTTTCTGTCTTGGTTGAGATTCTCCATGGTAAATGCTATTGTTATGAATGAATATGTCATAGAAACTGTACTACTGGAGTTTTCATAATGGTTTAGAAAAGAAACAGAAATTGGAAGAACAATAGCTTACAGATTAAGGCTCTGTATGGGCTGATGCATGCTAAGCAAACAACTGTTGAATTTAGGGCAGATAATTAGACTTGATTTTCCCTCTTTTGAAGTAATCTACCTGCCTGTATTTATCCTGGTATTTATGTTTGCTACCTTTTTTGTCAAAAAAAAAAAAAAATCCATGCACAGAATCATAGAATAATTTAATTTAGGTTGGAAAGAGCTTTAAGATCATCAAGTGGGATTGAGTGCGTCCTCAGCAAGTTTGCAGATGACACCAAACTGTGTGGTTCGGTCGATATGTTGGAGGGAAGAAATGCCATTCAGAGGGACCTTGACATGCTTGTGAAGTGGGCTGATGCCAACCTGATGAAGTTTAACCATGCCAAGTGCAAGGTCCTACAACTGGGTCGGAGCAATTCCAGACACAGCTACAGGTTGGGCAGGGAAGAGATTCAGAGCAGCCCTGTGGAGAAGGACTTGGGGGTGTTGGTCGATGAGAAAATGAACATGAGCCGGCAGTGTGCGCTTACAGCCCAGAAAGCCAACCGTATCCTGGGCTGCATCAAAAGGAGCGTGACCAGCAGGTCGAGGGAGGTGATCCTGCCCCTCTACTCTGCTCTCGTTAGACCTCACTTGGAGTATTGTGTGCAGTTCTGGTGTCCTCAACATGAAAAGGACATGGAACTGTTGGAACAAGTGCAGAGGAGGGCCACGAGGACGATCAGGGGACTGGAGCACCTCACCTATGAAGATAGGCTGAGAAAGTTGGGGCTGTTCAGCCTGCAGAAGAGAAAGCTGTGTGGAGACCTCATAGCAGCCTTCCAATATCTGAAGGGGGCCTATAGGGATGCTGGGGAGGGACTCTTCAGGAGGGACTGTAGTGAGAGGACAAGGGGTAACGGGTTCAAACTTAAACTGAGGAAGTTTAGATTGGCTCTGAGGAAGAAATTCTTTACTGTAAGGGTGGTGAGGTCCTGGATGGGCTGCCCAGGGAAGTTGTGAATGCTCCATCGCTAGTGGTGCTCAAGGCTGGGCTGGACAGAGCCTTGAGTGGCACGGTTTAGTGTGAGGTGTCCCTGCCCATGGCAGAGGGGTTGGAACTAGATGATCTTAAGGTCCTTTCCAACCCTAACTATTCTATGATTCTAAGTCCAGCCATTAAGCTGGCACTGCCAACTCCACCACTAAGCCACATCCCTATGTTCCACAACTACATATCTCTTAAATACATCCAGGGATGGTAACTCAAACAATTCCCTGGACTGCCTGTTCCAATTCTTGACAGCCCTTTTAGTGAATAATTTTTTTGTAATATCCAGTCTAAACTTCCCCTGGAACAACTTGAGGCCATTGCCTCTCATCCTATCACTAGTTACCTGGGAGAAGAGACTGGCACTCACCTCACCGCAACCTCCTTTCAGGTAGTTGTGAAGAGCAATAAGATCTCCCCACAGCCTCTTTTTCTCCAGATTAAACAACCCCAGCTCCCTCAGCAGCTTCTCACGAGACTTGTTCTCCAGACCCTTCACCAGTTTTGTTGGCTCTTCTTTGGACATCCTCCAGCACTTTAAGGTCTTGCAGTGAAGGGCCCAAAACTGTGCACAGTATTTGAGGAGCTGTCCAACCAGTGCCGAGTACAGGGGGATGATCACTTCCTTAGTCTTACTGGCCACGCTATTTTTGATACAAGCCAGGATGCTGTTGGCCACTCGGGCACAAGCTGGCTCATACTCTGGTTGTAGAGGTGGCTCTACTTCTTTTTTTTTTTTTTTTTTTTGTCCACCATGAGCATATAGCCACATTTTTAAAAGCATTTAGATGCCTAAACTCTGCTATGGCTGAAGGGGAGAGTTACTGTTTATCTTATTAATCTATTAGATTTCTTTTCTCCTAAAGTAACAGACTCAGTTGGATAGCAATGAGCAGTTATTGTTCACTGAGTTTAGAAAAAGGCTCTCATTCAATGTCGGCAGTTTGCAGACAGTGCCCAATCCATGCTTTCTGTCATTATCACAGGCATATTCAAGCTGGGTGCAGTTTTTTCAGGCAGATTTGTGTCATCGATTGTCACCTTGTAGTGGTTTACAGGGGACTGTTACAAAAGACACATAACAGAGGAGCTGATTTATTCTAAGTGCTATAAAGGAAATTCCAAATTCCAAATTTGATCTGAAATATAAGACTTTAGGATTCTTCATAATTGCCATTAAAATGCCTGAAAAACTAGTCTGATTAGTGCTACTACAAATATACCTTTCCTTGTTTTTCTGTGCATGCTTCATTATTAAAAATAACCAAATTATTTTGTTAACAGTAAAAATTCTAGAACCACTTTAATGGTAGGCTGTACACACAACTGCTTATTCCGTCAGGATAGATAATATTGAACAATTTGGGCAGACAGGAAAAAAAATAACATTTGATTTTGAATTTAAAATTAACTCTTTGGCTATATAATAAGGTTTTGCCTATACCCATAACCTAAATGTGTAGTGGACTCATATAATACTAAAGCAAACTGGCATGGAAAATTTAAGCCCTCTTGTTCCCCAAGACAGGGTGGCCATATTCAAATTAGCTATTAACTTACATGTCTCTGCTTCATACTACCTTACAGCCTGTGATTGGCAGTGGATTTGGAGAGTTATGGTCAGCTCAGGGCAAAAATTACCAGGGGCCATTCTGACAATATAGAACTGCAAATGATCTGTTTTCAGCATCTCAGAACACTTTCTAACAGTGTTTAATTAGTAACAAAGATGTAATAAAAGATCCAAATCAATTCTGTAGAAGTAAATTTGATTCTTACATTTTAGATTTTTTTAACTGTTTGACTTTTCAGGCAGATAATAATGCCTTAACACTTTTTTGTTCTTACTTTTTTTTTTTTTTTTGGGGGGGGGGTGGTGGTTGGGGGGGGGTTGGCTTTTTTTTCCTTAAAAAACTAACTGGAAGAAATGACTCCAGAATAGTTATTTCCCTCATTCTTCATACAGCTACTTACATTGACTGTTAGTGGGTCTCAAGTTTTCTGATCTTCTACAAAAACCTCTGCTGTCTGAACTAAAAGATGAAGTGAGAAGGAAACCAGCAAATTCTCTTCAGCAGCAATTATGCAATCTCACCGTCTCTTCAATTCCAGAAGATAGTTCTTCTTTCTAGTGTGGGTTTTGGTACCCATGTAACCCAATGGTAACTGATTTTGTTTGATCTTTCTTTTCAATCATTTCCAGTCTGCTTCAAAAATTACCACTTTTCATTTTTCCACTCCTTCACATTTTCCTTTCTAGCTTCATGTCAAAGTCAGTTTGCCCCAACAGCTGATTTACTCTCCCTTTCATCAGATTCTGCTCCAGCATTGTTTGCCCAGCTACTTTCTTCATTCTTAAGTCTGGTTTTCCTGTCAGTCTCACTGCCTCCCTTGTCATTTATTTTGAACTGAATGCCCTTTTCCAGGAAAAGAGCTTCTTTTCTTCCTTGTATTTCCTTTAGGTTCCAAGTTCTTCATTCCCCTTCCCTAGTTTCACAGTCTTGGTATCAGTTAATGACTCTAACCAGTGAATTCCCTTCTCCACAAGATATTAGTTTCCACTGCATTTCACTCCCTGCAGAGATTAAATTTACAGTAAATATTGAGGAAAATACTATAAACACAGGTTTGACCTGTATGTAGAGGCAACTGGAGCAGAAATAAAATGAGACCCTCAGATGTTTACTTTGCTCCTAATAGCCCTACTATCCACTGTTCTTGATGCACACAATATTTTTATGTGCGCTGTAGAGAGAGAAAGCAGGAGCTAAATCAGTTACTGCAATATATACATCACTATGTACTTCGAAAAGAAGAAGAAGCAGATGTTTCTTGTGCAGGTATAAAATTCAAAAGGATTATAAAACTATCAAAGAACATGTAATGAAGTGTAGATTAAAGAGCAGAGTCTTGTTACAACATATGTTCGGAACTTTCATGAGATAGCATTGTATAACATCAGGCATGTACTCATGGAAACAAGAAGACTGAAAACACCTGCAAAAGAAATTTTCTGTTTATGTTCTGAGAGCTACAACCCACAGAAAGGGATGAATGTAGCATTAATGTGCCATTTGAGTTGTAGAGGTGGTCTGATTCATAATCATCCATTATCCAGTACTCTGAGACTTAAAGCATCAAAGGTCATTATGACCAGGATATAGGTCTCAACAGTTTTTAGAATTTCTTTTGGTAGAAACAGTGCCAATTCAATCATATATCTGTTTATTTTGATTGGCATTAAAATGAAAGGACTCATTTCAGATACCTCATTCTTCTCTAGACATTTTGGGTAGGATTAATTTTAATTATAGATGGAAGGATCTGCCAGTCCTTTATTATGGTGTCTAAACACATGCCCTCGTGTACTTCTGTGCTAACTACACACAATATACCTGTCTAGAAAAAATTAGATTTACTTAGGTGGTTATGGGCACTGCGATAAACCCTGGTGTCAGTAGCACGAGTACATCAGAATTTCATTTTTTCATTTTATCATCATCACACACCACTTAGGAAGTTGCAACAAAACCTGAGTTTCTACCTAATATCAGTGCTTTGTCCAAATTTACATGCTTATAACTGTAACCATGTAATGTCTAATTTAGAGCAACTGATCATAAACTATAGACATAGAAAAATAATAAATAAATGCATTGCAAGCCAAGAATTAGAAAAATAGGAGCTAAAAAGATATAAAAAATATCTTTGCTATGCATGAAGCTTTAGAAATTCATAGTCCTCTTGTACACCCTCCCATATGGATACAAGTGAATATCTTGAAGTTATGATACAATCTGTGAAATGAAGAAAAATAGGAATCTGCCTTAACTCTTTCAGACAGACAGTGTATTATTTTCACTCATGATCTTGCAGGTGCTTCATCAACATCCATAATCATCCCGTTTACAAAATACAAGGACAGCAGTCAGTCACATAATCAACAGACCTGCACATTCTCTGAGACAGATACTGGATCTAATAGTCAAAATGGGAAGAAATTTAGAAATATTTTGCTTCTGAGAAATGCTTATTTGGATATTCATCTGGATGCGACATCGCTTCATTTCAACTTATTTGGGGAAATTGCTTTGCCCACAGGCAAAGAGCAAGCCCAATTATAAACTAATCATGTCAAAGAGCAGGAATGTCTATGATACCCATAAATATTTGTAACCAGAGATGTTCATGTATGGTCATACAGCAAATGCACAATAAATACAAACATTATCATAATGTCAAT
Source organism: Amazona ochrocephala (assembly GCA_039720435.1). Taxonomy (NCBI): domain Eukaryota; kingdom Metazoa; phylum Chordata; class Aves; order Psittaciformes; family Psittacidae; genus Amazona; species Amazona ochrocephala. The sequence goes on from CM077877.1 coordinate 53,810,860, forward strand.
GGGAACCATGCCTATCCTGATAGATATGTAGCATCTTCCAACATATACGAGGGTATCAAAACTATGAGGCTGACAATTACAACACGGGTAGTACTGAAAGTCACCATTTTAGACTGACAGTCAGTGGGTAAGCAGGGTATCCAAAAGTGCCTAAACCAGCCCTTAGTAGTTGTATGTAGGTAACAGAATCACATAGGGTGTGTCTACGTTCAGGAGATGCATCCTGCTGTTGTTTAACCAGACAAGTGACTCCACAGCTGGGATGTACAGAGCATCAGAAAGGCTCTATAGACTTGTTCATTCCCTAGGGGGATTCATCCACTGCCCTACTTTCTGCACTGCTCTGTGGCTTTCCTTGCCAGATACTTTCTACGGTATTATGCTAAGGGACTCCCTCTGTAGCCTACTGGTCTATGTATCAAGGCCTCTATTGCAAAAGCACATGAGCAATGTGGGAATCCATATTCTATTTGGTTCTGTTCTGAGCTCCATTCAGAATCCATGTCCCATCAGCTCCATCACCATTTCTTCTAATCACAACAGGCTGCTTGGAAAATTTAAGGTGATGCTTATGAAGTTAAAATACTCAGAAAATGGGAGAGAGAGAGAACACAAGCAGATGTACTGGGAAAAAACAAACAAACAAAAAAAAACAAATAAACAAACAAACATCAATGAATAGCAGGGAAACAGAGCACAGCTGGAGCCGATATAAAGGTGTGTATAAATCGAAAGCATGTATCATGTCCAGGTTCAAATGGATGAATCACCAAGAGGGTTGCTTGAAAGCACTAAGTCTAGTATCCTTGTTCAGCAGTTTCAAGAGCTGAAAGCTTCCACTGCTAGAGAAGTCTGGCAGAAAGGTACATGGTACTCTGGGATCGAGGCATGATTTGTTATCAGCCAGACTGGTAGCAAAGGCTTAAAACATTTTCTGAACTTCCTATGCATCTAAAACATTCCTATCCCAAAACAACTCCATTTGCTATTTCCCTTTGCTCTGTTCTAGTATTTCCCCTTGTTCAGCCATAGATGTGCCCACAAGTATGTGTTTACTTGAATGAGGCTTTCCTTCTTCTCTAAGTACTTTGCTTCACTTCTGCATATGCTGACACTTAACTTCTTATTATTATGTTGGCTGACCAGGTTGATCTTTCCATACTGCCTCTATAAGTCTGAGAGATAGTATCTCTCATGCACTAGAGAAGAAATGCTTCAAGGTTCTGTTTTCTCATCTGGATTGTTTGGGTAGCCATAAATTCAGCAGTAACCAGGACCACTGCTAGGCAGTGGAATTTGGAGATCAATATTGATAAATTTTTTGAACAGTACTCAAAACATGTTTAGCCTCTACCAAACTTTCCCACTGAATTCACAGGTACTGGGTTGGGTGTGCTCCGCTGAAAATACAGGAATTACCTAAGCCATGGAAAAGACCTGTATGCACGGGAGGTTGAATCCATTCTTGCTCCATAGAAATTATGTAGAACACGCTGGGCTTCTTTGCAGCTGAACACGTCTTCCAACTGGACACCATAAAGTTTCAGTTTATTATTTTTGCTTTTTTTAAAGGACCTTCATGTTGAAAGTTTGCCCACCATGGCCTGTAATGCCTGCAGTTTATTCAGAAATTGCTTTAAAAAACTGTGGACAGTAGCCAAGGCTCGAAGGCAACTCTACCGAGAAGACATCCATTTATCGTTAATTGTAAAGGTGCCTTCAGTGCCTAGAGTCCTATCATTTGGCATATTTTTGAAGGTCTGAAGCTTTGAACTTGTTGGCTGGTCAGCTTTTCCCTAGTCTGTACAAGTTTTGCCGTGTGATGGACTGCTGTCCCCATCACCAGTCTGGCAGAGACAGCAGGCAACACTGGGGCTGTTCATGCTCTTCCTGGCTGCCCAGCTCCCAGCAGTCTTGTCTGACTATCTGTACAGAGATGCTCAGCAGCAAGTTCACAGGTAGCTTATCAGTTTCTGTCTGTAAGTATTTGAAAGCCTATCTTATCTTCCTCAAGAAAACAAACAAACAAACAAAACCACAAAAAAACAAAAACCCACAACCCCCCCCAAAAAAAAAAAAAAAAAAAACACAGAAAAACCCACACCTAAACAAAATTAAAAAACAGCAGTTTTTCAAGAAAATTGAAAAATTATTAAATTTGTACTTCAGCTGAAGGAGGTTTGACATCCAATTTCTCTTAGTATTGAAACAAATATAAAAAGTCTTTACCCAAATATATTTATTTTTCAGCCAAGTATATAATTTGCCTAATGTACATTTATACTCCCAGCAGGCAAGGTATACATACATTTACGCAATTGCCTGGATTAAATATTAGAAATCCTTATTGCCCCTGGAATTTTTCTCCAGATGCTCTGATATAATTAAATTCAGTTTAAAGTATCCACAGTTGTTCGATTGGTTAAATTGGTTTATTGCATGCTTTGGAATCATAGAATATTATTCCTGTTTCTTTCTCTGCATGAATCCTTAATTTTATATTACTCCATGCCAGCAGCAAATTGAAATAGATGTGCTGAACGCATGGATATGAAACAGTTTGCCCAGTAATAATTGCTTCATGACAGTTTTGCATTCTTCCAGTTCTTCTCCCTTTGGAATAATTTAGTGGTTTGACAAGCATTAGTAAGAGAGAGATAAAAGTATTGTCTCAAGCTAGATTTTATTACTGCAGACTTGATAAAATCTAAACATTTTTGAAACAATGGTCATCTGAATAATTAATTGGAGTCTCAAAAACCTCCAAACTTTACTGATTTTTACTACATTTCGTATTTTTCGAAAGATCACAACTGAATTCCGTTCCTGGAGAGAAGTCAGTTTTGTACTGCAATTGAAAAACATCTCATTCAAGAGCAGCAGCTATTCAGAGCAACAGTTCTTTTTAGAATCATAGAATCCTAGAATAGTTAGGGTTGGAAAGGACCTTAAGATCATCTAGTTCCAACCCCTCTGCCATGGGCAGGGACACCTCACACTAAACCGTGCCATCCAAGGCTATGTCCAACCCCACCTTGAACTCCACCAGGGATGAAGCATTCACAACTTCCCTGGGCAGCCCATCCAGGGCCTCACCACCCTCACAGTAAAGAATTTCTTCCTCAGAGCCAATCTAAACTTCCCCTGTTTAAGTTTCAACCTGTTACCCCTTGTCCTATCACTACAGTCCCTCCTGAAGAGTCCCTCCCCAGCATCCCTATAGGCCCCCTTCAGATATTGGAAGGCTGCTATGAGGTCTCCATGCAGCCTTCTCTTCTGCAGGCTCAACAGCCCCAACTTTCTCAGCCTATCTTCATAGGTGAGGTGCTCCAGTCCCCTGATCATCCTCGTGGCCCTCCTCTGCACTTGTTCCAACAGTTCCATGTTCTTTTTATGTTGAGGACACCAGAACTGTACACAATACTCCAAGAGAGGTCTCACAAGAGCAGAGTAGAGGGGCAGGATCACCTCCCTCGACCTGCTGGTCACTCTCCTTTTGATGCAAAACACTACTTTGCAACATTCTTGATTCATAAATAATTACAGAAATGTTACATATAAATAAAAGTTTTCTTAAAATTAGCTTTCCAGCTTCTGTTGGCAGAAATATTGTAGTAAGGAAATTCCTTATTTAGAGTTCACTACAAGACAAAAAACAATCACTGTGTCTCCAAATAAATAAATAGATAGGTAAATAACAGCTGTTAATAATTCTTGCGCATCAGCTAGTCATTGCTTGTTTTAACTAAAAATAAGTTTTTTCAGGGAACTATGAAATCAATTTAATACAGAAAAGTTAAAAAAAAAAACAAAAACAAAAACAAAAACAAAAAAAAAAAAAAAAAACAAAAAAAAAAAAAAAAACAAAAACAAACCCAAAAACTTTTTAAAATGTGTTTTGTTTCACTAAGTTGTATTTTGGCAGCTTCACAGTAAGTCTGTTTAGAAAGCTGAAGAGAATTCTTCAAGTATCACGCTTGTTTTAGTTTAGGTCTTGATATTAATCTCAATTTATGATGAAAGGGTCATTTAAAAAAAAGAAAAAGAAGTCTTAACAAATAACACTGAAATACTTCTGCCATATAGTTTTCATCACCGGTAGTAGAATAGATCTTATTTTGCAGTACAATTTTTTTCAAGTGCAGCATAAGTATTTGTATGGATAAAGGAAGAGTCTAAACAAGTAAAATCTTTTTAAGGATTTAAATAATTTATAATACTTAGATGTTGACTTTCCAACTTGTTTTATGGTGAGATGTTTTTATATTTCTTTTTTTCTGTGTTTGCAGCATTTATTAGGAAGTTAATCCAATAGATACATGGAAACTTGCATTGTGCATAGAAAGAGCTCCATAAATTAAGACATCTAAATGCCTAATAGTTACAGAAGGGAAGATATTAAAAGTACATATCCTAGTTAAAAAAAAAAAAAAAGTATCTATATATCTACTATTGATATATCTGACTAAATTTTTGTAATTAAAAAAAAAAAAAAAAAAAAAGTATATTTCTGCCCCACGGCAAATTTACAATTTTTCTCAGGGAAGAAATGTCATTGCAGCTCACCAGAGAGTAATTATTTATTTCTTTTAAGAGTAAGTTTTGCTAAAATATCAGCATTTTCACACAATGTTAAGAGGCAACCACTATTTTGTTGGCTTTGTAAATCATGTCTTGCCATCACTAGTAGACTTAAAACTTGATATAATGGATCTTGTAGTAGACTTACTGGCACATGCTTTGATTTTCGTGTCTTTCTATGGACACAGAGAGGCCACTGGGATAGGTTTTCAGGATTTTGACTCTCTTGAGTGGCATGCAAAATTGTTAGAGGCAGTATGTCTGTAAATATCTGTACTGTTTCTCTATGGGGACAGTGTTGGAGGGCACAGCCATAATTAAACCAAGTGATGTGAACATGAGCAAACTATATAGTCATGCAACTCTAGCATCTTTCCAACATATATGCTTAACATTAATCTTGACTTTATATGAACATAACTAACTTGACAACAGTAGGCTTTTTTTTTTCTTTTAATTTTAGTAAGGAAGATGATAGCTCCTTCTTTCTCTTGCAAAATATCTGGAAATATTGGAAACATGCCAATAAGGAATTACATATTTAGAATAATGAAACTCTTTAAGACAAATGATTGTCTCTTGCTGCATTTCAATTTAAGCCAAATATTTTGGAAAATCTGGGCCAGATTCTGAATCACAGTATTATGCTGAGACCACAGTGTAATGGAAAAGTATTTAAAACAAAAAAAAAAAAAAAAAACCAAAAAAACCAAACAATTCACATGCCTTCTGTTATACAAGCTGAAATTTTGGTCTAGGCTGTGCAGCTTTGGGTAGGCAATTTTTTTCTTTCATACTCACTCCACAGGGCAAAAATGCTGAGCACAGCCTAGCTGTAGTTTTAATACTGTTATTGAACATTTAGACCATGAATTATTTTAAAATACTCCTTTAAAAAATGGAGAGAAAGATATATATGAGTTACACAACAGGCATGGAGGAAGGCTACTCATATAATCATCTTTTTCTGATACTTAGCACCAATAAAGAACTCACAGAAATCACCTACCCACCCAGAGGCGCAATAACTTTCTGGGGAAAGTATTTGCGCAGAAGAACACTTTGAAAAATGTCATCTGAATACAAAGCTTTGGGAAAATACTAGGTACAGAATTTCTAGCATCTAAGTTTTGCTTGGGGACTTAACTATGACAATGCTCCATACAGCACTTCAGGTTAGATTCTATCAGCATTCAGCTAGTAAAGCCCTATTTATTTCACCTTTATTCTAAAGGTATTTATCCCTTTAGAATTTGAAAATTAATTTTGACACCAAAGTGCTCCTGACACAACGTCTCATCATGAGAAGCATTTTAAATTATTTTTCATTTTACATGGCTTTGAAAGATTATTGTCATTTGCAAATTATGAAAGTTCAGCAAAATGTGGTAAAGAGATTAAATATAAGAAATCTATGGCAAAATTTAAGTATTTAAAATATCTGCATTGCTTTCATTTTTTAAAAAAATATATACATTTCAAAGTATTTCAAGAATTAAAAATTAGCACCACGAGTCTGTTCAAGAAGAGCTCATTAGTTCAGGCTATCCTGTACGTGAGCACTTATATCTGATTTCATATAATTAGAGAGTTTTCATTTGGAGAGATAATGTGGAAGTCTGGCCAATAAGTATTAATTCCACTTCAAGAGGATCCCAATCTGCACACAGATTAACCGGTCTACAGCCAAAAGGATTCAATTTTGATCATTTAGTCTTACGTATACTGTTCATTACATGGGCTACTGAATTTCATTGTATTAAGATAACTGTACACATTCCAGATGTGTCATCTAAAAATATGCTTGGGAATGTATAATTATTTAGGTCTGTGTGTCTCCATTTTCCTGTTTACAATTTCTGTTTGTGCCAGACAAAAATTTGAATAAGATTGACTAACTGCCCCAAACATGCTATTTTGCGTATTGCAGTCCAAGTGTAAAGCATTAAACAGTTTTAAATACCACACAGTCAAAATAGAATGTACCTATAATAGACACTCTGCTGTGAGGTTGACACCTAGAATGGTGAGAGAGAATTCTTGGGCTTCATTTCCCCAGGAGAGCATGGACAGGAGATATTTGGCATAATGAAGAGGGAAGAGAGACCCACCAACAAGTTCTTAGGAAGAGTTCATAGAGAATAGATTTCAGAATGATTTCTGGAAATAGTTCTTAGTCTCCTCACTCCCCTCCTATGCCCAGACTTTCCTGGAAAGAGACAGTGACTCTCTGCATATTTGCAGCAGACAAGTATCTCAGAGGCTTCCATTTCTTCGGGAGGACTGTGTTCCTCAGGCTCTGTTGAATATTGGCTAGGAACACAGACGCAGTCCAGGAACAGCTGGATACAAGTTACCTCCTTCATGTATATTTGACAAATTAAAACCAGCATGTAACTCCTTCTTAATGACTGACTACTATATTTCTGCCCCCAGATGCTTTCTCTCTTTCCTCCCAGTATGCTTATCTGGAGGATAAAGTTCACAGCAATATATGTAGACAAGTGGACCATAGCCATTCACAGGCAGATTACGTTCTAAAAAATCATGTTGAAGTTAATCCCCAGAGAGTGAGCCAGCTGCTACTGGCATGTACCCCCAATACCATCAGGAACTCCCTGTGGCTGGCTTTAACTTGCAGTAGTTAATATTGCAGCGGGAGAGGGCTGATATGGGTGCATGCAACAGGGGGTGTGAAAGGAGATGTGCTGAGTGATGGACACTACCAATCACTTGTCCAAACTGTGTGCCTGTCCCATACTCAGAAGAACAAGTGGAACAAAGACCTTTCTCAGCTTCAGGCATCCCTCTGGAAAGAGTATGAGATCTTGGGGTGTTCCTTGGGACCTGGGGATTATGAGAAACTTACACAAACTAAGAATTATTTTAAGACAATTGCTATAGAGGTATAACCATAGTCCCTATTCCATGCCTTAATGTCCCTGACCAGCCTAACCTGACAAGCTTCATCTGCAGTTTCCACCCATGCCTTCTTGGCCATAGACCGAGTAGCTGCATTTCAGCTCAGTTCTGTACACCTGGGCCTTCCCTGAGGTATTCTGTGGATATAATCTCCAGTTCTGTGTCCTGGATGGCTCCAGACCAATGTTAAAAGAAACATTTTCTCCAGTCCTGTCTGTGGCCCCATTTGCTGCTGCTGCTCCTGTCTGGCCTTCATGGATGGACCTGGGTCTGATTCAACACCTCACCTTGCCTGAGGATCACTGGATAGCTGACTCTTACTGTCACCAACCCAGGGCTGCTCAGGTGCCGCAGGACTGCACTCCACCAGTGAAAACACAGACTGTGCTAGGGTCACCCTCAGTACTTAGACATAGAAGCAATCCCCCCAGAGAATTCATCTCTCCTTTCAACCATCTGTAACCCAGACTCACAGCTGCGGTTTTCAACAGCTTTCTTGGCAAAGTGAAGAGACACCATCTTGATCTGGTGTCCAGGAGGATGTAAGAGTTTGATACTCTTCTCCTGATACACACGAGCATCTCTGCTGCTCCCTAATTCCCTACTGACTATGAAACTGCAGGAGCATGATGAGAGCGTACTGGATATGTCCTGGGACTCTTAGTTTCATTTGTGAAGGAGGAATATGACATGATATCCACAAACCTGAAGGAAATAGAGGGCACAAAGGAGGAGGGCACACCACAAGGGAGGAAGTAGATGTCATGACTACCATTTAAGCTTACATGACATTCACAACTTTATAGTTTTATTGACTTATTAAAAACCTAGAGTCTGCCTTTTCAGCAGTTCAGTTCATCTGCTTCTTCTGCTGAACTATTTTTGGAGAATTTCCTTTGTCCTTTAACTTGCATTAGCTTTTGAATGCATTCATTCATTCTGCTCCAATTCTGCCTTTTTAGTTATGCAAGATTTCCATCCTTTCACGCCAAATTTCTGGTTTGTGTAAATTCAGCCTTGATCTTCTTATACTGGTGGTAGATATTGATGGTACTAGATCAGTAGCCCACTTTTCTTAATATCTCCATTGTTGCATTACCTTAAGGCATGACCTTACCTCATCTGCCAATTTTTCCATAAGCTTTTAAAAACTACATGAGTGGTAAAACAAAAATAAACCCAACTTGGATATAGATCCTAAAATCAAATGCTTTTGAGTATACAAGTTATTTTAACATTGAGTATGTAAGAAAATATCTACTTAAATAACTCACTTTTTCCTAAAATGCAGGCTTTTTTTCATTATGTAATGAATTATTTTTCTTTATTTATTTTAGGACCCAAGCACTATAACCTTTTACCTTATACACACATTAATTTCCTTCAGAGCTCCTATTTGGAGTCCCTCAAAAGACAAAAGCCCAATTGTCCTGAGAGGATAGCTTGCTTCAGGACTAGAAATAGATATAATTTGGACCAGGTTTTGCTTTTTCTGTCCTGAACAATCTCTCAGATCTATGCCAGTGTCTTCATGGCCTCTATTCTCTCTAAAAAATCACAAATCTTTTGTGTCAGTCTGAAAAACAAACCTCTGATGATCTGTGATGGTCTATACACCACTGGATATATTCCCCTTTTTTTATTAGTTCCCAACAAATGACTGCTGTGCTAAGGTGAGCACCTTAGCTTAAAAAAAAAACTTTAGGAAACATGAAGGAAAGACAGGGATGTGAATTACTGTTCTCACATTGTCTGGCATACATTCATAAACTTTTGGGTACGGGCTTCTTGAAAAGCTTTCTGTGCTTCACTGCCTGTGGGATCTCAGTTCAACCTTCCTTCTTTTCATCTAAAAGAAGAAAAAGGTGAGTAGCGTTGTTTGCCAAGGTCACTCTTATCATCTCCCCTTTCCGTGCTGAATGCTGATGCTCCACCAGAAAGCAGGAGTGTGGCGGAGGAGGTGATCTTGGTCTGCTGGTACTTAATTAAAACATTTATGTTTAAAGGACAGTAAACAGTCAAGATAAGAACTTGGTATCTTAAAATGAAAAGAAAGCTCACAGAATGACTCCATAGTGTATTCCCTCAGTCCCCATGACTAACCCATGCATGAAAAGCCACTCTCTAACATTTTCACATGCCTTTTCACTGACAATGGTACAGTTCAACTTACCAGATCCACTAAGAAGTAGGTCTAAAGCCAAAATTAGTGCCTCCCAATGCCCAAAAAAAGTGCAAACTTATAATACCTTTAAAGTTTAAAGTTAACTTTAACTACAGGGCCACATGGTGTTACTTAAATAGAGGTCACCTTTCTCTCTTCTCTTTGCTTTTCAACTCTCATCCATTTGTTACTCAATTCTTTCATTCTTGGATCAATATCTCTAGGTTCAAAACTTAAACTCTGAGAGTTTAGCTGTTTCTCATCTATCTGTTCTCTTCGAAGAGCTGTGTTGTGACTAAAAACCTGTTTTGAAAATATATCAAAATTATCAAACTAACCTGAAATAAAAGTTCAGGGTTTTTTTTATGCATAAGTTAGCTAAGTAAGTTAAGTTAGAAGGACCTTCCCCTTCAGTTAGAAGGAAGAAGCAGACACGGCTCATGTATTTTTAAGAAGAAACTCTTGAAACCATATAGATTTGCTTTTTGTTTTGGTTTCACTTATATCCACACTATCTGGAAAACAAATAAATCATCTTCTTACCTCAATTTTTCTTTTCATTTTTCCCACATGTTATCTTGAGACTTGTAATTACATTACTTGCTTTTTCTGTTACAAGCCTGGAGACTGATACCTTGTTCTTTTTAGAAAGTACTTCCCCCCGGTCAGTTGACCACAGCCAATCAAGTAAATGATCACCCTTGTTAGGCTGTGGGAGCATGAAGGGGAGAGCAGGCTTTTTCTGTTCAGGGACAAATGTCTGGGATCCAAACAGAAGCAGCATTATTTGTGTGTTGCTGAATGGGAAGTGTATATTTGTGTGAAACCTGCATATTGATATGAATTCAGCAAAGCCAGCTTTCCTAGGGAGAGGTAAAACTGCTACAGGTACCAGGTGTACGCTTTGAATTGCCTGACAGTTATCTATAAACTTAAAGAATGCACATATTTAGATGCTTAACTTTCTATTTCTAGTGACTTCAGATCAAAGATCTTGTACCTGTGGAATGCACTGAGACTCAAAACTTCCCATGGCGTTTCAGAACACACTGAGGGATGCAGATCAATATTCATCAGCAAGCACCACAATATTTATCACAGCCTGAAAGAAATTGAAACGCTCTGCCAGAAAGGACTGTCTCTGAAATCAAAATCAGAAAGCAAAAATTTATATGAAAAACTGTACCTTTAAGCCTCATAATCTATTTAGAAAATGCATTTTTAAGAAGATATCAGAAACTAGATTCTTTTGAGTCATATGCTTTTGACAAATTTTCAACACAATAGATGAGCTAAAACTTGGGGAACCAAATTTATGCTAGAAAGGAAAAGAAATCAGTAACTGAAGACAGCCTTATTTATAGCGAGAGAAGCTGTGATTTTGTTTACAGGGAAGGAATAGAGACAAGGATGACTACCTTCTTTACTGCTCCACACTTTCTTTATTGTCAGTAATCCAGTCTTTGGTGTGGGTTCACATCAGATATCAACAGTGGATTATACATTTTTCCCAGTCTGTTTCTGGGTCCTAAACAATGTTATTGTTAGATGACGATTTAAGTCCTTTTCCAGATTATAACAGCATGATCCTTCTCCTCTTGCCAGCACTCATCTAATTCTACCATGGGGTGGTTCTGAAAGTAAGTTCAAGCTGCAGTAAAACTAAGTAAGAAAAATCACAGATCTGATTACCCACCTCTGGGAACAGGTTCAGTCTGGGGATCTTGCATGTGCAGTGCATGGCAATAGGTGGGTTTATAGCCTCCACCCGACCAACATGATGACGAAACAACTGCAAGCAGCTCTGCCTTAAATCAGCTTAAATTGTGGCAATATTAAATATGCTTTACAGCAAAAAATTAAAAACGACAGTTTGATGTATTGGTGTTTTGGGGGATTAAACTAATCTACAGGTTATGTTTCTAACAGGAAATTGAATGAAAGGAATTGTAAGTGGACTAACCTGAAAAAAAAATTACCAAAGTTACTTCAAAATCTCAAAAATTGAAATTGGTTTAGTTCAGATTTCTCTTCTGGAGGAGGCTGATTTTAAACTTTCATTTTATAAACAGCATACAGACAAACAGTAAAATAATGAACTGCTACAGTGAAACTGGGCCATAACCCTTGGGAATCTGAATGATTCTTTTCAAAAAATGATAAATTGAAAAATGTTTCATTTTCTTAATGGTCTTAATTGGCAATATTCCACTTCAACCCAAGTTCACACACCACTTTCAGGAGTTTCAGTTCAAATTCTTCTCTCTTTTCTAGATGGTAGTTTTGTATAAACCAGAATTGTTGATTACAACTCTCCTACAGCAAATTGAAAAGAAAGATTAAAAAAGAATGGAGAGCAATTTATATGGGACATCTGACTCATAGGAAGGAAATTAGTCCTGATCAGATAAAAATTCGAAGAATGAAGAATTTGCTTACTTATACTCAATCTGATTTATGGGTCTTTAGCCTTATTATAATTTTGTATTGATTACAAAGCCTTTGCATAGGTTAATGATAAAGGCTAAAAGTTCCTCAATAGTGAAAAGCATTGAAAAGATGGATTTCTTCATTTAAAACAGACATTATTGACAATGCTGATTCTAGCACCCTGGGGCACTAATGACCAAGACTTATAATGAATATGAATTTAGAAGCTATTGCATGAGAGAGCAACAGCAATAGATCTAATGAAGGTTACTGTGCTTCTGTCTAATTCAGATGAAAAATACAGTTATGCTTTAGTCTCTGTATGCAAAATGAAACCAAGCCTGTTAGACATCTAATATTTTGCTATATGCTAAAAATTACTTGCAAGTAAAACAGTATGCATTGACTATTTCAACAAATAATGTTATCTCCTTCTGATTCTTAAGAATGCAAAATAAATGGAAAAAATTTGCTTTGTGACAACAATTGTTTGTGTTATATTAACTCATAAAAGCTTTGTTCTCCAAATGGAAATACTGAGTTCATCAATGTATAATGTGGAACAAATGCCACTGTCAACTTTAAAAGAAAACTTTCAAATTCTAGACTAGAGACTTAATGTCTGCTGCTCTTGAGTCAACATGACTTGCCAGACTTATATGTTAAGATCCTTGGTAACACTCTATTTCTCACATGTACAGGTTTCTTAAAATATGCGCAGTTAAACATTATATGTTGGACTAATTCTGGCAAATAACTAATTATATGTTGGACTAATTTTCCATTGATAATGCAGAATTCTCTCACTAATGCCATTAGGCAGAATTCTTAATTACTTTCTGCCAATAACAGTAATATTATTCCTTTGTTTGCAGGTGACATTTCTTGCATCTTGATATTCCCTGTGCTTTTTTAATTGCTATTTGTGCTAATTTGTGTATTATTACAAGGATCATTAGAATATATGAAGTCAAAAAAGGAGGATTTGAGTTCTAATTATTTCCTCCAAACAAGTGCCATTTACCTATTTCAGAAAGTTTCTTCATAACAGCATCTATGATTAGTGCATTAGACAGAAAGCAAAAACTTATAACAGCTCAGTACACTGTGTTTCAAAGAGGTCTTACTCGCAGCATGTTATGGCATACTACGTAATATGGACAGTGACTTACTTTTCCTTGGAGAAACTGGTGGAAATTCTGTCACGTAAGAACAGAGTGTGTAAAGCACAAGAAAGCTACTCTGAGAGATAAAGAAATGTAATGATGGCTTGATTATGACCACCCTTCAGATACAGACTCAAAAATCCCAGTCACTGATGAAGACCCTTTGTAGAGGCAAGCTAAATGTAAATTTGCAGTTGGCTTCTGTCCTGAGTGAACATCATCTTCCTGTTCCACATCACCCTGTGGCATGTATTTCAGGTTCAGTCTTTTGGTACTCATCCTCAAGGTCCTGCCTCAGATCTGATACAGGTTTCATGAGGTACTTAGCCATGAAACCTACACAATTGCGTTTCACTGAATGAAATGACTTGCCAGTCATTTGCAGAGGTGAGACACGAGGACATTAAGAATTTGCTGCTAGAATTTGTATCATAGTATAGAATCTTCCTATGATACTAAGCAATTCTCCAAATTTAAGTGATTTTACTGGCTATGTATATGCTGTCAGGTAACTTAGCTTGTGAGTTGCCTGCTGGTTTCAGTTCCCATTACCCACATTGCGCACGCATTACTTGGCTCACCATTAAGGAACACCATGTATGTCACTCCAAAACAAACCTCAAGTTCTGTGGATAATTCATTCCAAGAACTGCCTCCAGAAGGCAACACAAACCAGACGGCTGAAGGCTTGGCTTTCTCTGCCCTACAAAATCCCTCAACAGCAAGCTTTTCTTTTTCTAAACACTTTCCCATGCCTGGTTATCACATCGCAGAGCCTGCAATGTGCTGCTTCAGTTTCATGTTTTAAAAATCACCTGGTGGGTTGCAGCACAGCTCTCTTTTCTTTTTTCTTTTTTTTTTTTTTTCAGACACTTTGAACTAAAAGCAAACAAACAAAATGGTAAAATGTTCCTTAAGCAAGTAGACCACAGTGTGTGGCTTAAAAGAGATGCAGGCCATTGTACTATGTAGTGGAGATTTGTTTAGCACTTTCTTCTAGGTGTTGCTATCACTGAGCACAGTAGACAGAAGTACTCACCACCACATTGCATGAAAGACCTCCTTCTGCGTTTAGCTGCACTCTGCGTTTAGCTGCAATGACTCCATACTGTAACAGTAAACACTTTGCCAGAGATATATGATTTGGTATCCAGTTTTGCACTTCCACCAAAGATATAAAGCATAATGACAGGGAATACGTTGAAAAATATTCCCTGGTCACTCAGTTGCGAGCCTGTTAATGTGACTAAGTATAGGATTTATCTGTCCAGATTCAGACTAAATATCTGCGTCTGGATACTCCATCTTCTTCTATGTTTATTTATTTCTCTACATTCATTATAATAACTATTCTACATTCATTATTATAACTAGAAGGAAGTTCAGCAGGAGGGCCAGGAGACCTCCTTGGATGGATAAGGAGCTGCTGAGCAAAAGTCGAAGGAAAAAAGAGGCTTATAAAAGGTGGAAGCAAGGTCAGGCTGCCTGGGAAGAATACAGGGATGTTGTCCGGGAAGCTAGGGACCAGGTTAGGAAAGCTAAGGCCCATTTAGAATTAAACTTGGCTAGGGATGTTAAGGATAACAGGAAGGGATTTTATAGGTACATTGCAAATAAAAGACACGTTAGGGACACCGTGGGTCCTCTCCAGAATTTATCGGGAGAACTGGCTACCCTGGATTTGGAGAAGGCTGAGGTTCTTAATGACTTCTTTGCCTCAGTCTTTACGGGCAAATGCTCTGTCCACACCACCCAAGTCTTGGAAGGCAGACGCAGGGACGGTGAGGGTGGGGACCCTGGGCCCACTGTGGGGGAGGATCTTGTTCGGGACCACCTTAGGAACCTGAATGTATACAAGTCCATGGGACCGGATGAAATCCATCCACGGGTCCTGAAGGAGCTGGCAAATGAAGTTGCTAAGCCACTGTCCATCACATTTGAAAAATCATGGCAGTCAGGTGAAGTTCCCGATGACTGGAAAAAGGGAAATATAACCCCCATATTTAAGAAGGGGAAAATGGATGAGCCAGGGAATTACAGACCAGTCAGTCTCACCTCTGTGCCTGACAAAATCTTGGAGCGGATTCTCCTGGAAGGCATGCTAAGGCACATGAAAAGCAACAAGGTGCTTGGTGACAGCCAGCATGGCTTCACTAAGGGGAAATCCTGCCTGACCAATCTGGTGACCTTCTATGAAGGGGCTACGGAACTGATGGACAGGGGCAGAGCGGTTGATGTCACCTACCTGGACTTGTGTAAAGCCTTTGACACTGTCTCACATGACATCCTTCTCTCTAAGTTGGAGAGACATCAATTTGATAGGTGGACCACTTGGTGGATAAAGAACTGGCTGGATGGCCGCACGCAAAGAGTAGTGCTCAATGGCTCAGTGTCCAGCTGGAGACCAGTAACGAGTGGTGTCCCCCAGGGATCGGTGTTGGGACCGGTCTTGTTCAACATCTTTGTGGGTGACATGGACAGTGGGATTGAGTGCGCCCTCAGCAAGTTTGCCGATGACACCAAGCTGTGTAGTTCGGTTGATACATTGGAGGGAAGGAATGCTATCCAGAGGGACCTTGACATGCTTGTGAGGTGGGCTGATGCCAACCTGATGAAGTTTAACCATGCTAAGTGCAAAGTCCTCCACCTGGGTCGGAGGCCAGGCACAGCTACAGGTTGGGTGGGGAGGAGATTCAGAGCAGCCCTGTGGAGAATGACTTGGGGGTGTGGGTTGATGAAAAAATGAACATGAGCCGGCAGTGTGCGCTTGCAGTCCAGAAGGCCAACCGTATCCTGGGCTGCATCAAGAGGAGTGTGACCAGCAGGTCGAGGGAGGTGTTCCTGCCCCTTTACTCTGCTCTCGTGAGACCTCACTTGGAGTATTGTGTGCAGTTCTGGTGTCCCCAACATAAAAAGGGGATGGAACTGTTAGAACAAGTGCAGAGGAGGGCCACGAGGATGATCAGGGGACTGGAGCACCTTTCGCATGAAGATAGGCTGAGAAAATTGGGGCTGTTGAGCCTGCAGAAGAGAAGGCTGCATGGAGACCTCATAGCAGCCTTCCAATACCTGAAGGGGGCCTATAGGGATGCTGGGGAGGGACTTTTCAGTAGGGACTGTGGTGAGAGGACAAGGGGTAATGGGTTTAAACTTAAACAGGGGAGGTTTAGATTGGATATGAGTAAAAAATTCTTTACTGTAAGGGTGGTGAGGCCCTGGAATGAGTTGCCCAGGGAAGCTGTGAATGCTTCATCCCTGGTGGTGTTCACGGTGGGGTTGGACATAGCCTTGGATGGCATGGTTTAGTGGGAGGTGTCCCTGCCTATGGCAGGGAGGTTGGAATTCGATGATCTTGAGATCCTTTCCAACCCTAACTATTCTATGATTCTATGATTCTATGAGCTGCAGTAAGTAACTTCGATGCAGGGCACTATTCAATTGTCTAAACAGAAGCGCCAAAAGCCACTGGAGATACTCTAGGATGTCCAAGAAATCCTTAAAGGTTTTTACAAGAGTAAGTCTTCTTGTTTTTGTTTTGTTTTGTTTTGTTTTGTTTTGTTTTGTTTTGTTTTGTTTTGTTTTGTTTTGTTTTGTTTTTTTGGTAAGGAAGCTGTATGCCAAGTGAAATATCTCCTCCCCTGCACCTAAAATATCTGTAGATAGCTATGTTTAACCAACTGAACACTAGTTGTAGATGTAGACCAAACAGATATGAAAAACTAAGTGGAATTAATGATGCCTTACATATTGTCCGTTATTATCTTCTTAAGCTCACCATTTAAGCATCAGCATAATGCCATAATCAGTGAAGCCTGTTTTCTGTGCTATTTCATTAATTTCATTGGTAGGGCAACAGTTATACATATATTTGTGTAACAATAAATTCCATAATGCTAAAACATTCATTCTAAATGAATAATGTTGAGTCTTCTTTTCTTTTGAACCTTGTAGAAAATTTTGCTTCACTGAAAGACAAGCTTGAAATATTAAGAATTCAACTGAGTAAGCTGATTTATGATTCAGATACCGCAAACCACTGTGCAATGATAGATAATTTATTTTTGTCTAAAATTAAAGCCTAAAAATCCCCAAAGCTTCATTGGAAAAATGGTTGAAAGTTTTGACATTCTTCAGCCTCTGTGGAACAGCTGTTAATTTCTCCTTCATTAAATGAAAACTAAACAAAATAAAGCAGACATACGTTTTTCACTAAGCTGATTCCTGACTTAATTCTCAGCAGAAAATCTCCCATATCACTGTTCACAACTTCAAAAATTATGTAGTCAAAGAATTGTAAGACACTGTAGGTTCTTTCGCTTTGTACTCCTTGTAGTGAAATCCTGTGTTTTTTTTCCTCTTTGCTTGTTTGCTCATGACTAATGCAGAATTGTGAAACATTTAATACTTACAGAATCAATGAATCACTGAACTGTTGGGGTTGGAAGTGACCTCTGACATCATCTATTCCAACTCCACTGCTCTTTTCCGTTTCACTTACTGTACAATGGAGAGGGCAAAGGTTGCATTACATCACAAAAAACACACAGATTTCCTGAAGAGGGTGAATATACACACTGCTATATGTGTACTGTAAGAAGGGTATAAGTTCAAGCACAGTATAGCATATGCTTTCGTTTTAGGGACAACCGTATCTTTACCAAGAAAGAAGACATATTCTTCTCCCATCATTGACACTTCATGCCAACACTGCATGAACTTCACATGTAAGAGTATTTGACAAATAATATTTTGTGATTATTTTAAAGGTTGATGTCTTAAACACACTAGCTGGGGAAGGATCTGACATATACTGAATATTTTTTTTCTCATATATAACAACTGTTTTGCTAAAGGAATACATATATTATTTAAAGTAGGAAATGGAAGTTTCCATAGCAACTACTACATATAAACTGAAACATGTCCAAGGTGCTTATACACAGCTCATGATCTAGTTAATATAACTATGTTTTGAAATATTTTTCATTATATTGTGTAGTTAGGAATAAACCTGGGAAAAAACAAACAAACAAACAAACAAATACACAAACAAAAAGCATATCACCAAACAGTAAAAGGGACGAGATATCTATTAGAAGCTTTAAAATTTCCAGGTGGGAAAGACTGGCTAATTAAAAAAAAAAAAATAGTTTGGCAAAAAACATTTTATTTTAGGGAATGAAAATGCAAAGTAAAGTTTTGTTTTGTTTTTTTCTCTTTTATTTTTTTTTTTTGTTAAAATGAATTAACTATTTTTGTCTTAAGATTAACTGCATAAAGTCATTACTGTGAATTAGAGGAATTAAACTAATATTATGTCTTCCTTTATACTACAATAATATGTTGATACTAGGCAGTGTTGGTATTTCCTTGACGCAGTAAGGAGACTGTGCTAGCCCTTGCTAGCTGCAAAATCCTCAACTCATTATTCTGGTGTTACTGTCCCTTCATTCCTCTAAACCATTATGCTACTCTTCTTTTTGCCTTTTCCTAGAAATTCTTCAGTTTACTTTATCAGTTGCATCCAAATTTATCTTCTGCTTCCCCAAAATATTATTGCTTCTTAATAACATCTATCAATTCATGACCAACATGCCTACATGTCAGCCTTTTGCAGTTATCTTATTATTGTAAATTACGTTTCCAAGTTAACATTTCAACATTCATGTAAAACACATCATGGTTTTGATCTATTCATCTGACCTTTACATATTTCGTTAACATCTCATAAAGTTTCTTCTTGATCTTTCTTATGAATTTTGGGACAGAACTTCAACTAGTTATTAGTGCTTTTATTCACAGCTCATGTGTAATAAGATCCCAAAATTTAGCTTACATTTAATGATTGAAATAACTACTTCCCTTCTAAGAAGAATTTTGCATGCAAGTTCAGAGGAGTGTTGTCTTGCAGAAGTTACATTCCCCTTTTTTTTTTTCCTATCATCTGAAACACTGTTCTGTCTTTAACTCAAATTCTTCCTCTTATTTAAGGCTCACAGAAAATGCTTGTACCATCAAAGCTGTATTTGAATCTTCCAAAACAATATAAGAATGATGCACAGCAATAAATCCAGTTCTTTCTCCTTTCTGAGTCTTTGACAGTGTTTGTATCCATCCGGATTCCCACAGCCGCTCATTTGGCAGCTTCATTTCCCTTGAAGACCCATGTTAGTCCTGATATATGTTACTCAGCAGACAGAATATAATACAGTCAGGTGTTTGCAGTTAGATTACACTTACACAAACATTTTCTGGTTTTGTTTCAAACTAGTCCATTATTATACAATGTTCAATTTAAAATGTTTAAGATGTTTAAAGTTAAAGCATGGCCCTTGGGAGTCAAGCATCTAGTGCTCAAGAGTCATAGCCCATTTTAGTGATATGTTTAAAATCTCTGTAGAAAAGCTCCATGCCAAATGAAAATCTTCCATGACTTTAGGTTTGACTCATCAAATGTAGCTTAAGGCTCTTGCTGAATATTGGAAGGTAATTGTACTGTTGCTGTAGGTATTCTGGAGAACATAACAGGTCAGCTCTCAAGGCTGCCAGTACCATTACCTATCACAAGATTCACGTATCTTTAGAAGATGTCAAAAAGCATTAAAAATATTCTGCTGCTATTATACTACAATGAGATGCTGTAATATTTATCACAATGTCTGGTGAAATTCTTTTACTGATTAGTTTTTTCTAAACCAGAGCGGGACAATATTTTAAAATGCATCCACTAACTACATTTCACATCTGGTACTGGGGAAAGATAATGTGAAACTTGGCAGATTTGCTTTATGCAAACATTATATTTGGATTCTAATACATATGTATATAAAGATAGATATATAATATATATTTTGGATTGTAATTCACAAGCAATTTATCTTCTGTTCTGCTGCAATTCTTGTTTTTCTTCAGAAAAAAACCCCTCTGAATCTCAGCTGAAACTTCTGAATTTTGCCATTTTCCATCAAAATATATTTCACATGATTTTGACACTAAGATAGACATTTATCAGAGACAATTTGAAATAATTGGGAAACTTCTATGTCTTTTCTGTAACACAACTCCAGCTTCTAGCATGTGAGGAAACTAAAACCAAAAAAGTTTGCTTCTTGCTTTGGTCTGTTCTGCTTCAAATATTTGGGTAGTTCTCATTGCAAGTTCTCTGTGAACTACAAAATGGATTTAGAAGAAAGGATAACTTCCATTACTGACTGTGATATGTGAAAGGTCACATATATGTATATCCTGATGCGTAATGGACAAGAGAACCTAATTATTTAAATAGGAAGTACAGCATCGGTGTAGGAATTAAATTTATAGTTAATATTATATTTTACAATAAGTGATATCCTGGATATTTACAATGTTTAAGGCCATATCTTTCACTACTGTGGCAGTGCATCTCTAAGTACACTGGGAACAATCTTCCCCATTACACCTACAGCAATTAGTGAACTGCATTGTTGAACAGGTGAAAGCTGAATTTTTTTACTATCTGTTGAAATTGGTCTTTTTAAATATTGACAAAAAACTCATTTATGCTCTGAAAAACTGACCCAAACCATTTTTTTGACATTTTTCTGCTTAACAAAACTTCCCTGAAAAAAAACATCTCGATAAACCTTTTTTGGTGAGCTACGAAACATTCATTCAGTGAAGTGCTGAGTGACTGATCTTTTCCTAGACAGGTTACCAAACAGGCATGATAAGGAGAAGTTGTATTCCCTCTTTCTTAACATCTATTACCATTCTTCCTCCTTGTATGTACACTTGAATTGTACTTGTAGAGTTAATTTTCACCAGTCCCAGGCAGGCAAGATCACTGGATCGATAAATCCACAAAAAAAAAATAGCAGTATATTCTGCTGTCTAAGTACAGCAGCAAGTACGACAAATTCATTGTAGAAGGTTTTTCAGACAACGTTTGACTTCAGCTAGCTCTTCCCTTAATGCATTTTTTTCAGAGCTACAGGAAGGAGATTTGAGTACATACAGCAAGTTCACAAAGAGCAGCTTTCAAGCTGCTTTTAGAGAAAAGAGTATTTTTAACACAAGCACAAAAAAAGTCGTTCCTTTTAAAAATGAGGTATCTCTGTAGCTTCTGTTAAGCTAGTTTAAAAGAGGATAACACCATGACTAACGTACTTATACTTCATCACAGTCTTTTTGAATACTACTACTAATAAAAAAATCACATTTATTCATCTTTCATAATGATACAGAGGGAAGAAGTACCTAAACAATGAATAATAATGCAGAATCTCAGACTGTAAAATCAATGTCAGCTCAGCAGAGCTCCTATTAGTGCTGCTGTTCCAACAGTAGAGTTTACCATCTGAATTATATATGTATTGACCTAATTACATAAATATTGACTTTGCTTTATATGAAGCCTTTTTCAGTCTCAGTGTAATTACAATGTCAATATTTGTTGCATGTAATAACACTGAATTTAGACTTGTTGATTTTGATTGATAGTGGCATGCCACAAGTTGTTGTATAGGATAAGACAGTTAGTCTGGAAGTATGCACAGCAAATACAAGCAGCTGACAATGCTACCAAATCTGAATTTTCTCCAAGACCTTCTGTCTCCAATTGTTTAAGCCAGCAGAGGAAACACAATGTATGATTACAGCCTTCTTCCATAAAAAGCGCTATTTTGAGATGAGGAAATATTTACCCTGGTCTAAAAAAAGTATAAATATTCATCAGGGAACTCAGTAAATGAGTTCCTGTTTAAAGTTAGCTTTACAATATTGCCTAACAATGTTGCAAAGTCTCTTTAAATTGTGCGGAAAAGAAGAGTTTACATAGCAACAAGTATACTTCACTGCATACCTTCCATCAGGTATATGGTATTTTGGAATAATATTGGGACCCAGACACAAAAATTTCACATTAAATTGTTTCACTTTTCCTTCAAATCCAAGAAAGATATGAGCAGTAGACTTCTAGGTACTAATGGGACTTGCAGAACTGCTCACTTCAGTCCGCAAATATTTGTTGAGATTCATTTCTACAAGAGCAACTTTGTTTAGAGCTGGCAGACTGCTGGACTACTTTCAACGCTTCTAGATGCAATTATAAAGGATTTTGAATTTGGCAGTAACATGAAGAATTACAAACCAAACTGTGACAGTCTGTGTGCTGAGGATATTTAAATTTGTTCTAGCTATTACATGTTGCCAGTAATGACACGGCATGCATCATACTGTATTTTCTTATTTGTCTCAGCAGGGATGCCAGACAAGATGAACCTCAGTGACGTAAAGCAAATCCATCAAACCAAAGATGGCAGCACTTTAGACACAACTGGAGCAGGATGTACAACAACGGCTGATTATATGACATTTATGCTGATTAGAAAGACTATTTCTCAGTCTTTGGTAACTGTTTAGCTCTGGCTTGATATATGTGTCTTGTCATCTATTTATCTCCACTCCCAGGCCTGGAATAAGAGATCTGGTGGATATAGCAATATTCATGATAGTTTGTATAATATCAGCCTTCTGATCTTAGGCCTGAACGTGAACAAAATTGTTTGTGTAATATTTCCCCTGTGATCTTTTTTTAACACCTGCATAGTCACACAAAATCATGTTTCCTTTTCAAATATTTTATGTTAAAAATATGTTGACTATGATAATCTTTCTCTTAAAAAAAATTTGTGAAAAAGAGGTCAGAGAATCATGGAGTCATGGAGATCATCTAGACCAACCCTGTGCTCAGAGCAGAGTCAACTAGAGCAAGCTGCCCAAGGCCAAGTGCAGTTGGTATTTGAATATCCCCAAGGACGGAGACTGCATAGCCTCTCTGGGCAACCTGTTCCATTCCTCACAAAAAAAATTGAACACTCATCACAAAAAAAAGTTTCTTCTAACATTGAAATGTTATCTATCGTATTTCAGTTTGTGCTCATTGGCTCTTGCCCTGTCACTGGGTACCACTGAGAAGAGTTTGGTTGTATCTTCTTTACTCCCCTTATAAGTAATTTAGACACTCGATAAGATCCCCCCTGTATCTTCCCTTCTCTAAGCCAAACAGTCCCAGCTGTCTCACCATCTCCTTGTATAAGACTTGTTCCCATCCCTTTTCATCATCATGGCCCTTTGCAGGACTCTGTATAATATGTCCATGTCTCTCTTTTCCTTGGGACTCTGGACATAGGCACAGCACTCTAGACATGGTCTCACTAGTGCTGAGCAGAGGTGGACAATCACCTCCTTTGATTTTCTGGTAACATTTTTCCTAATTCACCCTAGAAGATGTTCGTCATCTTCGCTGCCAGGGCACATTTTTAGGTCATTGTTCAACTTGGTGTCCATCAGGACCCCAGGCCATTCTCAGCAAAGCTGCTTCCCAACCAGCATGCACCAGCATGCACTGGTGCATGGGATTATTCTTCCCCAGGTGGAGGACTTGGTCTTTCTTGAATTTCATGAGGTTTCTATCAAGCCATTTCCTCAATCTATCAGGGTCCCTTTGACTGGCAGAACAACTCTCTGGTGTATCACCTACTCCTCCCATTTTTTGTATCCTTTCTGAGAATTTGTTGAGAGTACACTCTGTTGCATTGTCCAGGAAGCTAATGAAGAAATCAGGAAGTATCAACCCCTGGGGTAAACTGGGAATAACTGGTCTTCATGTGGAGTTTGTGCTGCTATTCAAAACCCTACATATAACTGATAGCAACTGTTTTAGTAATTGATCAACACTTGAGTTTTGTATTTAAAGTCCTGTGTTTTGGGACGTGATCCCTGTAAAATAGAAAATGTTGAATTTGCCCTTCTGTCTTTTTCCAAAAAGGAAAAAAATCCGTAGTGTAAACTCAGCTAATTTTAGTAGGAATGACATTTCATAGTTCAGAAAAAGCCTACATATTAGATGCTGTATATGCATACACAGATAAAATATATAACTGCATTTTATCTAGACATAACAGAAAGGTTAGGATTCAGTGTTGTATTAAGGTATCTTAATCTGCATGTCCACATACAGATATTTATATACATTCTATATAACTATTACATATGTGCTCTATGTCTCTAAGCTGTCACTGCAATCAATGAAAATACAGGGTAACATTCAATTGCTGAAATACCAGCAACAAGTGCCACTTAAGATGCTGCAAAAAAATCCACCCGGGTGTCCAGCTACTGCTCTGAAGGGCCTTAGGTCTTTATGTGGGCAAGTGGCCAGAGCTCTTTGTCAACACATTTGTCAATGGAGCCCAGTAGATTATGCAGCTCATAGACACCTAAGAAAGTGACTCATTTGCCCAAAACAGAGTGTCTGGTGCCACCTGAGATTTCCTGGAGTACCCAAGACATCCTGATGAGACTGACATGTATGATGCAGGATGCATGGGAAATTCCAGAGGCTTCCTTGAATGGGAGCTATCCAGAGCCGCAGCTGTAGGCTAAGTGGGATATCCTTGTGTATCTCAAAAAGATCTAGACAAGCATATGTGGGTCCATGAAGCATAACACCAAATGTCCATCAATAATATAGGGAGCTTAGATACCTAGTTGAAGCGGTGACACACATGAACGCAAATCTGAATCACAACATGAATCCCAGCTGAAGTTGTTATGCTTACAAGATGAGGCAAGCTAGTGTTCCACAGTACTAATAGCACATTATATATAGCTGTTACAATATTTGATTATCCTGCCATGACTAATTCCTATGTTATCTTAACCAAAACATATTTAAGAATATCTTGTAGATATTTCTCCTTTAGAGTCCTTTAAACGAGAAAAAATTAATTGTGAAGTATTATATGCAATCATACTGTACCTGAACCTCTTCCTAGACTGTAAAAAAGTTAATTTTATATCAGACATATAAAGAAACATATGTAAATATTTTTATTCCCAAATGCATGCATTAGTCATTAATGCACACAGTACAACATACAGGTAAATAGGTATAAAATTTAGAAAACAAGTGAACATTCCTAAGAGCAATTCAATACCTAGATAAACATCATTAATAGGCATGTGCACCAATGCGTACATTTTACTTGACCTACTTTTTCTTTTGTGGGTTTTGTAAACCAGTCTTTCAAATCCACTTATTATCTCAGCGTACACCAAAATGATGACATTTGTAATTCAGGGAAAAAAAGTCTGATTTCGCCCTTTTCCTTTTTCATGACAGCTGAAACCAATAGTTGATCTAGCCTGGCAACATTATTTTTGAACAATGATCACTATCAATCACTTCAAGGAAAATGGAACAAAACTTTGAATAAGAGATTCAGAAATGGAGAAAAAAAAATCTATCAATACTTATTACATAGAATTTTATTTATATCTTGAAGCACTGTTTTTTGACTCCTGACTTTTGTGTGTTGCTCAAGATCTTATTGATAGCAGCAAGTAGACAAAGAGATTATAGTTTATTCTATAGTGCTTTGGAAACACAAGTTCCATTTTCAAATAATGACAGTAATTAGGCCTTAAGGCCTTTTCATGTATTTGTTAAGTACTCGTCTGTTATCTTGCACTTTTATCCTGGCCTGCTCCCCTTGTCTTCTACACTGCACAGGTGGTGGAATCAATTGCCCAACTGAAGCACATATGCACCAAAGCATGCAGTATGGGCAAGAAACAGGAGGAGCTGGAAGCCACTGTACAGCAGGAAAACTATGATATAGTTGCCATCAGGGAAACATGATAGGATGATTCATACAACTGGAGTGCTGCAATAGATGGCTGAAAGGTCTTCAAAAGGGATAGGAAAGGAAGGAGAGGTATTGGGGTAGCCCTGTATGTTAGGAAAACATTTTGATTGTCTAAAGCTCAATGATGGCGATGATAGGGTTGAGTTTTTATGGGTAAGGATCAGTGGGAAGTACAGCAAGGTAGATATAGAATCATAGACTGGTTTAGCTTGGAAGGAACCATAAAGATCATCAAGTTCCAACCCCCCTGCCACGGGTAGGGACACTTTTAGCTATACCAGGTTTCACAGAGCTCCATCCAGCCTGGCCTTGAACATTTCCAGGCATGGGGAATCCACAACGTCCCTGGGCAACCTGTCTAGAGTCTCAGCACTCTTATAGTAAAGGACTTCTTCCTAATATATATTCTAAATCTACCCTCTTACGATATTAAACCTTTTTCCTTCGTCCTATCCCTACATGCCCTTGTAAAAAGCCCCTCTCCAGATTTCTTGTAGCTCCCCTTTGGCTACCGGAAGGCTGCTAGAAAGTCTTCCTGGAACCTTGTCTTCTCCAGGCTGAACAACTCCATCTGTCTCAGCCTGTCTTCATAGAAGAGGTGCTCCAGCCCTCTAAGCATCTTTGTGGCCATCCTCTGGACTCCTTCTTCTATAGGGGCCTCAGAGCTGTAACCAGGTGGGGTCTGAGAGCAGAGTAGTGAGCATCTTGGTGGGAGTCTGTTATAGACCACCCAGCCAGGATGAAGAAGCAGACAATAAGTGGCTGGGAGAAGTCTTGAGATCATAAGCCTGGCTCTCATGGGGGACTTCAACTTACCAAATGTTTGCTGGAAATACTATACAGCAGAGAGTAAACAGTGTAGGAGGTTCGTGGAGCGTGTGGAAGATAACTTCCTGACACAGCTGCTGAGTTAGCCAACTAGGGAAGGGACCTCACTGAACTTGCTGTGTGCAAATGCAATAAATATGGCAGTTAGGGACATGGCTTAGTGGTGGACTTGTCAGTTAACAGTTAGACTTGATGATCTAAAAGGTCTTTCCTGACCTAAATTATTCTATGATTCTTTAGTGTTTATTTTTTATTTTCTTTAAATGTCCCTGCATGTTTAAATGTACCTCCTGAGGAAAAAGTACTTTTTCTCATAACTAATGTCCTAGGATTTTAAATAAATATTTCAAGGTGCCAGCTTTCCTAAGTGTAGCTGGTGAAAGAGAGCAAAAAGCAATTATTTTCTTCACAAAAATTGTTCCTTTCATGACTAATAAAAGATGAAGCATAGCCATAGCAATGTAACGTGCTTTTTTTCTGTATAGACAGATAGGCACACATTTATTTCTCTATCCCTGGATTTTTATATGTTTACTAAGATAACATTCTTGTTCATATTACAGCATGGTTTAGATTAACCTATCAAAGATTTGAGTTTAACCTTAATATTTCCATAGCATGTTCTCAGGAGCCTGAATTATAAGAAGTGGTTGAAACTCTGTTTAGGATTTTTTTTTTGTTAACTTCAGTTCTTAATATACTTGATATACTTGTGTAAATATTAATCTTATTCAGCAAACTATGCATTTTTCTGTGTGCTCTGAGTCACCACTGATTATAATAGGAATAAAAAAAAACAAGTGTTCCTAACTACGTTAGACTACTAAACCCCAGATTCTCCTCCTGCAAATCTCAGCAAGTTATTATTAAAGTTCTAATTCCTGGTGAATGCATGAACAAAAAAATATGGCTTCACAGATTTTGACAGACAAAATTTGCATGTCTGGCAGTTGGAAACTTTATCTTTTTATTTTGGAACCTGCAAATGTGAAATGCTAGACACTATACCTGCTATCCTGTGAACTCTTATCAGCTCACACTGAAGAGGAATAACATGCTAAGCTTCTGTGACTGGGAAGACTCAGTCAATGCATCTCATCACCTGCTGTGCATGCCTAATTTAGGTGCGACAACTAAGTCTCTCCAGGTTTCTCAGGAGGTCTATATCAATTGTTAGTCTCTTGAATTTAAGTCACATGGAGATTTATCTCAGTGGCAGTTTCTGATTTTCCTGCTTCTCTCTGTGCCACTCTGTCTTCCATTTGTGCTGGTATGACAGTTTACAGGACCATGCAGTGAAACTGGCTGAGTTATTTCCTAACACAAAGGATCTCCTTGGTCCAGCTCACTTTGCATCTCCACAGGCAACAGCACTGATACAACAGGCAGGGTGGCCATAGTGCTCATGGCAGTTTAGTTACACATTTACAGCAAATGGACACAATGTTAGGTACAACAAAACATCTTAATAGCATAAACACATAATGTAAAAAGTTGTTTTCAGAGTTGCACATTGTGCAAGGATTCATAGTTCAGCACCTAAAGCAAGATAAGAGCATTCAAGAAAATAATCATAGTTAAGTCTGATTTTATTCATACACATGCCACACAAGAAAGATCTCTTGCCAATGGGCAATAACCTACTATACATCAGTATATCTTACTCTGAGCCATTTCTCTTTCTTTGTCCCTTATAGTTGTGTCTGTAAGGGATTGGTATTGTACCGTAGGAGAATGTGCTTTCCTGTTTACTCTTGGTTTACTTTATTTCAATATATATAGCTAACATCTTTGTGCTGACTGTTAAAAATATCTTTCATGTCTGTTCACATTCCTGCTTTTTGGCAGACAGAGGTGTTTGTGAAATTCTTGTCTTTTACCTTTTCATTTTTTAAAGATCAGAGGTTTATCAAATAAAACAAAATATAGGACACCAGGCCTTTGGAAAGGTTAAAAGCAATATGATCCTGAAGAATAATTGTTGCTTGTCATGTGTGTCTTTACTAAACTATAAAAAATCCTGCACTTGTAATTCCAGAGCATTGGTAAGACTGGTAATTAGTGCATGAGCCATGTTATTCTTTTAGACATGTTGATACTACTGAATTCTATGGATATAATTGCAAGCATAGCTTGATTTTGTATTCTCTACAAGGAAAATTGAAGTGATACATTTAATACAGTAAGATTGTTCTCAGAAAGGCATCACAACATTACAGGTAATAGCAATTTGTGTTTCTCTGCCCTATACTGGTTACATGTATAACATGACAAATAAAAAATTAATATATCAAATAAAAAAAATATATTGTGGAGCCTTACCTGTATGATTTCAAGGAAAAAATACTGTATTTTCCTATGAAATATACAACTTGATGATAAAAGTTTCAGCATTTTAGTAACCTAAACAGCAAAGGTAAGAGGAAACTTTGTGTGTTCAAATATATAAGTAGACTTGCACACTAATACCTTATTAAAACAAGTATTTTGAAGTACCGTCTGAATTTCTTTGATTTTAATCTTTTGTCCTGAAAATCCTGTTTCTCTCTAACACTTCAGAAAATCACTAAGACCAAGGACAATAGTTCACAATAGAATTTCCATAAGAAATGTGAAGGTATACTTTTGACACATTTCTAAATTCTATCATGTTAGTTATGGTGCTCTATGAATAAAAACTACAAAAGATCAGCTTTATGGAAGACTGTAAGTATCCATGCAATTTCAAATCCTAGGAAACACCACAAAAGCACTGAAAAAGAAAGTAAACAATATAAAGCAAAACTGCCTTATACCTCTTTGTTTCTTAAGGCAGAAGGCAAAAGTAGTCTCAACTTACCCATCTAGAACTTAAACCCTCAGTGACTGCCCCTTTTCTGCATTCAGGACTAGTCTAGCTGCTGAAATATAGGGGCTGGTTTTACACTTAGAGCTTTTTTTGAAAATATCCCAATGAGAGTATGAGAGCAGTAATACAAATAAATTATAATACATAAGCCATGTAGTTGCTATTGCTTTTTCATAGCTGGATGCTCAGCCTTCCCCTGGCTTTAAACTGGTAACTTCAGAATGCAGAAGAGGGATTACATTGGGTCATTATCATTCGAGGTCCTTCAAAATGAGGAATATGGTGCTAATGGTTTATTCTTCCTCACCTCAGGTTTCACTTTATGCCATTTTTATGTTTCCTAACACTCATAACTTTGCTCTTCCTTCATTCATCTGTTGCTTCAGATTACATGTGAATTTACTATATATGGTCCTATTTACACATGACAGATATTGCCTCTTGGTTCTCTTTGTTGCTGTTGAAGCCAGTTTTTCTCCACTCCAGGTCTGCATTTCTTCAGCTTACCATGGGTCAGCAGTTTATAGCCATAGAGTCCACAAGCCAGTCTCATGCCTTGTCTTCTAGTGTGTACTAGTATACTATGAAGAACAGTAACTTTGTCTTTCAAAGGTTGCTGACGTTTGCCAAACCTCAGATTATTCATGCTTTCTTGACCTTCACCTCCTTAAAGTCCTACTTAAGTAAAGTCTTTTATGTGACTTATTGCTATCTATCAGTGAAATGTTCACTGGGCAACTAGACAGTACAAATGAGTTTTCATACTCCTGGGTGGGTTTTTAGCCACACTTGCCTGCAAGTTTAACAAAGAGAACTATAAACTGAATCTAGACCTGTTTGCTTGGAATCAGTTTCTGTGAGGATTAATAGTGCTATAAACAACATGAGTGCTAAAATAATTTCCCCCTATTTCACTACTAAATTTCATTCCCATCCCAGTTTCCTAAGTATCTGTCACGGTTTAAGCCCAGCCAATAACTCAGAACCACTCAGCCACTAGCTCACGCCTCCCCTTCTTCCTCACCCCGCTCCCAGAGGGATGGGAAAGAAAATAGAAAGCATGTAAATCCCACTGGTTGAGATAAGAACAGTCCAGTAACTAAGGTATAACACAAAATTACTACTACTACCACCAATAATAATAATGATAATAGAAATAACAAGGAGAGAGAATACAATTGCTCACCACCTGCCAACTGATACCCAGCCCGACCCGAGCAGTGATCTAGCCCTTCCAGGCAACTGATCCCAGTTTTCATACTGGGCATGAAGTGCTGTAGTATGGAACACCCCTTTGGCTAGTTCAGATCAGATGTCCTGTCTCTGGTTTCTTCTGACTTCCCATGTTCCTCCTCATTGGCGGATCATGAGACTGAAAAAGTCCTTGATCAGAATAAACATCACTGAGCAACAACTAAAAACATCGGTGCTATCAGCGTTGGTCTCAGACTAAAGTTGAAAACACAGCCCTGCACCAGCTAAGAAGGAGAAAAATGACTACTACTGCTGAACCCAGGACAGTAACCTTCTTGACTACTTCTGCATTTGTTTCACATCTTATGCTCATTAAACCTCATACATGGAAGCTTTTGGTGTAAAAATCGCAGTTCAATACTCACATAAATGTTTTCTGATAAGTTTTTCTTAGATGTCTTTTCCTCTTTCCAGCACTGATGGCCACCACACATACAGAGATAAAACACATCTAATTCCAGGGATTTACTGCATTAAGAATGAAGCTTTTTTCAGACCCCGCATGCATGACAGCATGAGATCAAATGTTAACAACCCTATCAATACAGAGAAAGAATTACAGATTATTTTGTTCTCTTTCACTCCAAATTTTAAAATTGTGATGAAGATAAAAAACTTTTGAAAATAAACATACTTTATTGAAAAAAATTGTGCTGTAACTCTACAAAATATTGAAATTTTTGGCAAAATTTGAGTGTGAAAACACGGGTCCTGC
Source organism: Amazona ochrocephala (assembly GCA_039720435.1). Taxonomy (NCBI): domain Eukaryota; kingdom Metazoa; phylum Chordata; class Aves; order Psittaciformes; family Psittacidae; genus Amazona; species Amazona ochrocephala. The sequence continues at coordinate 53,842,457 of CM077877.1, forward strand.
AATAACAATGCCATAATTAGCATTTGTGACAAAACTGTAAATCACAAAAAGCAATCGACTTCTACTTTTCTAGAGAATTACTGCAATTTGAGAGTTTAGAATCTCATAAACATACTTGCTAATTTGATTTAGATAGTGTAATAATGAAGAAAATAGACCATGTCAAATTCTGTGGCTTACTAAGGAAATGGAGATGAAATTTGCTTGTATCTATTGAGATTTTCTTCTCAGTTTTCAGCTAATTTAATACAAAAGCTTGATGCCAAATTCACTGATTGTCACTCAATAAAATCAAAGCCAAAAAAAAAAAAAAAAAAAAGAAAGGAAGAAAGAACATTACATTAGTCCAATAGTTAGAAATCTGTGGTGGAAGTCCTGAAAAATTTCATTCTTGTTCCCTAAGTGGTTTATACATTTTAAATGTAATTGTTCCCAGACAAAATACTGACACGGTCCAGAGAAGATAAGATTTCTAACTGTCTGTGAGTAAATCTCACTGTCTGTACCCTCTGATGTTGGAACAGCTCTTTTGTTATGTGCCTATAAAAGACATAATTGTCCACCTACAAGATACCATGTCCTGCATTACCACAGTTTACATCCTAGCAATTTGCAGAAACACATTAGGGTCTAAATTGTTGTAGCACAGACAAACACTCATATCAATGCTGAAAAGGTAGAAATCTCCAGGAGACAACTGCCAAAAGCAGTAACAGTTTCACTGGTATTGGTGGAAAATCTTTGCTGACTGGCATCAGAATTCCTGAGTACCGAAACTCTAGCCAGGTATCACTTTGGGCAGAAATTAGAAAAGGAAAATTATATGCTAACTTTACATTAATAAATATAAACATTCATCGACACATCAGGTATCAGGTAAGGATCACCAGCACAATATTTTTTTTTTTTTTAAACAGGTGTGGTTTCTTTTCCTTTAAGTCGTAAGATGATGCATCGTTCTGTATTAAAAGAAAAAGGCAACACACAATTGACTGAACACTCAAGGAAGAAAGACAACATAAACACTTACTTTCACATTTTCATCTCAAAATGATAGGCATACTTCATAGCTATCTCTATCAGGTGTCCATGTACCAATCCTCAATGAGAAACTGGTTATCTGTGCACGAAAGCATCTGCTTTCAAAGATGATAATTTGACTCTGTGAAAGGTCCAAAGTTATCAACATATATTGTTCCTATTTTTCCCAGTTAAACCACACTTGGCCAAAGTAGTAATTAACACGCAAAACAATGTTACCCTTAAATGTTTTCTAAATCCCTGCACAACTATGAACTCTGCCTAGTTCTCTGGCAATACGGATAAAAGCGCAGATGTATAACCACTGACTAGCATGGATATAGCTCATCCCCACAAGTGCATAATCACTTGTCTCTCTTACATTATAGAATCACAGAATCATAAAATAGTTAGGGTTAGAAAGGACCTTAAGATCATTTAGTTCCAACACCCTGCCAAGGGCAGGGACACCTCCCACTAAACCATGCCATCCAAGGCTATGTCCAACCCCGCCTTGAACACCGCCAGTGATTGGGTATTAACAACTTCCCTGGGCAACCCATTCCAGGGCCTCACCACCCTTACAGTAAAGAATTTCTTCCTCAGATCCAATCTAAACTTCCTCAGTTTAAGTTTGAACCCATTACCCCTTGTCCTATCACTACAGTCCCTCATGAAGAGTCCCTCCCCAGCATCCCTATGGGCCCCCTTCAGATATATGAAGGCTGCTCTGAGGTCTCCATGCAGCCTTCTCTTCTCCAGGCTGAACAGCCCCAACTTTCTCAGCCTATCTTCATATGGGAGGTGCTCCAGTCCCCTGATCATCCTCGTGGCCCTCCTTTGGACTTGCTCCAACAGTTCCATGTCCTTTTCATGTTGAGGACACCAGAACTGCACACAATACTCCAAGTGAGGTCTCATGAAAGCAGAGTAGAGGGGCAGGATCACCTCCCTCGACCTGCTGGTCACACTCCTCTTGATGCAGCCCAGGATACGGTTGGCTTTCTGGGCTGCAAGCACACACTGCTGCCTCATGTTTATTTTCACATCCACCAACACTCCCAAGACCTTCTCCACAGGGCTGCTCTGAATCTCTCCTCTGCCCAACCTGTAGCTGTGCCAGGGATTGCTCCAACCCAGGTGGAGGACCTTGCACTTGGCATGGTTAAACTTCATCAGGTTGGCATCAGCCCAACTCACAAGTGTGTCTAGGTCCCTCTGGATGGCATCCCTTCCCTCCAATGTATCAATTGAACCACACAGCTTGGTGTCATCGGCGAGCTTGCTGAGGGTGCACTCAATCCCACTGTCCATGTCACCCACAAAGATGTTGAACAAGACCGGTCCCAACACCGATGCCTGGGGGACACCACTCATTACTGGTCTCCAGCTGGACACTGAGCCATTGAGCACAAATCTTTGCATGCGGCCATTCAGCCGGTTCTTTATCCACTGTGTGGTCCACCTATCAAATTTATGTCTCTCCAACTTAGAGACTAGGAATTGTCATGTGGGACAGTGTTGAATGGTTTGCACAGTTCCAGCTAGATGACATCAACTGCTCTGCCCCTGTCCATCAGTTCCATAGCCCCATCATAGAAGGCCATTAAATCGGCCAGGCAGGATTTCCCCTTAGTGAAGCCATGCTGGCTGTCACCAAGCACCTTGTTGTTTCTCATGTGCCTGAGCATGCCTTCCAGGAGAATCCGCTCCAAGATTTTGCCAGGCACAGAGGTGAAACTGACTGGTCTGTAGGTCCCTGGGACATCCATTTTCCCCTTCTTGAAAATGGGGGTTATATTTCCCTTTTTTCAGTCATCGGGAACTTCACCTGACTGCCATGATTTTTCAAATGTGATGGACAGTGGCTTAGCAACTTCATTTGCCAGCTCCTTCAGGACCCGTGGATGGATTTCATCAGATCCCATGGACTTGTATATGTTCAGGTTCCTAAGATGGTCTCAAACCAGATCCTCTCCTACAGTGGGCCCAGGGTCTTCATTCTCGCTGTCCCTATGTCTGCCTTCCAAGACTTGGGTGGTGTGGACAGAGCATTTGCCGGTAAAGACTGAGGCAAAGAAGTCATTAAGAACCTCAGCCTTCTCCAAATCCAGGGTAGCCAGTTCTCCTGATAGCTTCTGGAGAGGACCCACGGTGTCCCTAACCTGTCTTTTATTTGCAATGTACCTATAGAATCCCTTCCTGTTATCCTTAACATCCCTAGCCAAGTTTAATTCTAAATGGGCCTTAGCTTTCCTAACCTGGTCCCTAGCTTCCCGGACAACATCCCTGTATTCTTCCCAGGCCGCCTGACCTTGCTTCCACCCTTTATAAGCCTCTTGTTTCATTTGAATTTTGCTCAGCAGCTCCTTATCCATCCAAGGAGGTCTCCTGGCCCTCCTGCTGAACTTCCTTCTAGTTGGGATGCATCGCTCCTGAGCTTGCAGCAAGTGATCCTTGAATATCAACCAACAGTCTTGGGCCCCCCTGCCCTCTAGGGCTGTGTCCCATGCAACCTTACTGAGCAGGTTCCTGAAGAGGCCAAAGTCTGCTCTCTTGAAGTCCAGGGCAGTGAGCTTGCTGCACGCTCTTCTCACTGTCCTGAGGATCTCAAATTTGACCATCTCATGATCGTTGCAATCAAGTCTGCCCTGGAGCATCACATTCCCAACCAGCCCTTTCCTGTTGGTGAGGACGAGGTCAAGCATGGCACCTCTCCTTGTCAGTTCCTCTATTACTTACAGAAGGAAGTTGTCTTCCATGCAATCGAGGAACCTTCTGGATTGCTTGTGCTGGGCCGTATCACCCCTCCAACAGATATCAGGGAGTGTGAAGTCTCCCATGAGAACAAGGGCCTGCAAGCGTGAGGCTGTTCCTATCTGCCTATAGAGTGCTTCATCCACCGAGTCCCCTTGGTCAGGCGGTCTGTAACAGATCCCCACAATAATGTCTCCCATCGCTGTTCTCCCTTTAACCCTGACCCACAAACTCTCTGTCGACTGCTCACCTGTCCCCAGACAGAGTTCCATACTCTCTAGCCTATCCCTAACATAAATAGCAACTCCCCCTCCCCGTCTGCCGGGCCTGTCTTTCCTAAAGAGCTGGTAACCTTCCATTCCAACACACCAGTCATAGGAGCCATCCCACCAGGTTTCTGTGAAGCCTATGATATCATACCCCCGTAGATGTGCACATATCTCTAATTCCTCTTGTTCGTTCCCCATACTACGGGCATTTTTATATAGGCATCTGAGCCGAGCTCCAACTGAAGCCAGCTCATTGGCTGGAGCAGCTAGACTATCTCTACATTGCTCTGAACATTTACTATAGGTGCTAGCAACTGACTGGGTGTGTTGGGATGGAATGCTGGCCCCCTCACCCAACACATCTAGTTTAAAGCATCCTTGACCAGCCTGGCAAGCCTCCTACCAAATCCACTCTTCCCCTTGTCAGACCAGCTCCACCAGCCCCCAGTAGACCTGGCCTACTATATTGAGTCCCATGGTCAAGGTACCCAAACCCCTGACTATAGCACCACCCTTCTAACCATTTATTAACCTGCCCAATCCTCCTAGCCTTTTTAAGGTCCTGCCCTGTATCCTGGAGAACTGACGAAAAGACAATCTGCGCTCCAGAGCCCTTAACCACCTCTCCCAGAACTCTGTAGTCCTTCTTTATGCTCTCCGAGCTACTGCTATCTATATCAGTAGCACCCACATGGATCACTAGAAGTGGGTAATAGTCAGTGGGACCGACTAGAGCAGGCAGCTTCTCAGCAACATTCCTCATCCGAGCCCCTGGTAGGCAACACACCTCCCTTGAGCCTGGGTAAGGCTGACAGATGGGTGCCTCTGTTCCTTTCAGAGTAGAGTCCCCTACTACTACGGCCCACCGCTTTTTCCTGGCAGCACCAGTAGTGATCTTCTTTACCAGTGCATCAGCTGGCTGTTCATGGTGCGAGTGTGTTTCCTCATCAGCCCCCTGCAGGACAGCAAAGCGGTTCTGGGTGGGGACAACAAATGTAGGAGGAAGCCCCTTTTATTGTTCTCTTCCTCCTTTTTTTGTGTGTTTTTTTTTTTTTCTGTTACTGTTTCCCAGCTTCCTGGGTTAGCAGCCTCCTTTCCTGCATGAGCGACAGTAGATGCTTGAGGCGCCTGCACAGCCTGGTCCTGGAGCAAGCAGCGCTGCTTCCCCTCAGCTTCCCTGACACCTTTCAGCCTGGTAACAGCTTCCGGCAGTTCAGCCACCTGCTGCAGGAGGACCTCCACCAGGGAGCACAGAGTGCAGCCCTGCCCATTGCTCACCCTCCCCTCAGGAGAGCAGTGCAGGCGCCCTCTACACCCCGAGCTCTGCACTGCAGCCGCCCTTCCCGTGGGCTCTGTCTGGGCGCCTACACTGGCCACCGCCAGGGTAGCCAGAGCAGAGCTCCCAGACCAAGCCCTGGTCATACTACGAGCGCTCATTATCCCCACCACCACCCTGCTCGCCTGCCCGAGCGAACTGCCACACAAACTGCCTCGAGCCAGCCCTGTTTGCCCGCCCTGTTCGTCTGGCTCCCTGGGGCACGTTTTTAACCAGTCGGGGTGGTGCCGCTCTTCCTGGCGCCGCCCCCTCTGAATCAGCCGCTCGTGTCGGCTGAGCTGCGGGCTCCTGGGTAGGCCTTGTCGAGGACTTGGGGCTCCCTCGGTGCAAGCTGCTGATCTGAGGTGAAGCTCGTAGACGCCGAGCCTCGCCCCGATCAGGTGCTGCAGGCGTTTGCTCTCGAGACAATCACTACTGCTCTTTTTGCATGCTAATTTTATTTAGTATTCTGTGTATTTGTCACTTTTAGCACTGCATTTCTAATCTGACTGTTGATTTTCAGAGCAGATCTGGATCTCCGTAGGTTTGTTCATGGCCTGCTGAGGGGGAATCCCAGTTATTCATGTCTGTAGAGTTTACTTCCAGAAATTTATGCATAAAATTTATTAATATGAGGAAAAGCAAATCAAGGCAGTCAGGTACAGGATATTATTGCTGCTGTGCAAAATTCAGCCTTTGCTTCGAGACACTTCTTTTTCATTTGGCATGTGTTGGCAATTTTGTCAGACTTGAGACCAGATATTAGAATAATCCTCTAAATTCACTAAACTCTGAATTTCTTCATCAGATTTCCTGATGAGTCAAGTGGGAAAACCAGCACAACCCCAACCCCAAATTTTGTGCTTTTCCGATAGGCCTAGGTATGTCTAGGGAAGTAATTATGTGATTTGTATTGATAGTGGGTAACTGCATTTCATGAATCAAGAGATCTTTCCCAGTCCTGTGTTCACACCTACTTTTTACTCTGTAATGAAGCATACAATGACTTGTCACAGGATAAGTGCTAAAAAAACCCATCATTAAATAGGTATCAAACTCTCGAGGGTAGATAAAGTAAGGTGAGGAATTCCAATAACTTCAGACACTTTTTAATCTCAGAAGGAAAATAATATTTATGCATCCACTGCTAAGTGCCTAGATAGGTTACATTCTCCATGTATCCTTCATACATATCTTTGTAGGCAGTAATGTTTGGCATTTCTATTTATAAATGCTATCTTCTTCGTCAGTCATCTTTTCCACTTTGGCTCTACTTTCATTTATTAAGGTGATAAGGCATATCTCATCAGAGAACCTACCATCCAGAAGGACAAATTTACTTCTGTCATATGCCAGCCTTTTCCAGGGAATGTAGCCCAGTAGTTACAGGAGCTGGGTAAACAAGGGAACTGATAAGGTATTTGTGAGATGTTTCAGTTTGAGACAGGTTCTACAATTTTAGTCAAATTAGCAGCAACACCTCTTGTTTTGATTGTTAGCTTTCTCATGGATTATACTGAACACTACAATTTTAGGCATGTTGCTGCTAGTGCATTTGATTGGCAGTTTCAGCAAAGAGGAAGAGGTTTGAACGAGCAGAAGCTGAACTGCACCAGCCTCTGTCACTAATTTTTCCAAAATGGAGCTGAAGATGATGCTTTGACAGGGCAATGTCAGAAAGCCTACAGTGCTGCTGCGGGTATTGTTTGTTCAGTGTCTAGATAAAAGATGTTAGATTCTTGCACTGTCACTCTGACACATTTCAGAAACACAAAAATGGCTTGCAGAAAAAACCCATAAAGCTATCAAATGTTAAGGCATAATTAAACCTACATTTAACAAAGGTTGGTAATTATCATTTCTCAAACATTGCTAGCTGGTTTAAATAAAATGTTCTTGAGGATTTTTGATCTACATCACATTGTATTGAAATAGCTCTACATCAGACCCTGACACTGGCTTTTCACACAGTTATGTCTTTGCTATATGATGTATGTATAGGGAGAGACTCTCAAATTGTGAGGTTAAAACCAAAAAATCTTGCTTGCAGACCTTGCTTTGCCCTTTATTTCTGTATCCTTCTGGCTATATCTCGTTTATTCAAAAATCTTCAAAACAGTGAGTTTCGGAATTAAATTGAATTAAATTGACACATTCAAATATCCAATCTAAATGTTGCCTTGCCCTTTGTGACACAGTAAGTACATTGTGAGAGCTTATATTCTCTTCTTCACTGCAAGAATTGAATAACTCAAAATAGAAAATCCATAGTGTACTGTAAACAATGGCCAGTTTCTTGTGCAGAGAACCTCTAGTAGATAAAAATTCCTAAAAGACACCATCTTATACCCTCTAAGAGAAGAAGCTATCAGGGATTCACTCCTTGATGCCTTACAGGCACATGGCCCAGGTTTAGATGCTGAAAAGACTTGCTTAGGAAATTACTCCAATCGAGCATCCAGGAGGCTACACAGAGTGTTATAGCAGACTTTTTTTTCCTGGAAATGGTTGTACCAGCAACTTGCAACTCCTTATATAAGGACCTGTTAATTTCAAGAAGTGTGAAGTTACTAAAATTTTGTCTGTGGGATCTGGGATTTTGCTTCTATGATTCTTTAGACATAAGTATGTAATACATGGTGATTCCTCTTGTGGAAAGATTAAAAATGTATTATTTGGGCCTCTGCAGTAGAGATCATACTTATGCCTTAGCATTGTCTGCATGTAACATTACTAAGGACTCAGGGTATTCACCATACCTCTATATCTGGTTTATGTTTCATGTTTTAATTGAATCTTTGAAAGTATACTAAGGCTTCTTTTTACCATTATATATGAATTTACATTTATGTTAGGCCACTGCGAATGAATGCCCATTTTATAATATCAGAATGTTGCCCTACTCCCAGCTACAATTTACAAGTTTTTTGAAAAATAAAAATAATTTTAAAAAACTTTATTCACTGCTTCCTTTGAAAATAACTTGATAAATATCTCACAGTAACAGACTCAATGTAAAAAGTTTCTGACTTCCAGGCCTCTTTGCACTAGATAATACTACCCTAAGCCTTTTCAGATATATTATGAAATCCAGACTTTCTTCAATGCATGAGGTACAGCCCAGCTCAGTCTGAACCTTCTGTCTGTTCTATCGGCAATGTATACAAAATGTCAAAGGCATGTAAGTTTCCACTGGCACACCTGAAACATGAATGAGTGTAAAGATCCGTAGTCGCAAATAAGAAATGTCGGCTTAAATTATAGCTTTTTTCCGTTATCTCTTCTTTTTCTCAAAAAGTAAGTAATACATTAGCTAATAGTGAAGGCTGTTAGTTTTGAGTTACCTGGAGGGATATCTCAGCCTCTAGCATTGAAGAAATGCCTCATTCTATGATAATAAACTAAAAAAAAAAAAAAAGATGGGGCAGGAGGAATTAGGTCAGAGGTTTTAATTCTTCTGTATTTTAGACAGCAAATAACAAGGTTCATCCCCACCTCAGGTGTCCAGCAGGAGTGAGAGAGGTAATACTGTCTCAATCAACTCTTTTCTTCAACTAAAGCATGTCTAAATATGGTTACAATTCTGAAAATCTTTATTGGAAGGTTCATTATCTATTATGTAAGAAAATTAAATTGGTGCTAAATACACAGATTAAAAAATTTAAATGCCTTTCCAAAGTCTAGAGACTAAATAAAAAGCATAGGCTTAGCAGCACCTGTCAATACAGTTTTTCCAGTATGTTCATTTCTACCAACCAGCACTGCAGTTTTATCAGCCCCATAGGAGGAATGAACAGGTAATAGAACTTTGGACGGGATACATTCATAAAGCCATGTTTAGACCAGAAAAAGAAAATATTTTTTAGGGAATCTGACCTTCCAGCTAACAATTAGCATTGCTACAAACTCAATTTAACAGGAACACACATAAATTCAACTTTCTGCTTCTAACTGTAAACTTCAAAAACAACAAAGTCATTTCCAAGGGATATTAATGGAGATGGTCTGGACCTAAAATGAAAGGTTGCTGCATTTTTTATCTTTGCTAATGAAATTAATGAACAAAGTCATAATGTCTAATGGATTAAATATTACATTAGCATCCATTTCCAAAGGATTGATGAGTTCTTTGCTTGCTTCAGGTGGTATTTAAAACTGATGAGTAAGACTGGCTAGCAGTCTGAAGATCTGAACATCTCCAAAATGCAATATAAAAAGCACCAAATCCACCACAACCACCACCACCACCAAAATAGCAGTAAGAAAAGACTTTCATTGATAAAGTTTTGCTTGAAGGCAAGACTAGACTAATGTTCCCTCAGGATATGACTCAGTATCACAGATGCCTCATACAAAGGCTAATGAGCCTCTTGCCAGTACTGAAAACACTATTTGCCAGTGGCAAAATTAACAGTAAGTCTATACTACAACTAATTTGCTGGCTATTTTTCTTCATTCACTAGCTCATAAATTCCAAGTGTTGCTTCTAGGGAACTATCAATTCCTATGAAAAAGGCATGTAAATATGTCATAACTCTAAGCGCTTTTGTGACAGGATTATTAATATTTGCAATTCCCATATGTCACTAAAGATATGAAAGTTAAACTTTTCTGAAATATCGAGTCAAGGAAATCTGTTTGGATTTAGAAATGAAAAGTAAGAGAACTTAATGACAATAAAAAAAATAAATCCAAGGTTGTTCTAATGTCTTCAGATGATTTCTAGTTTACTTACCTGAGAGGAAGAAGAGCTAATAATTTGCCAACTTATAAACACAACAGTTTTCCTGAAAGTACTGCTATATGCATGTCATCTAATAATGGTTAAAGGATAAATAAAACATTTCTTTCTGTGGGATGTATTTTTGTCAACTATTACTACCTTTACCGATGGAGAAGCCTTCTTAAAAAAGAATATAAAAGTTAATGGCAGGAGGTTTTGACTATATTGTGCAATTGTTCTTTTACTACTACACAGTAGAAGTGAACAGAGACCTGCATTAGCTTGTGTTTTATCTCCAAAAGTTTTGTCTGCAAACAGTCAAGATCAGCTTGGATTGCAAACATGATTTGACTTCAGGAAGGAAGGAAAGAAGGAAGGATATTTGAATTCTCGTAAAAAATAAAATCATATACTGTTAATTTTGCATGTTGTATTGATAGCATTTATTTGTTAATTCCCAAATAAATAAAGGCTTACTTGTAGCAACAAAGATGCTGAGATATAGTTTTTTCACCTAAGATCGACATTATGTGACTGCCTACAGGATATATATTTTTTTATGGGACAAGTGCACACACATCTTCTGAACATATGACGAATTGAAAGTGTCATAAAAAAAATAATTCTTTCAGATGTTATATGAAAGGGCAGCTATCCTGGAAATCCTAAGTATGGTACCTGTTCAGTTTTTGATGAAAGACTTGGCGCATATACTAACATTTTTTTTCTTTTTAATTTGCCACTTGCTTTAATCTTCTGGCTTCATATATAAACTTCAGGCTTTCATTCAGTAAGAATGCAAATGTTCCTTCTGATTGACTCTTGAAAGAGAAAAAAGGAAGAAAAGCAAGCAAACACTACCCACCTTCATTGCTGACCAATACCACATTTCGTTTTACTTTCCTTTTTTTCTCAGGATGTCATAAAGAGAGATATGTATCAGCAGAAAAAAAAATCAGCTCATAACACTGAAAGTCAATGATTCAGACAATAGAGATTTAGAATCTCTTTGCAAAAAAGTACACTGCCTTTACTGTCAGCCCCAGATGTTTGCAAAATCAGAAACTGTATTGTAAAATAAACAAACAGCTTGAAGGAGAAGTCTCCTTTGCTGGCTTTATTAGCAAGATCTTTAATATACCATATGGTGGCTTAGTTCTTCCAAGAAGCACAAATCTAAGGATGAATGTACTGGTGTGCTGACCAGCACTGGTGGAAAAATTGCTGCCACCCAGGAGAAAGAAGTGCTTTCAGCAGTACTTTTCACTAGCGTCACTTGTGATGCACATCGAGGTAGTTCATTTTGCCTCAGTATGCTTTTAATCAAACCAGTGATCCCCATTTAGCCTGCTGTTTAGAGGAATCTCTGGACATCTTAGTTACAAGAAAAGAAGGGCATTTATAAGATTCATCATTTATCTAACACAGCTCACTTGTATCGGACTAGCCTGTGTGGGAAATCCAAACAAAGGGTTTACAAGGGTTTTAAAGACATTATTCAAGTAAATGGAAAATAGGCAAAGCCCACCTTGTTTAAAGTGCTGGGCAACTCCAGATAAATTTTTATTTTACATGAAAATAAATGAATATACTTATTTTTGCTCATCATCCAGGAATAAATGCTTTTATTGCAGAGTTCTATGTTTCCTTTTCATTAGGAACTATAGGAAATTATCATTACTTTTTAGAGGAGTTTGGAATATGAAATGTAATACACATGCTGAATTCATCCTCAAAAATATTAAGTGTAGTCTTAATTTCTAAAACTTATTCTGCGTTATTTAAATGCCTTTGTATTACAACATTTTCCTCTCAGTGTCATGTTACATGTCATCTTGCAACATTAGCCACTCACTGAAGATACAAAATGGAAATACTTAAAAGATACCAGCAGATACTCTTTAAAAGCCATCTCCTGCCTGTGAAGGCAGCAGAAAAAAGAAAATGGAAGTTTAACTCCCTTCTCTGGCAGAGTGAAAAACATAAAGTTACTGTTGTCTGAAAAATATCATTAGCTTTAAATTCAAGGATATAATTATTTTAATCAAATGCACTATCAACCAATGGATTTTATTGCCAATAATACCACCAAAGCAAAATGTTAGCAAAATCCAGAGAGTAGGACATTGATAAGAACAACAGCATTCAGAGGTCTGAAAGAGGTGGTCAAGAGAAGTATATTTCCTTCCTTCCTTCCTTCCTTCCTTCCTTCCTTCCTTCCTTCCTTCCTTCCTTCCTTCCTGCCTTCCTGCCTTCCTGCCTTCCTGCCTTCCTGCCTTCCTGCCTTCCTGCCTGCCTTCCTGCCTTCCTGCCTGCCTTCCTGCCTGCCTGCCTTCCTGCCTTCCTCCCTCCCTCCCTTCCTGCCTTCCTGCCTGCCTTCCTGCCTGCCTGCCTTCCTGCCTTCCTCCCTCCCTCCCTCCCTTCCTTTCTCCTATCAGTATACAAGAAGATATATTTCTGTAGATAATTCTCAATTTCTGATACACAAACATAAAAGCCTCGATATATTTTTGTTCCTTTTTCTCTGTAAGGCTTCCTTACTGAAAGATTTCAAGCTGTGTTACAGTGCGTTTTTTGTGCTTACCTCTGTTTGCAGCCATGCCAGTTGTTCATGGTAACAATCTACTCATCACACATGTGCTCCCTCATGTAGTTCTGTTACTCTTCAATAAGGCATAGCACAAAATATTTTTGTTAAATGTGTTGTTGAAAACACACCTTCTAGCATTTGGGTTGGTTGTGGTTTTTTTGTTTATTTCTGGTTTACTATTTACCTCATTTGTTCTTTTCCTTTCCCTACGTGTTCAACATGATGAAACATAGAATCATGGAATAGGTTTTTTACCTATTGGCAGTGAGGCTTCCCAAGTGCCTCAAGCCTGTGTGGGACAGTGCTATGTTGAGAGCGCCAAACTCCCTGACATGCCTGTAACTGCATACTTCCATTGCCTGCTGCATTTCAGCTAACCATGCAGTGAAGCAGACCAAGCTGTTAATCTTTCTGGAAATTTATACAGCAAAAAATCAACATTGATTTTTCAATCTCAGTACAATTCGCCATAGCAGCAACTGCTTGTAGGATCACCACTTCAAATCAACAAATGCACAGTATCCGCATTTTAGAAGTGCCTGCAACTTGAAAATTAGGGTGATGAGAACACACTCCCAGACTTTGAAAGATGTGGAATTGAACCCTCTTGGCTTGCAGAGGTAGGGATCCTTCACTGATCAATCGTTCTAGCTAGTTCACTGTCATGTAAGAGCGAACAGGTCTGCTATCACCAGAAGCTGTTTGTCCAGGTGGTGCCCAATATGCACCTATCATCTGTGCCTCATGAAGAGGTAAAAGAGCACACATACACAAGTCCATGGGACCTGATGAAATCCATCTGCGGGTCCTGAAGGAGCTGGCAAATAAAGTTGCTAAGCCACTGTCCATCATATTTGAAAAATCATGGCAGTCAGGTGAAGTTCCCAATGACTGGAAAAAGGGAAATAGAACCCCCATTTTCAAGAAGGGGAAAATGGATGTCCCAGGGACCTACAGACCAGTCGTCTCACCTCTGTGCCTGGCAAAATCTTGGAGCGGATTCTCCTGGAAGGCATGCTAAGGCACATGGGAAACAACAAGGTGCTTGGTGACAGCCAGCATGGCTTCACTAAGGGGAAGTCCTGGCTGGCCGATTTGATGGCCTTCTATGATGGGGCTATGGAACTGATGGACAGGGGTAGAGCAGTTGATGCCATCTACCTGGAGCTGTGCAAACCGTTTGACACTGCCCCACATGACAATTCCTAGTCTCTAAGTTGAAGAAACATCAATTTGATAGGTGGACCACTCGGTGGATAAAGAACCGGCTGGATGACCTCATGCGGAGTTGTGCTCAATGGCTCAATGTCCAGCTGGAGATCAGTAATGAGTGGTGTCCCTCAGCGATCGGTGTTGGGACCGGTCTTGCTCAACATCTTTGTTGGTGACATGGGCAGTGGGATTGAGTGCACCCTCAGCAAGTTTGCCGATGACACCAAGCTGTGTGGTTCAGTTGATACATTGGAGGGAAGGAATGCCATCCAGAGGGACCTAGACACCCTTGTGAGGTGGGCTGATGCCAACCTGATGAAGTTTAACCATGCCAAGTGCAAGGTCCTCCACCTGGGTTGGAGCAATCCCTGGCACAGCTACAGGTTGGGCACAGGAGAGATTCAGAGCAGCCCTGTGGAGAAGGACTTGGGAGTGTTGGTGGATGTGAAAATAAACATGAGGCAGCAGAGTGAGCTTGCAGCCCAGAAAGCCAGCTGTGTCCTGGGCTGCATCAAAAGGAGCGTGACCAGCAGGTCGAGGGAGGTGATCCTGCCCCTCTACTCTGCTTTCATGAGACCTCACTTGGAGTATTGTGTGCAGTTCTGGTGTCCTCAACATGAAAAGGACATGGAACTGTTGGAGCAAGTCCAAAGGAGGGCCACGAGGACGATCAGGGGACTGGAGCACGTCCCATATGAAGATAGGCTGAGAAAGTTGGGGCTGTTCAGCCTGGAGAAGAGAAGGCTGCATGGAGACCTCAGAGCAGCCTTCCAGTATCTGAAGGGGGCCCATAGGGATGCTGGGGAGGGACTCTTCATGAGGGACTGTAGTGATAGGACAAGGGGTAACGGGTTCACACTTAAACTGAGGAAGTTTAGATTGGATCTGAGGAAGAAATTCTTTACTGTAAGGGTGGTGAGGCCCTGGAATGGGTTGCCCAGGGAAGTTGTTAATACCCGATCACTGGAGGTGTTCAAGGCAGGGTTGGACAGAGCCTTGGGTGGCATGGTTTATTGGGAGGTATCCTTGCCCATGGCAGGGTGTTGGAACTAGATGATCTTAAGGTCCTTTCCAACCCTAACTATTCTATGATTCCATGATTCTATGATATATCTCTACCCTCCTCAGTCCTACCAGGCAGTTCCCTGCACATGTGGCATCTGATGTCTTCGTGTATATTGCATGGGGAAATTAGCTACTGAACAAAACCTACAGTCACAAATGTCAGGCCTTATAGAGAACTTTTAAATCCTTAATTGAATATTTTACTCCCAGACTTAATAACTTGGTGTTATCTTTGACTTGTTTCATTTATTATTCTTCACATGAGTCCCTTACTAGAATGTGATACAATTTTCTTTTAGAATTCTCTCAAAAGCTGAGGGAAGAAAACACATTGCAACTAAGGCTCTCTATGCTGTAGCTATTTTCTGTGTTAAGAATTACGTTCTTTTCATCAGCGTCTATTTTTGAGGGCTGACATGCTACCACTAAAATTATCTTCTTTTTTGTCATTTAGAGCTTGTTTTCTACCTTTCTTCAGCCTGGCCACTGACTCCCTAATTTACTTTTGCGTTTACCCTCTTTAAAGCACTCTATAGGTCCACCTTCTCTGCTATCTCTCACTTTGTTTCCAGCAGGAGAGATTTCTGTTCCTAACACAATCTGCCATGCACTTTCTATTAAATAACCCTCTGCATTGCAAAAGAAGCTGATAATCATGTGCTGTATGACCTTCTTTCTGTCAAATTGCTCCCTCAACCCCACTTACACTGTGAGAATTGTTCTCTCTGCTAAGGACATTGTTACAGGTTTTCCATTGTCCATTACTTGCATACACTGCAATGAATGTACCTTAATATTCTATACAGTAGAACTACAATGAACATGGTTTTTGCATGTCTTGGCTTTCTCCATGGTCGCTGCAATCAGTATTTTTTAAAAATATTTTTCTCCAAGGATTTCAGAGCTTCAATGGGCTTTGAATTAGGACCCTACATTGAGTTTTCATGAACAACAACTTTTTCTTATGTATATGAAATTTGCACTCAATGAGTTTTTTAACACTGGGCGTATCAGTAGTGTAGTTGGAGTAGGTCATCTCAATAGAAGGACAGGGAATGATTCTCTCCACATTTTGAATGAAACTCCGTTAAGGAAATGGCTGAACTTGCATGAGGTTTATAAAGGTCTTAGAATTTGAAAAAACTCTGTATGGTTAATTTGAAAATACTCTGTATGGTTAATTTGAATGATTGATGATGAAATTTAATATTAGAGTCAGTTTAATAACAGCAGCCACTTTAGAAGAGAACAGTTTTGTTATAAGTTAAGCATCTTCTTGATATACCAGCCTGGTACCACTTGGTCTTTTCAACTGCATATTAAAGTGATGTTATTATTTTAAGTGTATGTACTGATAGTATTACTGTAAGTGCTACTGTTTGCAACATTACACCATGAAAAAGAGGTATTCACAAGGGGAAGACTGAAAGGAGCAAAAACAGGATGGGAGAAGAGTAGTTATTTAGTGAAACTTAATAAATTTTTAATAAATAATTACTTAAATGAGTGACGTAATCATAATTGTGATTTTAGCAATAATAATTTCTGCTTACCTCATCTAGGATTGTCTACAAAACACAGCGTTGTGCCTGGTATCTATTCCTGGCATGTGGCCATCTCTTTTTTATATTTATTAATGATTTTAAGTGCATTTTTGGGAATGGTATATTTCATATTATGGCTTTGCTCATTTTCAAACACACATTTTAAAAAGCCTTGAACTTGCATCTGGTAAACCTTCCTTCCTTGAAACCTTTCTTGCTGGAATAAGTGATTTTATTTGATGTTATGTCAAAACACAATTTAAAATAAGCCCCAAAGTAAACAGTGTTTACCTTCAGAAAAATCTAAAACCAGGCTTAAGCATTAGGTCAATACTGTAAGACAGTTTCCTCCTCATTTATAGCAGGAATCTTTTATTTAAAATGAGTGTAAATTAAGATTTCTTATACCATGTGTGCCTATAAGAAATTTTTATTGAATACAATTGTTTATCCTAATCATCGTGTCATCCTTGCCCATTTTATTTTCCATCCTGTTGGAACACTTTAGGGTAATAATTTTCCTGGAGAGAGATCTAGTTAATATTTTATGAGACAGACAACTTTCAGAATTCCTTTTGAGCTTTGCAAAATTGAACATGTGAAAATGAAGTTGTAAGAAGTTGTAAGAGCCGTGGAGCATTTTGCTAGTCTGGTTTAGAGGATGAAATCACATGGTGCTGTCCTGGGAAAACTGATTTTAGCCACTGTGAAGTACATCATTATTATCCAGTCTGACTGGTCAAAGAAATTATTCGCTTAATTTAGATCAAGTAAATCTACAACTAAATTATTCCGTACAGTTGGGTTCATGCCACCTATATAATCTAAACCAGTCTAGTACACTTTTCAATTTTGTTACAAAAAGTAGACTTGTTCCAGCAACTGAGAAATAGTAAGTGGATGATAAATAACTCAATGATTGCCAGGCTATTTGACCACAATAGAATGAAATCATGCAAAGACAACATTTAAATCATGCACATTACATGGAAGGAAGGACACATTTCATTTGATTTTGTTTGAAATAGTGTTGGTATGAGATAAATTAGATGTAAGTTCTGCCAAGCTGATCACTCAGCTTTGAAAGCAGGTGAAATATTTTTATATTGTCAGACTGACAAGGTGAGAAATAGTTCACTTGGTCTGCTTGTAAATCCTGCCTGACCAATCTGGTGACCTTCTATGAAGGGGCCACGGAACTGATGGACAGGGGTAGAGCAGTTGATGTCATCTACCTGGACTTATGTAAAGCCTTTGACACTGTCTCACATGATATTCTTCTCTCTAAGTTGGAGAGACATCAATTTGATAGGTGGACCACTCAGTGGATAAAGAACTGGCTGGATGGCTGCACGCAAAGAGTAGTGCTCAATGGCTCAATGTCCAGCTGGAGACCTGTAACGAGTGGTGTCTCCCAGGGTTCGGTGTTGGGACCGGTCTTGCTCAACATCTTTGTCGGTGACATGGGCAGTGGGATTGAGTGCACCTTCAGCAAGTTTGCCGATGACACCAAGCTGTGTGGTTCAGTTGATACATTGGAGGGAAGGAATGCTATCCAGAGGGACCTAGACACGCCTGTGAGGTGAGCTGATGCCAACCTGATGGAGTTTAACCATGCCAAGTGCAAGGTCCTCCACCTGGGTTGGAGCAATCCCTGGCACAGCTACAGGTTGGGTGGGGAGGAGATTCAGAGCAGCCCTGCGGAGAAGGACTTGGGAGTGTTGGTTGATGAGAAAATGAACATGAGCCGGCAGTGTGCGCTTGCAGCCCAGAAAGCCAACCGTATCCTGGGCTGCATCAAAAGGAGCATGACCAGCAGGTCGAGGGAGGTGCTCCTGCCCCTCTACTCTACTCTCGTGAGACCTCACTTGGAGTATTGTGTGCAGTTCTGGTGTCCCCAACATAAAAAGGGGATGGAACTGTTAGAACAAGTGCAGAGGAGGGCCAAGAGGACGATCAGGGGACTGAAGCACCTCCCATATGAAGATAGGCTGAGAAAATTGGGGCTGTTCAGCCTGGAGAAGAGAAGGCTGCATGGAGACCTCGTAGCAGCCTTCCAATATCTGAAGGAGGCCTGTAGGGATGCTGGGGAGGGACTTTTCATTAGGGACTGTAGTGAGAGGACAAGGTGTAACTGTTTCAAACTTAACTTGGAGTATTGTGTGCAGTTCTAGTGTCCTCAACATAAAAAGGACATGGTACTTTGCTAGCATGATGGTTCAAAAGAAAACTTCCTAAATAGATCACTTCTTCACAAAGATTAAGGGAAGTGTACTCAATGAAGGTGAGAAGATGGTGGAAAGAAGGAAAGGATTTAGGTCTTATAAGAGGGCTTAAAATGAAAATGCCTGGGAGATTTCTGATGTTGGCTATACTTATAGGTGAAATTAGTAACAATAAATTCACCTATAAGGTGGGGGTGAGTGAACAAATAGTTCAGTGATATTTATCTCCCTGCCAAATTGAAACATTACATTGATATCTTCTTTTAACATTGCTGGTTGTGATCCATGCACATTATTTGTTTCATCTAAGGATGTACTTTAATATACTTCATCCCCTATAACTTATCTTAAATCAAAACCAAAAACAAAACCCAAACCCAACACAACTTATCTTAATAAAAAAACAAAAACAAAAACAAAAAAAAACCCACAAAATCCAAAGCCAACACAAAAACATGTTTATATAACCTCTGCAAAGATACCCCAGTATAAGTAGTTCTACAAAAGACAACCAAGGATTGACACAACTTATATTATCTACTAATGATCTATGGTCTTTCCATATTTAACTTTTCATTTAATCAAGATGAGTACTTAATGACTTCTTTGGTTATTTACACTTCTTGGTCTTCTGGCATGACATGACTATTGTTAGATATAGAACTTCTAATAAAGGACTTTTTTATCAGTTTTATCATTCTCAACTTGCTGCTGCAACTGCTAGCACTACCAGCGAACAGTGAAATTGAGAATGATACAGCTCATAGGTTTTACCCTTTATCAGCCTCATGCTAATTTAATGCAACACAAAATATTATTTGCATTACTTCAAAAGTAAAAAGATACTTCCTGTGGGATTACATCACTATTAGACATTTCTTACTCTATTATATGTGAGTCAACACAGCACTCAAAACAGGGATTGTACAAACTTCATTTGTGATAATAAATTTGTTGAGCAGCAGTGAGAAATGTCTAAAAAACTGAATTATGATGACATCGTATTTGCCAAATAGAGTTTTTTATTTTTCTGAGTATTGTTTCATTAAAGACACGGTAGCTCTTTTGGCATGCAATTGAAAATGAAAATAGGAATGTGCATTTTAGGCATCTGCCATGCTAGGCAATCCCTGGAAGCCAAATGTCATGGGTTCAGCAGTAGCAGTCATTTTTTCTTTTTTCCCTTCTTGGTAGCTGCTGCAGCACTGTGTTTTTGATTTTGGGCCTGGGAACAGCGCTGATAACACCAGTGTTTTTAGTTACTGCTGGGTGATGTTTAGGCTGGCCAAGGACTTGCTGAGTCTCATGCTCTGCCAGGGAAGGGGGGAAGCCGGGGGGAAGCAGAGACAGGACACCTGATCCAAAATGACCAAAGAGGTTATTCCATACCACAGCACGTGATGTCCAGGAGGTAGAACGGAGAGCAGAGACCCGGAAGGGTGGTGGGGGTGCACCGGTGGGGGTGCACTGCTTGGTCGAGCTGGGTGATGAGCTATTGTATTCTTTCCCTGTATTTGCCTTGTCATTATTGTTACTGGTGGGGGTGCACTGCTTGCTCGGGCTTGATATTTGATGGTGAGAAGTTGTATTCTCCTTTTCCTTGTATCTGCCTTGTCATTATTATTATTGGTGGTAGCAGTAGTGATTTGTGTTATACCTTAGTTACTAAACTGTTCTTATCTCAACCTTTGGGAGTTGTATTCTTTCGGTTCTCCTTCCCATCCCTCCAGGAGCGGAGGGAAGAAAAAGTGGGAAGTGAGTGAGAGAGCGACTGTATGGGTTTATAAGCTTAAACCACGACATCAAACAATCTCCAAAACAGATATAAGATGTAAAATTAGACCATTCAAACTTGTTCCCTATAAAATAAGATGATTATACTGTGTGTGATGTTTTCTGTTGCTGAATCAGTAAAAATTCCTAGTTTCTGTGTGTATCATTGACAGGAAAAGGGAAGAGAGATCAATATACAAGACCTCTTTCAGAGAATCATAGAATAGTTTGGGTTGGAAGGGACCTTCAAAGGTCATTTTGACGAACCCCCCTACAGGGGAGCAAGGAATTAAGAGATGTAATTTTAACTGCTTGGTTTAGTATTGGGGGAGGGCTGAAAATGGCGGTACGCCAACCAAAGTTAATGACACCTAACCTGATCATTATATGCAGGCACTGTAGAAAATAAAGAAAAAGTTTTTTTAAGGCTTCATAAGTCCAGACTGTGTTTTGACTGGTATCTAGCGACCCTTCTGGGCAAAACCTAGGGGACATCTTCCATATTTGCTAGCTTTCATGTCTCAGAAATTTAGCATATAGAAGACTCTTAAGAGTTACTCTAAAAGAAACTTACCCCAGAAAGAAACAAAGTTGAAAGTGAAACAAAGACTTCATTGGAGATATGTTTTTCTGAAAAGGAATATATCACCTTTTGCACTAAGGTTATCTGAGACTTCTGTATGGGTCTATGACAAAAGATGTACAGGAGACTTTTGCCCTTCCCAAAGAGCATGTGAGAGCAGAGAGATTCTCCAGAGAATTATGAAAAATTGAACTGAACTCTTCAACGTAAAATTATGCAGATGCGAGGTGGGGGAGACACAAAGACAACCTATATTAATTCTTCTAGGGACTACAAGACTTCTTATAATCTCTCGAGAAAATTGTAATGAATGTCAGGAACGTGAGAAAAAACAGGATAGGTATGCCCCATATTACAGAATTCATACCGAAGCTACTTAAAATTGAAAAATTAAAAATGTTTTTGCTTCTATTTATCATAAATTAAAAAAATTAAAAATCCTTTTAATGTTTGGGGGGTTTTTTTGGTAGGTTTTTTTTTTTTTGCTTCCCATGTCTGACAGTCTTTCTTTCTGTCATTTCAGTTTCTGTTTTGATATTTATCACCACCTTCTCACTGACCTCATTCTCGTATTCCCATTTCTGTCAGTCTGTTCTCTATTCATGTAAGCAGACCATAACTTATTTACTCTGAAGGAAGCAGCCAGCATGGTGGGCCTCAGGCACATCAATAATTCATATTACACAGCAAAAAGGATTTGAGAAATACTTGTGATCCCTGTAAATCACCCTGAAAACTGATCATATCTAGGATGATAGAGATCAAAATGACCTGTGAAACACTGCATTTGGGGACAGAAAGGTGAGAAGACAGTTTTCCTAGTATGAAGGACAAATACACATTAATTTATTTATTTTATAGGAATGTTGCTGCAACTTCAACTTGTACAGCTTTTTTTAATCACTTCCTACGACCAATATTCTATTATTTCTAAAATAAAATACATTTTTTGTTTGTGGTTTGTTTTTTTTTTTTTTTTTTTTTTTTTTTTTTTTTTTGAATGATAATTCAAAAAACAAAACAGGCTGAGAAAGCTGGAACTGTTCAGGCTGGGGAAGAGAAGGCTGCATGGAGACCTCATAGCAGCCCTCCAGTATCTGAAAGGGGGCCTGTAGAGATGCTGGGGAGGGATTCTTCGTTAGGGACTGTAATGATAGGACAAGGGGTAATGGGTTCAAACTTAAACAGGGGAAGTTTAGATTGGGTATAAGGAAGAAGTTCTTTACTGTAAGGGTGGTGAGGCACAGGAATGGGTTGGACAGGGAAGCTGTGAATGCTCCATCGCTGGCTGTGTTCAAGTCCGGGTTGGACAGAGCCTTGGGTGACATGGTTTAGTGCGAGGTGTCCCTGACAATGGCAAGACGGTTGGAACTTGGTGATCTTAAGTTCCTTTCCAATCCTAACTATTCTATGATTCTATGATAACATGAAGGACAATTTCAGACTACATTGTTCACCTGGGATTTTGCTGCTAGATAGGTGTATCTTCATTTTTTTCTATTTATGCTAGCTTTGCTCCACAGAGCTTTCACAAGACCATATATGAAGAATCAGTGTCTCTTCTTTGATGCTATATGTTTCTGAAAACTACATTTACATCATTTGTTAAGTCTTTAAGGCAATTTGCTTAAAAAAATTGGTCAATGTCATGTAGACAGTGCTGAAGATGAAGAATCCTTGAATGTGATACACAAAAGGTAGTCCTACTGAAACATCTGAAGGTTGTAGTAACAATCACAATTGACACTGTAGATGGTAATTGCAAATTCTGTATGCACAAGCAAAGCAAAATAAAAAACGCATTCAGTCCTGCCCATGGTCGGGCAGGTGTTCAGCCATCTCCAGGAAAGCAGGGCTCCATCACATGGGGCAGTTACTTGAGAAGAAAAAATGCCATCACTCTGAATGTCCCCCCCTTCCTTCTTTTCCCTGCTTTATATGCTGAGAATAACATCATGTGGTGCAGTAGTCCCATACTAGCTACTACAAATTAAAATAAATCTAGCAAAAATCTATCAGCCAACACCAGTAGACCATTGTAGAGTGGTTAATAGCAAGCTTTCACCCTTTGGTAAGGACCATTACAAAGCTGCATTAGCAGAATGCAATTTTTTGCAACCTACACCATGCTTAGGGACTGTTGTCTACAGGAGCTTAGGGACTGTAGTCTACAGGAGCTAAGTATTTCAGACTTTATACAACTTACTCACTTTTTGATCCATCTTCAAACCTGGTTAGGGAAAATGTTTGCAAGACTATGTTTTACTGGTCTGCTGCAGTCCACAGAGCTGTTTTGAAAGAGCTATTATGTGTTTTGATGCTGCATTGTATAGGTGGAAGAGGAAAATGATGAAATGCAAGTAATCATAAATCACTTAGAATTCAGCCTGGTCTTTGAAAATGACATGTGAAAAGGCTGTGAACATGCAGAAAGTTTAAATCTTGCTTGTAAAAAACAAAACAAATAGGTAATTAAAAAAATTGAAGGGGGGAAGTGACAATTTTAACTATTTTAAAACTATTTAAACTATTTGAAAAGATTATGTCAATAACTCTTGATGAAGTGTTTGAAAGAATCTCACTAAAATGATACAAGAAACATCAACAGAAATTAATTTTTCAAGTAACCATAAATCAGGCTTGTTATAAGGAGTGTTTCCCCAGCAAATATATAGTCTTATTTTCTGCTAAGAATAAACATCCTTTTCTCTGCTGTACAACTGATAATCTAAGGGTTTTTTTTTCACGTCATTAATATATGTAGAAGTATTTAGATAACCCTGAGGTGAATCTTGCAGCCAGAATTAATAAAGCTGACTTTTTCATTCTTGGCTTTTGTTGAAATAATAATAAAAATATATATCCAGCAAACTTAATACCTTGATTTATTGGCTTTTCCTTTCCAGCACTTCAACCCATTTTTTGGTTCACATAAGTATATGTAAACTGAGCTACATTGTCTCAGTATAATGCAATTCTGGGAAGTCATCCAAATCTGGGAATGCTGGTTTATGGTCAGCAGATCAAAATTGGATAGAAAACTCACCTAATAGTCAACTAAGAAAAGCATGCAACCAAGGAGTTTGAAGCTGAGATTTTGTGTTTTATAAAAGTTATGTAAGATGCTTTCCTGTTTCCTTACTAAGGGTGACAGAGTTTGTACTCTTTGAAAGTCCGCTTTCAATTTACAGTTACTTTATTAACAGGTAGTATAGTTTCAACGGTCTTTTATACAGCAAAGATTTCTTCTGTGCAAATATTAAAGATTTGCAGACAGAACTACAACACAGAGTGGTGTTGTTTATTGTTTAAAATCTGCAAAGATGCAATTAAACAATAACTCATTACTTGCAAAATCTTTGCAATCTAACAGTGTTTCAGCTTCAGTAGTTTACTGGTTTTCATACCCTGGAATCAGAAGGTTATTTAAAAAAAAACAGACAAACAATATGCCTTTGCAGGAGGATTGGGTTGGGGAAGCAGCTTAGAAAGGATGAACTCTGGAAGTAGCAGAGCTGAGTGTCTAAAACAATGATAGAAATTTCTTTCCAGTGCTGTTCGTGTTCTCTAGCTTCAAGAACATGCAGTGTGAGATGAGAGTCAGCTAATAAACATGACAACTCCAAGAGGGAGTCAGGAAATGACATCAAAAACACCTGGTAAGTACAGCAGTACCCAGAAATCCCAGAACTTCAAAATCACAGATTTGTAAGAGCAGACAAAGGTAGCAGAGTATTAAATATGCAGCCATTCTTTCTCAGGTCTGTAGCAGGCTACTTGCCATGGGAAATAACTTGCAAGGCAGATTTTCTTTTTGTTGGGCTTTCAGCCTTTGTGATTTTGGGGCTTGTAGAATGCCCAGAACACAGTATCACGTTTTAAGTTACATTGCCATTTACAGAGCCTTTACCAATTAATCACCTTAAATAATATACTTAGGTTTAGGTACAATGTACACTGATTGTCAATGGTTCTCTTAAAACCTTTTGTTCAACCTTTATTTCTTGCAACTGAAAGGGTCATTTCAAGAGCAAAGAACATTATATCAGGCAGAAGAAATGTTCATTTCATCTTCAGGTACAATTTGCTCTTTTCAGATCACCTCAAATACGGTTGAAAGCTGAAATGCACCACACAATTTTTATTATTTTTGCTAGAGGTTGAATGACAAAATCCAGACTTACTGACAGAGAGTAAAGTCCTCCAAAACTTAAGGTGCAAAAGTCTCAGGTCATCTGTACCCAAATGTTTTGAACAATAGGTTGAGCATAATCAGCACAGACACAAATAATCCAAAAAACCAATAACCTCCTATAAAGACAAAATCTGAAGCCTTTCTTTGAGAAATTTAATAGAATAGAAAAGATCAAGCCAGTTGGATGAACATGATTCAGAACATCCTTCACTCCTTGTCATGGAGTTTAAATTAAATTCAAATCCATTTCTGATCTCATCTGCCCATCACATTCTGTGTGGACATTACTAAGCTGAGGGTAAAACTGACAAACCCAATAATTTGTAGAAAACCAGCCTTTTAAGAAGGTTTGTGCATATCAAAACCTTAAAAGAAATAGGGCTAGAACAGGCAGAGAGGAGAAAAGAAGCAGCAGAGCAAAAAGCTCTGGAAAAGGAAAAGAAGGAAAAGGGAAAAGGGAAAAGGGAAAGGAAAGGAAAGGAAAGGAAAGGAAAGGAAAGGAAAGGAAAGGAAAGGAAAGGAAAGGAAAGGAAAGGAAAGGAAAGGAAAGGAAAGGAAAGGAAAGGAAAGGAAAGGAAAAAGGAAGGAAAAGAGGGAAGGGAAGGGAAGGGAAGGGAAGGGAAGGGAAGGGAAGGGAAGGGAAGGGAAGGGAAGGGAAGGGAAGGGAAGGGAAGGGAAGGGAAGGGAAGGGAAGGGAAGGGAAGGGAAGGGAAGGGAAGGGAAGGGAAGGGAAGGGAAGGGAAGGGAAGGGAAGGGAAGGGAAGGGAAGGGAAGGGAAGGGAAGGGAAGGGAAGGGAAGGGAAGGAGTCTTTTCTAAATGAAAGCATCTATTGCTTTCTTATTCTATTTTGGTTGAATTCTGCATATTGCAAGGTACATCTAATGAAGTAATTTCATGTACTATTTGGGACTACACAAGACACTGACCTCATTAGAGAGGAAAAATCATTAATTAGACATTTCTATGGTGAACTGCAAGGTTGAAGAAAACTGGCAGATGCTATATAGCATAACAGATAGAATATCATTTTGGCAATATTATTAATACTGCACATATAATAGTCAAATGGAAAGATAAGTATGTCAGTTACAATTTGAAAGGGACAGAAAGAAGCTGAACCTGAAAACTATATGACATTAATTTCAAAGTAGATATCTATACACTGCAGGGGTATGCATGAAGACAGGATTCTGAATCCTGTATATGAATCATTCTATGTTCTGATAAGCAAGGTAGAGATGGTGACTAATTATTATTCATATAAATATGTCTTTTTTTTTTAATAGTAACTGAAAGCCGGGAGAACTTTTAGTAATGAAAAAGTTGGGGCTGTTCAACCTTGAGAAGAGAAGGCTGCATGGAGACTTCATAGCAGCCTTCCAGTATCTTCCAGTATCTGAAGGGGGCTTATAAGGGTGTTGGGGAGGGACTCTTCATTAGGGACTGTAGTGAGAGGACAAGACGTAACGGGTTAAAATTTAAACAGGGAAAGTTTAGATTGGATATAAGGAGGAAATTCTTTACTGTAAGGGTGGTGAAGCACTGGAACGGGTTACCCAGGGAAGTTGTGAATGCTCCATCCCTGGCTGTGTTCAAGGCGGGGTTGGACAGAGCCTTGGGTAGCATGTTTTAGTGTGAGGTGTCCCTGCCCATAGCAGGGGGGTTGCAGCTAGATGATCTTAAAGTCCTCTTCAACCCTAACTATTCTATGATTCTAATAATATCAATATATTACTGAAAACTATACGTTGTCATGTGGAAGATGCATACGCTACTAAAAATAAATTACAGAAGCTACAATACAGAAGAAAGATATGACAAGATATGTGTATCTCAGAAATGCACTACAAAATGAAATAAGCGAGACAGCAAGTCAACTAAATACGTTAAAGAATATAAGTGTCATGGTTTAAGCCTCTCAGCCACGCAGTTTTGCTTACTTACTTCCCCCTCTTTCTTCCCCCCACTCGCGGAGGGATGGGAAGGAGAATCGAAAGAATGCAACTCCCACAGGCTGAGATAAGAACAGTTTAGTAACTAAAGTATAACTCAAAACCACTGCTGCTACCACCTATAATAATAATGACAAGGCAAATACAAGGAAAGAATACAATCGCTCACCACCTATGCCCAGCCCGACCAAGCAATGCACCCGCACCACCCTTCCGGGTCTCCGCCCTCCATTTTTCCATCCTGCATGACGTGCTGTGGCGTGGAATACCTCTTTGATCAGTTTGGGCCAGGTGTCCCGTTTCTGCTTCCTCCCGGCTTCCCCTCCTCCCTGGCAAAGCATGATACTCAGAAAGTCCTCGGTCAGACCAAAACATTACCAAGCAGTAACTGAAAACACTGGTGTTATCAGCGCAGTTCCCAGGCCCAAAATCAAAAACACAGCACTGCACCAGCTACCAAGAAGGAGAAAAATGACTACTACTGCTGAACCCAAGACAGTAAGTGATTTCCCAGCTGCATTTTTACGTAAAAGAAAAATCCTTCTTCATTACCTATCTCTTCCGAACTTCTCTTTATTGAACACCCATATGTACAGTTTCAAGATGCTTGTCCTGGGTTCAGCAGTAGCAGTCATTTTTTCTGGTTCTTAGTAGCTGGTTCAGTGCTGTGTTTTTGACTTTCACCCTGGGAACAGCGAGATAACACTGATGTTTTTTAGTTACTGCTCAGTAATGTTTAGTCTGACCAAGGACTTTCTCAGTCTCATGCTCTGCCAGGGAGGAGGGGAAGCCAGGAGGAAGGAGAGACGGGATACCTGACCCAGACTAGCCAAAGAGGAATTCCATATCTCAGCATATCATGCCTAGGATGCAAAAACTGGAGGCAGTTTACCCAGAAGGGTTACATCACTGCTCAGGTCAGGCTTGGTATTGGTCGGCGGGTGGTGAGTGGTTGTATCTTCTTCCCTTGTTATTTCCCTTATCATTATTACTATTGGTGGTAGCAGTAGTGGTTCGTGTTATACCTTAGTTATGGGACTGTTCTTATCTCAAACCGTGGGAGTTACACTCTTTTGATTCTTGTTTGTTCCCCATGCTACGGGCATTTGTATAGAGGCATTTGAGCCAAGATCCAATTGAAGCCGGCTCATTGGCTGGAGCAGCTGGAATATCTCTACATTGCTCCGAACGTTTACTGTAGGTGCTGCCAACTGACTGGGTGTGTTGGGATGGAATGGTGCCCCCTCCCCCAACACATGTAGTTTAAAGCATCCTTGACCAGTCTGGCAAGCCTTTTACCAAATCCACTCTTCCCCTTCTTTGTCAGACCAGTTCCACCAGCCCCTAGTAGACCTGGCCTACTATACTGAGTCCCATGGTCAAGGTACCCAAACCCCTGACTATAGCACCACCCTTCTAACCATTTATTAATCTGTCCAATCCTCCTAGCCATTTCAAGGTCCTGCCCTGTATCCTGGAGAATTGATGAAAAGACAATCTGCGCTCCAGAGCCCCTAACCACCTCTCCCAGAGCTCTGTACTCCTTTATGGTCTCCGGGCTACTGCTATCTATATCAGTAGCACCCACATGTATTACCAGGAGTGGGTAATAGTCAGTGGGACCGACTAGAGCAGGCAGCTTCTCGGCCACATCCCTGATCCGAGCCCCTGGTAGGCAACACACCTCGCTTGAGCCTGGGTCAGGCCGACAGATGGGTGCCTCTGTGCCTTTCAGATTAGAGTCCCCTACTACTACGGCCCACCGCTTTTTCCTGGCAGCACCAGTAGTGATCTTTACCAGTGCACTAGCTGGTTGCGCCTGGTGGGAGCGCTGTTGCCCGATGACTGGAAACAGGGAAATATAACCCCCATTTTTAAGAAGGGGAAAATGGATGAGCCGGGGAATTACAGACCAGTCAGTCTCACCTCTGTGCCTGGCAAAATCTTGGAGCGGATTATCCTGGAAGGCATGCTAAGGCACATGAAAACCAACAAGGTGCTTGGTGACAGCCAGCATGGCTTCACTAAGGGGAAATCCTGCCTGACCAATCTGGTGGCCTTCTATGATGGGGCCATGGAACTGATGGACAGGGGTAGAGCAGTTGATGTCATCTACCTGGACTTGTGTAGAGCCTTTGACACTGTCTCCCATGACATCCTTCTCTCTAAGTTGGAGAGACATCAATTTGATAGGTGGACCACTCAGTGGATAAAGAACTGGCTGGATGGCTGCACGCAAAGAGTAGTGCTCAATGGCTCAATGTCCAGCTGGAGACCAGTAACGAGTGGTGTCCCCCAGGGATCAGTGTTGGGACCAGTCTTGTTCAACATCTTCGTGGGTGACATGGACAGTGGGATTGAGTGTGCCCTCAGCAAGTTTGCCGATGACACCAAGCTGTGTGGTTCGGTTGATACATTGGAGGGAAGGAATGCTATCCAGAGGGACCTTGACATGCTTGTGAGGTGGGCTGATGCCAATCTGATGAAGTTTAACCATGCCAAGTGCAAGGTCCTCCACCTGGGTCGGAGCAATGCCAGGCACAGCTACAGGTTGGGTGGGGAGGAGATTCAGAGCAGCCCTGTGGAGAAGGACTTGGGGGTGTTGGTTGATGAGAAAATGAACATGAGCCGGCAGTGTGCGCTTGCAGCCCAGAAAGCCAACCGTATCCTGGGCTGCATCAAAAGGAGCGTGATCAGCAGGTCGAGGGAGGTGCTCCTGCCCCTCTACTCTGCTCTCGTGATACCTCACTTGGAGTATTGTGTGCAGTTCTGGTGTCCTCAACATAAAAAGGACATAGAACTGTTAGAACAAGTGCAGAGGAGGGCCACGAGGATGATCAGGGGACTGGAGCACCTCTCGTATGAAGATAGGCTGAAAAAATTGGGGCTGTTCAGCCTGCAGAAGAGAAGGCTGTGTGGTGACCTCATAGCAGCCTTCTAATATCTGAAGGGGGCCTATAGGGATGCTGGGGAGGGACTCTTCATTAGGGACTGTGGTGAGAGGACAAGGGGTAATGGGTTTAAACTTACTTAAACAGGGGAAGTTTAGATTGGATCTGAGGAAGAAATTCTTTACTGTAAGGGTGGTGAGACACTGGAATGGGTTGCCCAGAGAAGTTGTGAATGCTTCATCCCTGGTGGCCTTCAAGGTGGGGTTGGACATAGCCTTGGATGGCCTGGTTTAGTGGTAGGTGTCCCTGCCCATGGTAGGGGGGTTGGAACTCGATGATCTTGAGGTCCTTTCCAACCCTGACTATTCTATGATTCTATGATTCTATGATTAATCTCCTCATCCTTCTGGGAGCACGGGGAGGAAGGGGTGGTGGGCTAATGAACTGTGTGGCTGATTTACGGCTGGGCTTAAACCACAACAATGCTGAAAGAAGGCTTTCAAATTTTTCTTCAAGGAAGAACTTCAGGATGAAGTTATAGTAGTCCAGTCCGTAAATTAGTCAATGTTTCTGAAACATGAAGCAATTTTGTTGTGTACTGTGTACTTTGCTGCACTTCAAAAATGTTGAGTTTTTATTAAGTTTTATCTCCCAGAAAAAATGTTGTTCAAAACATTGAATCATGGACAGGTAAGAAAAACTTCCATTTCAAAGGGCAAAAAAGTTAAGGCATTTTTCAGCCATTTTTTGATTTGTGATACCTGAGAATCTGAACCAATATAGGATTTTTTTGTTTCTTTTTGTCTGCATTTGCTTTGCTATGAAGTAGAAAGTATGGCAAACATATGGAGAAGAATTTACAAGTCATTCAAACTGCTGCTTTCTCCAGATGTTGCTCAGGAATGCAGAAGAAATAGAAAAAGGAACAGTTTGTTAGCAATAAGGAAATAATTTACAAACAAAAGAGCCAAAAATACCACTCCTGTGTAACCCCGTTGCAGAATTTTGGCCTGGATACAAACTTCTGTTCAATCTGAGATTGAGCAGTAACTTCAGGAATACAGAAATGAACACCAAAACATGAGGCCACAGTGTTAATCGTGCTACCAATCACTTTTATATATGTCTGTTGAAAACCCTTAATGGGATTGAAGTTATTGTATTCTAAGAGACATATTTAGAGTAGATTCAAAAGCAGCTGAGCTTGCTCAAAATCACTACAAAAATATTTTTTCTTTTTTCTGAAAGCAGTTGGATTCAACTGGTATCATTTTCTCATGCCTTGCAGAGCATTGCAATGGCTGTTGCTAGCAGACAGAACAAAATGTGGCTACAGGCAGAGAAGGTGTCTGAATCACTACTCAGTAGGAGTACTGTCCTAGTTCAGCTTAAGCCAGTTGTAAAAACAAACCCTAAGACATTTAAGAAGAACTATCCTCTCAAAGTGCTTTAATCAGTCTGTCAACTATGGAAGGTCTGTTAAATGTTCTAATTCAGGTTTTGTACAAGATTACATGAGTTAAATTTGGGGTTCAACCTCAAAATCAATGCTTAAAAATGTATTTTGCAACTGAATAGTATTTTCCCCTTTTCTGTCTAGGCTGTCGTGTCCTCCATCCCATGTTAATGATCTACTCAGATAGCAGTTCAGAGAGCCTTTACAGCCCTGAAAAGAGAAAGGTCTAAGACATATTCATCTCATCAGTATTTTCTATTAATTAGTTTGCACTAGACATTAAGCACTCTGGCTGCTGTAGATTTCAGTGCAGGTCATTGTTAAAAACACTCATTTAAAAGCTGGTTCTTTCTGCTTGTAAAAATGGGCCACAGTGATGAAAACTTAGTGCACCCCATTTATGTTCCTAAGTTAGGCACTGCCATATTTGAAAAGGAGGTGTTACTGTGATCCATGATGATTCTGACAATCTAGCTCTAGCTCTGCTGCCTAAGTTAATATGAGGAAAAAAATAACTTTGATTGTTAATTGTTTTGTAAGCTTAAGCATCTAGATAAGATTGCTCAAATGGAATTACTCAGGAGCCATTGAAGTTATTAAAATCACAAATTGAAATAATACATTTTGGAAAAAATGTTTTGCTCACTTTATGATTTGAAAAGATATTTTTTCGTATTACTTAGTAGTTAAAGTATCAGTAAGGGATGTGTTATTCCTTCATCAAGGACTGCATCTTGCTCTTTTCCTGATGCTTCAAGTTTTATATTTGGGATATACGCTTATGTTGCTTCGGTGTGTGGGATGTAAGAGATACTCTATTGGTTCTGATGCTCTACAGACTGCTAGTCATTTCACTACCTGAGAAAACCTACACTGAAGCTGACTTAAACAGTTCTTAAAATGCCCACAGCAACAAGAGAATTTTAAGGCAGACTGGGCTATGAAGAGGAGACAGTCTGTGTTGTCACCTAGCTCTGAACCTTCTATATTTGACCTCAGTGAACTCAGAATTAGTTTGCCTGGATCTAGCCTGCTGGAATTAATCCATTTGATGCTGAAGCAACTGACAATTCAAAAATATTCTACTAATTGGGAGTTGCTCTGAACTTTTTAAAAGATCTCCAGCAATTTTACAAGGAAACTGATTTATATTATGTATCTTTTGAGAAACTGGAACGATAAGCAAAAGAGTAGTCAATGTCTCATTTTGGCTTGATACTTTTATGATTTATTTTTTTCCTTAGTACAACAGGAAAGGAAATTGAATCTCCCTTGTCTCTGAAGGATTGTCCTTGTACTGAAGACAGAATCACAGACTCATATAGGTCAGAAAATACCTCCAAAGGTCATCTAGTCCAACATCCTACTCAGAGCACATCCAGCAGGTTTCTGAAGGCCACTCCAGGTGGCCTGTTACAGTGCTTGACCACCTATATGGCTTCTTTTATTTTCTTATAAAGAAGGATTTTATTTCATTTCCTGATGTGTTCCAACTTGCGTCTGTTGCCTCTTGCTTTCCAGTCTGCACTTCTAAGAAACTTGGCTCTGTCTTCTCTACTTTCTCCCATTGGCTGCTTTTAGATAGCAGTAAAATCCCCCTTGGCCTCTCTTCTACAGGTTAACAAGACCCATTCTTTCAACATTTCCCCATGGGTAGGACATGTGAATCAGCCCCCTCAATGCTCTTTGTATCCCCCTGCTGATCTCAGTCCAAAATGTGTTTCCTTATGCCACTTCTATGAACAAAACCTTATATGTACCATTGGTCCACCCTATGTATAGAGTTCTCTTTTCTTTATTCAAGTAGAAAAAATATTGTCTTTTCACTTGCATCCTTGATTGTTTACCAGAAAGATATCTGCTGCCTACTCCTTATAAATAGAACAGAGGTCACACATGCTTGATTATTACTGTCGTGGTTTAAGCTTCTCAGCCACGCACAGTTTTGCTCACTCACTCACTTCCCCCTCTTTCTTCCCTCCGTTCCTGGAGGGATGGGAAGGAGAATCGAAAGAATGCAACTCCCACAAGTTGAGATAAGAACAGTCCAGCAACTAAGGTGTAACACAAACCACCACTGCTACCACCAATAATAATAATGACAAGAGAAAAATACAAGAGAAGAGTTTTTCTTCCCTGCCCCCCCCCCCGCACTCCAAGGGATGGGGGGGGGGAATGGGAAGAAGAATCGAAAGAAAGAACGCAACTCCCACGGGTTGAGACAAGAATAGCCCAGCAACCAAGGTACAACACAAATCACTGCCGCCACCACCAATAATAATAATAACAAGAGAAATACAAGGGAAGAGGATAGAACTGCTCACCACCCGATGACCGAGCTGTGAACTAAAACAAAAACTCCTCCGGGCTCCGGCCCCCAGTTTTTTTTTTTTACATCCTGGGCATGACGTGCTGTGGCATAGAATAACCTCTTTGGTCAGTTTGGATCAGGTGTCCTGTCTCTTCTTCCCCCCGGCTTCCCCCCCTCCCTGGCAGAGCATGAAACTCAGAAGGTCCTTGGTCAGACCAAAGTATTCTAAGCTGTAACTACAAACATCGGTGTTATCAGTGCTGTTCCCAGACCGAAAGTCGAAAACACAGCACTGCACCAGCTAATATGAAGGAGAAAAAATTGACTGCTGCAGCTGAACCCATGACAATAACACAAGCAATAAATATCACAGAGCACTCTTGGAAGAATCACCTCACAAAATATTTTGAACAAATTGTGATGAATTAGTAACTTCTCTTAATATTGCATAATTTTAATCCTACAGTTGCTAGGAATATAGAGCAGAATATATTATTACCTATATGCATACATATATGGACAAATTTATTTCACATTTTCCTTTATTTCCAGTGCAAGTGAGCTAGAATAGCTCAGACTCCTTGGAGCCAGAGTTTAATGAAGGGCTGTAGCTTAGTCTGCTTTGTTCATTAATTCTAAATTTAGCCTTGTTATTAAACTAAACATTGAAGCAATGGATTTTTTTTATAACATCATATCTTAACTCTTACAAAATAAATCATTTGTATCAGTCTATTCTGAACAGAAAACAACAAAAAAAAAGCTACTTTTTGCAAGTAAAAGTTTATTTTAATGACCACTTTTCTTTAAATTAAGACTCCTATTTTGTAAGATTTCTGTTTTGTTAATGTTTTGCATATTGAATGAGTTACGATACTTCATAGAGTGGTATCACTGGGTTTGAAGGAACGTTGCAGATCATCTGGTTCCAACCCCCTTACCATGGGGCAGTGACAGCTTACACTTCACCAGGTCACACGAAGCCCCATGCAACCTGGCCTTCAATACTTCCAGAGATGGGGCATCCACAGCTTCTCTGGGCAATCTCTTCCAGTGCCTCACCATCCTTACAGAAAAGATTGAGAAATGGTGGAAAGTGGCTTGGTGAGCACTTCTTCCAGCTCCCTCAGAGCTCTGAAGTGTATTCCATCTAGCCCCACGGACCTGTGTATGTCTAAGTGGTGTAGCAGGCAACTGAACATTTCACCTTGGATTATGGGGACTTCATTCTACTTCGCATCCCTGTTTTCCAGCTCAGAGGGATGGGTCCCCAGAGAACAACTGGTCTTGTGATTAAAGACTGAGGAAACCAATGTATTAAGTAGCTTTCCTCACCCTTTGGCGCTATGTTTCCCCACATCCAATGAAGGATGGAGAATCTCCTTAGCCCTGTTTTTCTTGTTAATGTATTTGTAGAAACATTCTCTTGTTGTCTTTAATGGCAGTACACAGATTAAGCTTTAATTGGGCTTTGGCTTTTCTCATTTTCTCCCTGCACAAACTCCCGGCATCTTTATAGTTTTCCTGAGTTGCCTGCCCCTTCTTCTAAAGGTCATAAACTCTCCTTTTTTACCCCAAGTTCCAGCCAAAATTCTCTGTTCATCCATACCGATCTTCCCCACTGGCTCATCTTTCAGCACATGGAGATGGCCTGCTCCTGTACCTTTAAGATTTCCTTCTAGAAGCATGCCCAGCCTTCCTAGATTCCTTTGCCCTTTAGGACTGCCTCCTAAGGGCCTCTGTCCATCAGGCTCTGAAGCAGGCCTAAGTGTGCTGTCCAGAAAGCAAAGGCAGCAGTTATGTTGACACCCCCTCCTCACTTCTTTGAGAATTGAAAACTCTACTACTTTGTGAATGATATGCCCAAGGCATCCACCACAAACATCACATTACCCATGAGTCTTATCCTATAAAGGGAGAGAGATCATTGCCCCAGTCCCTACCATGAGATTCAGGGACTTGAGAGATTTGGGAAGAGTGATTAACAGTGAAAACTGAGTTTAAAAAAAAACAAAAACTTTGTTGAGATCCTCAGCCTTCTCCATGTTGCTTGTCATTAGTTACGTATTTTTTAAGGGGAGGTTGGCTTCATCAAGGGCCCAGCTGAAATGCCTCTGTGCAAACACACATATTATGGGAAATTGAATATAAGATAAATTAGAGACTTGTGCACAAGATATCTGCAGAGGGACTTTTTGCAAGGGCATGTAGGGATAGGATGAGGGGGAAAAGCTTTAAACAGAAAAAGGGTAGACTTAAAATGGATGTTAGGAAGAAGTCCTTTATTATGAGGTTTGTGAGGCACTGGAAGAGGTTGACCAGAGAAGCTGTGGATACCCCATCTCTGGAAGTGTTGAAGGTCAGGTTGGATGGCGCTTTGTGCAACCTGGTAGAGTGGAAGGTGTCCCTGCCCATGACAGGTGGGGTAAAACTAGGCAATCTTTAAGGTCCCTTCCAATCCAAACCATTCAGAACCATGAACCATTTTTCATCATAGATCATCATAGATCTATTTTTCTCATGACATTTAAAGTGAGCCACACACATCCCAAAACTATCAGTCTTGTCATATAGTCCTCCTATAGAATTTGTATAACTTTCCCATGAACAGTACCACCATTATCCAGTAAAATGCAGCCAGAAGTTGAGGTTTTTATAAAATATATTTATTGGTTTTTTTTTGTTTTTCTTTTTTGAAACATAGCTAGACCGTAGAGCCTCACATTCATAATACTTTTTTTACTTTTACTGTACAATTTCTGTTGAAGCTTTTATCTACCCTCTGTTGTGATCAATGTGTTGCCATCTCTTAAGTGATGCTTTAAATTTGTTCTGAATTTGTAAATCCGTTTATGTCTTGCAATCGCTTATCTTTTTAGAAACTTACTCTACGTCTGTAATTGTTATCTGTATGACTGCTTAAAAAAAAAAAAAAAAGAAACTTTTTTTTAAATCTCTTAACTTCCTTTCAATATATTAGACGCTGCATCAGGCAATGAAATAGTTTCATAACCCCATAAGACTTTTCATTGATGTTCTGTATCCCAGATGATACTCCAGTTTGACTGCCAGTTACAATTTAAACCTCTACGTATTGACTATGAACTAAATATTGTATTGATAATACTAAGTGTACCATTTATCAGAACAGAAGATCTTCAAAGAGCTTAGACAACCATAAAACTTACCTGGCAGGGAAGACACCATGATCAAGCAGGTGGATTTCCCAGGGCTAGGCTCATCCCTTGCACTCTGGGTGTGCTGACCCCTGCGATTTCCCCAAATGCAGGAAACTTGACTGCATAATTTGTGGTAGTGGGATTTTTTTTTTCTTTTTCAATTTTGAGACCTCACTTGGAGTATTGTGTGCAGTTCTGATGTCCTCAACAGAAAAAGGATGTGGAACTGTTGGAACAAGTCCAAAGGAGGGCCACGAGGATGATCAGGTGACTGGAGCACCTCCCTTATGAAGGTAGGATAAGACAGTTGGGGCTGTTCAGCCTGGAGAAGAGAAGGCTGCATGGAGACCTCAGAGCAGCCTTCCAATATCTGAAGGGGGCCTATAGGGATGCTGGGGAGGGACTCTTCATTAGGGACTGTAGTGATAGGACAAGGGGTAATGGGTTCAAACTTAAACAGAGAAAGTTTAGATTGGATGTGAGGAAGAAATTCTTCCCTGTAAGGGTGGTGAGCCCTGGAATGGGTTGCCCGGGGAAGTTGTGAATGCTCCATCCCTGGTGGCGTTCAAGGCCGGGCTGGACACAGCCTTGGGTGACATGGTTTAGTGGGAGGTATCCCTGCCCATGGCATGGGTGTTGGAACTAGATGATCTTAAGGTCCTTTCCAACCCTAACTACTCTATGATTCTATGAAAAAGTCCAAAAGTTTGATTTCGATCTTAATATTTGCTGAGGGCGGGTATAAAGTTTTACTCCACAAAAATAGGGAACTCAAATCATTTGTTAGCAAAACAAAATGTTAAAAAAAGTTAACAATGCTGAAATGCTGGAAACATTGTTTACAAACTACAAAAAACATTTTGTCTTTCTACTTGATCAAGATTTGAATAATCTGTAATGGCAACATCTCTTTTTTGTATGGTATATTTTTCACTGGACAGAAACTTGAATCACTGCCAAGTGATAACTTGATCATTTCGTGCAAATGAAATATCTATCCAGTCATTCCAGATGGTTAGGTTGAGATACATCCCATCTAATTTTGGGCAGATTATCAAGGTGCTCTCTCTTTAGCCGATGATTCTTTTCATTATTACACATGAAGAGAACACAAATCTGATGTTAACAGAAAATGTTAACTACCTTTGGCTCTACCTGCATTCTGGACAGAAGGATGGAGCCCAGAACAGCGAGCCTGCAACAGCCTGATTTGTAGACAAGACATGGCCGAAAGAGCTCAAGAGAGTTGAATTTCTAGGAAATCAATTTAGAAAAACAACATCAAAAGCAAATTAAATGTAGTAGAAGATTAGAAACATAGCATGAGAGCTTGACAGTCTTTCATATCAAAGGACGTCTTAACTCTTCCTTAAAAAATTCTTTCATGTGTATAGTTCATATAATAAAAACACACACCTTTAAATGTTCAATTTGCTCTTAAGGTCAAAGTGAAAAATCTCAGATTCAGAGACAAACCAACTATTTCATGAAACCAAGGAATGCAAAAAAGCATAATCATAAATAATGGAATCATTTGAATACACAGCAGTTTCAAAGCAGTAATTCTCAGATGTGAGTCAGAAATCCCTTTGAGAGAAGCAAACTTTTCACTCTTTTTGCCACCTATTTCTTCATCTCAGGTTTAGAAAGGACAAGTTACTTAAATACAGAAGGAAGACATTGTATTACAGATATTCCATAGAGATTATATTGCAGTTACTCCCACTGGAAAATTATCTAAAGCTAGTTGCACAGCATTAAAACTCAGTATTTAATCTTTGAAGACCTTAGTTAATTGCAGTCAGTGAAGAAGCTGCATGCTTTATGTAGCTAAATATTAGGTTACTGAGTAATGATTGAGACTATATATTTAATTAAATAAATATTGTGCACTCTATATTAGACCTATTAAAACTATGATAAATGTTGCTATGAAGTTGCTTAAATAATTAATATTCATACTAAAATTGTCCTTTATGTATCTAATGACTGCTAAAGGATGGCCAAAAATAATATAAATTAATCAGACTGTTTTGTTAATTAACAAACTGTCTGTTCCATTTTCTCTGTAACTATGTTTCAGGAATTCCATGGAATTTCAATACTTTTTGTTTTATTGACAGATGCATTTTGAGATATAAAAATAAAACGTAAACATTTAAGATTACTAGTATTTTATAGAATATTAATTTGAAACTAATGTAATTATGTCAATTATATTTAATAAAATATTAGATTACTTTTTTTATTCAGCAGAAATTTCCATTTTATAATTTTAAGGGAAAACATAAGAGAGATTACCACTAAAAAAGGAAATTTCTGAAGTGATTAGACAAATGGAGTAGCTGTTTGGTTGTTTTTTTTTTTTTTTTTTTTTTTTTTTTTTTTTTTTATTCTTATTTCTGTTTCTAGAAATATCTGTGTTTTCCAGAGCATTCTATCTCATACTACCTTCTTGCTTTTATTCTGCCATGTCTTTCGGTAAAGTAATCATACAGGACTGAAATCCTATATATAAATGTTTTATCATCTGACTTATTGCAGATCACAAATTACATTGGTTAAAATCAGTTTTGTGAGAGGAAAAGGAAGGCATCTTCCTTAAATATCATATAAACATAGCATCTTCCCATTTTGAGGATCTGTGAGAGGCTCCCTGAGCAAATAAGTGTTTCATACTTGAATATTGAAAACTTGCAAAATAAATCTTTCTGTACTTTATCATAGTATCAACTGGAAGTTCATGATTTCAAATGAAATTAATTCAAATTACTTTCAGGCTAATTAATGTGAATAGGTATTCGTCTGTAGATACTCTTTGAGCAGACCTTTTTAAGAATTTATGCCTTGCTGATTAGATTGTGAAAGAGTCATTAAAATAATTTTCCCCCCCTCAACAAACATAAGTAATTCATATACTACTGTTTCCTTTTATCCATTGAAATACCAATACTAATCTCAGTTTTATGATTATGTACAACTGCATGTTGATATTAGTCCCATTGGCTGCAACTTGCTCTATTTACAACATGGGACTTAAGAACAAGTAAATACATACAGCAACAATTTTTTTTTATGCATAAATTCAATTACAAGTTTAAAGGTTTCTTCTATAAAATCTTCCTACCTACAGCTGTTTCTAGGAAACATATGAAGGTGACTGATAGGTAGCTGATAAGGAGACAAGAAATTTTATTAAAGGATTAAAAAATTAATACATACACTGTGTTTCTCATGTGGTTTCCCATCTTCTACACTGTAAGCATCCAAGAAAACTCATCATTCAATTCAATATTTTAAAACATTATTGTTATAGTTACATTTCTTCTTCTTGTATATTTGTCTTTTCAATTATTGCAGTTTGTTTAAATGAGTGATCCAAACTTCTAATCATAACTCAGATTATTTTTCTTACAAGATATTTTTATTACATCTATAGTAAGAGACTTACAGTTTTGTGCAAGAGCTGTCTAAGACACATGTATTTTTTAAAAGAAAAAAGTTTTAAAAATCTACAGTATTCAACAGCAGGAAAGCTGCATTTGTTTAAATAAGATGCCACACATTTTTATATTATTAATAATTCTGTGTGGGATCAACCAGGTGAAGAGGAGAGGAAATGAATCAAAGTATGCCAAAAATTCTTATAATCATAGAATCATAGAATAGTTAGGGTTGGAAAGGACCTCAAGATCATCTAGTTCCAACCCCCCTGCCACTAAACCATGCCATTCAAGGCTCTGTCCAACCTGGTCTTGAACACCGTCAGTGATGGAGCATTCACAACTTCCCTGGACAACCCATTCCAGTGCCTCACCACCCTAACAATAAAGAAGTAGGTGATCCTTGAATATCAACCAATAGTCTTGGGCCCCCCTGCCCGTTAGGGCTATATCCCATGGAACCTTACTAAGCAGGTTCCTGAAGAGGCCAAAGTCTGCTCTCTTGAAGTGCCGGACAGTGAGCTTGCTGCACGCTCTTCTCACTGTCCTGAGGATCTCAAATTCAACCATCTCATGATCATTGCAAGTAGCAAGGAAATTTTTATAGAAAGCCCTTAATACAGTAACTTACAGCAGTTTTAAAATTAAGATATATTTTGAATTGTCCCGTCATTCGTAATTCCTTTTTCTAAAGAAGAAATTTTTACAACTATACAGATCCCCAGCTAAGAAGCAAATTTAATATTCACTGCAGAAGTTCTCAGTTAGGAAGCAAAATTGACATTAATATCCAGGTTAAAAAATACTGGGCTTCAAGAAATTACAAATTATATTTGGAGATGTCAACAAAAGTTACTAAATATGTTTATACAAAATGCTTTATTTGCATTTGATACATTTTTTATTCTATATTAATCTAATTCATATAATGATAAATATAACTATATGGAAAATTATATATATAAGTTAAACATTTTTATATATTAAATTTTAAAACCACCAGCTTTTTAGTTTGTGCTTTGATTAATTTTCTTTACTTAGCTCTAAGGTAAGGAAATGTGTTCTCCCTTATGAGACTTTTTTTACCCATGCAATTTCAGAGGATGCCAGGACGCTGAAGATCCTCTTCCTGATTTTCAATTAGACAAAAAAAAAGCTGGTTCCTCAGCACCATAGGCAGGACAAAAGGTAGTGGACTATGACTGGTCCAGGGTCTCACAGCGCCTGGCAATTGGCTGTCACCATGGCTGCTCACTGCCCATCCCTCAGAAAGCTCTCACACGGCCATCAGATGTGGTTCAAAGTTAAGGGTTTTAACCAGTCATGGCCCTGCCAAATGGTGCACACATGGTTTGCTCTTGGTAAAGCCAGATGGGCTGTTCCTGATACTTCTTTTCCATGTACCTGAGCAAGATTTGACAGATAATTTAGCCCATAACTTTTCCAGGGATCTCCCATCTTAAAAGGGAGTGTGAGCAATGCCTGCCTTCTTGCAGTCAACAGAGAGCTCCCCTAGTTACCAGTTACCCTCGAAGAACTGAAAGCCCCCTTGCGATGGGAGCCAAGTCCCTCAGTACCCTCAGGTCCATCCCTCCAGTCCGCTGATTTGCTGTAATGTTCCCTAACTGAATCATCTTCAACTGTGGGCAGCTATGCTTTACAAAATCTGGTAACACTGTAGCTATGAAAAAACAAAACATTGTTTTGTGTGATTTATTTTATCTTCTTTCTATGGTAATACCTATTAAAAGATATGAGCTATCAGATATCCAGAAAATTTGGGGTTTGCAATTCTACTTAAAGTTCCTGTGACTGGCAGGTAGAAAACCTGTGAATATAAAAGGCAGAATAAAGACAACAAATACTTCTGGCTGAGCAGACAGTCATTAAAGCAGCTTACACTGAAGTAAAAAAGAAAAAAATAGAAGCTTGATTTGTAAACTTATATTTCTTGTTTACAAGACCCAGTAATCACAGAGTCGCATTTGAGCTACCTGGGAACGTGTATTGGAAGCCCCCAGTGCCTTGTATTGATCACTGCCCTAATGTTATAAAGTTCTCCTTTATCAAAACCTCCCAAAACTTCAGAAGTCATTTCATATATTTCAGAAATGAAATCTTATCAAAAACAGTTTCCAAGCTAAAGAAAAAAAAAAAATAAAAAAGCTTAATTTCTCTCTCTGGATAGTAAAAGTAAAAGGAAAGTCCCTGTTTTCTCTGCCTGATATTACAAAGTCTTACAACGTGATAGTCTTGATGCAAACCTTTTATGCAGAAACACTTTGTGTAAAAGTGTAAAAAAATATTCTTTTCCCCATCTTTCAAGATTAAACATGGGCTTGAACTAGAATTTAAAATTGAGATTATTCTTGGCAATGGACATGATTAAATTCTTGATTTCAGCATTAGACTGAAACTGTGGTATACAGGTTTCAATACAAAAGGAATTTCTGGCACATTTTGTTTGATTTCCAGAGCTGCCACAAAAGCAAAGCCAGTATTTCAGACAGGTCCACTTTGTTCTGTGAAGGAGTCCTTTCTGGTGACCTAGGAACACATGAACAGAACACAATGTAATTCCATTCTATCCAAATAGGCTGTGGTTGATAGAAAAAAAAAAAAAAAAAAAAAAAAAAAGGAGAAGAAAACTAATAATATACAAAACCAAAGGAAATATTGGTAGGGAAGATAGTCTCATTCTACAGGTCATTTTTCTAGTGGACTTTTTGAATAAAAGCATTAGTAACAATTTGGACACATGAAGATGCATGAGTACCTCATGTCATTTCATTGACCTCCTCACCTCCAGAATGATGCTATCTAGGAGAAATCTCTGTTCTACATTTTTACTTTATTAAGGAGCCACACTAAAATGTATGTACTTATGTAATATTTGATTATACTTTATATAGAAGCTGCATAATGTATTAAAGGAAACTGAATGATTTTGAATCACATATAACTCAGCAATGCACTCATTTACAGACATAATTTTTGAGAAAGTGTTACATACATGCTCTCTCTTTTAACTACATACTTGATTTTTACAGCATTTATTCATCTAACTGCCAAGAATGTTTAGCTTGATTGTACATCTCAGTGTACTTTAGATATCCAAAAAGTTATCTCTCATAGTAACTTTGCTGGTAGGTTTTTCATTCTGCACATTTTTCAGGTTGGAAAATAAAGTTGATTTATTTCAAACAGTCAGAACACCTCGAAGTAGACTTTGAAGGCAAATATATTTATAAAATTTTCAGGGGTCAAATAGCTTTCCACAGGATGTTTCCTGCCTCCAGATTCTTCTTTGTGCACAGTCCTCTACATCTGATGCACCCTTCTCTGACAGTTTTTAGCGTAGTCCCACATCAGCAGCATGCTTTTAAGAGAACTGTAAGCATTTTCACCAACTTCAGACAAAAGCCTACATTTACTTAGCCATCTGTCATCGCAGGGTCTAACATCCAGTCATTCTTCCAAAAGGCTTG
This sequence comes from Amazona ochrocephala, assembly GCA_039720435.1. Classification (NCBI taxonomy): domain Eukaryota; kingdom Metazoa; phylum Chordata; class Aves; order Psittaciformes; family Psittacidae; genus Amazona; species Amazona ochrocephala. The sequence continues at coordinate 53,886,449 of CM077877.1, forward strand.
ATTTATCAAACTCTTGAATGACATGCATTAACTGAAAATATTAATTAATTCCAGTTTTAGAGCTTGGGTGCTTTTAGGTTTTCCCAACTATTGTTACTATCTTGAAATGGATTTAAACAAAAAACAAAAAACAAAACAAAACAAAAAAAAAAAAAAAAAAAAAAAAAAGAAGAAAAGAAAAGGTGCCACAATCAATAAGTTTAGAGTACTTTTGCTAAGCAGAAAGAAAAGGAGATCATCTAGAAAATACTGTTATTTTCTTGCTGCAGACCAAACTGATACTGCTCAGTTACTATTTTCTTTACCTTATTTCTTTCATTTGTGAGCTATGATTCCAGTAAAATTAATGTGGATAATGAAGATAAGAAGAAAAGTAGCAAGGAAGAGAAGCTAAGAAGGAAACAGAAAGGAATTGACCTTTGAGTGTTTTCTTTTTCTTAAAGACACTGAGTACAAGTGAAAACTGAGAGAGCAGAAAAAAAATAAATATGATGCAAGAAGAAATGGAAAAATCCAAAACAATATTTACTGTTGATCTTATTGACTACTAATGTGAGCAGTTGCGTCAACATTAACTAGACTTTCCAGAGTATGTATTTTTCTCAGTGTCAAGCATTTATAAGATTAAATCTAGAAATGCCAATTCCAAAATTTAGTTGCAAGTTCACCTGACTGACCTGATCTGCAGCCACGGAAATGGCATTATGAACTGCTAATTGCAGTATTTTGTACGTGCATAAGACAGTAGCAGGTGAACTGAAAATGCAGTGGAGAGGCAGAGTGTCAGTCCTAGATTAGACTCTAAAGGAATTGGTATTAATAAAGAATAGGGATTATTTTTCTGCCTGACACAGTAAGGCCTTAACTTGATGAAAATTTTCTGTAAGATTTCTAATTATCTCATCCCCAAGGAGTTTGAATTTTGAAAAATATAGAGCATAGATACTTAGTACAACCATAAATTATTTCTGCCTTTTCTGTTTCACTTTTCCATGATTTTTTCTGTGACACATTTAATTTTATGATAATTTTTTTGTTTCAAAAATTAATTTTCTTCTTAACACAAAAAAATACAAAGCCAAAGCAAATTAAAAAAACTCAATGATGGAGCCACTTTCTAGTTCAGAGATTTATTAACTGTCTGAGATTTTGACATTCCATCTTTCACGTCAATAAGAGTTGTGGTAACAGCCAGACTGGATCAGAGAAGAAGCCTCAGCTCAGATAGAGAATTTGACATTGGAAATGTGATTCATTCACCTACACACAAATATCTAATTGATTCTAGCAGGCCTTGCATGTTCATACATCCTTATATGTGGTACTTCTGCAGGTAGCACACACATTCAGACTATGAAAATTAAAGCAGAACGTGATGTGAAATAGAGCTGTTATTATCTTCGTCATCTTGTAAAGGAGTATTATTCACTGAAGAGTCTGAAACTGAAGTTACTGCAAGTGAGGGGATTCCTCAGCCGTCTGCAGGAGTGCAGTAGGGTAGCTGCTACGTAGTGAATGGTTCCAACTCAACTGTTCAGGCTTGCTGAATTTGGCAACCGATATACTTGTCTGCAACAGCTGTACAGGATGTAAAGCTGAGGGAAGAAGAAGGAAGGGGTGGACATTCAGAGTTATGGCATTTGTCTTCCCAAGTAGCTGTTAGATGTAATGGAGCCCTGCTTTCCTGGAGATGGCAGAACATCTGCCTGCCTATGGAAGGTGGGGAATTAATCCCTTGTTTTGCTTTGCTTGCATGACTGGCACTTGCTTTACCTATTAAACTGCCTTTATCTTCACCCATGAGTTTCACTTTTCTGATTCTCTGTGGGGATAAGCAAGCAGCTGTGTGGGGCTTAGTTGCCAGCTGAGGTTGAACCATGACACATAGACACAAAGAACATAGTTAAAAATACAATTTAATAAGAATATAAGCTAGACTGAGGTGATGAAGTGCAAGGTGCAGGTAACCTGCTTACACTTTTACCTCTTATCTCAATTTCTCTTTGTTGTCCCAGGTTTGTTCCATCCTTTTCATTGCTTTTGGTTTTTCCAATGAAAATTTTGCAATATGCCTTGCACATTCTCTCTTTTGAATGTATTCCACAATAAATTTTAAGCAGTCCAAAAATGCTCTTTCCCCTGCATCCCGTAATTAATCCTATACCCCTCTTCAGCAACACTCCACTTTGCTCCATAAGGCATATGGGGAGTAAGCTTCTTTTCACAACTTATCTTGAGGGATGAACACCCAGATACAGGGCTTGCTGTTCTTCTTGGACAGCCCCAGGCCAAGCAGGGTCTTCTTGCACTCATGTATTTACTGAGGTCCTTGGCCTGCTGTTGTTCCTCTCTGGGACACAAAATGAAGGTGGCAGACGCTGTCCCAGCTGGTGAAATTGTCTAGAAGAGCCATTTACTTCCACTTGCCCCATTCCTCTCTCTGTAAAATGGAAACAGTAATATTACCCTATTTTTAAGCCTGGAAGAATGCATAATAGCTGACAGATACTCAGAAATCATGCCACTACTGTAACAAATGGAGTAAGCATTTCTAATGGTAAACAGTGTTTCCTTATCCAGGGAATAAAGGCTATTTAGATCTTGTCATTAGAATTCCCATGTCTCCTTCTCCACCTGTATATTTGGGTTCCGTCTGAAGAACAGCATAAGACAGTGCAATTTCTCCATTGTTATTTCAGTATACAGTTGGCATACATGACTACTGACAATGTCAAAGGATTTGGAACTGGGAAGTGTTCCCTACACAAAGAACTTACCACGTGCTCTTCAGGAACTTAAAACTGTCTTGTACATGTAGTAAGCAATCATAGCTCAGGTTTGATATATTTTTTGGAGAAAGTGACAGCTGTTGTAAGGTAAGGTTGAGCTCCACTATCTACATTTTTTTCCCCAGCTAGTGAAAGAGAAAGTAAAAAGAAAATATAGGAGTCAAGATAATATTTCTCTAAACCACAGATTTGAGACACCAAGATTTTCAAAAGAGTGATGACAATTGTGATGTGTACTGTGAACACATAGACTTCTCTAAATGACTCACTTTCTGGCATGCTGAAAAAATTATTTCCTGCCAAGGAAGATCAAACAACTTGCTACAGAGAACTGCAAAAGGCAAATATAACAAATTGCCTTGCGAAGTAGCATATCAGGGAGTTCCTATGCCCACAGCAGCGAGAAGACCCCAGCAGGAAGCCCAGAAGCAAACACCTGTTTTTAGGACAAGCCCCATTTTCTTTGGGTAATTAAATAATTAAATTAATAATAATTATGCTGTTTGAAAAATATTACATTATCAGTATGTATTTCACATGTGCTACACTGAGATTTATGAGAAGCAGTTGATGTCCAAATTAATACAGCATATGCCAACTCAGTGACATAGAAGTTCACTTGTTTCATCTCAGAAAAGTACTGCATACTGTGACATCTATACTGTATACTGTGATATCTGAAAGAAATACCATAAATGGAAATGATCACAAACTTCATGTGGAGTTTTTTAATTTTAAAAGTCATGATTTATTGAAAAAATCTCTTAGCAAAAGAATTTCACTTAATTTCCTAGGTAAAAATAAATTTATAACTGCCAAAGCTTTTACAAGCTTTTAAAAATCTATTTTTTGCTCTTCAGAAGAAAAAGGCTTTTAATATTAAAATATAAATACATTTATAAAATGAAAAATAAAAGCCAAAACTGAGATGAAATGTTTTAGAAATTACTGCAGCAGAATTTTTTGTTTAAACTTTACAGATGCTTTTCTCTCTTACATTTTCATGGAGATATACTTCTCATATATTCAGTGCTTTTCCAACTCGGAAAGAAGCAATATAGTTGCTTAAAAATGGGCAACTAATGTCATTATAGACACTATTGCTTTTTCAGATACTTGCATGGAGCTAACATGGCTCACCAAAGGTCATGACAGATGAGGGGCAGCAGATGGGTACCTCAAACTGCTCTAAGTGTCTATGTTTAGGCAACTGAATCCTGCATTTTGTCACCCTGCAAGCCAAAATTACTTGGTAAACATAGGTAAGCACATCTTCACATTCAGCTGTGCTGGTTCGTATGTCTTTCTTTGATTCTTGCCAGAAACCAAATGAAAAAACTCCACTTTCCTTAAGCCTAATGAAAAAAAAAAGAAAAAGGAATTTGCAAAAAGATTGCCTACTTCTACTCCAATCAAGTAAGTTACAAAAACATTTCAGCTGGTTGTTTGCCTTTAATAAGTTTATTTTGTTGATTCCAGATTTTGATGGGTTGAACTTGAAAATGAAAACTTTAGCATCTCACAGCATTGTTCTTTATGAAGTAAGAATGTAAACAGAAATTGAGAAAAAAAGAAGCTAAACTCTTCTGTAGAGTGTTGCTCTTTTACATTTCCTATCTATCCATAATTTGATATCATTAAGTACAACATTTGAATGCACAAGGAAATCAGCTATTTGACCTTTCTTTAATGTTTTTTGGAGGAAAAAGCAGTAGAAATATTTGCACTAAAGTAAAAAACAAAAATAGCAGACATATCTGTGTTTAGTGGTTAGTGTTCTGATCCTTGGCTCACAAACCATATTTCCCTTATGAGTGTCTGAAACTAAAATTGGACACTTAAGAAAAAATTATTCTATGCTTACATTTATGCTTGTTACAAATCAAGATTGCTCAAGACCCATACTTGTATTTCAGCCATAGAACATGACACAAGTACAGCATAAACTGTAGAAACATGTTTTCACCTTATACTTAAAGCTTCTTTGTTTCTAGTATCTTATCTTTTTAAGGTTTTATCTAAACCTAATTCTAAACATATTCTTTCCTTCTTCTTGGATATGTATGTATCTCAAAATATGAAAACCATAGAGGAAATGTGAGGAATTTTTTATTTTTTTTTATTCTCACTACTTGGCGAAAAAATTGCTTAGTTTCTGAACATTTTATATTTTTTTTTTTTGTGGCTATCCAGTGAATGATGTACTAAAAAAAATTAAGTGCTTTCTCCAGATTTATTTCACTCAAATTAATGGTTGCTTTGAACCAAAATCCCAGGTTTTAATATATATTTACTTTCACTTTATACATATTTGCAACTTGACAACATAGTTTCTTACGTCCATCATGGCCCAACCCACAGTTCTATATTTCAGCTCTTACCAGCTTTGGACAAATGAGGGAACAGCACAGCTTTGTAGGTCTAACTCCCTCTGAAATTTTTACAAGAGTAATATATTCAAAGATACCCACTAGTTTTGAGCAAACAACAAAAAGTGTATTTAAGAGGAAAAAAAAAAAACCAACAAACAAAAAAAAGACAACCCATGCTTTATTTTTTTTTTAATATAACCCCTTTTCTTGTCAGAAGAAATTACTTTCAACCCTACTAGCATTTGTGAAAAGCTTCACATATTAATGAAATGATGCAGAACCTGTGAACTGTGGCTGCAAACAATAAACAGGGCAAATGCTTGAAAATATGCAGTTAGGTCTGTAATGACTAACAAATGCTCCTAAAAATGTCTGTCACTAAACTAAGTTGTTGAATGACTTGAAGGTCAGTTTGAGACAAGGGACTTGGTAAATGGAAGAATTCGCATCACCCACACAGCTGCCCTGTCGTACGAAGTATTTTCTTCCAGAACTGACTCAATGACACTTTTTTTCCAACACAATTCATTCTTGATTTGTCAGGAATGAGACACACACTGTTAAAAGAGGATATTGGTGAATGCCTTCACAGAGGAAGTTCTGATGAGCAGCCTGCAGAAGTGTCATATTTTGTTAGAGCTGCTACCCTGTCCTCATGTCTCATTATGCAGACTTGAGGTTATCAGTTAATGAAACTAATTCTGAAAATGAAACAAAACCCAGGATGACTGCATGACAGTGCCACAATACATCTGTCCACTTTAGAACATGTTACAAAATAAAGGTACAATTCTCACTATTTCAACTGGATTTCTATACTATAATTGGTTTTTATGTACTTGCAAATCACTTCAAATGGCTGTGGGAGGAGCATATTACTTCTGCTGCTTAATTTGTGCAAACATGTCTGAATTTACTATTCTCTTTTCCCTCTCGCATACATTACTCTGTCCTTTTAACCCCCATCGTGACTTGTTAAATAAAGATTTCTTTCATTGTTTGCCTTCCTTAGTTTGTCTATGCAAGCTTAAATAACCTAAGTCTAAGATGCACTGGAACCCACAGGCACTATTCACAATGTGCAAAATAGATAACAAATAGCAACTAAGAAAATAATGCAACAACTGTCCATCATACAGTTCGAGTGACACTAATGCCGTTTTACTTGAATATTCTACATGGATGTCATGGAGCTTTTCATTCTTGAAAGAAGATTCTGCCACTGAGGCGTCGGCTAGATCATAGTAAGTAATGCCAGAGTGTTACCACAGTTCTTGAACAAAGTGGCTGTCATGGCTTAAGCACAGCCAGTAACTCAGAACCACGTAGCCGCTCGCTCACCCACACCCTTCCTCTCCCCAGCTCCCAGAGGGATGGAGAGGAAAATCAAAATAATGTAACTCCCACAGGTCGAGATAAAAACAGTCCAGTAGCTAAGGTATAACACAAACCACTGCTGCTACCACCAGTAATAATAATAATGATAAGGGAAATAACAAGGGAAGAGAATACAACCGCTCACCGCCTGCAGATTGATACCCAGCCAGACCAGAGCAGTGATCTAACCCTTCTGGGTAACTGCCCACAGTTTCTATAGTGGGCATGATGTGCTGTGGTATGGAATAACCTCTGGTTAGTTTGGGTCAGGTGTCCTGTCTCTGCTTCCTCACAGCTTCCCCTCTTCCCTGGCAAAGCATGAGACTCAGAAAGTCCTTGGTCAGACTAAACATTACTGAGCAGCAATTAAAAACATTGCTGTTATCAGCACTGTTCCCAGGCCAAAAGTCAAAACCACAGCACTGCACCAGCTATTAAAAAGGAGAAAAATAACTGCTACTGCTGAACCCAGCACAGTGGCATTCACCAATTCATCAACAACAGCTACTCTTTGGAGCATTTAGGCAAGGGTGTGTCATCCAGCATGTCTAATAGTACAATGATCGGGACCTGAAGGAAGATAAGGGAGTCCACTGGTTGCACAATATGGGTTGGTTTTTATGGTCTTCCTAAATGGCAAACCCTACTGCTCTTGGAATAAATCACTGGACAAGATTTGTTTGATCTGGGGCAGGGTGGGCATTTCTTGTGCTCTTGTGATGCGGACAAACCCAAAACCCTCCCAGATAAATTCCTTTTCTGCCTACCCTGCCTTCCATTTGAAAGGTTATATGGGAAGAGAAAGACAAGCATACGGAAGAGTTTCCTGTTGAAAACTCAGCACTCAGCTACTAAGTAGGAGAGAGTAACAAGATAAGAGGGATCTTTCTTCAGAGTCTAATAGCTAAAGCACTCTGTCGGGCTGTGGTCTTCTGAATTATGCTCCCTGGTTTTTGTTCTGCGTTTCTCCTAAGTTCAGCAGTAGCAGTCATTTTTCTCCTTCTTAGTAGCTAGTGCAATGCTCTGTTTTTTACTTTCAGCCTGAGAACAGTGCTGATAACACTGATGTTTTCAGTTGCTGCTCAGTAATGTTTAGTCTGACCAAGGACTTTCTGAGTCTCATGCTCTGCCAGGGAGGAGGGGAAGTTGCAAGGAAGCAGAGACAGGACACCTGACCCAAACTAACCAAAGGGTTATTCATTACCACAGCACATCATGCCCACTATAGAAACTGTGGGCAGTTACCCGGAAGGGTTAGATCACTGCTTGGGTTGGGCTGGGTATCGATCGGTGGGTGGTGAGCGGTTGTATTCTCTTCCCTTGTTATTTCCCTTATCATTATTATTATTACTGGTGGTAGCAGTAGTGGTTTGTGTTATACCTTAGTTACTGAACTGTTCTTATCTCAACCCATGGCAGTTACATTCTTTTGATACTCCTCCCCATCCCTCTGGGAGAGGGGCGGAGGAAGGGTGTGGGTGAGTGAGTGGCTGTGTGGTTCTGGGTTTCCGGCTGTGCTTAAACCACGACAGCATTGAAGAGTCATTGATTTTAAAACACCTAGTATGAAGGACTGATTCCCAACCAGGTTTCTTAGCCACTAGGATAGCTAGCAATGCTTTAGCCCTTTAGCACTGAAGAGAGACAAATAGTCTGGTACAGTTGTTAATAGCAACATAGATTCTTTAAGTTTTAAACTTGGATCCTATGTGGCTCAGTCCTACAGAGATAATAATTAATGATAGTCATAATCTTTGTTATCGTAATGTAATTAATTTTATTTTCCCCTTAGCTCAGCACTCATGATTATAACTTCTATAAAATAATTTCAGTCAATATTCTTCAGGGTCTTGATACATAAGGGAAATGGGAAAGAGAATGTAATGTATCACATAAAGAAAAAATTATGTATATTTTTCTTGGTATTGTTTAGCTCACCTTCTACTCATGTAGAGATGTGCATTCTGCTGGATGTTTTTTTTTTTGTTTCGCTCTTTGTGTCAGGTGAATGGAAGGAAAGTTATTTCAGAATGTGCAACATTTTCACCTATTGTTTCTCAGGTAATGAATAAAGTTGTGCACATTCAACAGTTATTTAACTTGCTCATGTGTTAGATTGTACTTTCTTGAATAATTCATTATGCTCCTTAGATTCACATAGACAGGATATGTAAGGGAATCTGGGAGAGAGTCATGAAACTGTCAAGGAATTGCTAGCATCTGAGCTGAGGTTATAAAACAAATTCGAACTTCTGGTAAACTAAATATGTAAAAATGGTGCAGAAATGCAAGATCTTTCTTATAAAATTGTACACTGAAGAATTCGCAGTATAAAACTTTCAGAATGTAATTCTGTTAGCAGAAATGTAGTAGTGGATTAAGAGATGTCCATACAGAAACACTACACTATAACTGTCAGACCAGTGCTTCAAAACCACGGCCTTTTCAATCAGAAAGTAATCTACTCTTCTCAAAATACAAAGGTTATCTTGTACAATGTTGGCAGAATGGTTTTCATCTACGTGCTATTGAAAAGAATAAACTAAGCACAGAATGCTCAGTTGTTGTTTTTGTATTTTCCCATTTTGATTGTTTCCTTGCCTGTATGTGTACAGGTATCATTACATGAACCACTTGCTCAGATCCTACAGATGACTGGTAATCCAGAGATCATGACTTGAGAGACAACCTTAGATTTGGCTGCTCCAAGAACTTCTTTGATTAGTCCTTCTACTCAGATGAAGTGTCATGAGTAACGCTGGTTGCTATAAACCTTTGGGAGTTATTCTATTTTTTATAGAAGCTGTTTGATAAACCAAGGAACCAAGATCAGTGTTCTGTCACATCGTCAATGTATACTGTCCATCTTCACATACTCACATGAATACACAAGGACACATTTTACATTGTTTTCTCATGAGGTGATGGAAGTTGGTTAGTTAAAAAGGTGTTCTCTCTGGTTTGATCCTAAGACATTAATGGTCTCTCTGAAGATACTAAGAGTTTAAAAGTTGTAAAATGCATTTATATCACATGATAACTGATTCTGTGTTTACAATTGCATTTCAGCAGCCATGAAATACGTGATTTTTCTGCTGGCTTCATTAGAAACTGAACAGTACCTTTATATCAAAGTAAACAGGTTTAGCAGAAAGACAGACATTCACATGGATTCGTAGATGGCTAGAAACTAATAACTATTTCATTCTGTACTCAATATATTATGAGATCGGGTTTTGTACTGTTTTCTTTCATACTGTACTTAGTACAAAAGCAACAACATGAGGGAAATATTCACTGTTAAAATAGTCATGGAATTCATTATAAGGATAATTCATTGTAATACTGAAATAAGAATGAAAAATTAGACTGAAAACAAAAGTGAATAATGTGGGGTTTTGCCTTATATTTTCAGGGCTTTTTTTAGTATGCTCTTGTTTTGTTGCATTTTTACATTTTTGTTACTTGTTCATCATTGAAAATTTATTTGTGGTGCCAGAGAGGATTTGAAAAACTGAAAAAAAAGGCTGAGAGAAGTATAACAGAACTCAGAGTTGAACTGGTACCTTGGGGGAAAATGGATTTTCCTGTTGCTCTTCAGCAAATCTTTCACTTGTTAATTCTACAAAATTTGATCCTTATTGCAGCCACAATGGCAAATTATGAGGAAAAGAAAATCAGAAAAAGAAAATAAAGGTCCTACAGAATTTTGTAAGCACAAAATTCTCAGGTGATAGGGGTGAAGTACTAATAAACTTTTTTTCTGTTTATAGCTTTGACTACAAATTCTTGGGCAGTTGGCTGTAGGTAACCCCAGTTGAGCAGAGGGGTTGGAAGGGATGACCTTTAGAGGTCCCTTCCAACTTCTGCTATTCTGTGATTCTTTGATTCTGCGATTAAAAACTTTACTATCTGTGTTTCACAAATATCAATGAACTATAGAATTTTTAAAATTTTTTTTTCTTAATTCCGCTTTAACTGTAAAGATATGTCAGAGGGAAAGCGTATTTGTGTCACTGACTTGGTTTCTTCAGAAAAGAGTATGTAGGCACTGTAGCTGAACTTATTTTGAAGATGCCTGTCAAATCGGTAAGAGATTAAGTTTGGATGCTGGGTACAAACATCAGGTTTTCACTCTGGTGGAGTAGTGAAGCAAATTGAAATGGTTAATGACTGCCAGAATCATCCTGCCCCATTCCCTTGCCTCAAAACCTTAGAAAGACTTTAGCTAGAGAGATTCCTGAATTGCAACAAAATAGGAGAGATGACAATCAATCTTACAGTGCATCTATAGGATGTTTGGAAGGCAAGCAGAACACTCATTTTACACCAATCCCTCTAAACTGGTGTCAACTTTTGTAGGTTCAGCCAATTTACACATAGTGTTGCTGTTGCTAATGTTTTCCCAAGCTAGAGCAATAGTGTTTATATTACATATATACATGTACATATATAAAAGTATTTAACCAACATGTGAAAGAAAGTAAAATATGTTTTTAGTCAAATGATGGGGTTTCTTCTTATGCAGATTACTTTTCAGATCAGCTATGAGAATATTTTGCTAAGTTTTAAACAATTTATTCATTGCATATAAAATTATATTTAATTCATTACATTGCAGTTATGTGGTTATGAGTGATGATTTCAATATGCATATCCATATCCAAGTGTATTTTTTCCTTGTCAATTCCCATCAACATTAATCCCCTGTAATCACTAAGGGAACCAATGATAGATCAGTTCATGCTAACATACTAGAATGTATTCTATTCAATGAAGTAGGCTATTGATTCTTGTTCTAAATTCAGGTATTGCAAGATATTACGTAAGTGTAAAATGCAAACTCTAAGGGTTTTGATCTAGTTGACCAAATATGGAGCTCGAGTGACATTTGAACTGCTTTGGGATATACCTTCTGGTCTATAGACACTTTTTTAAAGATACATGGGCTATCCATAGATCTCATATCAACTAGCTTTATGTAGATAACTGAAATGTCCAAGACTTTCCAAAATGGCACTTGGTGCCTGTGTGCAGGCCCTTAAACCTTACTCCAAAGTTATTATTCACGTAAGTGCCTACCTTCCCATTACAGTGGAATGAAAGCTGGTATCATTTCATCAGCTGAATCATTCTGTACTCTCTATTGGCCACAAAGCAGTAACATGATAATGTCTTAACAATAAGACATTAGTGACTGGTGTCATTTGAAATACTATGTATGAAGATAGGCTGAGAAAATTGGGGCTGTTCAGCCTGGAGAAGAGAAGGCTGCGTGGAGACCTCATAGCAGCCTTCCAATTCCTGAAGGGGGCCTATAGGGATGCTGGGGAGGGACTCTTCATTAGGGACTGTGGTGAAAGGACAAGGGGTAATGGGTTTAAACTTAAACAGGGGAAGTTTAGATTGGATATGAGGAAGAAATTCTTCCCTGTAAGGGTGGTGAGGCCCTGGAATGGGTTGCCCAGGGAAGTTGTGAATGTTTCATCCCTGGTGGCCTTCAAGGTGGGGTTGAACATAGCCTTGGATGGCATGGTTTAGTGGGAGGTGTCCCTGCCCATGGCGGGGGGGTTGGAACTCGATGATCTTGAGGTACTTTCCAACCCTAACTATTCTATGATTCTATGATTCTATTGTATTGGTCCCATACTCTTCCAGAAGGACACGGGACAACTGCCGATTGAGTGTAAGATCTGTCAGTGTGTGATATATCAAAAGGCAGCAAAATCTCCAAAAGCCTTTAAGAGAGCTCCTGAATTGAGTCTAAAATATTCTACAAATACAGTGGCACATTGGATGCTAGCTTATAAGCAGACACCTAAATGTAGGTGTTGAAATCTGCGTTGCAACTTTTCTACATTGGCAATTGTCTTGCATTCACTATAAGCGAAGGCACACCCAGCAGCTGTTCTAAAATTGACAATATAACATTTTATTTCAATACAGGGCATGGCATTTATGCTACTTTTGTGCAGTCATTTGCTAGCAAGACCCTATGAGCTGAAAACAGAATGTCAACTGACATTGCACGAAATTATCTAAAGGACAAAAACATTGTAACAATATTAAAAAAAAAATCTGTTAATAAAAGTGAGGATTTTTTTTGCAGAAGAAAGCCTCCTTGTAATGAAATCTAAATTGAGATACTGTTGATTACAGATCTAAGATTACAAGAAGCATTAAACATAGAGACCTTCTCAATTACTTTGCATTAAACTTCTCAACTACTTTGCCTATTTGCCTATTTGCAGCTCATCGCATTTGTGCTTAACAATATCTTGTATCTGTTGGATAAAAAGCAAGAATATTTGTTTGCTTTTTTAATTTAAAATAATTCAAATATTAAATTAATCAATTAGCTTTTAAAATTTCTTGTGTATTGGAAGCAGGTAGGAATCTGAATTATTTTATTCATTATGCTAGACAGTCACCACTTTATATGCACCACAAAAGCTTAAGTACAGTAAGTACCTGCAGCTGTTTGTAGCAGATGGCTATAGTCTGAAAACTGATTATTTTTTTTTTTACTGCTGTTGAGTGCACAGCACTTGATTCAATGGTCCAATTAGAAAAAAAAAAAAAAAAAAACCCAAACAAAACACCACACCCAAAACAAAACCCATAAAAAACTGAAAACAACCAAAAAAAAGAAAGTCAACCCCACTGACCATTTTAGAATATATAATTTGACTTTTTTCTCCTTTTGCTTTATAATTATCATATACCTTCATCATCCTGTTTCCTCAGCTTGGTTAATATTATTTTGGTTTTGTAATTTTTTCAATACTCCTTTTTGATAGGTTTTTGAATTAACATTGTATGTACCCCCTGCAGACCTTCTCTCCTCTGAAGGAAAGTTATGCTGATAGTCTTAAAACCTAATTTCACAGCTTTACAAAACTTACAGTCATTTCAGTCTTATTTGGAGAAGGGCTGGGAATCAGGAAGGTAATAATCAAGTGAGATTTTACCAAGCAGACTACAAACTTTAAAATTATCCACTTGGTCTGTAATGCCAGAAAACAAGACAAATTAATCCAAGCTACCTTAGTGAACTTCTAGCCTCTTCCTCCTGGAAGGGAGGAGGGACCCAAAGATTATGAGGGATAACTTCTTAAGCTATAGCTTGTAGTCCTCTGCTGATCAGTAAATGAAATGTAAAACATTGTAAACAATATTGCCCTTTCAATTGCTTTCTTTTCCCCCAATAAATTTTGATACACAGCTGCCTATAAAAGTTTATATATGTACGCACATATACATAAGTCCTTAAAAATCTACAACTGAACAATACTAACCCTCCCATTAGACTGCATTTATTAATTTCTAGCTTCATAATGGCCTTGATTTTTCATGCTAAAGCTATAGAGAAATATCTTTTTGCTGAAATTCCTTTACTGTTTTGTACACAGTTGTAGTAGGCTCTTCATGGACAAAACTGCTTAGGTCTGTCTCTTTGAATTTCTATAAGCTTTGCTGAAGGTCAGGAATTTCTACACTGCACTCAAGAAGGAGCTGTTGGAGGCTTTGAATTCAGGAGTAGTATCAAGTACAAAGAGACAACTACTTCTAAAAAGCTAAGTTCTGCCTTTGTATATTTTAGGACCTTCATGAAAACAAAGTCACTATATCCAAGGGGACATATTAGCATCACCGATATCATACAGTTTCTGTTAATCAGAATTTAGTTAATCAGCTGTCCGCTTGATTCTAGAGTAATCCATTCTAAGGTAAATTGAGCATTATTTGAAAAGTGTCTTAGAAGTATCTTAAAACCCATTCATAATTTGCTGGTTGATTGGCAGATACATTAGGCAGCCATAGGCTTGCTGTTGCCAGCCCCGTAAAAAGTATTCTGCCTTTCTTTACAACTTGTTCTAATGCAGTCTAAGATACTGTAAGCGTCATAGAAAGACAACAAAGGGAGTAACTTCAAATGAAAAATCTACAGCTGTTTTATTCTAGTCTGAAGCATACAGAAGTAGAGAGGCTGATAAACACAGAATTAAAAGTGGAAAAGAAATCATAGAAGAGAGGAAGTCATAAGATCTATAAACCATACTAAATGAAATACCAAGTGAAGTACTTGCTTTAGTACAAGTTCTCCCATGCAGACTATTAAATAGAATAATATCTTGATAGCTGGAACCAAAGATATCTTAATTCTATCTCTAATTTCAACAACATCTTTTATAGTAATTTTATAGTTGCTTGAAGAATTTAATTATTCTTCTCCTCTTCCATGCGACAGATGAACTAACACAAGGAGAAATCAAGATCAGGACTCCATTATGAAAGCTGCTGTAACATAATGTGGAAAGAAATACTTTAAAAGACAGTTGCCATACTATCACTTGGGAAAACTTGGACCTGCTTTAAGTGGGGTTTTGGAGAAGATGACCTCCAGAGGTCCTTTCCAAGTAAATAATGTGATTCTAAGGCCTGGGTTTTTTTTCAAGGAGTTTGTACCTTAATTATAGACTGATAATAATGGTCTATCTTGGAAAGATATGATTAATGAAGAAAGTGTGGATTGGAGCAGAGCAGCACAAACTACCATACCACTGTATTACGCAGTGGTCCTCACATGTAAATCAGAAGAAACGATTACAAGGAGAGTGAGCTATAAGACTAATTTGTCCAATTGGAAAATTCTGTCAGTCACTGTCCCCTACTTAATTCAGGGCTTATGCATAGTTGAAAGAAGGGCAGCCTTCAGTGCAACATCTTGTGACAGGACTACTGAAAGCTATCAAGCTTGTCACTTCACTGATAAATCCACCTGAACACAAAACTACTGCTACTAAATATGTAAGCACCCATCACTATACTGGCTGTCCTTGGTACAGGTTTGTCGTGGTTTAAGCCTCTCAGCCACGCAGTCGCTCTCTCACTCACTCCCCACTCTTTCTTCCCTACGCTCCTGGAGGGATGGGAAGGAGAATCAAAAGAATACAACTCCCATAGGCTGAGATAAGAACAGTTTAGTAACTAAGGTATAACACAAACCACTACTGCTACCACCAATAATAATAATGACAAGGCAAATACAAGGAAAGAGAATTCAACTGCTCGCCACCAATCCCCAGCCTGAGCAAGCAGTGCGCCCCCTACCGTGCACCCCCACCCTTCTGGGTCTCTGCCCTCCGTTTTCTACATCCTGGACATGACGTGCTGTGGTATGGAATAACCTCTTTGGTTAGCCTGGGTCAGGTGTCCCGTCTCTCCTTCCTCCTGGCTTCCCCTCCTCCCTGGCAGAGCATGAGACTCAGAAAGTCCTTGGTCAGACCAAAACATTACCAAGCAGTGACTGAAAACACTGGTGTTATCAGCGCTGTTCCCAGGCCCAAAATCAAAAACACAGCACTGCACCAGCTACCAAGAAGGAGAAAAACGACTGCTGCTGCTGAACCCAGGACAAGGTTTTAAGCACTTTCTTTACTTTTGTGTGGGTTAGAAACTGAACATGGTAAAGGGAGATTTTCCCTTCTTGTCATACCTTTCTTTTGCCTTATTGAATCAAAGATAGATATTTCAAAAATCCTTCAGATCCAGAAAGAAGCCCTAAGCTTAAGTTTGAATCTGCCCTTGGAATTTTGAACCATGATGAATGTAATAGAAATATTTTTTTTCTTTCAAGTACTTATCATAGTTATGGTGATCGAAAGGACATTTGCTATCTTGAGCAACAGCACCGAACCACATTGATCTGCTTGCATTGTATCTCCCCATCACTGTCTTGTTAAGAGTACACTGAATAATTTCATTCTGTAGGAACAGACTGTTACTTGAACATGCTTCTCTGAAATTGTTATGGGTGCTTGAGTGATAACTGATTGGATGACCTGCCTACACTCTAATAATGAACAGAATATAGAAAGTAATATAGTGTATTAAATTGAGAATATAAATCTCTTTCTATTACTACTGTCTTCCACAACCCTAATGGAAACTTCCGCTTTTTATGGCAGCTTAAATAAGAACTGGAGAATGATGAATCAGGCAGGATTAATTGAACGTGCAGAAGATATCGCTGTTGGTCTGCCTCCACACTACTAGTCTCCTGCTTAAATGCTACATCTACACGTTCATCTACAAATTCACCTGCAATTCAAATTGTATATTTGTGGCAGACTGAGTTTAAGATTTTCTTGCTTTATTTGATGGGATTAATTTTCTCCAAACTACAGGGGCCATTCTCTTGTTGATGTCACATGGTTGTGTATAACACTCAAAATTTCCAGTTAGGACACTTGCTCTCTCTGTAACTACTGCAATTCAATGGAGTCAGACCCAAAGCCTTGTTTGGGGGCAAAAGGGAAAAGGGAAAGGTTGTGCTGGTTCTGTGTTTTGTACAGAAGTGTGTCTCAATTATTTCCCTGAACCTCAAATGCATAAATTCTGCTTGAAACTTAATGTTCTTGGGTTTACCTGAATAATATGCCACCTGATGTGCCTATAAATCAACTCTGTGAAGATAAACTCAACTTAGGAACTTTAAAAGAAACAACTGTATCTGATGTTGACAGTTTACTATTTTATAGAAGTCTTGCAGACCTGGGTTGTCTGTTGGGTTTTGATTTCTTTTTCAGTGTGAATTTGGCTTTGGCAAGAGGGTTTTTTTGTTGGCTTATTAAACTCTTTTGCTGAAGCATATTGACTTAGAGTTCAACACCAACAGCCAAGAAAGATAGTAGTTGATTACTATTCACTACCTTTAATTGCAAGCTATAGTTCAAATACTTTAGGTTAAAAAGTAAAGCAAATAGCACTTGTCACCAGTAATTACAGTCAGTTTTCACCACCCTGCCTCGAAGGCATTGAGCTGCTGCTTTCTTAAGAGGTCACAAAAGATAAATGAGTGAAAAGATCACACTTCCAAAATATTCAAATAACACTTCACTTTGAGAATTCTTTTTTTTTTTATCCTCAAACATTGCTTGTGTTCACCTTTAACATTGTTTAGACCCAGAAAAAAATACATTTAATTTCAGTTCAATTGTTGTTAGGCATTCCAGGAAGTCTCTATACGATTTACTTTTGCTTATGTGTAATACTAACAAGGTCTGAGGTTAGGAATGAGTTGTGGTTGTGCTGTTTTATTTTTTTTAACAAACTCCCAGAAAGACCTGATAGGCAAATACCCTTGTAAGTAAAACGTACAAGAGAAACATGAATAGAAAGCTCCATAAAAATGAAATGGTCAAAGGGAGAATGTGATTGTTTCTAAAATTCAAGCATACCTCTTTTTCGCTATGCAGCATATATGGAAAATATAAACAAGTAAATGAAAGAAGAAAAATTACATCGAGCTGTTTCTTAATTGAGCTCTAATGGATTCCCTTTGAGACCCATCTTAACTGAGAAATTCATATGTAAACTGATTTGAATCTGTGCACTGAGCTGACTCACAGGTGTTTACCTTTGCTATCTAGCAATAACAACCAGCTTTTAGGACTAGCATGTGATCTAAATCCTCATCTCTTCTAAGCAACACAGCCCAGAGCTTCAAAAATAAGTGTGCTGATGCGCTGGTTCTGGCTGGGGTAGAGTTAATTTTCTGCATAGTAGCTTGTATGAGGCTGTGTTTTGGATTTGTGCTGCAGTGTTGATAATTCAGCGATATTTTTAGTTACTGCTGAGCAGTGCCTGAGCAGTGTCAGAACCTTTTCTACGTCTTACCTCACCAGTAAACAGGCTGGGAGTGCACAAGAAGCTGTGAGGGGACACAGTCAGAACAGCTGACCCCAACAGATCAAATGGGTATTCTGAGCCATATGGTGTCATGCTCAGCGTATAAAGCTGGGGGAAGAAGAAGGAAGGGAGGACATCTGGAGTGTTTGCTTTCCCAGGTAACCGTCATATGTGATGAATCCCTGGTCTCCTGGAGATGTCTTAACACTTGCCTGCTGATGGGAAGTAATGAATGAATTCCTTGTTTTGCTTTGGACTGATCTGAAAAGTGTTCAATATTCAGTCTGTTGAGAGATGAAACAATGCAAAGAGATAAGTAGAGTTTGCATTGCTACTGAAACTACTTTATGCTGAGAGAAAAGACTTTTATCCTGTGTCCTTTCTATTTTCCTGACTTTTTATGTGGAGACAATCACGCATGAATTGTCAAGATTTGGACATATATTGGAATAAAAGAGCAAATAAATCCTTGAGAAGTAAAGCAATTTAAGATGGCAAAGCTAGTCCAGGGCTATGCCTCACTTCTCTTTTACCAGTTTTCGCACCCTGTAAATTTCTGTGTATCACCTTAGCTGTGTGAGACTCCTCAGAACCCACAGCAGGGTAAAAACTTGAGGTGGCAGCACCAGCGCCAGCGCCAGCGCATCAAGTATGAGCAGACAACAGACATCAAGAAACCTAAGCTGAACCTGTCTTCATCACTGGTTTGGTTACATCAAGTGCTTTCTCAGCAGAGTTCCTAGTGTATTTGCAGAGCATGGTGGCAGAAAATGCTTTTCTGCCATCATAGTTTCACTAATCCTCTGAATGACATAAACAAAGTATGACAAAAACTCTCCTCTATCAGCATAAATGTCTCTGCATAAGGTATTTTTCTGACATAACAATGTCAGTAAGGGATTTTTTTTACACCCTCAGCTATGAAAGCCCTATTGATAGAAATTTTGAGCGCAATTTAGATTAAGACTGCAAGACTAAGAAATCAACATTAAAATCCCTAAGAACCCTCCCTCCTTTGCATCTGTGTGGAAGAAAAGCTGAGATGGCAGAAGAAGGATTTGTGAGCCACAGAAGGATAACATCAGGATGAGTTTGATGTAGGTCTGTAAAATTAAGTGTTCATGTTACCTTCATTCAAAGATGATGTCAAGGAGTTTGGGGATAACTAAGTAGGGTTTGGGAACCATAGTGATTTCAATCTGCAATGAGGTTATCAAGATGCCACTTTCTGCGAAGTGATACACTGGAAAGTTGTTTCTAGGAAATAGTCTACATAATGGAATCTGTTTTGGTTTTGACAGGAGCTGCTGGGCCTTTTGCCATTGCTCTTAGCTCAATGCAAGTGACAGTGCCCTGTAATACAAAATTAATTTATTTTGAATAATGTCAGAAATTATTATATTTCATACCTTCCCTCCTCAGGGAACAACCAAAAATGTTCTAGTCTAATGAACACATTAAAAAAAAGGTAAATAATGTGTGCTATGTACCATGCATACAGACACATACATATCTAGATATAGTATAAACCACTGTAGTATATAAAGTATATGTAAACATATACATATATGTCTATACTGTATCTAACTCATGCCTTGAGATGTTAAGCTTTAATTGATTGTTTAGACTTATTTTGTGAAGCATAAAATGCAATTTTACTGGAAGAGGCCTGGTATTTCACTTCTTCCAGTGACAGATTCTGATGCCATTTTAGATACTCTAAGACCCTGATCCACAGAATTTGTGCATTTCAGTCAGTTAAGTGTTTGTTTATCATTACCATTTGTCATGGCTTAAATTTAGCCAGTAACTAAGTCCCACACAGCCACTCACTCACCATCTCCCTTACCTTCCCAGTTGGGATGGTGAGAAGAATCCAGGTCTTCTCTCATTGCTGCTCATCCCTCTGGTTCAATGTCTCATATCAGTGCTTACGGAGGGAAACACATGTTTTGAAGACTGGAAAAGGAAATTTCTTTCTCAAAAATATTCTAAAACTAAGGATACTGCCTTAGAATGTAAAAGAAGAGACAGAGACTCCTCTAGGTAAAGCTGTTATTCAAGAAATGAGAACTTACAATATCTGTAGGACACTTACTCTTATGGCTTGATTATCTAGAGCATGAATGGTGCTTAACTGACATCTCTGACTTGGTATACTGAATCTGGGACAAGCTTGTGCTTCACCAGTCCTGTCTCTTCAGCACGGGAAGTCCTTCCTCAGCTGAAGAGTTCCAGCATTCTCAGAGGGTGGCTCACTGGTCTCTCCCTGCTCTTAGATGAAAGCCTAAATACTGAAACTCTGAGGTCTGAATCATCAGCTAGTGGGAGGTTCCCTGTGCCTTGTCTGGTTAGATAAATGAATAACATATTTAGCTGATAGAGCATACTATATAGTATCATATAATGAGACTTAATCGTAGTATTCATCTAGTTAAATTAATAAATTGCTGTCAACTTGTGATTGCCTTTGAGGAAAAATATATTGTATTGAATATAAACCTCAGAATTCATGGACAATTTTTTTATTTTACTGTAACAACTCTTCAATCTGTAACTTTCTTAAAACTTTTTTCTGCACCACATTAAGATGAATCTTCAAAATCAAGGGCTGTCAGTACAAGTATGGATTTCAGACTGTGCAACAAGGATTTAAAAAGCAAATCTCAGCTAATAGCTTCCCTATGAACTAGAACAGACCTATTTTTAAATCTATTTCAGTAATTTCTTAAGACTATGCAGATTGTATTGTCTTTTGCATGTGCCTGCAATTTTGAGATGCCAATTCAATCAGCATCTTTTCTATTTCTTTAATTTTATTATTTAATTTAAAATTAGACTTGGTTATCTATGTGTTCTGCCAAGTTACAATCTCAGTATTGCAAAAGTATTTTGATTTGTTTCTTCTAACTTCAGATTTCTGGATGGTATCCTTGTTGCCATCTCTGTATATGAGACAGTCTGTGTTGTCTTTAACTGAAACAAGATTTCATGTATTTCACTTCCAATGCTCTCTCTGAGGCATAATTTCTTATAACAATTATTTAAACAAATGTTTTCAGTTATCTGTGGGGTTTTATTCATTTTCAACATGATGGGCTATTGTTATTGTTCCATTCCTATTGGAAAGATACTTCATAGCTCTTAGCCCCAGCAGTGGGAAATTCTACACAGTATTTCAGAATTTGATGCTGATGATCATGTAATAAATTTTTTGCATGCATTTCAGACAATAAATAGCTTAGCAGCTACTAAAACCTTTGTAAAAAATTCCCAATTGTTTCTTAGAATGCAATGCAGTACCATTTTTAAAGTAATGTTTTTCAGGAAGCTGAATCTCTTTCAATATGTCTTAACATTGACAACTACTAACATTTGAGTCTAGGTGAAGCATTTGCGCAGAGCTGGAAGACAGAAAGATGGAAAGGCAGAGGATGTATGGCAGTCCTGTGCCTTTCTGGAGTGGCAACAGGCTGGATAGCATGCTCTAGGATTATAAAAACGGCTCCAGACACCAATCTCAAGCACCTGAAACTGTCCCTAGTTGAAGTCTTGTCATGCATATAAAATATCTGAATAACTGTATTTTCAAAACAAGATTCAAAAGTTTAAATCTCTCAGAATCTCATACATTCAAAAGCATTACCATAAAATGCATTTTATGAGCATTTTTTCTGTATTTTTACACTTATTTTTACTACAGATTTTATTCAAATATTCAGGGTGAGGTTAGTAGAGTCTTTTTTAAGTATGTGTTAGACACTTTGTGGAAAAACATGCACAGACTATTGATGCAGAAAAAGAAAATTCACATCCAAAAGGACACAGAACTGAGGCTCCATTAAAAATTAGAGATAAAACTAGTGTATCAAACTTAGCAAGTATTTAGGTTTGTGCAATTGAAATTGCACAGGGACAGCTGAGAACAAAGTCTTTCCTGACAATATTAGTTGAAAGGTGATGAGGTGCACTATGGATTTAGTAATTATAATAAAATTTTTCCACCAATTAAAAAGAAGCCTCCAGAAAAACAACAACAAACGAAAAGCTGATTTTTTTTTTTTTTTTTTTCCTGGCATAAAGGTACAGCTCTCAGCTCCAACAAGAAGAAATTTCTCGTAATGATAAATCCAGTGTTAGATCTTGCTGTCCCAGTGCTACACTGAGTTAAACGTATGGTCAGAGTGCTTCTGAAATGAATACCGTTTATACCTGCAATGACAGCCTGTAATTAAACTATTTCATGATCTCTATTATGAGTCCTACAGAAAGGTTCAGAAGAGTAATTAACACTCTTCACTACAGCAAAAAGAGTTATCAATCAACACTAAAATAAACACATGAAGACAATTGTAAAATAACAGGTTTGTAAATACATAGGTTTGCAATGTGAAGATCTGTAAAGTTTAGCAGGCATTTGAGAACTTAATGTAAAAATACTACAGTATTTTTATGCTCCTAATGGCAAAGGTGAACTGTCAATCTTGTCTTAGCTAGATAGATCAACACCTGTGACTTAAATGTTGCAACACAGAGATGAACATCGGTTTGAATTTGCCATCTGATGTGATTGATAGCATTATCTCGGCTGTTTTATTTGCCAACAAAGTGGATATTTTTGAAGGCTTCTTATACCTCTCAGTAGTCACATGAGATTTATAATAATTTTGCACCAACCTGTAGGTATGGGTACCTGCAAGTACAATAAATGTATCAGAAATTTCAATGTCTTACTTGAAATGTCTCATTTCTGTTATGTACCTGAGCTATGGTGTAGGTATGACCATGCCTGACCTGATCACAGCTTGCTGACTTGACTTCTTGGCTTCACTTCAGACTTGATTGGCCACTGCAAACTTGTCCAGTGATTATAGGACTCAAGGCTGACAGTGGTGACCATCAGTGGTCCTGCTCTGCATACTTGCTTGCATAATGCAGAGCAGTGCCCCTCCTAGGAAGAGCCCTCCGACCTGTCAACCTCATTGTCACCTTCAGCACCACATGGAGGGAGTGGAGACACTGATGTTCAGAGGGAGCCGCCGCTGATGCCAAGCTTCCTCTGGCAGGGGAGCACAGACTGGATCAGGACTCCTCTCCTGGAGCAAAGGGGCTCCTCAGCTGAAGACTGGGTACAGGCACAACTGCTACATTGCGCAGGTGAAAACCAAGAGCAAGGGCTTAGATGAAGCTCCTGAGCAAAGAAACAGAAAATCCCTGACAGGCTACCTAGCAGGTAGCTTATCCACTGTCCAAACCTGTGGTGCACCTTCTCTCTATCAAAGGATTACTACTTTCTCTTTTAACCTTTTATTGAAGATCTATGCTTTTTTTATCGGCTCAGGATGAAAGAATCAGTTGTTATGGTTGACATGGATTGTCATCCACTAGCACTCAAAAATTGTTCTGAAACACAAGGGAAGTTTAAACCAACTCTGCTAGTTCTCCTGCCTTCAGTCTTCTCGATCTATGTATTCAAGCTCTTCTATGCAATAGTTTTATAATTTTGTGTTTCTTTGCCTCTTAATTAAAAGCTCACATTCTGAGGTAATGTTACAGGAGTCAAGACATATGAAAAAAAAAGTATTTGATTCAGTAAAATCTAGTGACTCTGGGAAATGGTTTCATGCACATCATCTAAACCAAAGTTGTTAGTATAGTGAGTTCGGAAAAATCCTTTACCAGCAGTTACACAATGCTTCTTCATCCCTGTGTCATATTGTTAACATTATGAATGAAAAGCTGAGAAAAATTCCAAAATTTCCTTTGAAGTAATTGGCTCTTCTAAACGCTGGCATTCAGCTGACACAGTGGTTGGCATTGCAAATGATTCCTTATGTTTCTACAATTCAGTTTGAAGCCAAATCAGCTGAGTAGACCACATTCATGTAGATCAGCTGGTGATGTTGGTATAGGGGAACTTGGTTTTGCTTTCAACCTCACCCCATACATAAGGTAGCTGCAACTCTGCCAGCCAATATAAATGTCTTGGAAGGGAGTGTAAAATAGGCAGTTTTTACAACAAAAGTTGCCTTAAAAATGTCCTTCTGTAAGTAAGAAAAGATGCAAAAAGAAATTAGATGTTAAATAGCATCCATTACATTTCTTTGAGCACACAATATATCAATTTTATCTCCCTGAAGCAGTATAAAAAAAAAACAAACAAACCCAAACCAAAAAAACCCAAACATAAAATGGTTTTAAAACTCAGACACTGTAGATATAATTATTGGACTCTCTGAACACTATTACTATTCATTATGAACGTATCCTGAAAAAAAGGTTCAGGCCTCTGTCCTGGGTTCAGCAGTAGCAGTCATTTTTCTCCTTTTTAGTAGCTGGTGCAATGCTGTGTTTTTGACTTTCACCCTGGGAACAGTGCTGATAACAGCAATGTGTTTAATTGCTGCTCAGTAATGTTTAGTCTGACCAAGGACTTTCTGAGTCTTATGCTCTGCCAGGGAGGAGGGAAAGCTGGGAGGAAGCAGAGACAGAACACCTGACCCCAACTGACCAAAGAGGTATTCCATACTACAGCACGTCATGCCCACTATAGAAACTGGGGACAGTTACCCAGAAGGGTTAGATCACTGCTCAGGTCGGGCTGGGTATTGGTTGGCGGGTGGTGAGCGGTTGTATTCCCTTCCCTTGTTATTTCCATTATCACTATTATTATTTGTGGTAGCAGTAGCGGTTTCTGTTATACCTTAGTTACTGGGCTGTTCTTATCTCAACCTGTGAGAGTTATATTCTTTCGATTCTCCTCCCCATACCTCTGGGATGGGGGGGGAAAGAAGGGGGTGGGTGAGCAAGTGGCTGCGTGGTACTGAGTTACTGGCTGGGCTTAAAGCATGAAAGTTCTTTTTGGCTCCCAACATAGGGCATAAAGTGTTGAGATAATGACAGATCTGACCGGAGTGTGTCTAATCGTATTTGTGATAGGCATTCATCATTTTGGATTAATAGCCACTCGTCACAATGCTGATTTATTGGCTCTCAAAGTTGTTGCCCTTGATCTCACAGTTTCAGCATGTCGTACCTTACAGCCAGTATTTGCTGTGCTAGTGTTTATCAGCTGGGGGTCTTGGGCTAAGGTTCTTGTTTTCATTGTACTTTATGGTAATGACACACAATACAATAGAATCATTGATCATGAAACTGATCTGGCTTGCATTACCTGTGTGGTCACCACCTCTATACTTTGGGAGGTATATAATAGAAGAGTTTAGCAATTACGCGTCTTTTTTCCCCTCCTCAGGTGGTCAACCCATGAAAGAGGCATTCCTTTATGCTCCCAGCCTCCCCACCAGACCGTTTACAGTATCATTTGAGAGTTCTGAAGGTTTTGAATGGCTTTTAGGTACCCTTAGAATCATAGAATCATAGAATTGTTAGGGTTGGAAAGAACCTAAAGATATCTAATTCCAACACCCTTGAGACCTGCCTGCTGATTGTGATGGGGATCACCATGTTGGTATGCATGCAGAGTGTGTTTTACCCACAACCATTTCATCCGATCTCAAGAGTTAAACAGAGTTGCGTTTGGGCCTTGTCTAGGCTTAGATGACGATGTAGGAGGGCCAAGAAATTTCCTCCAAGGGTAGACAGTCATAAGTGGCAGGGTGTGTGGGATAGTATGGGCAAGTATCTAGGCCAGTGGGCCCCTCTAGTGCTTTAGAACTTCACCAATGAACATGTGCAAAATCCTGAAAAATTAGTAAAACACTTAGATGAGATGCGTTGTCATTCTGGTCATGCCAGAGAGGAACAAATCATGACAACATGCTGGGGCTTGGCCTACGCTTACAGATCCCTGTTCAACACTATCCAGCCCCTTCAAAGGAAAAAAATGTCCCTGGATATGATGGCAAAGCAACTGACAGTGCAGCTACTCCAGCTCCAAGCACAGCAGCAACACCAGCCCCAACGACAAGTACAGTAGCTACTCAAACTCAAACCACAACGGACAGTGCACCTACTCCAGCTCCATGTATAGCAGCTACATCAGCCCCAGTGACAAGTACAGCAGCTACTCAAACTTCTACCGCAACAGACAGTGCAGCTACTCCAGATCCAAGCACAGCAGCTACGCCAACCCCAGCAACAAGTACAGCAGCTACCCAAACCCCGACAGCAATTACTGCAGCCACTCCAACCACAGTGATAATCACTGCAGATAAACCAGAGGACCAATTCGTACCAATATTGGTTGCCCCTTTAGGCAAGGAGAAAAGCAAAAAAAAAGACAAGAAAGATGAAGAAACAAGATGAAGAAGCAATGGCAATGCACTTACTACGTGGGACAGCATCTGATCAGGAGTCATCATCACATGAATCAGAAGAAGAGGTAAATTCTCAACCTCGGACCTCAACTGAGCTACGGAATATGAGAAAAGATTTTACCCGTCAACGGGGGAACACATCATCACATATCACACCATAATGTGGAAATGCAACTGAGAAAGGATTGGACTATTTATTTCGTATGATTCATGCTTGAACTCTTTTTTTCTTAGTGCAAGTAGTGCCAATGTTCAGACTCCTAACGAATGTAAATATGATTTAAACATGAACCAGAATGTTTCTGACCCGGTGACTTTTATGAAGATAATCTGTATGACCATTATGCCCAGTTTTCTTTGATCTCCTCAATTTATTTTTATTACCAGAAAGGTTTCTCTGATACAATAAAAATTTTACAGATAATCTCTTACTTTACATGGAAATCTTTAACAACTTGCTTCCTTACAAGGCAGCTGATGACAGTAAATACAGAATAAAATCATTACTCTCTGTATAATGCATGGTGAGTTTGGATTGTATCCAGGAATTATGTTACTTAAGTCTACTGGTCAAGACAAAAATCTTTGAAAACTATTTTGACTGCTGTTTGGATACACTAAAATAAGAAGCATCTGTCCCTTTCTACAAGTTAATGGTTTGCATCTTTCCAAAATCTTCAGGTTGGAATTCAGGTATAAGCTTTATATAAGGTCAATGACTTTCCATTTGCCCTAAAAAAATCTCATTTTTATATAAAAAGGATGTGTAAACAGTTAAAATAAGTAGCAACGTGAATCAAAATTTGTACAGCAGATGCAATAATGCTCACTGTTGTAAATCAGTTTTTAAATTTTTTTTTTTTTTCTTTCAAGAACTCCTCTCTGAGCTCTATAGATCTATGTAAGATAGTTGTTTCCTGATCTGGGATTTCCAGGGTCCTATGACAGAAACGATTAAGTTTCTGACTTCAGACTTTGCATCTTTGAGTTTTACTTTCCCTTTTCATATGGACATGTTCACATTTCACTGTGCTACTCCACACATGTTTTATACCATCTTCTCAAGAGTAAATGGAGGAGAACATTATATCGGCTTTGGCAGGGTGCAGTGCTAATGCAGTTGAACTGCTTCTGAGAGGTGAGGTAGCTCTTTCAACCTGTATTTTTTCTTGATTCACATAGAATCATAGAATCATAGAATAGTAAGGGTTGGAAAGGACCTCAAGATCATCGAGTTCCAACCCCCCTGCCATGGGCAGGGACACCTCCCACTAAACCATGCCATGCATTTATAAAGCTAAAATGACTTCGGATTTTTGTTCTTATTTCACTTGCATCAGTCTAACTCAGGCTTACTTCAGGAAATTTATACCTGCACTTACACCTTTTATTTCCCAACCAGCAATTTACTTCTTATTCCCTTGAAATTTACTCCTGATAATGTTACACTTGATTTTTCACTCAGGAAAAGCCACAGTGCCTTTCCATAAGGTTTTTCCAGGATACTCATCATTCTTTTGAGTGTGAAGTAGTCCTGGAATTTCTATGAATCAATAGTCATATAAATCAATACTTAGCTCCTCTGTGCAATATCACCAATTCCTTAAATTTGTTGAAAACTGATCACTTCAAGCTGAGAACATGAATTACAGAACTCCTTTTTTATATACAATTGATTTAAATTGAATTATTTAAGGTTATTTTCTATTAAATCCTTATAAGGATATCCAGATCAGTATGGACTGAGCACCACTATGTTGATTCATAATGACTTAGCAAAGAAAACTGCCAGCTCTAACAAATCTAAATAGCCGAGGCTATTCAGGGCCAATATCATTACTAGTTGAATTTATTCTCCAATACTGTGTTTGATAAATTAAATACCTTTGTGATAATACCTTCATAATAATACCATGCCCAATTCACCATCTGTTGAATTATGGCTGGTCTGTATACAACACTTATGGCAAAATTAATATTGAAGTCTTCCATGGTGATTCTTGAGACATCAGCTATACAGCTTCGCAAATGTGCCTTCAGAAAGATAAGGGTGAGAAAACAGCCTCGAACCTTTATAAATTTAAGAGTATAGCAGAAAATGGGAATTGGGAAATGTTGGTTAAAAAAAAAAGGAAGAAGAAAGAAAAGAAGAAAAGAAAAGAAAAAAGAAAAGAAAAGAAAGAAAAGAAAAAAAAGAAAAAAGAAAAGAAAAGAAAAGAAAAGAAAAGAAAAGAAAAGAAAAGAAAAGAAAAGAAAAGAAAAGAAAAGAAAAGAAAAGAAAAGCTAAAAGACCCAGTACAAAACCAAACAAAACAAACAAAGAAAAAAAAAAGAAAAAACAAAACAAAAAACAAAAAACAAGAAAGTGGGTATGATTGTCTGAAAGCAGTCATTCGGAATCAAATTCTTATAATAGCAAGTTGAAGACTTCAGCTGACATATGCTAGAAAGCAAAAGAAAAAAAAAACAATTCCCTAAACTAACTAGGTGACACTAAGGCATTTCAGGAAGTACTTTGAGGATGATCTGCAGTTGTGTTTTCTTGACCCAAGGTTTCTTTTGTAATCCTTTCTTAAAATAATGCTACCTTCTAATGCTACCTCCCCGTCAATCATAGAGCAATTTTGGAGAGATCTGGCAACAATAACTGGGTCAATTAAGTGATGGCTGGGTCATCAGTGAACCCATTCTCCAGCAGAGGACTGGCAAATTGCTCAAGAGTCTTTTCCTAATCTATTTTTTGCAAGCTTGTAGATTTACATGAGAAAGGGCCACTTCTAGAGACCTGGCATATCTGCACGTAGCTGCAACGGTTCATTTTAGAGTGGGACCTCCCAAATGTCTAGGCTGTGGAGCATTTTTACTGCTGTTGCAACAGATAAAGAGTACAAAAATGACTATGGTATGCATGATTGTCATGCTGGTCATCCTATCCTGATCTGGTTCAAGGAGCAAGAGAAGACTCCCAAAACAAACCAGGAAAATCTCCTTCATTATTTTTTTCTGTTTTGTCCCCAGAAGATTTTGGCACACTGTCAGTGTGCTGGTGTTTCTATGGCAAGTAGGATTCTTACAGAAGAGGTTCTGATAAAAGGGGAAGAAATATTTAACAGAAGTATCAGCTGGAATGGGTGATAAAGAAACATCCATATTTTCCAGAGCTAAATCTTTCAAAATCAAAATTCCTGAAACAAGCTAATTTATCTTCAAACGATGCATAAAACATAAGCCTGTACTATTTTCAGGACTCAACCTCTGTGTCAGACATAGATTTCCTAACCTGCTGTGATAAAGCAATTACCTCAAGCTTTGAAGTCAGCTATAAAAGAAAGATTCCATAGCCTGGTGGAGTCATCAGGCTAGAAGATAGAAATCAGTGCAAATTTAAGCTAAGATACATTCCCGCCAACAGCCTCAGCAGGGCACCTGATGCTTTCTAAGGCTGAAAATGCATTATAGAAAACAGAATGCCTATAAACACAGTGGATGTTAAGGCCCTAAAATAAACTATCCACTCCTTTTGAATTGTCTAAACTGCCTTATCTTTAGCAACAAAGCCACAGGGATGAACTGCTTAGTAAAACGTAAATATTATTTTTTCATTCTATCTTCTACCTGTTGCATTGAGTCTGGCAGAGATGGAGTTAATTTTCCATATAGCAGCCCTCTTAGTGCTGTGCTTCTTATTGGTAGCTAGGGAGATGTTGATAACATCTCTCTATGTTATCAACATAACTATCTATCTCAAAACACCAGTGTTTTGGCTGCACCTGAGCAGCGCTCACACAACATCAAAGCTGTCTCTCCAACATTCCTTCACCAGCAGGCTGGGGGTGGGCTGGGAGAAGACATAACCAGAACAGCTGATCCAAGCTGACCAAAGGGATATTCCATACCACCGTATGACATCTGCTCTGTAATAAAAGCTAAGAGAATGTAGGAGTGGAAACATTTCTTATTACAAATTCTGCCTTCCGGAACAACCAATGCGTATGCTGAAGCCCACCTCCCAAGAAGCTACTGGACATTGCCTGCTAATAGGAAGTAGAGAATAATATTTTTGTTTTCCTTTGTTTCCATACACATGAACTTTGCTTTTGCTTTATTCAACTGCTTTTATCTTGACCCATGAGTATATTTCCATCTTACATTCTCCCCCCTTGTCCAGCTGACGAGGGGAGTGATAAAGCCAGGGGAGTGATGCTGTCTAGCCCGGGTCAAACCACCAGTCTTTTCTGGCACCCAAAAGACGTGATGAATTTGAGATAAAGCAGAAGTGATGAGTGGAATGCATTGTGTGGCCAGGGATGGTTGCTATGAGAAGCTATTAGAAACTTCCCCTCTGTTCAATAGAGCCAATGCCAGCCAGCTCCAAGATGGACCCACTGCTGGCCATGGCTGAGCCCATCAGTGGCACTGGTAGCACCTCTGGGATAGCATAGTTAATAAGGGTAAAAAGAAAACTGAACGTTTTTCAGACGGAGAGAGGAGTGAGAATATATTAGAAGCAACTCTGCAGACACTAGGTCCGTGAAAAAGGAGGGGGAGGAGGTGCTCCAGACACTGAAGACCATGCTGAAGACCATGGTAAGTCAGGCTGGTCCCCTGCAGCCTGTGCATGGTGGTCCACAATGAAGTAGATATTCAGCTGCAACACGTGGAGGACCCCACTCTGGAGCAGGGGGATGTGCTTGAAGGAGGCTGTGACCTTGTAGACAGCCTATAGTGTAGCAGGCTCTTGGCAGGACCTGTAGCTCCATGGAGAGAAGAGTCCATGCTGGAGTAGGTTTGCTGGCAGGACTTGTGACCCCACTCGGGACCCATGCTGGGGCAGTCTGCTCCTGAAGGGCTGCACCCCATGGAGCAGACGCAAACTGGATCAGTTTGTGAAGAACTGCAGCCCACGGGAAGGACTCATTTTGGAGAAGTTCATGGAGAACTGTCTCCCATGGGAGGGGCCCCATGTTGGAGCAGTAGAAGAGCATGAGGAATCCTTCCCTGAGGAGGAAGGAGCAGCAGAGGGAAAGTGTGATGAATTGACCTCAGTCTTCACTCCCCATCCTCCTGTGCTGCCATGGCAGAGGAGGTAGAAAAATTGGGAGTGAAGTCAAGCCCAGGAAGAAGGGAGGGGTGGGGGTAGGGTGTTGTAAGGTTTGGTGTTGTTTCTCATTACCCTGCTCTGATTTGGTTAACAATAAATTAAACTGATTTCCTCAAGTCAAGTCTGTTTTGCCCATGATTAATTGGTGAGTGATCTCTTCCTGTCCTTAACTCAACCCATATGGCTTTCGTTACATATTCTCTCCCCTGTCCAGTTGACGAGAGGGGGGTAAAAGAGTGTCTAGCTAGGGGCAAATCACCACACCTTCATATTTATTAAAAGCAGATCAAATTCTATTGATAACATGGATAAAAATCCTCATGAAGTTTTCAGTGATTTTCAGATCCCATAGGTGGGATACATCATTCTGGATTACCTCTCTTTACGTAATTTGTGAAGGCAAGACTTCACACGTAGCTTAAATCAAATTCATCATTTTCAGGGGTTAAAACTGAGTGAGACAGATTGTACCTTTATTGATTAATTTAATAATTTCTAATTTTGCCAGCTTTCCTTTTACATTTCCATTAACATTTTTCAAGATGCTTAAAACAATATGTCTTGATTTCTTTCTTTCAAATAAAATTAAGTCTAATTATGCCATTTAGAAAAGGTAATTGTATAATTTAATCTGTAACTCTCTTACTTAAAAAAATGCATTTTAAATTGTGCAGAGGCACTGAAAAAAACCACAAGTAAACCCAAAGTAAAAAGCCCCAAATTATTTTCTTAATCTGCAAATACAATCATGTGGGAAACAAAGGTTTTCCTGTCTTCATGAACAGAAACATGAATGATTTTATCCAAGTAAATCTATAGGAAAAATGAGATGAGTAGATGCAACTTGCTGTATTTCCCTTTACCTTCAGGTTTTAAATCTTCTTCAATATGTAGCATAATCCTAAAGCTATGTCCTTTCAGCATTCACTTTCCATGCTTTATGTTTTTTAACTTGACCCATCTTTTTACCATCATGAATGAATCATTAATTAAATGTTACCACTTTTCACATTAAATTATTGAACTTTTTTCCCTTCCAAAGCCTTTACTGACACTCAGTGACTGTGACAGGACTGTACTACATCTTTAAAAGAGATTGTTTCCTTTGGGTGGTTGCCTCTTCAGATGTAGAATACCAAAATCTTTACTTTCTAATTTAGTGATTAACCTTAAGGGTTTAAATAGCAGTTTTCTTAAAAAGATGAATTCAAAGTCCTAGAGTTTGTTCTATTTCCAATGCACAATAAATGATTCAATCATGCAGTTCTGGCAACTTTGCTGGAAATAATTTTTTCTTATTCTTATAAGGCAAAAAAATCTAATAATTAAACATAATAACACTCATAAGGTATTTGTTTAAAAACTGTATGTGGTGTAATATGCCTGTTAGGTGATATTGGTATAAGTGTGCATCTTTCTTTTTGATAATAAATTATTTAATGAACGTTTCCAATGGAACTTTAGATCATTTATTTTTCCTTTGAGCTCCATTTACATAGTCTTTGCTGACACAGAAAGCAGATGATGAACAATTAGCTGTTCACTTCAGGCACGGCTGAACTAATCGCCTTGCTAAATGAACAAGACTTAAACAATAGAATAATAAAAAACTGTCAGCTTTTTCATGCTGTTCATAACACTGGTATAAACAAGACAGGTGCACAGACCGACAGCTGTGAAAGAATTCCTCTCTTCAGTAGTAACTCTTTATGCTGTCATTGAATCACAATTCAATGATTTCTAAAAGCCTTATGGACATTTAAAATAAATGTTAATAACTTCTGAATACCTGTATCTTATTATGGAGAGTATAATGTGCTTCCTTGAAATTAAAACTTTCATCTCTCCATTCTTTAAATTTTTAACTCTGTATGTGCACTGTGACCTCTGTTACTCCAAGTGACTCAGATGCTACTGCCAGGCTGAAAAAATAGAAATAATCTCATTAATATGACCTTTTCAAAGCCACATTTATTTTTAGATTAAGAAGAGTTA
The DNA here is from genome assembly GCA_039720435.1 of Amazona ochrocephala. NCBI lineage: Eukaryota > Metazoa > Chordata > Aves > Psittaciformes > Psittacidae > Amazona > Amazona ochrocephala. Next base: position 53,920,056 of record CM077877.1, read on the forward strand.
AGTATTTTTATCATTTGTAGAGGCAACTTGTTATACACTTCTGACCTTTGGTAACAAAATTTTATTCTCCTGTTTACTGGGGAGACCAGAAACAAATATCAATGGTAAGGTACTTTGGAGGCTAGCAAATTGAAATTTGCTTTAAACTAAAACTTTAGATTTTGACTTGCCAGTAATTTCTAATCAGAAACTGTATCTAACCACTCTGTATTGACACTGCTGTTTAACATTTATATTTTCACTTAATCTAGCATCTAAGTTCTGTGTACCTGCTTTGACAATATGTTATATATTTGCATTTCTGTAAAGCATGGAAACAGCAAAAAAATAAAAATCTTCCCTCAGTTAAACTTTAGATACAACAAAATCTGAAAGTGGATAAAGAAGATGGACAAGGAGATGTAACTAAGAGTTTAGCAATATAAGCTTGCTCACATGATTAGTTAATCACTTTGCCAACACAAGTGAGAGGGTTATGAGGGCTAGGATGGTTGACTGAATTTTCCCAGTTTACACTGATTCTTTTTTTTCCCTTAAAAGTTTTTTTTTTTTCTCCTTGATTTTCCTAACTTTAAATGATACTCTCCAATGAAAAGTAGGTGCCCTTTTCTACTGAAAGAATGAATATGTACAGAGATGATACATGCAACTGTTACTGTCTACATGGAGGTAGTATCTCACTGAATAAGAGGTGAAAAGAGAAAATCTTGAATAAATATTGGAATCAGAGGAATGTTTTAGATAAGCTTATTCTGTACTTTACCGTGTGTTCACTTGTGTTGAAAGGTAAGTCTTCAGGGAGTATCTCAATAGTGTTAACAAAGTCTAGTCCCCTGTTTAATTGATTGAGAAAAAGGCAGGCTCCTGCTTTGAATCATCCTCTGGAAGAACCTAACTTTGTGGACTAAATTAACAACTGAGAAGCCGTTGTCTCTTTCCATTGACTATTAAAGAAGAAATGAAGATCAGTCTCTTTAAGCACAAATTAATCCTTAAGAAGACCTTTCAGTTAATTGAGTCATGCCACTAAATGATGTCAAAGCACAGGATGGTTCTTCAGTGGTTCCTAATGCAGGCAGCCCTGCATGGTAGCTGGCTCTAGGAACAGAGCTGCAAAGTCAAGGGGGTAAAGGGAGAAGTTAGCAAGCTATATCATGGATAGAAAGCAAAGAACAGGGTATTTCAGAGTGAGAATAGAATCCTTTGGAACACAGAACTCATAGAAACAGGAATTTTCTTGCTCCAGATTGTCAAGCCTTGCTCCAATTTTATTCCAGCTGTGTAGAGAGAAGCATGACTGTGAACATATTCTTTTCTAATTAAACTGTTATACAGGGTTATCACCGATATTTACAAGAGAGCTGAAAATTTTAAATTTGTGTTCAATAAGATTTTATGAACTTGGAGTTGTGTGGAGGTAGGTTCTGTTCTTTTACGTGTTTGAAAAGTTTGAAAAGCCCTGGTTTGGAGGTTGTTTTCTTCTGAGACAGCTGTTGTCAGATGCGTTCCTAGTCAGTGATACAGATATTTGGAAATTAACTGAACATGCACTTCATTGCATGGAGAGTTGAAACCTGCTTTCAGGTGGAAGAAATTTTTCTCCAGTGGCATTCAATTCTGCATTCATATGAAATAAATGCTTGATTTCCATAACCAGTCTCCTTTATCATCCATGTCTCCGAGATAGAAACTAAACTTTTTAATACATATTCTTCTCTGTTAGTATGTCTTGTCAAGACCCTCACTGCTGACATACTTTCAGAAAATAAACATTTCACTAATCACAAGGTCACTTGCATAGAATTGTCCATATTTGGTTGATCAATGCTACTGTAGACCAGCTTTAAAGTAAAACAAACTCACCAGGTCATTGTATTCATGATTCACTAACCAAAATACCCTACATCATTACTGGCAAAATTTTGAAAGTTTCACTTGCTAAACTGCTACCCAAACCAGACTGGTTTCTATCTTAAAAAGATTTAAATGGTAGAATAATAAAAAACTGTAGTCAGGTCTCCGATCACATCAAGCTATGTCTTCTAGATAAAGTGAGCCCAGAAGTGAGCTCAGAAGTGAGCCCTTCTGGCCCACAAGTGAGCTCAGAAATGAGCCCTTCTAGCCCACAAGTGAGCTTCTCTTTCTGACTGGGAACAGAGTTGCATTCTGACATCCCGAAGTTCCCCTGTTACTCTTTTCTGCTCATCTCCATTAGCAAAGTAATTTTGTGCCAAGAGAATAAACTCTAGCAATCTAAGTTACAATCACAGATATTTAGAACACATTTACAACTATTTAGACTCTTAATTGTACGGGAGATATATCCACTACAAAATGATGATTTATTTAGTCTTGATATTAATTCTTTAACAAAAGACCGAGTAAATCACAATTCAGTCTTAAAATATGGAAGTAATTTTTAGACTGTAAAAAAAACAATGGACTAAATTCCCCTTTCCCTAATACAGAAGACATCCATTGAAATTTGAGAATGTTTATGTAAGTATATAACGGAAAAAAAAGAGACAATAAAATCAGAAATAATATATTTAGAAAGGAGGAATATAAAGTGATATTTGATTCTTGCATATTTTATCAGATACATCCCTAAGCTAAAGCAAGAGCTGTTAAAATGATCATATTATAAATATCAGTCCATTCAATTTGTAAATTCATATGGTAACTTTTGTATTACAATCCCTTTATTTCTAGATATTAAATGTTTTATAGTGTACCTTTAAAAAACTTTTAAAAGACTATATATCAAAGCTCTTTCTGGACTATCTTCTCCTTTCACAGCAGCCACAAGCCACTTTTTAAGAATTTATGAACATGAAAGAAACATAGATAGCAAAACCTGAGCATATCTCAGTGGAGCTGAATAAAAGTTGAGCTAATGCAACAAACATTATATTGAACTAAGTACAAACTCAAGTTGTTGCATGCTGGAAACTTAGAAATACATACAAGAAGTTCTTCAGTCATATTTCAGTCTCTACTGAGCTACCCCTGAAAATGGCAAAAACTAAGGGAATACCCTTTGGTATTACTGTAGGGTACCAATTCTCATGCAACTAGAGTCAAAGTAATATTGCTGATGTGAACATAAACCATTTGTAAGAAACCATTCATAGTCACATCATGCAACACTGTTTTTTCTTGTGAGGGAAGACAATCATAGAATCATAGAGTGGTTTCAGTTGGAAGGGACCTTAAAGCTCATCTAGTTCCAACCCCCCTGCCATGGGCAGGGACACCTTCTGCTAGATGAGGTTGCTAAAAGCCTCTTCCAACCTGGCCTTCAACATTTCCAGCCATGGGCCACCCACAGCTTCTCTGGACAGCCTGTTCCAATGTCTCGCCACCCTCATAAAGAAGAATTTCTTCCTAATACATAACCTAAATATCCCCTCTTTGAGTTTAAAGCCATTACGCCTTGTCCTCTCACTACATGCCATTGTAAGTGACGTGAATCTCTCTGTTCACATCTCTAAGCTATGATTTAACTCATCTTAATACAAATGTCAAAAACCATGTGAAGTGAACTATTCTAAAAGCATCCAGCTTGGATTTAGACATCCAAAATTAGGAAAGCTATTTCTCCTACTATGTGATTGTGAAACAAGTTCTGTTTAGGCAGTTCCCCAACAAGGAAGCTTTCTTCAGTAGTGAAATGTTTTTTTCCTCATGGGTAGGATACACCTCACTCAACTTTAGGCAACTAAAATCAAACTAGTTTGCAATGCTTCTTTTAGAGTTAATAGAGATAAATAGGCATCTTGAAATCAGGCTTATTGTCTATAAAGACAGTCTGGACAACTAACCAAACATAGACATCCTAATTCACTTATTTGAATCCTAAAATGCTATGCTAATTGTAGATGAAATGTTTTCAGTGACAGTCAGAGATATCTCTCTTTTTCCTTTTTATTTCCCTTTACAATTCTTATTCCTCACTATGTTATGAAGATACTTTGCAGTCCTATTAAGAGTGATTAAAAACTAGTTAAAGTAGGTAATCAATGTCTGCTAAGACAGATCACCTTATTAAAGAGAAATTTAATTTTAGCTATCTCCAAAAACTGGGACATTGTCTAGAACAAAACTTAGGGCAGTTCATCAAGGTCAATTTCAGAAAGAAATGTATTCTTTTAAGCAAGTGCAGAAATAACTACACACAAATAGTCTAAGTGAAAGTAAAAATCACAGATGTAGGAGTAATTTATGTCTCAACATAGGCAGAGGAGGACTATGTTTTCTGAATCTCTTGCTTAACCTTAAATGACCTTCTGACTCTGCACTTAAATTATCCATAAAGAGAGAACATTCACTTCATTATATGAGGGATTTTTTTATTTATTTGGCTAGTTAATGATAAGGCCTGCACTGAGAAAAAAATCGGTTACTTTAGCTGCCTGTTTAAATTCCATACATTTTCTTCCCTTCTGATTAAACAAGGCTCAACTTTTCTTCTTTTTTTATGACTACATATATCATCTGATCTATTTCTTTAATGATGTCAAATTGAAGGGATTTTTTGCCACCTCTGTTGTACCAACGGCTCCAGAAGAAGACTTTCTAATGACCCCTAATCTGTATTTAAAAAGTACACACTCTGTCTTGTCAGGATCTTTGTTTGAAAATACAGGCTTTTACAATGAGCATATGTGGAAAAGACATACAGTGAGGACTGCTCCAGACACAAAGGAGCAACTATGGATCATGGGTCTCTGCTACAGAGCAGCGAGTTGAGAGCTTATTGTTCAGGATCAGAGAAGATCCTGAACTGGGTCTGGCTAGGAAGGAGTCAGCTTTCCACGTGGTAGCCCTTTTAGTGTTATGCTCTGTAATTTTAGCCAGAATAGCCAGATGACACAGCCAACAAAGATTGGCTACCACTGAGCAGTGCTGCACAGCATCAAGCTGTCCCTCCAATAGACCCGCCCCAAAGGCCAGTAGGCTGGAGGAGGGCAAGAGCTTGGGAGGTGACATAGCCAGGACAGCTGACCCAAATGAGATAGTGCACAATATATGAAATCATGCTCAGCAATAAAAGCTAAGAGAAAGTTGGGGGAGGAGGGCAGGGGTCACTCATTAAGGCATTTGTCTTCAGTAGCAACCACTGAGTGTACTGAGGCCCTGCTTCCCAAGAGGTGGCTGGACAATGCCTGCTGAGGGGAAGTAGAGAATGAATCCTTTTCCTTTCTTTGCTTCACTGCATGGCTTTTACTTTTCCTTATTAAACTGCATTTTTGCCAACTCATGACTTTTTCATCTTATTTTCTCTCCCTGTTTCACTACAGTGGGGCAGTGATAAAGTGGCCAACCAAGGTTAACTACCACAGAGACAAAAGACAAGACATGGTGGTGGGCAATTCATATAGCCTAAGCAAATCAAGATGAAAAGGCAGATAATGTCTTCTTAAACTAGCAGAAAGAACTGGCTCATCACATGCCCTGATTATTACAAATGAAGCAGTAATGAAACCAAGTATCTGAATGAAAACTAGACTTCTGGTGATCTGAGTGGCTTCTTCAGTAACTGGTAGATAGTAGTGGCAATTGGAGGGTATCTTGAAGGACAAAGGAATCCCAGTGAGTTGGTTTGCCTTCAAGGACAGCTTCCACAAGGCACAAGAGTGGTTCACTCACATTTGCATCAGAAAGGAAGGCAGAGCATAAAGCCAGCTTGCTTGATTGGGGTGTTCCCTGCAAAGCCCAAATCACAGAATCCTAGAGAAGGGATGGGCTTCACAGGCAGAGAATTAAAGCACCACCTTGCCATTTCCTGGGATTAATGATGACATTTACTCACAGAATTAAGGGTGTAAGTGAAAGTAGAGTTAAAAATGCAGTACTTTCCATTTGTTCTTTTTGGTTGCATCTATCTTGTTGGGGTGCATCTAAGTGTTTTAGCTCACAGTAAGTCCCTTTTGATGAAAACCCCTTTGTGTCTTTCTTGCTGTATGATCAGAGCAGTTACATGCACCCAAAAGTGCAGATGCCATTTCCTTTGTGCGTCAGACAGTCAGAATGTGTGTATTTCAGTGCCGTACAGCTAGAAGTATTGATGACAGGGACATAAAGTACAGAAATATGGTACCAATGGTATTGGTGCTGAGGCCCACCAGCACTGTCTGAGGGCACATGATTTTCCTGCTGTTATGCAGGAATTGAGGTTTTCAAAAGGCCAGAAAGAAGATTAGTCTTTCACCATTTTTTTAGCATTTTGTGTGAGACAAAGTATTATGTATGTCCATCACAGGCACTTTCTCTGGTTTTATTTTGGAATTCATCATTGCTCTGCATTCAGTACTGCCAACTTTCATTTCTCAAATTCTTATCTCCTGTGTACCTGAAAGCCCTCCAACTTCTACATCTGCAATTAGATGTGGCAGCAAATGAGAAGCAAAAATCAGGAGAGGTATCTCTGTGGTGCCACCCAGACACCATCTGAGATACCCATGCCTGTAAATCTTCCAAAAAGTGAGTGTTCAGTGGTAGCATGAGGATGGAACACAGCTCACAGCACAGGATGCCAAAAATGCTAAACTGACAATCATAGGCTACCTGGAGACAGATACTGCACAAAATTTAGAAATAAGAAGGCTGTTTTTCTAGAGACATGGAATGGCATGCATGACCAAAAATTTTAGTCCACACTTTTCCCTCATATTTTGGCATAAATGGCCACAGCCTCTGACAGATTTAAAGGAACAAAGGCAAAGTTACAAAAAAGCCACATTTTTATGTCTGATTTTTGTATAACCAGTGTTAGCCTAGAAGATGGGTAGAAACTTTGAAATGCTGAGAGGTGGAAGAGAAATGTTTTTGTGTACCTGGCTGCTGTTCCTACAACTTTTTTCTACAGGGAGATGTGAGCTACCTGTGCTTCTACTTGCAGAAAACAGATTTTCATGATAGAGAGATTTGTTAGCTGGTGGAACATTTCCTTTCAACGTCATGTATAGCTGGGACAGAAACTTTTATCAGTTTAATGCTTGGAATAAAAAAATCTTATTTGAATCATACCAGCGTCAGAGAATAATGTAGTCACATACACACTAAAATACTGGCTTCTTCTTGTTCTTCCGCATTCCGCCTCCCAACATCCCCCTAATTTGTAGTTTTATTTCTGTACAATTTAGTTTTGTTGTTAGCAAGAAGCAGACTGTGTCTGCTTTCAGTAGGCAGAGGATGGGAGAGGTGGAAAAGACTCAATTTCTACATCTATCAGGCACACAGAATGATTTTTCATGAAGTTAACAAAAGGAAATATTTGAATACATTTTAGTATCATTTATGAGTAACAGCATGCTGAGCAATAGACAGCTATGGTCTGTTGTCCAATAAGAGAATAAAATGTACCACAGATGGCGGTACATTAGCTCTGACGTATGTATTGCAAAGCGCCCAGTGCCAGCTGCACGCACCAGAACTTCCCAATTTTAACTTCATTGCCACATGCCACCTAGTGACTTAACACTGAATCACAGCTTAAGAGCTACTAAAACTGACTAGGAATTGCAGCGTATCACGAGGACAACCTTGTTTCTGAATGCTTAAAGATGTAAAACTGGCCATGGAAACAGCTAAACGCACAGCACGAAGCATAGCTTTACTTCTGACTGCAATTTCTCTCACAGACTTCCAAGGACAAAGAAACAAAACAAAAAGACCAGGTATACCTGAATGATTCAAATTTTGTCTTCCATTATTTGTGCCCATGAAACTGAAATACTGAAACAGAGATCAGTCATTCAGACATGAAAATAAAAAAAATGAAATTATAAGAAAGCATGTTTAAAAGAAAAAAAAAAGCAATAAGAAAAACAAACACCAATTGCTTTTGAAAGAAAAAGCAGTATATTCAGTTAATGGATAAAAACAAACATTCCCTTCTTCTGACTTAGACTTCTTAAACATTTTACTTAATACTCTTATTTATGTCATTATATTTTCAGCTTTTTAAAAGTTATGTTTTCATTCATATGAGTTCCGGGGGTTTAAGTTTTTATTTTCAAAGAGAATAGAGAAAGTGAAAGACAGTCTCTCTGACTGTGATCTAAAGCCATATTAGAGAGATGTTCTCATTTTTTAACACAGCGTCACATTTCTTACATAGAACAGTGAGAGCGTGGTCTTTGCCTTAGAAATTAGAGATCTGTAAGACATTATTTCGACTGCTTTTCCAGTAGCAGCAGACTCAGAAACTCACAAATTGATGTAATCATAATAACTTTAAATAAAAACTTTTGTCCTTGAGCAGGCATTTCTAAGAAGAAAAGATGCAGTGATCTCTGGATTATTCCTTCTTAGGAAACAACAACAAAACAAACAAAAGGAAACTATGGGGTACTCATGATGCTTATCAAAATATTGTGTCTGCTTTCTCTCAAGTGTATTTTGATTGAACACTGTTTGAGAGGTTCTTCATTACACAGGCAGTCCAGACATTAGAGATTCAGCATGACTTTATGTAATGCAGATCAGAAAGCATTTGGTAGCAACTTTATATTTGAACTGCAATGAATAATTCACTATGTGGATCCAGAACAACATTCTCTAACTTGCTGTGTTAATAAAATTAAACTGCAAAGAAGAATCATCTCAAAACAAAACAGTATATCATACCAAATCAAAATGACATTTAGCATACCAGACACTTAAAAGATCTTACAAATGAATACTGCAATATATTCTCCTTTGAGGGAGGGTTACTGTGTGACTGGTAACATAATAATTATGCCATGTATAGTATCTATTTTCATCTGATATCTCTTGATGTATCCTAGGCTGCATCAAAAGGAGCGTGACCAGCAGGTTGAGGGAGGTGATCCTGCCCCTCTACTCCGCTCTCGTGAGACCTCACTTGGAGTATTGTGCACAGTTCTGGTGTCCTGAACATAAAAAGGACATGGAACTGTTGGAACAAGTCCAAAAGAGAGCCACGGGGATGATCAGGGGACTGGAGTACCTCCTATATGAAGATAGGCTGAGACAGTTGGGGCTGTTCAGCCTGGAGAAGAGAAGGCTGCGTGGAGACCTCATAGCAGCCTTCCAATATCTCAAGGGGGCCTATAGGGATGCTGGGGAGGGACTCTTCATTAGGGACTGTAGTGATAGGACAAGGGGTAACAGGTTGAAACTTAAACAGGGGAAGTTTAGATTGGATATGGGGAAGAAATTCTTTACTGCTTGGGAGGTAAAGCCCTGGAATGGGTTGCCCAGGGAAGTTGTGAATGCTCCATCCCTGGTGGTGTTCAAGACTGGTTTGGACAGAGCCTTGGGTGACATGGTTTAGTGTGAGGTGTCCCTGCCCATGGCAGGGGGATTGGAACTAGATGATCTTAAGTTCCTTTCCAACCCTAACTATTCTATGATTCTATGATTCTATGACTTGTTCCCCCAGAAGGAACTTTCCCTGGTCTGCTTCAGGGAAGCTGAAGTCAAAAGAAACAAAGAATCATAAAATCACAGAATCATATGGTTTGGGTCAGAAGGGACCTTAAAGCTCATTTAGTTTCAACCCCCCTGCCATGGGCAGGGATGCATTCCACTAAACCAGGTTGCTCGAAGTTCCATCCAAACTGGCCTTGAACACTTCCAGGGATGTGGAAACATCTACTCTGGGCAGCCTGTTCCAGTGCCTCACCACTGGAATCTCTTAATGGCTTATTTTAATCAGCTGCAAGTGTGCACTATGCAACATAGCCTGGTTTTCAACAAGATTTATTAATTTAAATCTGAAATATATTTCTTGCTCTCCGGAGTTTTTTTAAAGTTTCATACATAGCATGACTCCATAGTTAAATGGTACAAGTTATTCCCATGTCCAGCAATCGAAGGTTTACAGAGATTTCAGGCTGCATTCAATAAGCTGCAGTGTCAATAATCCTATCCTGTGTCACAACTAGTATAACTGCATTTAAGAATTTGATCACTTGATCTGTTTGCACTGGATAGGACCAACCAAAATTTCTTTTATTACTGTATTTAAACTCCAGTCTTCCTCACTCATGAAGTCTCAGATTTGCAGACATAGTTCAGACACACAATTCTGTGATTAACTGAAAAGATAGAATCATAGAATCATAGAATAGTTAGGGTTGGAAAGGACCTCAAGATCATCGAGTTCCAACCCCCCTGCCATGGGCAGGGACACCTCCCACTAAACCATGCCATCCAAGGCTATGTCCAACCTGACCTTGAACGCCTCCAGGGATGAAGCATCCACAACCCCCCTGGGCAACCCATTCCAGGGCCTCACCACCCTCACAGTAAAGAACTGAAATGTCTGAATAGAAAGCATGCCTGCAATGCTAATATTATGTGAAAACAAACTTGGACTGGTACTTCACCAGTATTTGACAAAAAACAGAGCAAAAGAAAGGTGGTTTTGGGTAGGCATTGATAGCAATCATTCAAAATACTCTTTTAATTCAGGGGCTAAATATTCTATGACTGCTGATTCTCCTTCAGCCTGTCATGGATATTAGCCTTGATAAATGGGAGGGTGGAAGTGATTCATCCTTCCTAATGCTGTGCACTACAGCTGACCTCAGTCTCTCCTGAGAGTTACCAAGTCTGATGAATTTATTGGTCTCACCTATGGCTCATAACTAAAATTCTGAAATAATTTTTTACTTCAATTTATATGTATGTATCTCAGTAAAGTGATCTGAGAGAGGGTAATGATGACAACACACACTGTGCTGCAAAGAATATCTGCCTTTTAAAGGCTGTGTTCATTTGGTGTTTAAAAACCATCTGTTTTACAGGGGAAGAAGAGAGCGCAGTGTAATACAACATAGGCTGTCAGTGATGTATTTATTAGATAAGGACAATGCCACTCAAATTTTAATGATAATCTATTCTGGTTGAAGCTGTACTGAACAGTTTTATCCAGCTTCTTTGCAGGTATGGCAGTTTAGAGAAAATCTCTCATGGTTTGTCAAAGTAACTGAGTAGTTAATATTGTCTTCCAGAAACCTCACAGAGGCAAAGAGAGAGAGATAAAAAAAGGAAGAAGAGAAAAAGGAAAAGACAGGTTTTGTGGTTTAATGACAGGCTCTGGCAGGACAGTAGGATCCTGACCTCCTCGAAGGATACTTACCTACACATTGGAGAGTTTTCCAAAAGTCTTAAAGAAACAGCAGCAACTGTTTCTTGGGATATGTCATTTTTTTTGTTCATAACAGTACCCATTTGCTGCACTGAATCTGCTGAGCGTTCCCTGTCTCACAATCTTGTAGGAATGAATGCTAGTCATCCCTGTAGTAGTTTGAAAGTGTATTTTAAAGCTATCAAGGAATCACTATGCTGGCCTAAAAGCATTACAGAGCTTTTTACCAGTGGGTAGTAGATTAATGGTATGATTCAGGCCACCTATATTATTCTGAGTCGTAAAGAAGAACTTCATGTTGTCTACATTGCAAAGCAAAAGAGGCTAGGGAGCAAACTCAAGCATTGGCCCCCGATTATCACACCACATAATTGTAATTCCTCCACGAGCTCACTATTCAACTGTCCTACTTAGGTTTTTCCAAGATTCAACCTGGAATCTTGATTTAGACAATTCTCAAAAGCATGAGGGCAAGACTATACCAGGATTGCTTTCTTCCACTCTCCACATCCTCCAACACAATCCAAGGACATCTTGCAGTCTCAAACGTACCTAAAAACCCTTATCCGTTCCTCAAGGCATGCAAGTAATACCATTGGTTTCAGAGTAAGACAACATTCTGGTGAGCTGCATCACAGCCCTACATTATTTCAGACTTATTATCTTAATGGAAACAGAAGTGAGGCAGTGCAAGCTGTATGTGTAGACTCTATGTATAAAGTGTAGGACCATATCTTATAGAACAGCCCAGTTTTCCCTTTCACAACATTATGCATGTGCAGACCATTTAAGGCAAATGAGCATGCCATCATGCTGCACTTTAGGAAAATGGGCTTGCTTGAGCTATGCTGCAGTTCAGAGGTAAAAGTGAAGGAGCCTGAACTACTCTTTAGTCTCTGCTAGGGTAAAACTGGCAGGCTCAAAATGTGTTCTCATGATGTCTAACAGCCAGGCAGCACAAGAAGAGCAAGTGACTGTCAGTCACTGAATAAACAGGGTCAGAGCAGTATGAGAAAGGCACATCCTAAATATCTAAATTTTGATCAGGTGGCAAGCTTGGAGGTAAGGAATAATTCACTCTACTGCTAGTGACCTGCTACATGCATCTTGTACATGGAACATTACCAGGCTGTGTGCTAAAGAAAGAATAAATTGAAAATGTGGATTGAGTACTAAATTAACTTCTTCTAACCTGACTCATTATTAATAACTGTCATTATTATGTCACTACAGTGTATCATTCTGCATACACATTAGTAATATAATACTAAACAAAAAAATATAAATCATTTAAGGACTTCAGCTGAAATCAACATAACTCAATAATGAGTGCTTTTCTTTTAAAACTCATAGTTTCATGCCAGTCAGCCAGATGAAATTGAATGGTAAAAGGAAAGCAGAGAACTAGTCTATTAACTATGCATTTACAACCTATGATGCTTACTATATCAAAATATAGCAGATTTCAAAGGACCTTCAAGAGCTTATACAAATGAATAAGCTATTGTGGTGCAACATCTTCACACACCTCAGCTGATTAGTGGCAGCTGCCTGTGTACAAGCTCTTAGCTTGTGGTAAAGTAATTTGAGCTAACTTAGCCTCCTTTCTTTACCTTCTTACCCTGTGGGAACTTTTTCATGTATGTAAACTCTCTGGCTGACACCTAACTTTCAGACTAATGCACAACACTGAAACATCACAGCCAGACTGGTACAAAAGCCTATCCAGATTTGTAAATGTGCACATCATTTTAACTTACACTGATGGAAAGAAGACTTCTGAGGATCATATGGTTTTCTTTGTATCTGAGGAACATAATCAAGCCTTATAACAAAGTAAAACATCCAAAAGAAAGTGAAAAAGATCCAGATGCATAAGCTACACATAATTTACCAAACCATGGGCTAGCTTATTGAAAGCAAAATTCTCTAACAGTTAAAACTCCTTTACCTTATGAAGTTGTCTTCAAGGACATATCAACTTTTAATAATTTTCTTGCTGCCTGAGCTATTGAGAACCCTTTCCTTCTGATCCTTTCATCAGAAATGACTGAAAACAATAGTAACAATAAAAAGATAATAAAATAATTACATTAAAAATATAACCTTGGGGATGAGAACTTTTTTAAAAAATACTTATTTTTATTAATATTAAATATTTTATAGATTTATTTTTTTAATATTCCCCCTAAATAAAGTGATTTCCTGCTTAGCTTATCCCATTTTCTCAGATGATTTACCTGGTTTTCAAGTTCTACTCCTTTTATCTGATTCATGGAAAAACTAGAAACTGTTTCTCCTTAGTCCCATTAAAGCTCTTTATTCACAGCTCTTCTCTGTGCTTTGCGTTGAAAACAGCTTTAGAAAGATTGAAAGCAGAAATGTACTAGGTGAAGGGAAAATATCCCACTTTGAAGAATGAGAAGGGTGTACATATGAGCCTTTATAAATACAGGTAGGAGGCTAATCTCATCTGACTGTAGACATCCAAAATGTTACTTAAGACTGTCATCATCAGTTTTTATTGATGGCAGAAAGAAAGAGAGATCCAAAATAAAATTTAGTTCACCTTAACATAGATATCTAAGACAGGCCAGATTGATCTGCAGGTGCTTGTTTCTTTCCATCATCACCAAAAATAATTTGGATGATGTCTTCTGACTGAGACACCTAACTTTCAGACATCTAACCTGTGAAAGAGAGAAAGGTTGCATTTAGAATTATTCAGCCTTACTGAACTGACTAATTTCATGTTGCTGAGTATAATATGCATCCAAGTTAAGAACAACCCCCTTTTGTAAGCATTCTATAATGTATATACTCCCAGTACTCTAACAAGCCCATTGTTTTCATAATTTATTTAGGCAAGTAACCCAGTTACCTTTTAGACTGATTTCCATAGCTTCCCTTTCTTGCCCCATAAAGTCAGCCTCTTTTTTCGACTGGAGTATTACATCTGAAATAGTTTTTGTTCTGTAGCACCTTCCTTTTAGCATCCCTCGATTAAAATGTAACCTGTCTTCATATCCCATTTGAAAAAGTCATTCTCTTTACAATAATCTTACACTGGCATCTATCAACTACCCAAAGAAATTTGGAATTTCCCCATCATAGCTAAACTATTAAGAAATATAAATTAGCACTATATTTTAAATATGTATTATTTAAACTACTTCCTGTTATGATATCAATAACTGTTCTTTAAAGAGAACAGTGTCTTAGTGTTACATCTGCTAAGCATTTCTGTAGCTATTCCTTTAAGTAAAATGGACATGGACAAAATGAAAATGTTTATGTGTAAGCAGAAACTCACAAAAATACATTATATATGACTAGGAAACGAAAAATGAGCAGGGCTCAGAAGAATAAAAGCAACAAGAGATATCACTATCAGAAATAAAATTAAATGTAGTCAGGAACATCAAACAAGAATGCTGTATTACAAATAACTCTGTCCCTAACTGAAAATATAAATCAGACTTACCTTTAATCTCTCTTTTGAACGTTGTAGATGTAGCTTCAGCCGCCTAACTACAGCCCTGAGTGGCATTTGATCCCTGGGACAGTCCGGTCAGCCTTGAAGCAGTACATTTCACCTCACATTAATCCACGTCCTGGACCAGATTCAGGCTTCATATCTGCTCTAAGTCATATCTCTTCCCATGCTGCTTTTAAATGACTTCCCTGGATTGCCTCGAGGAATATTTTGAGAATAAGCATTCAGTACTATTCCTCAGCAATCGTCATGCAATCAGTGTAACGTGCCCTGGCACAGGCCCATCAAGGGTCCAGTAGTGCCTTCAAGGTCCGTCCCTGCCTGCGTATCATCCTCAGGTCCCACTTCAGCCCAACTGCCTCTGCAGTTCCATGAGCCTTGAAGGTCATCTGGTCAATAATAAGACCAAAAGTGAATATTTTAAGACATATTTCGTACATTTAAGCCTAAATGTACAAAAAGGCAGTGAAAAAAAACAATATAATTGTAATACCAGAAATAACTGACACAACTTTTGCAAGAGAAGTGGATATAATATCAGTTATAGTTAATAAATACATGGCTGCCCTTATGACTTCCAGATTTCTTATGCATAATGTTTCTAAGTCAAAGCCTTTCCTATCAACCCACAATAGAAAACAAGTGAAGGACTTGATTCCATTTCTTTAATCTCTCACTTTGATTACTGATCTTTTTTTTTTGCTTTGAAAATTGCATTATTGGCCAAAAATATCCATTCAAAGTGCTCTTGCAAATATCATTCTCCTTGTGCTCATCTTGATCATGTTGCTTCCTTCTCTGCATCCTATATCTGGCTACCCATTCTTAGCTCAACTATAAGCTATTTGTCTTTAAAGGGTTATAGAAGAATACTCAGCTGCATTTTGTGCTTTCTTGAATACCTGCACATCAATACATTCAGGCAACCCAAACTAAACTTTTTAACAGATTTCTGTTTATTTCTTAACATGGTTCACCTTTCAAACTGCTTACAAGGGTTGATTATTGTTGAAACCAGCTTAAAAATTAATAACAAAGTGAAATTGGCATGAGTAGAATACAATAGAGCTGAGGAAGAGTCAAATCCAAAAATCTTAGCTCCAGTGGTGCACTATGTATTGTAAAAACAAACAACATTGACATGCTTTTTTTTTTACATTAAAAAAACCCCATCATGTTGCATACCTTTTGGTGTAAAATTATTTGTACTAACAGCACTACAATTTTCATAGTAACCCACCTATAAAAAACACATTGAAGTTAGAGCAAAATTAATTAAATATGAAAAAACAATTCTGCTTTAGAATAGTGCACTGCTATAGTGTCATAGAACAGAAATAGTGATCAAGCTAATAAATAAGAATGAAGTATGCTAGAATTTTAAAAAGACAAGATGAATAAACGATTAGATATACTACATCTATGCTCATTATTTTTTCATTTAAATTAATAAATTTAATAATAAATATAGATTTAAAACAGTATTTTCCCCAGAAAAGGTCAAAATAGGCAGAAAAATCTGGGTGTAAAAAGAATGAACGTCTATCCTTTTTCAATGACTCCTCTCTACTGTCCCAGGTAATCTGCAACATTGTTGTGATGAATAAGGCAATATAAAACCAAGGTATTCGTTTCTGAGGAGTGCTGCAAGCAGAAGTCATATGAAGAGTGTGACACGTTGATGGAAGAATCTGAGAAACAAATGTGAAGAGTGGCAGTACTCAGAATCTTCAAAGCTTATAATGTTGAGGGTCAAAGAAAACAGTATGTACAGCACCACTTAAAATCTCCTAGTTTTGTCAAGCTGAGTGCTAATGAGAAAAATGCAAACCATGATAGATGTGTACTTCAGCTTCATATATCAAGAAAGAAATTTGACAGCAGGATCACCCTGTGGTTTAGCATGTGCTGTGACCTTCAGGGATTCCATTTCATTTCATTCCAAAGTCAAGCTAGCCATTTGCTTTCTTTAAAAAAATTGTACCTGTGTTGTGCGGATCTTCCACACAACAGAAAACAATGATGCACTTTCCAGGTGTGTTTGATTATTATTAATAACAAACATTTATTCAGTTATCAGTTTTCTGCAATTGTTAATAAAGCGACATAGTGAGAGGGGCTGCCAGCAATTAACATACTACTGCATTAGTTGGTTTGAAATAAATAAGTAAACACAGGAATAAGGCTTCCAGAACCAAAGCTATTGATTCAGCTGAATGCTCAGGGTTGGATACCATCTGAAAGTAAATTAGAATAATTATAACAGGAAACTAAGTGTCCATTAATGGCATTTTGTCAGCATGTATGTGGACACTTGCTAGCTATACAACTAAAATGAATCTTCATTTATTGCACATTCCAAGGAGCAGATGACTTTGAGATGAAAGAGTAAAGACTCTGTCAGTCAAAATAAAATGACTGGTCACCTGCAGCTATATTCCTATCTTTTGCTTAAAACACAGGTAGAAGAACACCATCTTTTTCTTTTTCTACTTTTTTTTTTTTAATTTTGCTTTATTAGTGCAAACACTTGCATTGTTATTTGAGACAACAGACTTAGGAACCCTTGAGCCAAACAAATTGCCATGACAGAGAACTGCAAAAGAGTTTAATCCCTTCATGGAAAAGTGTATGAAGAATTAAAGAAAGATTTACACCAAGTTATTTGAAGAGTGAGCAGCAGTTAATTCTTGAGCTTGTAACTTGAGCATTGTAGTGTGTCTGGGCTTTAACATCCATGTCTGCTGAGCGCTCATTCAGCTCATCTCAAAAAATTCGGGACAAAAAAGTAATTCAGTTCTCTTACAAACACTTTTGACAGTAGAGTAGGTTTTCTTCTAACATAGGCATAAAAATCAACTTGGAAAATTGAAAAAAAGAATACTTTTGACTGTTGTATAGACAGTTGTTCTCTGATGGCTCCAGTTCTAATTTGCAAAAGTCCTTAGCTCAGACATTCAGTTTCTCTTCCATTTTAATTTGAAGATTAATTACCAAACACATAACAAATGCATTAATTATTATAATAAACCATAAGTTTATTGTACATGTTATAGAACAAAAGGTTAAGAACATACATAAATGTCAAAAATAGTTCTCAGAGTGTCTCAAGGCAGTTTTAAATGCCTGCATTTTGGTAATGCAATTAATGTGCTACCTTTGAGAAGATATTCAGAGAAGAAAAGTGTTGTAATGAATCTGGTTACAAATAATTAGAATTATTTCAGGATTTGTTCTTGATTTACATTAAAACAAATGGTAGTTTCCATGAATTTTACCTATAATACCTGACTAAGCATGTCCTTTGAAATTTCCAGAATGCAGATTTTTTAGTTTCCTGAGAAAAGAGTGGCTGTTCAAGCTGGAGAAGAGAAGGCTGTGTGGAGACCTCATAGCAGCCTTCCAGTATCTGAAGGGGCCTACAGGGATGCCGGATGGTGATCCTTCATCAAGGGCTGTGGCAAAAGGACAAAGTGTAATTAAACAGGGGAAGTTCAGATTAGATATAAGGAGGAAGTTCTTTACTGTAAGGGTGGTGAGGCACTGGAATGGGTTGCCCAAGGAAGCTGTGAATACTCCCTCCCTGGCAGTGTTCAAGGCCTTGTTGGACAGAGCCTTGAGCGACACGGTCTAGTGTGAGGTATCCCTGCCCATAGCAGGGGGGTTGGAACTAGATGATCTTAAGTTCCTTTCCAACCCTAACCATTCGATGATTCCATATACAATATCGTGTCATAATCCACAAAATAAATCTTCCATTTCTGAAATTAAACCCCACAAAATCTATGTGCAACGAACATAGAGAATGCTTTTCTTCACATCCGGCATTCAGAATTGTACCTTACCATGTTTTTAATGCAATGCTGGAGCATTTCATTACAGGACCATTACAACTGTAGCCTTTTGGACACTCTTTTCCTGCTGTTGACCTACCCTTCTTAGCAGGTGAAAGCATTTCAAACAATTCCATACAAGAAGAAACTCTATCAAGCAAAAAAAGGGTACATCCCATGCCTTTGAGATGGTGTTCCTCCATACATATCCTAATAACAATTATAGTTTGTTTATTTGGGTTTTTTTTTGCAATTGAATGACATTAATTACTATTGATTAGCTTTTTTGCATAATGCTACCAAGCCTATCATTATTATCTTTGTGGAGTCATGCAGAACTTTGCAGTATATTTGGAGAATTGCATCCTGTTTAGGTAGAGGATCTTTTTTCAAAGTATTCATCCGTTCTATCAGAACAATTTTCAATTTTCATCTTATCCGATAGCGTGCTTGGAGTACATACTAGGTGATATATCTCTTCTATCTTCAAGTGTTTCGGTGCATTCAAATCTAAACCCTTGGGATTGAGTATTTATTTTTCCAAGATGAAATATTCATAGATGGTTCTTAATAACGGAGGTAGAAATAAGCTTAAAAGTATTTTGCTGAACTAATGAATTATTGTGTTGATGTATGATCATTGCCAGTGCCCAATGATATTTTTCCAAAAATACTTAATTCAGCAAGAAGCTTCATTTTTGAGTAATCAAAATAATTTGCAAATTTAGTGAAGAGTTTAAATAAAAATATATAAAATATATATCTTAGGTATCGTTTGTTCTCTCTTCAAAATGAAAAATCATTTATCTGATATATTTAAACTTTTTAATCTATTGTTTGGTTGGAATATTTATCTCCATTAAAACCAGAAAGGGCTCAATAACTTGAAAAAAATCAATATTTCATATGACAAAAAGAGGGTGTTTGGTTTACTGTGAGGGTGGTGAGGCACAAAAAGTGGTAAATGCTTCATCCTTGGCAGTGTTTGAAGCCAGGTAGCACAGAGACCTGGGAGACATGGATTAGTGTAAGCCTTCCCTGTCCATGGCAGGGGGGTTGGCACCAGATAAGTCTTTTCCAACCCTACAGTTCTATGATATTAGTTGGACTGGCAGAGTTTTCAAAAAGAAAAAGGAGAAGGTGTGGTAGTTTGACACAAAATAACTATTTCCTACAGGTATTTTGGGAAAATATTTAGTATTAAACAAATTTTTTTCCTAATTTATGTTAGATACTACTTTCATTGCCAGATCATAGTGTTGAAATCAGAATATTTTCTTTCACATTTTAAAAATACTGATAGATTAAGCCAAACATAACTAAAATTGTCCTTAATATTCTTCTCCTCAGCTCTCTCAGTAAGTATTCTGCCTCTGCTACTCAAGGATGAATGTTATTGTTAATGAAGTAAATGTACAAGCAATTGTATCAGAATAAATTGAAAAAATATAATGAAATCTGTCCAGTGTGGAAACCTTGCTGTACCTTTTCTGGCAAATCTTATTTCATTATGGACTTAATGTTCAACTCCAGGCAGCTATAAACAATCACCAATTCACCACTGTAGTAGTAAATTCCTCCTCATGAGTCCTTTTAATTCCATTTCCTCTGCTCTAAGAACTTAACTGCCTGAAAACCCAAGCAGGTACTTCTCCTTCCACTTTTACTGCTAGGATAGCGAGGGCTCTTTCTTTCAGTTGACAAATGACAGCTCTGCTTTTCCCTCACCAAAGTAAGGTCATACCAGTGACCCAGCCACGCAGGTTACAATCCTGTCCTAAGAGGCAGGAGTCCAGCATCTTCCAGTTGCATACCTAGGCAAAAGCTGGGCATGCTCATAGTCCCTGGTCCCCGTGGTTGTCATTGGAGGATCATCTTTTGCAACCACAGGTGCAAAAAAGAGATTTCATTGTGCTCTACCAGTTCTTTTGGAGAGAGGCCAGGACTGCAAAATGAACTGGGGAAATACACTAGCAAAGAGTTCACCAGCAATCACAGGCTTTGGAGTTGGTCAATGCATTCATTTATGTATTTTAGTTTTATAATTTCAAGACAGCATTTGAAATTCCAGCCAAGTATGCCTACATGCAATTGTTTCAGACATTTACAAGGTGACCGGAATATTTCTTTCTGGTTGCAGTGTAAGAGAAGAAGGCTATAGGAGCACCAGCCAGTATTATTATTCAGAACTGAAAAGTTCACCACAAATTGTTCACAAGAGCAGGTGCTTAACAAGATTTTAGGGGGACAGGTCCTCACATGTAAGCTTGAGCAAAAGCTTTCACCTCAACAACACAGGCTGAGACTTGACCTGGGACTGTACAGCTACTGTACGATATAGAGTAATATACAGTTATTCCCAAGAGAAGCTGTCACGGGGCTTGGAGACACACTGTACCACTGTGTGACAATAATTTATTCAGCTGTTGCCTGAGTTCATGTCCTGTTCTTTTCTGAGTACTGCTGATACTAACTGCTTTGGGTTTTTGTCTGGAAAAAGACAAAGGATCATTTATAGTTAACTACTAATGGAAATGAACATTGTGAAACCATTAAATTAATTGCTGAATCTATACATTTCACTTCACAGATTTCAACAGCACTCTCGTTTGAAACTACCATGAGCTATGTAAGAATTTGTAGCTATCATCAACAGATCTTATTCCTACATAAAAAGCAGAACTATTTCCCATTATGATTTCCTCCTGGAAATACTCCCTGCAGGAAGATAAACATATGGTAAATGTGAAAAAGTTAATTGGCTATATATTGGCTGTAAAAGTTAATTAGCTGCATAACGTTCCATATATTGGTATTTTAACAATTTACCTTCAGATGTCAAAACTGGTCCTTTCATTTTCCTGGGTCTGTTACCTCAAAATAAGCTTTCAAAAAAATTTGATGCAATAAACATCTTTCTGTCCAGATACTGTGGGCACCTTACAGAGAAGTGTTATACTCTTTTGTTAGTCATCAGAGTGAAAAGAAGTGCATCCTTGGGGTTCTTGCCATATGAATTTGTGAATTGCCAGTCAAAAGCTAACCTGTGGACTCAAAAGAAGTTTTCAGCCAAATCAGCTCCCTGAATCAACTCACTGTCTGGACACAGAAGCACAAAGTCTCAAGAAAAGAGGTAGGAAGATAGTGTCAGGCATGATTTGTGTGGCCTCAACCTGCCAAGAAATTATAGTCTAATCCTCCTCATACCCTGTTGCTACGACTAGTCTACTTCTTAGCTTCCTGCACTCAAGTCTAAGTTTGTCTCATATTAAGGCTTTGAGCAAGCTTCAAAACATGGTGTGTGTGGGAAAGAGGGGAGTTTGAGCTCCAAAGACCTATTAGGACAGTACATCGAGGACCTAACCATGTACAGACACCTGGCAATGGCCATAGCCACGCTGTATTTCTACATTTCTTACACTGCCTACAGATGCAACGTGTGGCTAATGCCAGGCAGAAAACCAGACACGCTTCTTCATTAGAGGCACAGTAGGACAAACCAGAATTTTTAATTCCTTGGTAGCTGAACAAAATCTGTCCACATTACTGTGCCCTGTCATAGCTCTGATGTTATGCTCCTGGGAAGAGCTGCTTTTGTAGAAAGATGCAGTTTCTACTGGAAATATCAGATAGTTGAGAATCAGGCGTCATATCAGCTAACACTAGGCTTTTTAATGGGGTTAGGCCCTACCATTCTCCTGAGTCTGAACTGTGCTATGAGGTCGGAATTTTGAAGTTTGGTACCACGCTTAATATGCCACTGGTCAAAACTCTGGGCACTGCTAAGAAACAGCGTCAAGACAGAACTCAAGACCTGAACCCCTGAGCACCCACAGTGATTATATTTTAACTTACTCTTTCATGCCTGTTATGGACTCCTCCAGCTAGCTGTTCCCAAGGCAAAGCTACTGTAGAGACAGATAGAACCAATCAGTGTGCAGGCAAGACATCACTCGGCTTTGAGGTCCTCTTTATTATAATAGCATAATAATCACTTGTTTCTCTTTTACTTGTCAGAGACTTTGGACCTGCCGGTGAAACCACTGAAATCTTGAGCTAGCAAGAATTAGAAAGCCTTGAGGAATCCTGTTAAAATTAGGAAGTTTCTTTACTTCTCTCTTTTGAGGAAATGAAAACTAGAAAGGGGACAGCCATTAAAAAATTAAATAATTTTTGCATTTACAGAGGGTTTATTTATGCAAGAACCTTACAGTACTTATGAATTTAATGTACTCATGAAACTTCCTTGTTGAAGTTCACTTTTCCAGGTGGCTAAGGGTTTAGAATACACCTAGCTTGTCAGTGGCAGAATATGTGCTAGATCACCAAAGACATTCTCCCTGATGCCAGATG
Source organism: Amazona ochrocephala (assembly GCA_039720435.1). Taxonomy (NCBI): domain Eukaryota; kingdom Metazoa; phylum Chordata; class Aves; order Psittaciformes; family Psittacidae; genus Amazona; species Amazona ochrocephala. Next base: position 53,942,863 of record CM077877.1, read on the forward strand.
ACTAATCAGAAAGGAAAAAAAAAAACACTGGATGACAAAAATTCTTAATTCAGACTGTGTTTTTAATTTTCATTAAAGCTGGAGCTACATTTGTAATAAAATTTGTAATATTCAGTAGAAATTCCCCTCATGTCTTCAATTCTTCTCCAGCTTCACATGTATGATCACATTTACTATTGATACATTTTCTGTTGTTACTTTTCAAATAAAGACATCCTTCCATCAGAATCTGAACACTCAAAGAATTATAATCTTTTCCTTTTTATTAGATGTCTTAGTTGTCATAAAACTGAGGAAAAAAAAAACTGTCAGTAAATGCCTAACAATGACTAACCATGTCTTCTCACTACTGCCCTAGTCTGACTTAACTGGCTAGAAAGTCCATGATGAATGTTTTTTGTTCAGATTTTAATTCCTTCTTTCTATGCAGATTATTCCCCCAAAAAATAGAATTTTCTAAAGCATTTTAGCTCTGTTTATTTCTGCATATTAGAAACAATTCTCCTTGGATTTTATATGCAATTCCAGTAAGCTTTCGATTCAGAATTTACACAGCCCAGAAAATCTGTCTTTTTACTGCTCCACTGGCAAAATTGGCGTAGCGTAAAATGATTCTGTGATGGTCAAACGAAGCATTGACCTCTTTGTTCAATGTGCATTTGACATGAGTCTGAGGTGTTAAACTAGAAACAGTTCAGCAAAAAAACAAATCTGGACCAACTTCAAGAAAAAACTCATGCATCTTAAGTCAGTATAAAGCAAATTTTAAATACCCAGGTGCAAAACTAACAGATGGCCATCTCTACAAACACTTACAGCTGGGTACTTCTTTGTCTGCATCAGACTATTTCACTATCAAATTGCTTTGCAGCGGCAGCACTTTAGATCTCTGCAAGCCTTATTAAGTAGGTATGCTCTAAACACATTTGGCCTTACTAAAGGCAAATTATTTTCTTTTTAAAATACTGAAGATGAATACATCCACTATCTTATCAAACAGATGTGGGTGATCTAGATTCTTGTCCCTTCTCTGGCTAAGGAACCATAAATCCACATCTAAAAGCTACTATTAGAGCAACAAACTAGTTTTCTTTCTATGCAATGAAGCTGTGGCAGCATGTGTTGAAGAATATTAAGTTCCAGAGGCCAGAAAACAAGTTAATCAATGTGCCCACAGGGAGATGGTGCTCCGATTTCATTCTAGTTGAGCTGAGAATAGGATCCAGGCTTTTCATTTTGTTGTTGAATGCTTTATTAATTTGTAAACAAGTCCAGAAAAGTGGAAAGTATGTCATTCTGTTCTCTTGATTCTACATAAGCTCACTTTAGTTTTTCAGTGTAGAGTCACATACGTGGTTTCCAGTAACTGGATCCTAAGTAGCAAAAGTGTTTGTGTTGGGTTTATTTAATTTTAGATTTGTAAGAAACCAGTAATTCTAAAAGAATTGGGATTTCAGGTATCGGGTAGCCATTGAGCCTGCCACTGCATTAAATATTGAATTTTAGGTTTTTTTCCTCTAACAAGCAGACTTTCTCCTTTGACTATATTAGGATTCCCCTTCTTAGTTCTTCTCTGGCAGAGGAGAGAATTTGCCTTCATGGGGTTTGGCCTCTGTCATTTCTGGGAATGATGAATTCAACACATATTCAGTGGTAATGCAGTACCTGAAGGCATGACTAATAGTCTTTCTGAATAAAAGGGAACTTCCCTTTAGCCTGTCTGCACTGCGTTCAGGTGACAAAAAGAGGGACAAAAGGATCAAAACTCTAACATGCCCAGGGAGGGCGTCTGCTTCGCTCTCCTGACACAGGGTCTGCTAACAGAGCCTAGTTAGGACCTTCACAAAATGCTGATTTAGAGAACAACAGCCCCAAAGCAAGCCCTTATACTCCTAGCATGTACAGAATACTGTATGTAAACACCAAATCCATCACTTTGAGTATAAGCGGCTTACCCTACAGATGGGTTGAGACAACCTACTTGTCACTTTGAATCACTCTTCACAAATCCCCCTGGAGGAGTCTCCAACATGCTGAAAGCTGCCCACAGGGTTTAGGTATCCTGTATTCGTATGTCTCAGTGTTCTCCTGAAGAACCAGTGGCTGGTTCTATCCTTCTGGTGAGTAATATGAAAGGTCTTGCAGGTATGCCAAATGAATCTGATCATCTTCAGCACAAAGGAACACTCACTTTCGTCAGCCTAGATGAGGTTCTCAAATATGATTGTACTAATCTATGACCTACATCAAGGACAGAAGAGAATCTTTTTAATGGTTCATATATGTTGTTAGATTTTTCTCATTCTCTCTGCAGCTGGTACTCATTTACAGAGGACAGCTGAGCCTCATTAACAAATCAGGAAGGCAAAGCAGGTCACCTCAAGTCTATCTAACAAGCCCACTATCAAAAATGATAAAGGATACTGGGCTGGGCTATAAGAAAGGAGGATACAGATTGCAAATGTTGCTTGAAGAGGCTTGAAGCTGTGCTATGAAGGAGCTATTAGTGGACATTTGTGTGCTGTTAGTTTTCCTGGAACATAGCTGAAGTTTGTAACATTAGGCGCAGCTGGACTAGTGCTTGGAGACTTTGAAACTGTGAACTTAAGAAAGCTGCCAGTGGACTCTGGGTCTGCTATTTCTTTTCTTGCCAGTAAGTCTAACATAGCTACTGATCCTTGCTGGTTTTATTATTATGGATAAATATGATTGTATTGTAACTGCAGTGTATTTGGCTTTGCCGTCTTTCCAAACTGGAAGCTGATCTTTTCCTGTTTAATATCTTTTTGCTGTTAATGCTTCTATATGCAATGTGTGTTGGACAATAAAACCACACAGTACTTCAGCTACGGAAAAGCAGCCAAATGGACTCTTCCAAGTCATCCAGATGTAAATCATACAATGACTTATATTTATACTGATAAACACTTGCAACATTATTAAGTCTGAGAACTTTAGGTCCTGATGTATCATTATTTTCCACATTGTCTTTCTAACTCCTGTTTTGTTATTTTATTGGTAGACACTAGTGAAATGGTCAGCCGCATTGAACCAAAGTTCCTAACACAAACCATAATCACTCAAAGAAAAACGTTTAGATTGAATTCTCTTTTTTCTTGTCATTTTGTTTATCACATCCTTCAAAGCAGCCACATTTTCCAAAGACATGTAAATATAATGGCAGTCATGTTGATCCGCTGTTCCAAGTGCTTAAATCCCACAATCATTCTAAGCAACATGTTTAATAGGAACAGATCTCTGCCACTTCCTGATTTGATTTGTAGGCAGGTAGTCTGGGATTCTTTTCAGTTCAAGGTGAAAAAACAATCTGAAATATTGACATTTCATGGATGTCTAAATAAAACTCTAGTTCTAAAAAAAGAATGTGCAGATGCGGACTGCCCAAAAATGCAAGAAAAATCATGATTACAATTCTTGTTAACTTGGCAAACCAGAAATAAGGCACTCAAGCTAAATTTTTTTATGTTTTAGGTAGGGGTAAAAAATCAATGCATTTCTGTAAGTAGCAAAAACTCAGAACTAAGTCCTTTTCCAGAGTTAAGGAAAATGGAAAACTGAAATAAGGAGTAGCTTATCATAGACACATACTTGCTTTGATATTTTTTTATTTTACTGTGATACACAACTTTTCTACTCCATTTTAAACCTGCCGACCTCCAAAGCTCACAGAATTATTACAGCAGACTAATTGTTTTATGTGCGTCTTCTGAAGCAATTTTTTGGACAAGGAAGTGGTATCCACTGAAACTAGGGATGGTTTTGGAAACAACACTGTCAGACATAGAAAGGAACAACTTCATTGTTGGCAGAGTGGTTTATCTTTCCCTCTGTACATAGGTAAGTGAAAAACTCTTCTATTTGCTCATAGAAAAATCAAAACAAAATTTCTAGTGCACATCTGCAAGGTCATGCGTCTGAAATGAAGAAGATCAAGCTCTATCTTGTACTGTTCTTCTTCAGGGTTTTGGCAGTTCTGAGAGTCAAGATCAACAATTTTTCCAAGAATACAAAACTGATACTGGAACTCAGAGTGAATTTTGCAAGTAATTAGGCACATTGCTGATGCAAGTTTGGGTAGCACATTGATTGCTCATCTTTTTTCTTACACTTTCTTTTTTTTATGCTGAATCTTTTTCCAGCTCTTTCAAATTATGATGTGATGTATTTACTCCTATATATATATATATATATATATATTTTCTTTTTCTTGTAAATAAGGAGTTTATAAAGTTTTTTTTGAAGGTCAATCTTATGGTCATTTTATATTTCAATAAAATATCTTAATTTTGAGGTTTTGATCCAAGTCTTCAAAGGAATCACAATTTCAAAGTACTGATTTTTTGTAGTTTCTGAAGGGTAGTCTGCTTCTGGGAAGCTTAAGATGCAGCAACCAAAATCTTAACTATTAATTTTTATGCGTGTCTTAAATTTTGTAAAGATTAAAGTATTATCTCCTAGTTTTTCTTCACTTCCAACTTGCCAAAGGCAATGCATGCATGAGTAAACAAGCCTGACAAACTTCTGTGAATATTTCCTGGTAATACACTTGTTTTGTTAAGCCAGGGAATTAATTCAATATAGCTATTTTTTCATTATTTCCTTCAGGAAGGAAGATATTGCTACAACCTGAACTCAGAGTTCTGATGAGTCTTTACAGTCTGCTCTAAATACTGGGTTTATTTTATCCAAAAAGCAAACTGTTCTCCACCCTTCTTAAGATGGGTTTCGTTAAAGAACTTGCATTGATTGAACATCAAGTCCAACTCTGAGGAAATTTAAGATTTAAGGTGACATTATTTTTCTGTGTATACTTTTTCTGCACACTACAGAAGAAAACCAGAATTTTTTCTCCTTTTTTTTAACATAAAGTCAATGTTTTTAATGAGGTTTTCTGCTTTTGCAAGGTAGAATCAGGCTAATCATTTAGCTGAAGATTAATTTATAATCTGGTTATGTTCAGTTTGCATATTTGGATACTATTTGCATAAACGATGCAGCTACTATTATTGGCTTTCCCCAAAAGATTACAAAAATACTAATTAATCTAATTTACATGACAATAAAGATAGTTACCTGAGTTCATTTTCTGTTATTTGTTTATAGAATCATAGAATAGTTAGGGTTGGAAAGGACCTTAAAATCATCTAGTTTCAACCCCCTGCCATTCCCAGGGACACCTCACACTAAACCATGCCACCCAAGGCTATGTCCAACCTGGCCTTGGACACCGCTAGCGATGGAGCATTCACAGCTTCCTTGGGCAACCCATTCCGGTGCCTCACCACCCTTACAGTAAAGAATTTCTTCCTTACATCCAATCTAAACTCCCATTTTTTGCATAATAAAGTGTTTTTCTTTTAAATATTCAAGCTGCACTCTTATAGAACGGTGTTCCTATAAATATTTTTTGAAGTTTTCAAAGATAGGGCTGAGTTTCCTCAAAATGGATTATTCTGTGATTATTTTCTCTGGATGTTAACTGATATCATGCATGCATTCAGCTGAAAATGAAATCTTGGATTCCTGAGCACTCTTAGCAGTATAAATAGCCTCCTCTTTAGTCTTATGTTGTCACATGCATGCTCATAAATGAGGAATTTCTGGAACAGGTTAACCCCATTGTTATGCTTGCCTTTGAACACCGAAAATTTTTTTTTTTTTTTTAATTTTGTGGTTTCTGGATATCTCTATATACATGTTTTCTTCTCAAAAAAGGAGTATGGGAGTGAAAAAACATTTGCTTAGTTGGCTGGCTAGCAAGGTTCAACAGCTTTTAAGGCCCTAGATAACTGACAGGTACATCCTTCTCATTCTGCATCGTTGTAGTTAGTGAGCTGAAGGGTTTTGGAGAGAGTGAAAACAAAAAGATCATACCCGAAGAATTGCTTCTCCCACCACCAGCAATAATATCCCTGAGTTTTATCCTTAGGAGACAGGCATGGAAAAAAAAAAAAAATATATATATATAATTTACAATTGTCAAACATTAGAACAGAAAAGTTTGGGGATTTTTTTCAGAGGGTATAATGTGTCAATAAAAAGAGAATAACAGCATACTTACTGTACTCTGCTATTGGCATCCAAATTGAAGGGAGGGTGGCAAGGACAGAATTTCCAAAGACTGGCTGTGAGTAATTACTTAGTAATAAATGTGGGCATAAATTCTTATGACTCGATTCTTCTGCTATCTGTGGTATGACTTTTTTCCATGTGGTACACAGATCACATTGTCTCGTGGGCTTAAGGGATGATTCACTAGAAGTGCAACAGTTGCACAGAAGCTACCTGCTTGCAGTACTATTTTATCGTGGTATCAGCTACCCATCTCTTGGTGTCAGGTTTTCTTTTTTTTCTTGCCAGGACTAAATATCACAGTTCCCATACTTCTGGGTCAGACCTTGTGTACCGTCTTTTGTACGAATGGTTACTGTGATGGCCTGGGTTTGGTACCTGGGATTCTGCAAGGATGCTGGAGCAGACTGATGAGGCAATTTTCCTAATGCTAGTAGAAAAAAAGTTTCCTAAGGATGTGAAAAGAAGGAAAAAGCTTACAATATCAAATTACATAGCTGTCTTAACTTTCCTTAAAAGTGAATTTATTTCTTCAGACACTATTCTTGTTTGCCCAAACTAGTTCATGTGGTTTTCTGGGCAATTAAGGGTAAATCTCCTTACATTTGCAGTACCATGGCATTTCAGCCTCAGTCCCTCAGAGATGCTGCACTCTTCTACATGTTCCCTTTCCCCAAAAAAGAAAGATTTGCACCAAATCTTCCCAGACTCTATCCTCTTGCTGACATTTTTTTGGAAAGAAGGTGAGGAAATTGGTTTTCAGCAGGAGCAGGTCATGCTGCATTATTTTTGATGCACTAATGTACAAAGTGATTGGCGGTGATGGAAGAATGATTAGCTTTTGGCAATTATGTTGCAAATGAACTGAATTTCTAGTTAATAATTTTTCTTGTCTTCTCAATTACTATCAATTTTTTCATTTACTTTTATGTTGAATAAAAACAGCTAAAATTACTTTGTTTTAGAATAAATATAGATTGTTGTATTAGAATAAAAGTGCAGCAAGGATTTGACACATTTTAGTATTCATTTTATTTTTAAGCAATGCTTTTTCATGCAACAGATGTATTTTAACATTCCTGTGCTGTACAAAGACTTATCTCTGAAATGTTATCTCAGCTTGCTTATTGGTCTGCCAATTTTTTTTCTTGTTTTAAGTGTCTCTGTGAAGTCTCAGCCTGCACTACATGAAAAAGTCACAGGATATGAAGCCAAAACTTTCATAAAATATGAAGATGAATAATATATTGTCAAATACTAACAGGGCAGAATAAGATTCAGCATCAATAAGATTCATTTTTTCCTGTTCTTTATAACCATAATTTTAGTCATGCTTTAATTTATAAGAAGTTTCAGGTTTTGTGGTTTTTAGTTTTTAGCATTCTATGCTAACATGAAAGAGCCAAAAGAACAAAACCTACATTTATCACAATTTTAAAATGGTATTATTTAAAAAAAACAGAAAAAACACCATGGCCCCTTGGAGGAACTACAAATGTTGTAGTCAGAGTTCTGGGGCTTTTTTAATGCTAAGTAACAATGCTTTCACAGATTTGTCTTGAGACTTAATGGTGCTTCAGGATAGTACAGAGCAGCATAATAACCAAGGCAGGCCAGACCTTCAGTCTGCTCTCTAAAACTCTCCCTGACAATCCTGATGTTGTCAGATATTCCTGGGAACTTGTCATCATCCATGTCAGCTGGGCAGCAAATGCACTCAAGGATGGATATACATTATGCTAGCAAATAATGCTCTGCTTTTGAATGTGAACAGTGCAGTCATGAGTGTCCCTGAACAGCAGCTGCAAAGAGAATGACTAGAAGGGTTTGAGATGCTGAAATTCCCAGGCATGAAACAGGAAGGAAAGCCAGACTAAATACTTACAGTCCTTGAATGAGAAGTATGGTCAAAACTAGTAAAGCAAAACTGACAATGTTAATTTTACATTTTAAACTGCCTTAATTTCCATTTATTTAAAAGCAGAAAAAAGAACAAGTGAGAAAAGCTCTGAAAATTTCAGATTCAAATGAATTGCATAAAACTTAAAGATTGCTTAGACCATGAGAAATAAGGAATGTGTAAGCGTTTAAAAAATATCTGTAAGGTACTCTTTTAAGAGAAAAAGAGACCAGAAACACTGATCGCTTTATCAATAGCCTTCTAGTCTTAAAAATGAGGCATCCATTAGTGCCTCGTTTACTGATTTCAGTATGATAAATTCATGCACACAATGTGTGACTTGAACACATACACTTGCTTGGAAACTAGGCAGGAAAGATGCTGTCAACTGCTGTTATTTCATACAACTTGGTATACGCTGAGGTGGCTGCAAATTCAGCAACTGGAGTGAACTTAATCGCAAAAGCATTGGGGTGTTGATTTACAAAGTTTGAGAGGTGTTACTTGGCATAATTCGATAATTTAATATTGATTTCATAATGTATGTTTGCAGTTGTAAGCATGAAAAACATGTCTCTCCGTTCCATGTCTCTCCACACCTGTCCCAGTGAAAAATCAAGTTTACTCACTACAGACCCTATGTATTTTTACAGAATATGTATTGTGCAAGTAGGTCACTGATAACCTCAAACTTTGTGGTGTTTGAACGTTGTTGTATGAACATCAAATGGAATTTCATTTGAAGGTATGCAATTTGGTAAAGGGGTTTAGAAAAAGTTCTGAAATTATACCAAACTGTTGTGCTGTGCTGCATCCTTTCTTATACTCCCTCTCTATTAGTGAAATAAAACTCAAATGGTCAGCATGGTAATTATCTGAATTAGCTACATTAAATTATTTGAATCAGCTAATACTGAATTTCTGTTAAACTAATTTATAACTTCACCTACCAGTTTTTATTAAGGTCAGCTCATATTTTTCAGTGTTACTTGATTAGTACTTTATCTCCCAGTTAGTAAACCAACTCTGAACTGTTAGGAAAAGGAAGTATTTCAGAGTATTCTGGTTATATCTTTTAAATCCCTCCTGGTCTGTTTAACTGAATTCACAACGTATTTTATGTCAACAACTGACAGTCTTTACAACCTCACAATACAGTCAAGGATAACAAGTGGCATGGATATAAAGTAAATTGATTTGAAATATTGTTCTGTTATGGCAAGAATGAGTTATTGGTGTTTCTGTCAAGGGCTTTCTTTTGTGTGTTGTCATAGAATCACAGAGTAGTTAGGATTGTAAAGGACCTTAAGATTATCTAGTTCCAACCCCCTGCCATGGGCAGGAACACCTCACGCTAAACCATGTCACCCAAGACTGTTCAGCCTGGCTTTAAACACTGCCAGGGATGGAGCATTTACCATTTCTTTGAGCAACCCATTCCAGTGCCCCACCACCCTCACAGTGAAGCACTTCTTGTTGTATCTAACCTGAACCTCCCCTGTTTAAGTTTGAACTTGTTATCCCTTGTCCTGTCACTGCAGTCCCTAATGAAGAGTCCCTCTCTGCCATCCTCGGCGCCCTTGAGATACTGGAAGGCTGCTATGAGGTCTCCACAAGGCCTTTTCTTCTATAGGCTGAAGAGTCCCAGTTTTCTTATCCTGTCTTATGCTACTGATACATTTTTACACTGCATACTGCCTAGTGAGTTGTTTTCTGATATTATTATTGCTGATTAAAACATAGCAAGGGCTGAATTAAAAATTTATCATGTCAGTCTGGCTCTGGTGAGCAAATAGTCTTTGTTGGGTTTGTTGTACTGACATCAGAATGGTAAGAATAGGATAAAGGAATTCCAGTCTCCAAGTGTAAGGAATATAGTCTGAGGGAAGTGTGGGCTCAAGAAGTAGAGAATCTGAGGCTGACTGAATGGCTTGAATTTGTATCTTGTCTGTAGACAAAGGGGAAATGGTACTGCTGAGGGTAATGAGGAGTAGGTGTGGAAAGATATATATTAAGTTTTCTGATTTGGGATTATAGATCACTCTTAAAGAAACCTTTCCTATAGTTTTTTAATACAGTGATTGCACTGTATTAACACTGTGACTATAATACAGTGATTACGCTTCTGTTCAGCTACTGAATCTCTTTGTATTATGTTCAAGGAGCTGATTAATCTGATGAAATCAGAAGACTTGGGCGGGGAGGAGATTCAGAGCAGCCCTGCGGAGAAGGACTTGGGGGTGTGGGTTGATGAAAAAATGAACATGAGCCGGCAGTGTGCGCTTGCAGCCCAGAAAGCCAATCATATCCTGGGCTGCATCAAAAGCAGCGTGACTAGCAGGTCGAGGGAGGTGATCCTGCCCCTTTACTCTGCTCTCGTGAGACCTCACTTGGAGTATTGTGTGCAGTTCTGGTGTCCTCAACATAAAAAGGACATGGAACTGTTAGAACAAGTGCAGAGGAGGGCCACGAATATGATCAGGGGACTGGAGCACCTCTCGTATGAAGATAGGCTGAGAAAGTTGGGGCTGTTCAGCCTGGAGAAGAGAAGGCTGCGTGGAGACCTCATAGCAGCCTTCCAATACCTGAAGGGGGCCTATAGGGATGCTGTGGAGGGACTCTTCATTAGGGACTGTGGTGAGAGGAAAAGGGGTAATGGGTTTAAACTTAAACAGGGGAGGTTTAGATTGGATCTGAGGAAGAAATTCTTTACTGTGAGGGTGGTGAGGCCCTGGAATGGGTTTCCCCGGGGAAGTTGTGAATGCTTCATCCCTGGTGGCGTTCAAGGTGGGGTTGGACATAGCCTTGGATGGCATGGTTTAGTGGGAGGTGTCCCTGCCCATGGCAGGGGGGTTGGAACTCAATGATCTTGAGGTCCTTTCCAGCCCTAACTATTGGTTCTATGGTTCTATGGTTCTATGACTTCACTGCCAGGTGGTAGATACATCAGGTGAAGAGAATGGGTTGACATTCAATCTGATAAATCACATGTATACGATGAGTTATGTTTTCTGCGTGCAAATACGACTACTAGATTCATCAACAGTTTCTTCGCAGCTGTTACATGCAAACAAATGCTTAAAAATAGGATACACACTTAATATCAAACCCCTGACCCTGTCTTAACCTCATAACTGCATAATATCCCGCCTACTAGTTCAGTCCATAACTTCTATCAGGTTTTTAAACATATGCAACTGATTTAAAGATTTACAAGTGAATTGTAAGGAATTGACCACCTCCCACAGTAAGTTGCTGTGTAAAAGAAAAATCTGTTCCCTCTGTTTTAGATTTGCCTAACTTAATTTCCCTAGCATTGCATCTTTTAATGTCTTTGAGCAATTTATCTGAAATCTTTACTGATAGGGGTATAGGTATACTGTAATTCAACTCTCTCTGAACTTCTTTTAGGTAAACTGAAAAAATTGAGCATCTCGAGTCTCTTATTATGAGAGGTTCATTTCATGTCCCCTCCCAATCCTTTAATGATTCCATAGGCATCCGGATGGGTGAATACCACAACTGCAGATGGTGTTCCAGCCAGAGTAATTTATTTCTGATAACAGCTTCATGGCATAAGATATGTTTGTAAATAGCTGGATCAAGCATTGTCATAAATTACCCTGCATGGTTAGAAAACACAAAAGTTGTTACCAATGTCTGAAAGCTGCAGTTTTGCAGTTCTACTGAAGTCTATTTGTTTCATGCAAAGGGTCCTTTAAATTTGTGTTAGCATACTTTGTATATATTTCCATTTCCTTTTTACATGATGTCTTAGGGTTTGGGTTTTTCTCAATCCAATAAACGTAAGTAGATACAGGAGAGCAGACACAGGGCAGCAAGTATGAGTTTTTTTGGTTAAATGGAAGATATGGAATGATTTTCCTGAAAATAGGAATTTTAATTTATGCTTTTAGAATCATCTTCTTTTCCTGCTCTCTGATTTTTTCAGGGATGACTTAGATCTTTGAATAATGGTGAAAGCAGGAAGAGTGATGCCACTGCAAAATTTGCATACTGTATCTCCTGTATCACAGAGATGGGGTGTAATTTTTGAGGCTTGTTCCTGCATTGGAATTCTAAATGCTTTGTAAGCTGGAATTCAGTATGTTAAACCATCTCCGATAAGTAATAAAATTGAGATGATTAAATACTATGTATTTTTGTTGGCATCTTTGAATAGGTAAATATTTGTCAGTAAAACTCTGTCCTTTTCCAGCATCTGGAGAATTATGCTGTGACTCAAATGGCATTCTACCACCCACAAAATGTTTTTGCTGAGAGTTCACAGAGATTGAGATGATAAAAACATATTCTAGCAATGAATGTGTTAGAGGAACATTTCTATTGCAAGGATGCTAAAAGTTGAATCAAAAGTGCATCTACTTTAAGCACTTTTTTCAAAGAAGATTATACCCATCCTTGTTTTCTGTAAAACTCTAGTAAAGAAAAGGATTTATTCATCCTGTACAGTATTATTGTTGTGGAATGAGTATTCTTTTTCCCATTTTATCCTTTTATCCAAGGTTTTGATAGCTTGTTGCAAATATTCTTTCTATATATTTCAATTGTATTATTAAAATGGATTTTGTTATTACTTTGTCAACATTTCATTTCATCAGCATATTCCTTTGTGAGAAATAGCATCTTCAGGAATTTAAACCAGTTAGTTTTGCAAGAGTTTTTTTTTCTTCCTAAAAAGAGCAGCTAGCTTGGTTTTCTTTAAGTTGGTAAGGATTAAATTTGTACGTTATGGTTTGTGGCATTTACATAGTGTCATATATAGGAAAATCAGAAAAGAGAAAGCACTAATATAATGAGAGGTGGCCCCAGAAGGAATATTAATTCCATATATATTACACTCAGTCTTTTCCTTTCCAAAGTAGCAGATGGGATCACCAATAGTGGGGGCTTCATATTCTGCAGCAGTTTTCAGGTTTATATTTTGTGCAATCTTTTAGCTGAAAATGTCTGGCTTCACTCATCAACTATAATCACTAACATTCTGGATTTGACCTTTTGGAGTCTGAGATGTATTTAGTGGCTAAATAGATAACGTAAAGCGGAAATATATGGGGTCACTGAATAGGTCACTAATGTTTTGTCAACAATTGTTTAAGCTGAGGTCACTGTCTCTCTATTTAGAGACTTCGTAAGCGTCATCTTCCCCTATTGAGCATCATCTCCCCAGTTTCTCTGGAAAGCATCTTGCAAAATTCTCTGGTGCTAATACGTTGTCCAAGATTCCCTAGGTGCTAAACTAATACCTGCATTAATATGTCCCTAGTACAAGTCTGATGGTTATTTTTTGCTAAGAATATTTTTACAGTGATCACTCCGGGAGAGATAGAGTCTGATTAACATTGGGCACCTTTGCTAGCTGTATCTTTAATCACAAGCTCTGCAATATACAGAGAAATTAAATCAATAAAATCACTGATACATTGAAGAAATATAGATGGGGACTAAAAGTCTGGTGATAAAATCTGGTGATTATTTGCCCACAAGACTTTAAGCTGTTATTGTCTTCACCTGTAACACAGCCTGGCAGAACTTGGTGGCCAGTTGTTAATAAATAAGCAAGTGAAAAAAACACTGGAGAAGTTCCTTTCAGGTATGTTTCTTAAAACCTACCTTGATTTTCTTGGCAATTTTTTTTTTTTTATTTGAGACCTTTATTATGTGGTTATTTGGTAGAAAAATCAATTATGTATGTTAATTTGAAGTGTGCATCATTCCCAATTACAATTTTATTGTAACTTAACTTCCACGTAACCACATAACTGAAAGTATTTCTAGAAGGTTTTTCATATTTCTTCATGTTTTTCATATTTTCATTTTTAAAAATGTTCACAATTTTATTTTGCTTTCCAATTAATAAAGTTGTTATTACTCTGACTGCTACAGTACCTAACCTTTTTTGTAAAACCACAATCCAAATCCCGGATGCTAAGTAAAGTCCTTAAGCACAGATTTTCCTTTTATTTTTTTTTTGCCCTTTGTTTTCTGGGAGGAAAAAAACACAAGCCCTAAACAGCAACAACAAAATCAAACAAAGCTCCCAAATATAAAATGGGGTAAATGAAATTTTGTGTTACAACTCTCTTGTTCCTTTTTGCAGGAGTTGAATGCAACTGTCAAGGATTTTCAGGGAAAGAAAAAGGAAATTCATCTGAAGCTTGACATCTTTATTAGTCATAAATTTAGTAATAAATCTTTCTATGTAACAAATGCTTAAACTCGGGTTATAATGCAAAGTATATGTGAATCATATATAGAATATATGTTTGAAGATTCTAAACCTAAAGCATCATTTTAAACAAGTAAGTTTATTGCTTAAATCTCCTTTCAAAGCAAAGAAATGGCACCATTGCTCTTGACGGCTAGGGAACAGCTCCAATATTTTTCTTGATTTTTTTTTTTTCTTTCCAAATAGGGTAAAAGTATGATAAATACGTCTGCTATCCCATAAATTTATGATAAACTGCCATTCTTTTCCAAAAACAATTTATCATTGATAAATTTAAGCTAGCAGCTTCAGCATAAACTTCTTAGGGATGAGTATACCTTCTCTAAAGACATTTAAAGGCCTATTTGCAATATTCAATACCTTGTCATTAATTATCTTTAAAACAATATCCTATTTTAAGGTTCAAAAAACTTACACAATGACTGCAAGTGCAAAGCAGATTTCTTTATGTTATCAGTGCTTACTTCCACATATGCTTAGAAAAATATGAAATAAGTTGTGGTTTTCAAATTCAGATGATCTGCCACTTTTGTAAGAGCACATAAACATATTTCTAGAAGCTTCGCAAAGGTATTTCAGAGCTGAATTCCAGATGACAATGGAGTTAGTGAGTTAAATCTTTCTTACCCACCACAGCAGAAAATGTACACTGCACAGTATTCATCCTACTCTCTTTCACTCCAGTAATCACACTGTATTTCAAAATGCCAGTATAACTTTATTATGAACTGACAAAAATGAGAAGCATCATGTGGTGCACAGATTGCATATGGGGTATGGAAATGTGCTCTTCAGCTAAATATTTGCATGTGCCTTACATGTCCCCTGAGTTAAGATTTAAATTGTTGAGCCTCCTGTTTAATCCTTGCATCTCTGCAAGATGTGTGTGGTTTAGTATTCAAGTGATGTTCAGACTTGTAGATTACAGATATGATTCTGCAAAGCTCTGCCCCAAACTTCCCTGACAAGATTGTATGAAGTTTTTGGCCTGAATGCAGATTAAGTCCTTGGGTAGAAGCACAGAAAAGAATTACTGGGATGCAAACATAACTTCAGGGGCTTCCTGAAGCTGTTGGGATGTAGCACTGGATACTTAGGGCATGACTATTCTTCACTACCAGAAACAAAGGCTGCTTTTTGGACTTATTTGCAAGACTCATCTTTGATAATCTGAAAAACTGCATAGACTTATTTCTAAGCAGCATGTGCAAATTCTAACAGAAAGGAACCTTTTGATGTTTTCATTTGCTTCACGTATTTTATTCTAGTCTGGTTAGGTATCTAGGGTACATTAGACCATTCTGTATCTGTCAGGTCTAGTTGTTACTATTTATTGTTTGGCAGTAAGTTTTTGCATGTTATCAGTTACCTGGGTTGGTTTTTCTGGCTATTAATCTGGAATTTCTCACCATCCGGAGTCACGAGACTCCAGTAAATCTAACCTGAAGTCCAGAAAAAAGGACTCTAGACTTGTCTTATTAGACTATGTGTGTCTAAATGCTACAATTGGCTAGACTATTCAACATTTAGCATACCCATTTAAACATACGCAATCTACATACACCTAACAAGATACAAGCAGGGACAGTATGTGTGAAGAAATCAATCGCAGTAGTTCTACTGAGATCA
The DNA here is from genome assembly GCA_039720435.1 of Amazona ochrocephala. Taxonomy (NCBI): domain Eukaryota; kingdom Metazoa; phylum Chordata; class Aves; order Psittaciformes; family Psittacidae; genus Amazona; species Amazona ochrocephala. The sequence continues at coordinate 53,958,735 of CM077877.1, forward strand.
GAGTAGTTTAATACCTTTTAAAAAAACCCCATGGTTTTGGAAGAACTTTGCTCAATTTTTGAGTTTTGCATTTAATAGTAAGTGCATGATATAGGAAAAGCATTAAGAGAGTGTTTTGTAGCTTTCCACTGGAAAAAAGGGAAATGGGATTCACAAGATGATCTGCATGGTGTATGTGCCAAGATACTAGGCTCACTTAAGTTGACATTAAGATACCTATGGTTTCTAAGAAGGTCTCCAAAGGCACTCTAAGAATAGTGAGTTTTGTCAGATATGAATTTTATAAAAATTTATTGCCATAAGATTTATATATGTTTTAGCTTGAAAGCAAACAGCAGGAAGCCATTTTAGTTAGATAGAAGAACATGCTTATTAAGCAACATAGAAAGGTTATGAGCTAATGTTTATTCTTGATACGTCCAGTTGCTACACGTGCACTGAAAGACAACAGCAGCCAATTAAAACATCCTGGAAGAAAAGAGTACAGAAGACTGCATTCAAGGCATAGACATCTCAGAGCTGTTGCTCTCCTCAGCCTCAAAGATCATCCCAGTTTCAGTCCTCCCAAGCCAGATTCATCGTTCCATTTTGACAAGCAGCAAGAAAGGAGTCCTTGCCATTAATAGTCATGCTCATGACTGCTATAGCTGAGGTCTGTCCTATGGAAGAACAAAGAAAGATGGAGCTTGGTGCCAAGTTATTTTCACAAAACTTTTGCTGTTTTTTTTTCTCAGCATATCACATTGAGGTCACAGAGTCATAGAATAATTTGTTAGAAGGGACCTCAGAAAGTCATCTGGTCCCATCGCTGCTGAAAATAGCAATATTAAAGTGTAAGTACAAGGGTTTTTTTTCTAAAAATCTTGGAGAGCACTACAAATAGGCTTATAAATGACCTTCATGTTCAGCAATCTTCATATACAAAACTCCTACTGGAATTGTAGATAATGCAGAAAAATGCCTTTCTTCCATTTATTCTAAAGGATTTGGTGTCTGACTTGATATTCTAATTCTGCAGAGAAACTTATCTTCAAAGATTTGAGCCTGAAAGTGACTCCCCAGCCACTGATTTCCAACCCCTCTCTTACCTCAGCACCTTCTCTCTTCTACGGAAGGAGAAAGCACAAGCCTGCTGTCTTCGCAAAGACACCAGCCTAAGACTTTGTCAGATAAAAGAAATGTTTTAGTGAATTATCTGTGGCTTGTCAGGTTACGCAAATGGTCTTTCACGGGCTGCCTGGAGGCAGCTGGCCACCTGCCATGTTGCCTTACATGCTCACGGGATCATACATTCATTAGGGATCACTGGGGAACAAGCCGTTTCTAAGGAGTTGGTAGACTGATGGGTCCTCTGTGTACATGCACACCGTTATCTGCTGGGTTCCCACAGTCTCTCTACTATGTTTTATCTGCTTTGGAACTGATTTATTTTTAAAGGTCGTGGTTTTGAAGTTGCTGCAGAGGAAACTGCAAAGAAGTACTTCCAGTGGGAAAAGAAAGTGTCCTGCTTTTTCTTTTTTCCTTTCTTTTTGCAAATAAGCTCCTGCCTTTCCCACTCCTAACACTTTTTTGAAATCCTAACATTAAGACTCTGAGCTTTGAAAAAAAAAAAAAAGAAGAGAAAGATGGCAATATGATTATACTAATGATAATTTTGCTGACAAAGGTAAAAAGTATCAAAGGAAGATACACTGAAGCATCTTGATGAAGGGTTCATGTGGGGGTAATGAAAATAATCTCCAAAGAAAGAGGCATTCTCCTGAAACCTGTGAGCCTGGAAATAAAAATAAAGCATTTGAGCTACTTAACAAATACACATTCTATAATTAAAGCCAGCCACTGTCTAAAGATTGGAGAGAGGCTGAATATGATCCCTAACTTTCACAGAAGTGTTAAAGGTAATGCTGGAAACTACAAAGCAGTGGTGAAGCAGTGCAGGAAAAGCCACTGAATTAACCAAAAAAGAACCAAATAAGGACAGATCAATACCCATATCTGATTTTCCTGTATCAAAATTGTAAATCAACAGAATTCTCTGAACATAGAATCATAGAACAGTAAGGGTTGGAAAGGACCTCAAGATCATCGAGTTCCAACCCCCCTGCCATGGGCAGGGACACCTCCCACTAAACCATGCCATCCAAGGCTATGTCCAACCCCGCCTTGAATGCCGCCAGGGATGAAGCATTCACAACTTCCCTGGGCAACCCATTCCAGGGCCTCACCACCCTCACAGTAAAGAATTTCTTCCTCAGATCCAATCTAAACCTCCCCTGTTTAAGTTTCAACCTGTTACCCCTTGTCCTTTCACCACAGTCCCTAATGAAGAGTCCCTCCCCAGCATCCCTAGAGGCCCCCTTCAGGTATTGGAAAGCTGCTATGAGGTCTCCACGCAGCCTTCTCTTCTCCAGGCTGAACAGCCCCAATTTTCTCAGCCTATCTTCATACGAGAGGTGCTCCAGTCCCCTGATCATCCTCGTGGCCCTCCTCTGCACTTGTTCTAACAGTTCCATGTCCTTTTTATGTTGAGGACACCAGAACTGCACACAATACTGAGTATTGTTAAAAGAATACCGTCCTTTCTCTTGCAATATCTGCAAAAAGTGTCCTGAAGGAAGTGCGGTAAACTTCTCATGAAACAAAACCACCTTTTTTAATGTAAGCTTGGATTTGTGTTTTACTGAACGTGGACATAAGGCTGAAGCAGGCAGGTATTTATCTGAACATAGGTGGATATATATAGCAGAGAGGTTCTGTGAGCTTTCTGCTGCCTGGAAGGAGTGATCCTTTTATTCAATTAAATGTGTGGAATTTAGTGTCCTGAGGATAAGGAAAAAAAAAAAAAAAGCCAAAAAACAACAAACCTAAGACTTTCACATTGATATTAATAAAATCTTGTCAGTTTTGCCATTTAAAGGTCAGAAGGACATAAGCTGCATTGGATCAAACTAGAAAATACTGCTGGGACTGGAAAAAATTCCCTCCCATGGAATACCACTCGGTAGCAAGCCAAGGGGATTTACTGGAAGAGAGGGGTGTGAGAGAGGGAGGGAGGGACTGTGCTTTCTCGTAAAGCAGAACATATTTTAGAAGGAAGATACTGTATTTGTCCAGCCAGTGATCCTGCAGAATATGGTAGTTCCTGCGAACTGCCCTGACTGTGGGAAGTGAAAAAAAGACAGGTTTTGGCGATATCTTTGTAACACTTGCAGAGTGTAGTCGGTAAACTGGGGTTTATGAGGGATTTACAAGGCATGCAAGTTTATAGGGGGCAAATGCACTGCTTCCTGCTGGAGGTCTGAATTCATGGAATGCATTTTCTAAAGTAATTTGTTTTTCCAGACCCAAGGAGATAACCATTTACTTTATATTTAGGGTATCTTCTGTTCTGGCTACGTAAGATCAAAACCAGATTAATAATATAAAATACAAATGGCGATACTGTCTTTGACCAAAGAGTAGACATAGCAGGCTGTTTCTTCCCAGCAGTGTCCCAAAGTACATGCCAATGAAAAGTACAGAAAAGGACAAATTTATAGAGAAAATCTGTCATCTTGAGCAACCGGTTGCTTATGTTGTTCCTGAGCCAGAACTCAACTCTGTGCACTTAGCAATTCTCAGCTAATTTCTTTCCCATTAGCTTGTCTAGTCTCTCCATGAACCCATGTAAATCCGTATTAAACATCCGTGGGAAGGAGACCAAATTATCCATTCTTTTACATTCCATAAAATATTCTGTTGTGATCATTAGGCATGTCATGCCACCCCATGACATCATTCTATTAAAAGAGCCAAGAAAAATTAAATCATACAAATTATGATACCTGAGTTGTATTTTTCCTTTTATCCTCACAATAGGTTTCTTGCCTAGCTTTACCTGACAACATGGCCTGTCTTTTCTCTTAGCTTGCCTGTCCACAGGAATGAATGCACCATTGCAACTTTCTCCCTCACTTTGTTCACTGATATTCCTAAATCATATTTTGTTTTAGGAAACGGAAACACCCAAGAAAGCTGCCAAGGCAAGCATGCCAAGAAACGAAAAGAAAATTTACTTCCCAATAAAATCTCACCTATTATCATTATGAACATTCCAAGTCAAGTATAAAATGTCCTGTATTTTTGCTGAATGTATAAGCTTATGTGACTCGTTAGGCATTGTGAAAATAGACCAGTAAATTACAGCTTTTGCAAATGGAATCATTATAGCTGCAATTTACAAAATACATTGAGCCCTTTGATCTTTGTCAGAGAACATATAATATACTTTTAAACACATTGCTCGGAAATTGCAATTTAAAATCTATAAACCTCACATTCACAGCTTTAATGCATATATTACACTGTACTGCAAATTGATAAGATAGGGATGAAAATTGTCACCAGTGGACATCTGTTGGCTTTTGCGTTACTCAAGGCTATGATCTAAATAAAGCCAGACTTTCTAGTGATTTTTCTACTGCACATGGAATATTTTGAGCTCTGAAATATTGCTACAATATACTATGTGTTTTGGTGTCATATATGCAAGTTTAAAAGTAAGTAATATTTCTCAAAAATACTAATCTACAGTTTAAATGCTGTTGGAAATCAACATTTTTCTTTGTATATCAGGTGATTTTTTGTTTTAATTCTTACTCTCTGATGATAGTAAGATGGTGCAGGAAAACAAAGATAAAAAGATGCTTAGCCATTTTTAGGAATCTTTCAGGTAATCTTCTTGTACAGCTGAGAATCAGAACAGATGTTGCATCTTATCCATGGATTAAATACAGCAGCAGATTCATAAAACTATATCTTTGAAAAATCAACCCAGCCTTGTATATATTCCTTCTTATGAAAAATGGCAATTGCTCTTCAAACATCTAGTAAAATGCCAAAATCCTGCCTGGGCTGAAGACCAGACACTTTGAAGCACAGCACCATAGTGGTACAAAAGAAGCAGTACATAATATTTAAAATGTTATCCCTTGATCAGTGTAAGATCCACACAAATATATAAATAGTCAGATTCAGGAACTTTGCCAACATTTATTCAAGCTTTAAAAATGCTTGAACAATACTCAGTGAAAGTGAACATAAGAACAGAATTTGTCTGTATAGGTGCACTCCAGTCTGATGGTTTCACTGTTTATTGTCATGAAAAGCCATGGTCTTAAAAATAATTTCATTTTTTCCCCCTTTTTTTTGGAACTTGGATTATTTAAAGAAATACAAACTGCATTAATTTTATTTGGTATATTTATTTAGTAGCGAGAATGCTACTGTGGTCCGTTGTTCTTATTAAAAAAGGTCATATTAAATGACGCTACCTTAAAATTTTAGATAGAAGAATATAATTTTTTGAAATTATTATTATGAACAACAGCCCTGGATTGTTTGCTGTAATCCTCACCTAAATGAAGCAATGGTTCTGCCCAGCCTTTGCATACTGTTGCTGTAGAGCCCAGGCATTGCAATCTACCCATTCAGTTGCTATGCATAAACTCCTAGCATTTGTTCACAAAAGGTTTCGTAAAATGAACAGCTAAAATAAAGTGCTGCTATTTGCCCGAAATAGCATAGCCTACGGATTTCAAGAGCAACCACTACTGCTCATAATTAATATGATATCACTGATTACCACTTATAAACCTTTTTTATGGGAGCCTAAGCCTCTGATATTCTGCATAATTGAACATATGGAATCTTAGATTATTTTTTTACCTTCTGTCTCTGAAAATTTTCACAGGAATGAAAGCTGGTTGTATTTCATTATTTTGTGTATTTTGCAGGTCTCCCTTCTTGGCCATGAGTCTGAAAACCTTTTCTAAGAGGACTTTTCTAGCAGCTGTGTTGACAATTCTATTTTTGAGTGCAACTTCAAGAGTGAGATGAGTTCTTCACACCTGTGCCTCTAGAGCTCACCTTTTGGAAAGAACTGGACTTTGCATTAATTTTGCAGCAAATACCATACAGCACAAAGAAAAAATTAAATTTCCCCTTCTAGCATAAAGTGCTAGGATAGCAAGACCAGTTCGTGCTGTGTGAAGGAAGTTTTCTATGAAGGCTCTGAATGTAACAGGGGAAGTTTAGATCAGATATGAGGAAGAAATTCTTTACTGTAAGGGTGGTGAGGCCCTGGAATGGGTTGCCCAGGGAAGTTGTGAATGCTCCATCGCTGGTGGTGTTCAAGGCCAGGTTGGACAGAGCCTTGGGTGGCACGGTTTAGTGGGAGGTGTCCCTGCCCATGGCAGGGGGGTTGGAACTAGGTGATCCTAAGGTCCTTTCCAACCCTAACTCTTCTATGATTCTATGATTCTATAACATGAAAAAGACAGTTTGAAGGGACCTTTGATGCTTCAGCGTATGCCTTCATTGGGCTGGTCTTTGGAAAGCTCTACTGGGACAAAATCATAGCTCAGTTTCAGGGTGCTCACTATACAATTAAGTATTTCTGGACTTCTAAAGAGCCATGTCCACCTGGAGCAGACAATACAGACCTTGAATAAGAACATTTTCTTCATGCAATTTTTTTATACTTGTCCACACAGTTTTACAGAAAAAAGCGCATGTTCAGATTTCCATTTTGGGGCGTACAACCTGGAGTGTGGGTGACTTGTTCTAAGGAGTAGATAATATCAAGGATGTGTTCTATACTCAAAGACTGCATTGGAAAACTGTTTGAGGATGGATCTGCCACTCAGATGAAGGCAGAATACAACCAGCTCTCCCTCTCCCAGAGCTACAGCTTCTACAGTGCTTCAGGGCCTGGGGGTACAGACAGGGGTGAATTGCACAGAAGCAGCCCTCCACCTGCAGAAATAACCAACATATCAGAGGCACTTCACCAACAATAATTCTATTGGACATCTGAGAATCTCACTGATTAGTGCCTCAACCAGTGAAACCTTCTTGCTAGAAATCCATTATATGAAAGCTGCAAATCTACGGAACACATAGATTTAATGGTGAATCCAGAAGTCAGCTTCTTTTTTTTCATAAAGTTGAATTATAGAACATTTTGACATTTGCTAAAGCTTTATTGTCAAGTCAGGTGAAAGATGCTTTTATGTATGCAGTCCTCTTAATACCCGTGACACCAATGAGAGTTTTTTGATAACACCGACAATAAATCATTGTATCTTTCGCTGTAACATCATTTATCCTGTTTCTAATGGGAAATAATTCAAAAACCTAAAAAAAATTGAGCAAAACTTTGTTGTACAATCTCAGTCTCACGCCTATGTGTTACACGTTTTAATGTTTAAAATCCATAACCATATGTTTTCCACCATGTCCTCGAATTGCTCAGAGCTCAAGATGATGGCTGCTTGGCAAATGATGCAGCAAGTCAATATTTATTTTTGCCCTTATTGTTTAGAGATTCCATAGCTCCTTTACTGCATAAAACTGTCTCAGCTGTGCGGGGCAGAGTGTTTCAGTGGCTGGAGGAATTAATGCTGGCTGCTGCTCCACTTTGCATTGATGTCATTATTATGATGGGGTGTGAATGATTACTTTTAACCCAATTTTTAATAGGAGTGTTTGGAAACAAAGGTTAAATATCATTCATCTTCCACATTTTTGGTACAACTTTAGGAAAAAGTTTGCAGAACAATCAATCAGTAAAACTGGATATGAATGAACACCTTCAATTTGGAATAACAGAAAAAAAGCCCGCTTGTGGTAAACTTGGCCAGTAGGTGCATTGCAACATCTTCACTCTAAGCAATCATCTATGTTACTACACTGAATTTGGTTGGTGGAGGGGGCTCTCAAAGAGGGTAAATGATTGACTTTCAGTCTGACTGCCAAGCAGGCAAAAATAGTTTTTTGTTTTCTTTTTTTTAAGCGCTATTATTTCTTTCCACAGAAATGCAAAAGAAGCAAAAAATTCCCTGGTGATTAAAATGTTCCATTTAACTAAAATAAAATGCTTCATTTTGGTGCTTATGCAAATGAATTGAATGTGGGTTTCTTTCTTCAAATTAATGTAGGAAAAGCCAGCCTTTTACCCAGCAGCTTAGAGGTCTGAGCACTCACTAATACACGGCAGCTCAGAACCAAGTCCTTCTCTGCCAGAGAACACTTTAACCTGGAAGACACTAATCTCCATGTCAAGGAGGAGGAAGGAGGAGTTCTTTTCACTGTTTGATTATGCACATTAAATTGTTTCTAATTCAGCAACCAGTGGTCGCTTGTGCCTCCTTCTGAGAGAATAAATTAAAGGGACATTTTCTTATGTTGTGAAACACACAGTTACATGCTTTTTATAAAGTACACCTGAAAGGATGAGTATGATGTGACCACCTCAAATAGCTCAAGAGTGTGGGTTCTGAAACAAGTGAGCTTTTAGCTCGTGTCTATGATACACCTGGCAGAAGGTGTTATGTTTCTAAGGGATTGCTAAAGCCACTGGCTTTGAGTGCGTTCCGACCTGGGCTTTCTTTGGAGCTCTTCCACTTTGTACAAAATTAATTACACATGTACTGAGAAGACACAATGGTTCTCCCACGTGATGAGCAGGAGATTTGTTGAAGCAGTTTAAATACTTGTGTTTAAATATGAGCCCTTGGGAGAGTAAGGCGTCCTTCGACACAGAGGACTACAAATGGCTGTCTGGGCCATTTTCACCTGAGGCAGGATTCAAGGATGGAAATGAGCCTGATGTTCCCACTGCAGGTTTCACAACTTATATAAAGGTTATACCACATTGTCATTGTCTTCTGTAAAAGCGCTGTCATTGGTATTTGCAAAAAATGCAGGGGTGAATAAGCGCCATTTTTCCTAGAAAATTCATGATTTTCTTCAAAAAAATAAAATTCCTTAGGTGCACTCCTGAGTTAATCACAGAATTTTTTCTGCTGTTTTACGATGATTTCTGCACTTCAAATCAGTTTGCTCGTTTTCTCATTTGCATCTTTGAATTTGTGTCAAATTACTTTCCTGTGGGTTAAAGAAATGTTGAAGATGGTTGGATTGTGGGGGAGTCTGTCATGCATGATAATGCTCTGCTTTGACCACAATGCAGAGGACAGTTGGAGCAATCCAGAAGAAATGAGATAGATGTAACATTTGTAACACCCTGTCTTGGGTGAAATGTGCGTATCTTACATACACTGAGATATTACCTACAAACCTGTCAAAACTTTTCCACATACTAAATATAGAGACCTTGCCCAACTTTTCATCAATATGGGGTCACTAACACTATCAGCTTATTATTTGTAGCGGGCTGGTAAGACATAAAGCTCTCTGTGGGTTGCTAAAGCAGTGACTTTACAGAATGATTGAGGTTGGAAGGGACCCCTGGAGGTCATTTAGTCCAACCTCTCTGCTCAAGGAGGGTAGCCTAGAGTGCATTGATCAGGATCGTGTCCAGACTTCCAACCTGTCCTCTGGGAGATGAGGCTGAGTGATAGCACTTCACACTGTTACAGTACCTACTTACCAGCCCCTCAGTTCCCCAAAACTAGTGCTACTGAGGATTGTGGTGCATAATTAGGCCCATTAAGCTTGTGGACTGGGAGAAAGGAAGGAAAGCTCTCTTCCACTAAACCCCCTCCCAAAACTTTGCATTCCATCCTGACCTCACTGGGCTTTGGCATCTGTCCCATAAGACATCTCACCTTAGGAGGAGGTTGGAGTGGCAGGTGCTTAACCCCACCTTTCTGACTAGATTGCAAGATTCTAATAAAATCCACTACTCACCATCCCTTTCTGACCTCCCCCCAGCCCTGCACACCAAGGAGCTTTGCTAGTAAAAGGGAGGACAAGGGCTGCTCACATTCTGCTGTTTTTCAGTTGTGCACACAAGTAGTGTCACAGCATCATCACTTGGCTGGTCAGGAAAAGGTGTGGGAAGAAGGAATGACAATGTGGGAGAGGGAAAATGGTACAGGAGGCAAGAGGAACACACAACATCCAGTGGGACCAGGCTATGTACACTGGCCAGACCCGAAAATAACACTGCAGTTAATGTTACATCATAGCACTACTGACACCTCATAATCTCATTCTAATTTGAATGCACCTTCATGCATTCAGGTTATATCGCTCTATGGCTTCTCACTGATAAGCAAGTCTCCAAGTTGATGATGGTCTTTTATGTCTTCTGCTGACCTTCTCCACTTCGTCTTGGGCCTGACATTTCTCTGTACATTTTTGACAAATACCACAGTTCTCTACAGGACTCATAAAAAGCGCTGCAATCAAGCCTTTGAAACTGTAGCTTTGGATTTTACTATTAAGTACTAAAGAACAGAGTATTTTCTCTCTCCCTAACTGGAGACTGAATTCACCTTGCAGGAATTTTCTCCAGTCCCCCATTTGGTTTTTTGCAGATGCTCCTTTGCAGGAGAGAATTTATGGTTTTGTCCCTTGCTCTTCTCTCCTAAGGTGGCACAAGTTAGCTGGGTCAAGGACTTCCTTTCGTGTTTCCTCCTCATTCTTTGTCTGATGCACAGAAACATCCTTCCTTCTCTCTCTTTTAGACAATGGACTCATCCTCTTTCTATCTTTTCAGTTCGGGTATTTAGGTGCGCAACATAATAATTAATGGGGGAAGAAGGAGAGAAGTATCTACAGGTGCCACTCCAAACCTGGCATCACAAAGAGCAATACCGAAGAAGAGCGTCTTTTTTGACTTCTCGCTAGCAGGCGATCTGTAATGTTTGGGCTAGAAGCAGCTGGATTCCTGATGCGGAGGAAGTTTTCTGGGCTATGGGTGCTTTCCCTTCCTTCATCCAGCAAACAGCGATCCATGCCAGGATTTACTTTCTGCTCCCGCATTTCGGCGATGCAATGTGTAGCACGTTTCTGTGTGTGTGTGCGTGTATGTGTGTGTCCGTGTGCGGTTCTTCCTCGCGGTGTCTGTCTCCAGGATTTCTTCCTGCCTGGCTCAGGAGGCTGCTCCAGCGCTGCGCGGAGCAGAGGTTTCCCCGGATCCCGTAAATACAGGCACACGCACCCAGTGCAGCACACGCACACTCACACACACAGAGGCACGCACAGAGCCGCTGTCCAGTCCATCCCCACGCCGGCTGCTTTCCCCACCACGTCCAGCCTCGCAGAGGCGGCCGGCACAGCTCCGCGGCGGATCGAGGGACTCCGCTCGCAGCAACGCGCCAGCGGGTTCAATCTTCAGCCTACGGCCAGATTTTCACCCCCCTTTTTCCTCTTTTTGCGTTTGGAGAAGGACTCGGGGGGAACGACACGACGAGGCTGCCGCTCTCCTTCCCCCGCCGTGCGCGCCTGTGTGTGGGTGCGCTCCCATCTGCCCCCCGCCTCGCAAAAGTTTGCCTCGGCTGCCGGGGGACTCCCTGGCCGCCTTCTCCTCAGCCAGGGGGCGCGGCGGTGGCGCGGGACTTGGGCGCCGCGCGGGACTTGCGCGCCGCGCCATGCCGGCGGCGCAGGGGGGTGCGCGGCGCTGCGCCCTGGCGGGGCTGCTGCTGCCGGTGCTGCCGGCGCTGCTGCTCCTGCCGCTGCTGCTGCCAGCCGCGGGCGCGGGTGCCGAGAGCAAGGCGCGGAGCTGCGGCGAGGTGCGGCAGGCATACAGCGCTAAGGGCTTTAGCCTGGCCAGCGTGCCCTACCAGGAGATCGCAGGTAAGGGACCGGGCGGAGCGGGGCAGGGGGATGCGGTCCGGGGCTGGGGGAAGCACCCCCTGCGGAAGCGGGGCCATGAATTGCCGCGTTGTTTGCGCCGTGCGGCGCGGCTTGCCCTGGTGACACCCGGGGGCTTCCTGGCGGGGCGTGTGTCCGTGCAAGTAAGTGAGCAAATAAATATAGTCTAAAGGGGTTAAAAAAACAAAATGAGAAAAAAAAATAAGGGCGGTCGGGGTAACGGGACGCGGGCGAACCTTAGCCGCGGTTCTTTTCGCCGGCAGAAACTTCTTGAGAGTTGCGGCCGGGCTGCGAGAGGCGGCGAGCGGTTCCGCAGCGGCTGCTGCCGCCGTGTGCGGGGAATAACTTTGCCCTTTGCTAGCAGGGACTGGGCGTGAGGGAGGCGGCGGCGGCGGCGGCGGCGGCGGAGGGGTTGGGGGGTGAAGGCAGCTCTGCTTCTCGGCCCCACCTCGGCCCCGGGGAGCGGCGCGCCCCTCCGAGGGACAGCCGGGCCGCGCACCCCCGGGCCCGGCAGCTCGTCCCTTGGGGGCGCAGGCGGGCGCCTCCACGGCAGCCCGAGCCGAGCAGAGGTATCGGCTGCTGGGGAAAGGCACCCACGCACACATACATCCCCCCCGCCTTTCCCCGAGTCCCCAGGCAGCCTTTTACCTAGCTATTCTTTCTGCTGAAACATGCCTACAACAGGTTATATTTCAATCTGCCTACGAAGCTGAGGGGGTTGTGGGTTTTTTTGTTGTAATTTTATTTTCCTGCTTTTCCTCACAACCTATCCCTCTCCCATCTTTGGAACTGAATGAATAAAAAGATGTCCAAGGCAGATAACCCTGTAGCAATCGGAGAGCACGACAGAAAGAGATAAACGATATGGAAAGGCATGAGCTTGGGCTGCTTAAATCGGACTGCTGGAGCCCTTCAGAAAGATTTCCGCTTTGCTGCTGGCACTTGCTGTTAGGTTTTGCTGTTTATAAGAGTGAATTAGATGCCCCTTGGTTTGCTTGCTTCCTTTTTAAGGTTGGAAGCAGTAGATTTATCTTCCTTGAGGTGAAATAAAGCCACAGTTACTCACTGTGCAGTGTTTAGCACTTTACATGGGGAGTGATAAATGTGGAAAATCTCAGGACAGCAAAGATGTATTTCACAAAACCATGGGAAAGCTTGTTCCTCGTTGCCAATGCAGAACAGATCAGATCTCTGTGTAGCCACCTTAGTTCCCTCGGACACATAGGTCTGACCCACTGATGAGCTTTGGGGCAAGGCAAGAGAGTAAAGGACCTGTGCGTGTAAGTAACTGTTTCACAGACACCTTTGTCCCTACAGCTCACTGATCTTACTGTGGTCTTTTTAAAAAGATTTCTTTCCAGGTTTCACTTCAGTTACATTAAATCATGAAATCTCTCCTGTCAGCCACAGGGCCTTTGAATATGCAATAATGCTTTCCCTTCTCTCACTGTTACTCCATTGGCTTTGAGGTAGGGTGGCAGTATATGCCCTGTCCCATTTATGTAAAAAAATAAATGATAATTTGCACTGAATTCCAGACTTCCAGTAACTTTGGGTAAACACTTGTTGCTTTCAGCTCATGGAGTTTTACTGTCTTATTTATTTTCTGAATGTACAGTACAAAGTCACCATGCAATTTGTAAGTAAGCACAGCGTAGTGAGTTTCTGTTAATGTGTATCAGTACAAGAAGACTTATGGTACTTAAATATTTAATAGTAAGTAGTTCAATCCCAAATTACTTCTGTTTCCTGCTAAACTTCACTTTCCTGCTAAAGTCATATATACTTTAATGGTTAAGTACATGATTTATGCAGGTATGAGTTATTTTTTCAGAGTTTCCTATTACGAGTTGTTTTCCTTGTGGTTTATTTGCCTCGTTGCTAGTTGGTGTTCTCAACTTCTGAGCAGTACTGTGTGTTTTGTAGCACGCTGTTCGTGTACGGTGCTGAGAGCTTGTGCAATAACTGTGCAGCATCTGCTCTTGTTAATGTGAAAGCTCTGTGTTTGAAAGCCGGTGCAATGTTGCAAGTTTAATTAAAGCAATCAGTGTGCAGGTTTCAGAGTCTCTCTCTATATTTTTTTTTTTTCGTTCTTTTTCCTCCGTACTGACTTGGTTAAGGAAGCAATTTGTTACTGTTATGAAAGAAGCGTAGTCTGTCAAACGCTTCATGTTTTAAAGACTTCAAAGAACTTTAACTACAGTCATATTTCTGAAGAAACCTTGTGTTTTCAAAACATTTTTCATCAATGGCTTGATAATATGAAAAAATAGTAATATGCAGTATGGTTTATGTCTTTTAATTTAACGGTAGTTGTATGTTGTCATTTGTCATTTGTTTAAAAGCTGCTTTACAGCTAGGACTGCTAAAAGTGGGTGAACTGCAGAGGTAGTGTGTATGTGCTGATGGAAAGAGTAGAAGAATCTGTTTAAAATGGAGAGGCTATGGACACAGAGATAGCCCTCTGTTGAATGGAGCTGCAAAGCCAGGCTTGTTAGATAGATGACTTTTGCAGAATTATTTATACTGGCACTCATGTTTGAATGGAGAAGGTAGAAATTGCAGATTCAAAAAGCTGTCAGGTTTTGCTCTGTAAGGCAAGGTTTTCCTGCAGTATTCTGTTGCACATGAAGTGTGTTGAACTTGGTAATAATGTGATTGGTTATCTGCTATGCTTTTGCAACAGTGTTAAATCGCGCCATGTAATTTGTACAGTACTTATTTGTAATCAACCTGCTGCATCTGACGTCTTGTCTGATCACTAAATTCTGGTGCTGTGACTTACACTGGAGAGCATTTAAAGTTGGTTGTGAAAGTAAGTCCTCAGTAGAGAAACTTCGGCTGGGAGTAGGGGGAGGAAGAAAGTTTGAAGTATACATAGTATACTGCCATGGGCTTGTTTCTGTGCATCACCCAAATGGTGGCTAGCGGCAGCTTGTGGTGTGTGCTGCGCTATCCTTGTAAAATCTGCCCTCTCATATAGCTGCTGTAGAGGATATGGCATGTGAAGAAGAGTTGAACTGTCAGACTGGCTCTGCTGTGACCCACCGTTCACGAGCACTGAGTGGAGCTCCCGAGGACTTTTTAGGAAATGTTTTGCTGTAGGAAAATCTGTCACTTAAAAGTCAGTACCAAAGAGGAAAATCACAGCACATACCTATTAGCAACACTTGTTTAACTCCAGCCATGGTTTCAATAACTTGCAACATCTTAGGGGAAACCATGAAAGTGAAACATCAAAGTTAAAGGTGGAGTGTTCTTCTCCTCATAGTTTTCTGAATGAAGGTGAATGTCTGATGGCTTAAAAGTAATGGATGTACCTGACTGGTGCCTTTCCACTTCCAGTTGGTCTAGAGATTTTGAGAGGAGAAGCACAGTTTGTTTCTTTTTTCCTTTTTTTTTTTTTTTTTTTTTTTTTTTCACTAGATGCTGAAAAATAATGTATTTAAAGGAGGACTAAAAGTGTTCTGGTAAAGCGTCCAACTGTAAAGATGTTGAATTCTAAATGCTGCTTAAGAAATTGGTGAGCTTTGTTCTCCTGTGCAGGTGATGAACGAGGTGAGATTCTGGCAACACAGGAACACCGTAGTGAAAGTAACTGAAATGAAAGCAGAAGCAAACTCTTCATTTTGAAGGTCAAGCAGTCACTTGAAATAGTACTTTGATGAATGGGCTTCATACTGGCATAATACAGAGGTGTTGACTGAAGAAAGCATAGCACAGTTGCTTGTAGCTCTAAAGTGGTAATAATAATAATCAAAATAAACTCAGCAGTCACTTACACAGTTGAGCTATTAGTCCATGTCAGATGTTCCCAAGATACTCTTTCTGAATGTTTGCTTTCCTTTAAGTAGCTCTAAAATGTAATGATGAGTTGATGGGAGAGCAGCGGAAAAGCCTTCTGACCGAGTTTGTATGAAAGCACTTGTTAATTAAGGCCTTCTTTTACTGTTTCTCTACTGCTGTCACTCAGAGTTGTGCAAAGAAAGAGCCTGTAGACCAGGAGGCAACTGGGGGTTCACAGGCACGTTGTGTGGTTGTCTCAAGAGTGTAAAACAAACCAACAATAGCCTTACTGAAATCAATAATACAATCAATGCAAATTTGTGAAATCTGAATTGGGCCATTAGAGGTGAATTCACTCCTGGTCTCAGTGATGACAATGAAGATGAACATGGAGTTTCATGTAAACTTTGTACTCGTTTTGTTTTAGCATTACACAGTATATAGCCACATTGTGTATGGCTGCTCCTAGCCTCTGTTTGAGATTTCAGTAACTGCAGCATCAAGAGACTCTTTGGTCACCTCCCCATATGGTCTCCCTTATTTTCCCATTGCGAGTGTGTGGTGCATGATAATAAAAGTGTGCGTTTAGCTAGGAGGAAGTACAGCTTTTTTAAGACCTGGCTTTGCTATCACTTTTGTGCATATATGTTGGTTTGTATGTGACTGATGCCATTAAAGGGAATATAACCTACGTATGCACTTTTAAACCTAAAGGTGCTGTTTGTAAGATCAGGGCCTTTGAGCAGAAATAACATGTTTTTAATGCTCATAAATAATTCACTCTTGATTGTGGATTTTAAATCTGAGCGTCTGGAGTTTCCCGATTTGACTTTATGGTAGAGTATATTGGAAAGAGGGACTTTAAGAAAAAAAAGGCCCTACTTTAATAATTAGTGTAATGATGAATTTTGGTGTATTGTACTCTAATAATCTTTTTCCTTTCTGTCATCAGTGTGATTTATAATCAAAAAGCATACCTAAAGCTATAATATTTTCTGTGCTTGAAAGTGCTGATGTGTTAACTGTTCTAATACTGTATTAGTGCTTATTTCATCATATGCTATTGTGAAATACTCCTGAGATTAGGTGGTGTTCAGACACCAGAGAGGTCAAGCACTATGTTAAAAGCTCAGGCCATTCTTTTTATATTACTGCAATAAAGAATATATTAATTTCATTTATATTACCACTTGGCTCTCATAAAAGGTCAGTTTCAGCTGAATGTACAGTTACTTGCAAATGGCAAATCTTATAACAAGTGATCAACAATAAAAGCTTTTCTGGGTAATTTGTCTTTAAAATTACCACCTGCCATTTCTTTTGAATGACTCGAGCATCTTGCAGTATCACTCGGAGATCTGTCTTATTCCCCACGATACATGTAAGAAAACTATGCATACTAATCTTCCTTTCTGCTTAGTACAGTAAAAATGCATAATTACATTAAAGTTTCTAGTTGAAATAACAAGCGTGGTGCTTAAAACTCCATTATGGTATCAAAGTATCAGCACTCCCATTACTAGCAAAATGAAATTACATTTTCAATGAACTATGACTGTATGCGCCCCTTCGTACCTGCTTAATGGGTGCTATCTCCCTGGAAAGGGAACCTTCATTCTGTGGTTTTGACTGTTCGTACTGCCAGGCATAATTATTTCAGCAGCTTAAATATGTGTGAAAGAATTAACACTTCTCCACAAATTCCTAAGAACAGCATATAAAGGTTGGTGTTTAAAGGCAGAATAGTTATGCTAAACAGAGAGAATACATTACAAGATGCAAAAGGAATTAAAAATGTGTTGCAGATGGCAGGAAAACATATGTCTGGTAAAATTCATAGCACTTTATTCCTCTGTATGTAAAACCAGCCTAAACCCCACTGAAACTAAGGTTTACTTTCTCTTTACTTACTGCTCCGTAGCTCCTGCGCACATCAAAAAAAAACAAGCTTCCCTAATGAGATTTTTTTAGTTCTTGTTAGAGGAGGCTGTCACAGAGACCACCAGCTCTCTCTGATGAGCTGCTTTCGGCTATCATGACCTTTTCCTTCCAGCCAAGTGAAACAACGGTACTTTATCCTATTGGGCGGCTGCAAACCACAGAAGACATGCAGCACTTGAAAGCAGGCTCTCCTGCAGATTGCAAGGGTGACAGCAATTCGGACTCTACTGCTTATGCCCACTGGAGTGAGTCTCCAGTGAGCAAAGCCAGAACTATAAAATATATCTATATGGAGGTATATAACATAACATAACATAACATAACATAACATAACATAACATAACATAACATAACATAACATAACATAACATAACATAACATAACATAACATAACATATATATGTGTATATATTTATATATCAAATATACCTCCAGAGCTATAAAATAGCTCTGGGAGGGTTCATGTCCCACCAGTCCGCTGTAGAAACCAGGGTGCCCAGGAGGAGGCTCTGTAGGGCAGCATCAGCCCAGGGATGGAGACCCTCCAGCTGCCTGGACTTGATTTTCAGGACGTGGGACAGGGGCCACTTTTGGTCCCTCAAAAAGAAGCTGCAAGGGCTGGTACTCCTAATGCAAACAGCAAATTGCTGTCTGGCTTGCCTCGTCTGCGAGGTCTGTCACCCTGCACTTCTAATGGCCTTTTAACTGCATCTCCAGCTGAGCAGCAGATGTAAAGGGTACCGAGCATCCTGAGCTGTGTTTTTTTTCCTACTGAAAGAAGCATTTCTACAGACACTCGACTAACAATAGAGCCTTGGACCTGCTCACTGACCTGTTGGGTTTAAAATAGGGCAAATCTCCTAGAATAAGTGGAAGTCTTGACTGCTTTTAACAGGTGCCTTGTAGGACTGTTAAATTAAATTAGGTACGCTTACAGAATAACACGGTCATATCTGTGCATATGCATGTGTGTGCATGCAGGGTTAAAGTCATGGCTTTCACCTGAAGTGGCCTCAGAGTCACATTTAAGCACTGAAAGAGCCTAAGAAGCTGCACATTATCAGGATAGGTATTTGCAAACCAGGTTGAAACTTTTGTTTAATGGGCCCCATCTGAAAAACACATGTGAATGCAAATATATGTGCAGTAAAAAAACGCCTGCACAGGGCTCATATATGACATATATATTTTTCTGACATATGTATCACAGTTCATATATGTCAGTAAGATCAAAAGCTAAGTAAGTCATGCTAATCCTACTGTTTGGGGAGTCCAAGTAGTTGAAGCCTGATGCTTGACTAAGCAGTAGGAAGTACAACCTAGGTCCTCTGTTGCTGGAAACAAATTCTTTGTTAGTCTGTGTAGCTGTAACTCTTGGATGTCTGTGATAAAGAGGAGTCACATAGTTCTCTGGTATTTTTGTCCACATCCCTCTGACCTGTGTGCTGTGTTTCTAACATACTAGAGGCTATGGGGACACCCATCTGGCTGTTTTTCGTGAGTTTGGCTTGGAGGGAAGTCAAGGCATGCGATGAGTTTTTTGAACATCAGGATATCAGACTGTAGTATGCTATAGTGTGAGGATGTAAGTTTATACTGCTATGGTTGTGAAACCTGTGGAAGTAATATCTGGCAAAATTTAGTCTGTGAATGCCTCACTATAGTTCTTGTGTTGTATGTCTGCACTTGGCTTTTGAGTTACAGTATCCCTTATGACCTTGGAGTTTTACTTTGGCAGTCTATGAACAAGAAACTAGAAAGGCTTTCTTAAACAGAATTGTTTTTTAAGAAGTGAAGCATAACATTAGGGAAAAGATCTTTATGCCCAGTTATCCTACCAAAAGTTCGATGGTGCTGATTGACGGTCATGGCCAGGGGGGCTCCTGTCTGGTCCTATGTACTTTTCCTTTTGGTTCATTTCAGTTCAGCATTCAGTTTCCTGTCTTCAAGAAATGTTTGTCTTCGAGCTGTTCTTGTCTAAATTTAATTTTTCTGGTGGTGCAAATTAAGTACTGTAGGTAATGTTTTGGATAAAGTGTTGGTATTTATGGTTGCAGCATTTGAATCTGGAACAACCATTTCTCTTGCCCAGTAGATGCCACACTGATCTGTGTTTTTTGTTTTGGATAGTCTCGTGAAGGTAGCATCATGTGACTTTAGAGTCCAAATACACAGCTCTAAATAGTGAGGCTAGCAAAAATGTGACTCGGAGAACCAGGAAGAGAATATAAGGCAGGATGAATTGTTGAAGAAGGGACTGTTACTGGAGGATGCATGAAACACGAATGGGAGCACTTCTTTCTCTCATTGCTTGAGTCACTTTGCATTCATTGTGTTAATTGTTCTTCCAGAGCACAATTAAAGCTCTGGGAGAAGTTAAAAAAAAGAAAGGGAAATTGCATTCATGCTTTCATGCAAGGATTTGCATGAATAGGGTGGAAAGAAGGACGGAGGGAGCAGAAGTGCTCTGTTTCTTTTCCTAGATGTCTTATAATTATCATGAAACAGCAAGAGGACTGTCTGCCTTTTCTCATGTGACAGCAGTATAGTACTCTTATGATATAATAGAGAAGATACTACCAGCATCTGAACATTCTTGGCTATTCCCACTTTTGCATTTGACTTTCTAACTTCATCACCACAATTTGACAAACCATACTAGCAAAAGTCATCTGTTCTTCAAAACTGGAGGAGGCGAACACCTGCCTGAGATGTGGGATCACACTGAGGATACTTCACTACCTTAGGGAAATTCTCTGCTTGTTACTACGCCAATGTGTTGTAATTAATGTGGTCAGATTAGTGAGTGTCTGCTGATTTTATGGCACCTTGAAATTTGGGGGCTTATGAGGCAAATGAATCAGATTATTAGACCACAGGTTTTTATACTACTTTTTATTGTTTTCGTTTTTTAAATCTTTTCTACAGCTGAGGGTACCCATTCCCAGCTATATGTACCTTTGACATATAAAGTAAAATTGTGCTTGTAGTAGTGCTGAAATACAGCTGTTAAAAGCAGTGTCAGGATGCTGCTTTTCATGTTGTAAGTATCCAGTCGTCAGCAGACTTCAGAAGCTGTTGCATGATTTTTAAATGTATGTTAATTTCTGAGTACCCTCATTTTAAAATGTGTGCTAGTCCCTAAGAAACTTAAAACAGTTCAGTGACAGATCAAAGGCAGTGGATGATGAGCCCTCAGTGTCCAGTGGTTAAACTTGATGTGTTTTCCATCTTTCTTTTAAACTGATATAATGTTTCACAGAGGAAAGAGCTGTAAGTACAAACAGTGTCTGTGTCTTATTTACACAGACCTGATTTACAGCATAAACACATAATGCGAATATTATTTATTTGAAACTAGCTTTTGGCTTTACAACTTTCAACATACAAGATAATAGTGTGTATGAGCAATTTAGATTCCTTCGATAAAAATAGCTATAATATAATATTGTGTGTCAGCATTATCTGAGAACTATGGAAAATACCTATTGAGCAGTTTCTGACTCTGACGTTCTCTTTAACCAGTTAGAGTCATTGCAATTTACAGTGTTGACTCTTGTCCGGTCCAAACTTTATGTACCGTGCATGTTTCAAGAACGTAAGGGATGCCAAAGCTGACCCAAAGTAAAACCTTCCTTAACAAAATCATCTCTTTTATTTTTTGAAGTAGACTATACTGTGTTAGCAGTCCAGCTGCAAGAGAAAAAAAAAAAAAAAAGCAGGGAAGACACATTATGCTAATCAAAATGTCGAAATAGATTTTGTTGGCTCAACAGAGATTTCGGTGTTTCGGAGCAGAAAATAAAAATCTAATTAAAAAACTGAAGGTTTTTCAAAGAATGGTGCAGGGGAGGTTTATTATTGAATTGGTGTAAAGCCAGCAGCGACATTCCTTGACCACTGCTGTTCCAAGATGGTCTGTCATGCTGACTATGGGGTGGCAATGACCAGTGTTAATTGAATACCTGGAACATAAGTAAGATGCATTGATTAAATACAAACACCTGTCTTTGCAATGTAGCATGGCCAATGAAGTGAAAGGACTCACAGGAATGGCTTCCTGAAATTGAATGCTAAAACAGTGATTAGCTTGTTCTTACAGCTGATCTTCAAAAGTCCTGTACCATTCTTTGAATAAGAACTTCAAAGCTGCTTTCTTTAATTACTAAGACAGCATACTAAAAGCTGTCTATGAATTGACTGTAATCAGATTGGTTGTGGGGCATATGAGCATTTCTGCTACTAGTTTTTTGAGTTAAAGAGCCCCAAACCTGATTTCTGCATATCTATCTCCATTGAATGCAGCTGATGGCAGAATTTGATTGAGAATTAATTGTGGGTATTTTTATAAAAGTAAGCAAAGCTGTAAATGATTCAAGTAAATTCAGTAAATTCAAAATTGCAATATAATTGTGTAAAGCATTGAAGCAATGCAAAGAAGAGACAGTCCTGTCTGCAGAGAGCTTCCATTTTATATTTATGCCAGTATTTCTGTTATAGTTATGTACATACCATTTAAACCTTTTTCTATTACATAAACAACAAATGTAGTACAAATAAATATGCTGCCTAATTTTTAAATTTTCCATTTAAAAGGCACCAGCTTCATATCCTCCTGAGATTGCCACAATAATTGACGGATACTTTGTGGAAGTATCTTTGTGCCTTGTTTATTTGTAATTTAAAGTCTGAGTATTCTTTTTAAAGCAGCTCCAGCTGGACACTGTAAATCATTGTCTAGAGCACAGTCTATGCTCCGTATAGAAACTGGCCAAACCACAAACTCTTTGCACCTTGTATACCAAAATCTGGTTACTGTCAAAACTTAAACACATAAATAGAGACCATTGCTCAAGTGGATTTTTTCTGTATCTGATGAATAAATGTGAATTGCTCTTCTGTCAAGGTCTGCCCAAGTAACTAATGCTTTCTCTTAAACTGAGAAGAATGCACTGAAGTATTATGTCCACTGTGTGGACATATGTACTTAACAGCTGCTTTTGTTCAAAAAGTCTGCTGAAATCATATCATATGCCTGACAGCTTTTTTTCCCAAGGTATATTATAACATTGTGGAAAGCTTTTGCATTATAAGTGAAGTCCAATTTTGCTTTTAATCTTTGCATAGTTTTCCATCCCTTTTTAGTTTTCACTTCTTTGAATATTCTAGAATAATTTCAATTTTTCTGGTGACAGGATGGTCACTGCTATTACTTTCATGCCTGCTGGATCTCACAAATTGAACCTGCTTTTGACATAAGAGGAAGGTACAGAATTTCTCTGTCCTTTTTGCCTGAAACACCAGCAAAAGTCAAATTCAAGATGAAGAAAATCCTACAATTGAGAGGAGATTCATGCAAGTCTTAGTGTTTAATGTTGAACAAATCTGATGCAGCTCCATAAATTTCTTTTGGGCTGAAGAATCACACATGTAACTTTGCTATTGATTTATGTACTTTTTGGTTATTTTTTATAGTCGTTTTAACATCATTATTACAGTTATTGTACATCACAGACAATAAAACTTTCTAGAAAGACTAATGGAGTTGGCAAATTAGGATCATCATCATTTTAATGGCTGACACACAAGTGCTTATCTTTTTGTTCCATTCTGTGGTTTGCCTGATACTGGGAGCTGATTAAGCTGGCATGCAGTGACTGTTCAGATGAGTCAGAAGCACTGAAGTAGCAGACTAAAACTTCTCCAAATGGTACCTGGAGTTTCTGTAAGCTTGTGTCAATTCGATATAGATATACAGAAGTACAATCTTAATTAGTTTGAGTTGGCAAATATGAGACTAGTTATTTATAATTTTCAACAGTAAGCATCTTGGGAAAATGATAGTAATAGCTAGCAGGCATATTTTCTGATCAACAGCTATTTTTATTTTTGACATTCTCATATGAAAGGCAAATTTGTAAATATTACTGATATTTATTCCACAAATACTTGTTTCATTTTTATTTCATCCTGCTGTGATCTGCAAGTGCTAATCATGTGGACCCCTTTGGAGCAAAGGTACTTACTTGTGTTAGCTATAGCAGAAACTCATTATTCAAACAAATTTTTGTTGAAAACACGTTTTGGTTGGTTTGATTTTACAAGAGAGCTGCATGCATGTCTTTCAGCAGTGAGGAGTTAATTTACAAAGCCAAGCTAAGGAATATATTCTGAATGTTTTCTCAGTTGCTTTTTGGGGGGGTCCTCTTCTTCCTTTTCTTTCTAAATCATTCTATTCTGCCCCAGATATTTCATGTTTATGCTACATAGACACATACATACCTCCGCGATTCTAAAGAAGAAGAAATTAACAGATAATTTTTTAACATCGCTTGTGTTTGCTGGAATTTTTATTGGTTCCGTAAAGGGTTAGGGCATCGCTGTGTTTACTGACACAGCCCCTTATTTTTAGGCAGCTTGCTATCTTATAGGATAAAGTTTTCATAAAGGTGCTTAAATAAGACTACAGAATATGATGTGCAAGGAGAGTTAGTCAGAACTGAGTAATCAGCCAGTGAATCTAACATAGGAGAAAAATCCTGTGGATGGTGCTGATGAGTGAGAGAGTTGAGTCCCCATTCCTCACCTTTTGGGAGGAAATCTTCGAGGCCCTTGTTTTTTTTGAGGGATTCATGCAGTCTTTCCTTTTGAAGTGATCTCACTGTGCATAAATAATACCACGTTCACTAAGCCAGAGAAGGTGCTTGGTTTCCTGCCTGTTTGTCAGCACATTGGAGGACACTGTTCTGAAAGACCTGCAATATTCTCTCCGGCTCGCATCCAACAGATGCATAAATGTGTAAGGTAGCTACTGGAAAACAGACTGAAAGCAGCATCCCAGGTCTGCAATTCCTCTGTAAGGTGAGGGCAGGCTGTACTGACCTAGATAGCTTCTTCACTGTGTTTCTGCCCAAGAAATAATTATTGCATGTAAAGCAAAAAATATTGTAATAGAAAAGATTGAGAGCAAGTTGTCAAAAGTATTTTTCTTTGCCCTGTCTATAGTAAATCTATTTAAACATAAGGTGTCTTTGAATTAGACTGGCATTGATATTTGATCTTGAAGCTTTTCTTCATAAAAAACTTAATCAACTTGAAAATTGGTAAGCAAAGAACTTGTTTTTCCCTTATTTTTCCCTCTTGAGAAATATTTAATTTTTTTTTTACAATTTTTTTTCTGAACTGATAATGTTATTTAAATTATTAATAATCAAATACTAGATTGCAAGCAGTCAGCAGTGATCTAAAAGATGTTTGGCAAATGCTTTGGTTTCATAGAATCATAGAATAGTTAGGGCTGGAAAGGACCTTAAGATCATCGAGTTCCAACCCCCCTGCCATGGGCAGGCACACCTCCCACTAAACCATGCCATCCAAGGCTATGTCCAACCCCACCTTGAACGCCGCCAGGGATGAAGCATTCACAACTTCCCTGGGCAACCCATACCAGGGCCTCACCACCTTTACAGTAAAGAATTTCTTCCTCATGTCCAATCTAAACTTCCCCTGTTTAAGTAAGTTTAAACCCATTACCCCTTGTCCTCTCACCACAGTCCCTAATGAAGAGTCCCTCCCCAGCATCCCTATAGGCCCCCTTCAGGTATTGGAAGGCTGCTATGAGGTCTCCACGCAGCCTTCTCTTCTCCAGGCTGAACAGCCCCAATTTTCTCAGCCTATCTTCATACGGGAGGTGCTCCAGTCCCCTGATCATCCTCGTGGCCCTCCTCTGCACTTGTTCTAACAGTTCCATGTCCTTTTTATGTTGAGGAAACCAGAACTGCACAGAAGCATAATCTTCTAGGGCATTTGATGGGAAACTTACTGCTTGAGCTGTTGTATCCTGAATTATACAAAGTGTCATGAACTGTGTGTTCCTTTCACCTTGTTATGATTTCGCAGTAATGGTAGAAGACCTTTTCTCTCTAAGTACTCTGAAGGAACAAGCCACAGTGAAAAACCAGCATCTACACCTTGAAATGTGAGGTTCTGTAGGGGCCAGTTGGCTTGTGGATTCCCACAAAGGCCACCCAACCCCTTTTGAGATATCAGTTTTGCTCCCAGCCTCAGAAGGTGTGTATTGCCTGCTCCTACTGGCCAGGATCCTCAAAAAGGGATGCCGAGTCGCCACGAGAAATATATTCTGCACAGAAATATTTTCTTTTTTCTGCAAGAGTGACTCTGTTTTTCTCCCTTAAACGTGTGCACAAAACAGAAGACATTATTGGAAGATGCTTTTATTTTCCTGTTAGTGGGAGTGGGTGGTGGTGAGGAGCGGTTCCTCAGAGAGCCCTGCCAAAGGGTTAAACATTTTGCATCCTATATATGTTTTTTGGTTTTTTTTTAAGAATAATACTATAAACAAACAAACAAACAAACAAAAAACAAAAAAAAAAAAAACACAAAAAACAAACAAACAAACAAAAAAAAACAAACAAAAAACAAACAGAAAATACTCCATGGAGGCTCAGCAGCAGAAATGTTTGTGTTCTCTGCTGAAGATGAAGCTATTTGCCTTCTAAGGTGTTCTGCTAAGGTTAAGGTGGAAGAGAGCGGTCTTGAACGTCCTGTGGGTTCTATCTATTTTCACTGAAAGTTTTATTTGCTTTCTGAGTCTAGATACAAACGCAGCAGTGGGAATAATAGCAGTTTTCAGATTTTCTCCTGGGGAAATTGCTTGACTTCAGAAACACCTTAGAAGGTTGGAAAGGTATTACTGGCCAACAGGCACAAAATAATTTGATATAAAACTGAGCTCTAAGTTGCTGTTGGAAACCACCAGGATAATGAGTCGCTTTCAGAAAAAAAAAAAAAGGTTCATTATTTTTTAATTGGGCTGCTTTTCAAGAAATGGAGAGGCTGCTCATCAAAATGCAAGAGGTTTCCAAAATCATAAAGTTTAAGGAAATTAAGTTCTGATTAATTCTGTATACCTGACATGATGAATCTATTGATTTTACACTGCTGACCTTCACTACTGAGTTTTCCTATCTTCATATATCTTCTCTTGTGAAAAACAAGCAGTACATAAATATGAACTGAAGTACTTAAAATGAAATTTTGAGAAGACCAAAAACATTTTGTCAAGATTATTTCAAGGAACAGTTAAAATAAATGAGAACAGCTTTACTTTGTGATTAACACCATTATAGTCTCATTCATTCAGGACTTTGTATTCAGTCAGGACGTTATATTTGTTCAGGACATTATATTTATTCAGAACTTACGCAGCAATTTTCAGAGGAGCTTTGAAACTGGGGTATGCCTACATTCAGCTTGCTGCAGAACTGTGATGCAAGTAGATATAAGAACTGCAGAAGCATTTCTTGTGCAGTTAGATAGATATAACCATGACTGAGGAGGTGAATATTTGGTGGAACACTGATGGGTTGACTTACAAGGTTTTCTGAGATAGGGTATTTTTTAGCTTTCACTTTAAGTATGAATTCTTTCCTTAGTGCTATCAATCCCAAAAATAAAACTGGGATCAAACCTCCCATACAAGGAATTCTGTACTCATTTGGTAGGAGCTTAGTTAATGCTCAGCTCAAAAATGGACATGAGATTTTAATCACATATCTTTGACTCTCTGCTCCTGATTAACAACTGCATCAATCCTGTGTAATGTCTTTCTGAAAGTCTCTCCCCTTACTTTCTTCCCTTTCTTTTTCTTTGGTCCTTCTCTAAACATCCCATAAGTTTTCAATGCCTTCAAAGCCCGTTTAGCACATCTCAAAAAATTTGATGTAGTCTCAGAGTGCTTTTCCTTCTGCACCTACCCAGTAAGGAATCCTTCACCTCTGTGGACATTTACCCTGGTTCATATGTGCAGCATTCTAGGAAGAGAGTTTCTTTCTTTGACTGATTTTTGGTTTCATATTAGATACGGCAATCTCATCAAGAAATTGTTCTTCTCAGGTAGTCAGGGGAAGCTGGCCCAGTGTCATCTGGTTTTCACTGACTAGGTTATTCGAGTTGTTCTAACAATATTGTTTCCTTAGTCCTTGCCAGGAGTTTAGTATTTAATTTGTGTTTCCTTTATTATAAAGATAACATGGCAGTCATCTGATTCATAACTGATTCACTGCATGTCACTTTTTCTCCAGTTGCTCCATCTTTTACTAATGGTTTGTTGGTTTTGTGTCATGTCACATACACACACACATACAACCTTTCAAATTATCTTAATATTTTGCTTCTGCAACTCCAAACTGTTGTTTTATCTGCCAGTTACTCCAAAAGAGGTATCGTTGAATGTGATCTGCTCATTCATGATGTAGCCTCCTTTTAGTGCATTTTCTGTCAGCCTTTTTTGGGAGTAGTTTCTTACCTTGTCAGGCACAAGGTTGATCTTATCTATATTTCTGAAATCATATGAGGATGGGGTCTGTCATTGCAGCTGTTCCTGACTGAAGGATATACTACTGATTTTTACTGAAGTCTGCCAAAATGCTTTTGGATTTTAGTAGGGTCAGGATTTATTTCTTTGTGTAGAATTTTCTTTCCTGAGCTGTTTATTTTGTGAGTTTTCAATTATTTGCTTGACAGTAAAACCAATATGTAAGAAGCTTTTTGTCCTTGGGGATATATAGAAGAGTCCCATCAGCCTTTGTGAAGGAACAGTGTTGAGGAGCAAAATCATGAAGCACCCAAGTTTGGTTCTGTGGAGCTATTTGAAAGTAGACGAACACAGTCCAAGTCCAGCAATACGTACTTGGACAAAAGAAGCAATAACTAAAATAATCTTTTATAATTTTAATGTGCATGTTACTATAGCAATTTTGCTTAGATTTTGACAGAATCTTGTTTACAAACTCAGATTTTTATGATCCATCTATAATTAGTCCCTGCATTTTATTCTTAGACTGTGACACTTAAAAAGCCAGTGAGTTTCCGTCATTTTTCAAAAAGGATATGAAAACCACTAGCCATCCCTCCACATTCCTGGCACAGCACTGGGATTTATGTGTTAAAATCCTGGTATACCCACAACAGCTGCAGAGGCAGCCTTCATAGGCCAGCAGAAAGGGCAGCTGTTTGAGGGCTGTGGGTAGGAGATGCCAATGGCTTTCTGGTGGTCCCCACTCTTTGCTGTGAGAAGAGTACCAGCTGTAATGAGCTTCTCTGGCACCTCCATCTACCATGCAGCCCAATTGCAAATGATGTGGCATGGCCCAAGCTGGGGCCCCCAACATAAGAAGGAGGTGGAACTGTTAGAGTGGGTCCAGAGGAGGGACACAAAGATGATCAGGGGCAGGATCGCCTCTCCTGTGAAGATGGGCTGAGAGGGTTGGACTTGTTCAGCCTGGAGAAGAGAGGGCTCCAGGGACACTCTCTAGCAGCCTTCCAGTATCTAAAAGTGGCCTAAAAGAATGCTGAAGAACTTTTTACAAGGGCATGTGGAGATAGGACAAGGGGGAATGGCTTTAAACTTAAAGAGGGGAGATTTAGATTAGATATTAGGAAGAAATAGGGCAGGTGGTGAGGGAATGGAACAGGTTGCCACATCCCTGTGGATGGCTGTGGATATCCCATCCTTGGAAGCATTCAAGACCAGGTTGGATGAGGCTTTGAACAACCTAGTTTAGTAGAAGGTGTCTCTGCCCATGGCAGGGGGGTTGGAACTGGATGAACTTTAAGGTCCCTTCCAACCAAAACCATTCTATGATTGTATGATGATTCTCTGTCCCACCTGACTCAGATCAGCCACAGGCTGGCCAGTGTATAATACATACATATGTAAGTGTGTTTCTGAACTTCACAGAATGTCAGGAATTTAACCTTAAAAATGCCCTTAACTGCTCCTGTGCAGAATATATTTACTTATGTGGAGTAACAGCGCTTCTCACCTTATGCAGTTACTTGATAGTGTGTGAAGAGTGCTGTGAAGAGTGCTATGCAGAGTTAGAAGAAGGTGCTAGGATCAGTCTGAATTTGGATAGGGCATGACATCAAATGAAGATATTAGGAATGAGCGGTTTATTACATTTGTTGCCTTCACATTTGAAGGAGGGAGAAGTATTCATAGCAAACAGTAGTATGGATATATTTTTACTTCTCAAGTCATCAACACTTTGTGAAGAATACAGACGAAGGACAAAACAAGGAAAAAGCACAAGTGGCAAGACTGAAGTGTGTTGAAAAGGCACCGTCTTTGCCATTCTGCTTTAGTCAGAAAAGTCAAAATCCACTTCAGAATACAGGACTAAAAAATGACAGTCTACTAGACTGGAGCTTGAAAAAATTGCCATGAAAATAATCTAGCTCCAAGCAAAACACTGCTCATCTACTGTTTACCATTATGTTGATTTTTAAGATGAAAAGTATGATTCTCTATTTGGGGAGAGGAAAATTATTCATTAGCATGGCAATTTTTGATGCCATTATTTCATAGTTACTCCATGAAGTTTGAAGCAGAGATGTCTAGCATCACCAAAAGCTTTTTCATCCTGTTGAATAGCACTGAAAAATAATCAGCATAATCAATTCCAAATGTAAAATTAACATGAAATTGCCAAAGCTGACAGGTGGACTTTGAAAAAAGCTTCATTAAAAAATGAAAAAAAATAAAAAGAAAAGAAAAAGTATAAAAAAGGAAAAAAAAAGTATAAATTATCTCTTTTTATTAACACAAGTAGAAAGTGGAGGTTTTGACCCAAAGGAGGCTGTTTCAGAATAATGCATGAAATAAGCTATTGCTACCTGAAAGCATGAACACTGAAGGCAGATGCAACTCCTGTCTAAATCAGGACTGTGCCAGCACATAGTGTGTGCACCACAGGTCGAACTCATGCACTTAAGTGCTCCTTTAATCTCCCCTCCTTGCCTTCACATGTTTAACAGGTGTGAATTTTGTTGACATTTTTTATGTTAACTGTGATTTTAGTAACAGTGAATAAATCAAAATTTTAGGACAGAAGGAGAGAAAAACCAAAACATTTTTTAATTGCATAAAAAAAAGTACAATTTAACGTGCTAGCATATTATGATTATGACCTAAAGCCATGTGATGTGAAAAGTACTGCATCAGCAAAATTATTCTTACATTGTATTCTGGGGTTAGCATTAAATAGTTGTGGTATTTCATGCCACTTGTTTACCTGTGACTAATTTGCCTTTATAATCATTATATAAAAACTACATAGTCAAGGTACAGCTATTTTACTAACTTAGGTAGTCAGAACAGTTTTGTCTTTTGGTATCATGCCATGTGTCTGTAGAGCAAGGAATGTTTATTTGAAACTGAAAAATCCACTTTCTTATTCCTTGCAAAAAGTTGGTAGTTACTACTGATTCAGATTCTGGGCACAAACAATACAAATGCACATACCAAACCAGTTACTGTGATTAACTGCTTGAAACTGTTTCTTACACTACAATTCATGAGCAGATATTGCTAGAAAAAGTTTTACTCTGAACAGAAACTGGGGAAAAAACAGAGCTGGGGAAATAAATAAGAGAAGTCTCTGAACTGGGTGAGATGTTGGTTGGATTTGTATGTCTGTATGGTGCTAGTTGCAAGTAACTAAGATCCTAATAGAAGCATACTTGGAAACATGTTCGCAACAGGATCAAAAGGAAAGCAAACGGGAAATAAAGAGAATGGGGAAAGAGAGGAGGTGCTCCAGCATCTGGAAGAAGTGGAGGTGAAGGAAATGGCGTGTGATACTTTCTTTTCAGATGTGAGGCTTTAATTTGTTTTGTATGTTTTGCACATTCTGTAGAGTTGTATTTGCTTTCAAAATCTCTTCAGTCACAAGTGCATATTGGAGTATTTCTGACAGTATTGCTAGTCTCTGAACTTCATAGCTCTGATTAGTTCCTTCAACAAATCTTCTATGCAGTTGCTTTGGTTCTCATAATTAATCACTCTCACTTGAGTAAATTTTTCAAAGACTGAAATTGTTAAATATAAACATGTTGGGGATCATTGTTCATGATCCCATAAATAAAGGGCAATTTTAAAGGTTTTGATTGTTAATATATATTCCTGCAATGAAGAGAGCCTGACTATCTGAAAAAGAGCAAAGAACCATGTTCTAAGATACTCCATTTAAGAATGGAGTGGGGGACATGTATAAAATATATTCTTAATGTGTTAAGATGCCAGTCAGTTTCTGAATACTTTCAAAATCTTGGAATTGATTTATTAAAGGTCGAATTCTGTCTCATGTTTGTGAGGTGCAAATATATATATGTATAGCTCTGTACAGATGGTTAAAGCAAAGCTGTTTATTTGCTGACAGTTGTGAAACAACTTTTTTTTTTACTATACATGTGAGATTAGAGAGGTTCAGCATATGAAATGATGTGTGATACTAGCAAACAGAAAAGCAAGCAAAATGAAAGTTTGTTCAACCTGGAAATGAAGGCTGGATTGGAGGCTGTATTTTACATGTTTTATTGCTTGCAAAATTATAATCCACTTATGCGGGACCTATGCATATGCAGACCTACTAAACTGGAATTTACAAGGACTGTATACAAAATTTAAATACCAAAATCTTAGAGAGCAGTTGAGGCAGCTTCTTCTCAAGAACCATGACCTCTGTAAAAAGGTAAAAAAAAAAGCCCTGATCTGCCCCGAACAATTGCATTGTCTGTTTTGGGGCAGAAAATTAAACTTGCTAGCCGTTAGGCTACTGAAATAAAGGAGTGCTATTCTCCTGTGTATATTTATCAGCCAAAAAGTAGTGTTTGACACTTGGAATCCCATCTGGATTTAGACATCTCCTTAATCAGGTTTGTGAGCCCTTCCATGCCTAGTTTTCTGATGTATGGATGCCCTGCAGTTTCCTGTAGAAATACATAGATTCCTATGGTCTATATGTTTTCTTCTTATAGTACATAAAAGGAAAATATAAAATATATGCTTTTTTTTTCCCCTTTGTAGTTACTTGCAGTCACTGGAGAAGGAAAAACTTCTAATTAAGGTATTCTGCATCATTCCCTGTAAGCATTCAGAGAACATACCTGCATTAGCAGTTTTGTGTGAATTAGGAATGCGTTTCTGAAGTGAAGCTCCTCGTTGTCTCTACATGCTGTGCTTGGATTCACATCACAGAGAGGTCTTGGAGAGCACAAGATGGACTCTTTTTTTTTTTTTTTGGTTAACCAGAAGATGTGCTCCAACAATTACCAGATATTCAAATCCACAGGCCCAGAGCAGAATAGGTCCAAAGCCTTTTATATGTTTAGTGCGGATGTCAGCTTCTCATCACCTGTATTTTACCCTAAGGATTTACTCATATTGCACTGCACTGCTTGCTGATAGAGATGCAACAGAGATTTCTTTAAAGCTTTGTCTCTTTTAGCTGCAGGGTGAGTCTGGGTCCTTCAGCACAGGCAGTCTGAATCACTGTGCTTCAGTGAGGTGCCTAAATCTGAGGCACTGAAATGTTCACATTAGCTGTCTGAAAGTAGGTGATATAAATACAGTTCATAGGATTCATATCGTAACATAGAGCAAAGCAGTGCAGGCAGCAGCTGTTTCGCTTCTTACTTCAGTCCTGTTCAGTGAGTTATTCTCCCTGGGGGAAAATGCAGTGGGGATTGTACCCCATCTGTGCTAATCCAGCTCTTGACTGCTTGCTGTTTGAGAGAGACATGATCATATTTAAAAAAAAAAAAAAAAAAAAAAAAAAAAGGAAAAAGAACCAGTAGAAAATAGGCAACCCCCCTTTTTTTTTTGAGGCACACCCTTCTCCATACTTGCATTCAGCTGTTCGTAATCACTTGGCTGGCACAAAACAGTTTGATTCTTATACTAGGACTATTAAGTAAACCATCTGAATTGTTACTAGCATTAACTTCTGTTTCCTAGCTTGTTCTATTGAAAGCTATTTGGTAAATCTTGTTTTACTGTCAATTTTGGTATTGTTCCTCCCTCCCAGAAAACACAGACCTCTCAATTCATTCAAGGAATAGTATAACAGTACACATTTCTCCTGTCAGGGCCATAACAAATCAAGTACAGAATGGTGCAGGCTTTAGTGATGTACTTTTCTGTAACTTACTGATTCTCATAGCCTTTGTAGCATATATTTCTACTTAAAACACTTAAAAATACTACATTAGCTCATATATAGGACCAAAAAAAAAGAACATTATGCTAACATATTATTGAAAATACAGAATTTCAGCATCCAGCATTAAAATACAGATAATTAAGATTGGTGCAAAAAGCTTCCATTTAGCTCCCTTCTATATATGAGTAAAGATACTTGTAGAAGTATAATAATGCACAAATCCTGATCGATGATCAACAGCACTTATGTAATTATTTTCCTTGGTTTATGCTAGCTTTTTATTCAAATTGTGTTCAGAAGACTATAAATACTCTCATACCCTTTTCTCTTACAACTGCCATATCTGGAAACTGAATTAATTCCCTTTATTGTCACAGTACTTTCTGAGATGTTAATTTTTCTTTTACGGGTGAGAAAGAAGCTTATTTTTAAAGTTTCAGATTCTCAGCTTGTGTCATGTGAGTACTTAGCACTTTGTATTTTCAGACCTTTACGAACAGTGGTTTCAGCTTCAGTCTCCAAGTGTATCTTCTGCATATCAGGCTCCATTGTGTCTGGTTTTGAACATCAGAAAGTTGTTAATGTAAATGGCGAACCATTTGTGAAAATTTGGCTGAGACACAGGAGGCTATAGCAAGAAGAATGGTACAATGCAGTTCTTTATGGAAATGCTCTTGAGTATGATAATCTCATACTCATGAGATTATCCTTTCTTTAGCTGAAACTCCCATCTCCATTCACTAAATGCTTTCCAGGTTTGTCAAAAAGACTTGCAGACTGAATAATACTCAATCTCGCTCATTTTAAAACCAGTTTAGTCCTATACCATTCACCATTGTGATGTATATGCATGCAGGACAGAAGGTGCAATTTTATCGTATGAATGCTTCCTTTTCCAACTTCCGTTATGATCTTTAAACAGGACTATTTAGTTGTGTATAAAAGTTACAGTGAAGGTGCCTGAATTTAGACTTTCTTATTGCCATGTAATCTTTCTGTTCAAAATTCACACCACATCTGTCTTCCTGTGGTCTTTGCTCTGCCCAAATCACATCTTGGTTCATTAAAAGTGCTTTATGGCTCCTTTGTATTCTGATAAATTTCCCTGATATTCATACAGTAGTAGCTTAATGAGAATTGTATTTAAATACACAGGGAATATGATGGCAAAAGTTGAAAAATGTGAGTTCAGCTGCACACTTAAGTATTCTGTGACTTTGACCAGTCAATAAGATTGGGAGATCTGCTTCAACTGGTACCTAAAACAACACCACATTGTGGCCCTCTTGCCTTGCAAGGTTAGGAGGAACCTTAGAAGGACATTTAGGGTGAAAAAAATGTGTGGTGTACAATTTGATTCTTCTGAGCATCTGAGTGGCATTCAGGTCCATACATACATGAAGAGGGTGGTTTGGGATTTGACTCACAGGTCGTCTTCTTTGTGAAGCCTGTTCTACTCCAAGACTGACTGTTGCTGGGGGACCAAGAGACAACTAATGAGAAAACAGATTTTGCAAGTGGAGCAGACTTATCAGCAGCAAGGTGGGGGAAGGCACAGTTGAAGAGCAAATGTTTGGTTTATTCCTGAGCTTTTCCAGGAAGGGGAAAAATGCAGTATGTTCAGGTCAAGTGTCGGCTACTAAAGTACTCCTTTAAGCATGTTGAAGTGCCAGGTTCATATGGGACATAGACTTATTTTAAACACTCCACAAAGCCGAGAACAATTCTTCAAAGCTGAAAGCTAAAGCATTCATTAATTTCAAATGTTTCTCTTCAAATTATTTGGTTGACTAGACTCTTCATTTACTATTGAGTAGTTTATTGTTGTTTCTGTTTCCTTTTGAGAGTTACTTTGGATATTATACTGCAAATTTCAGAACCTCCCTGCAAAGAGAAGCCTGGCTTATCTCCTTCTCTCTGGTTAGTGAGGTTACAGCTATGACTGAATTACTGGATATGAGCAAGTGGCAAGGTTTAGGAGACATACCATGTTGTGGTACCTCTCATCTAATGTATTTCACTTGGTACAAGCCTCTTTACCGCTTTTCCTGTTTCACATATATGCCTTGAGAAGCTTTTTTCCTATTGTTATTTTAGCCTTGTAAGGGTTTTGTTTTCATAGGTCTCACGAACATTTTTCATTATGCTGAGGTTTGCAGCACGTAATGCAGCTTCTATCTGCAGCTCCATGACCTTGTACCAGCCAGCTGTATGGTGTCAGTAAGACATGTCACTCATTGTCAATGAATGTTCCTCCTCTTCTCTATTGTTTTACCTGTCTCCACAGCAACTGACAGCTCAGATGGATTTCCTAGTCACAGATCTTTCCTGTTGAAGGTTTAATTTCAAAGCTTAATTTTAAATTCTAATTCTAAAATGTGTGCCCTGCCCACATCTCATTCCATTTGTGCCTTCTCTGCATGCTGAAAAAATTCCATCTTTTCTCCCTCTTGTGCCTTCTGACATAATTGTAGCAGCTGATGCCCCAGTAGATTTCAAGGAGCATACTAGAGGCAACTTCAAAAACAAAGAAAGAAAGCATGAAACAGTAAGCAAGGTTGCTAACTTGTGTACTCAAAGAAAAGCCTCTTTCCTACAAATTAAGTTCTTAGGGTTACTTCTTCTGTTTCAGACAAGAAAAGTTAAGACCTTGGAACACTATTCTTACAGACCCATGAAGATCAGAGATACTGCTGTAAGGATGCCTGTTTGACTAGACAAATATAACCAAAATCTTCAGGCAAACTTCTGAAGCTCGAAGCACTTACCAGTAAGATATGGGATCACATTATTAATTCAGATGAGTGCTTCTTATAGCTCACAGTGCATTCATTTTCAAAATAAATCCAAATAGCGTTCTTCCTTTCAGGTAAACATCAGGGCTTTTATAACGGCACTATCAATCTGTGGCAGAGAAGTCATGACTTCTATTTTGGGAGCTATGGGAGTGGATGCATGGCTATCAGTACATAAATTTGTCATTTGTGCTATTGGTCATACAAAGTAGAGTAGGATAGAAATTATATGCGATATACAAAGTTTGTTTTGAATTTCCATATTTAGAGTTTGATCTTGCTTTTTAAGCAAGGTTTATCTTCCCAAGCTCATAGCAGTGAAAAATTGCACATTAGTTGATTTATGGACAAAAAGTGTAATGATGCTTACTTCAGTGATAGAAGTCCTTGGATCAGAATATTCTAGAAGCGCTGTGTAAAAATATGGGGATTTTTGTCATTATGGTAAATTCTTATGTTCTGCAGTACCAGAAATCTTACTCCCTTACTCCCTCCCCCTCCCCCCCCCCCCCCCCCCCCCCGCTTCTTCAGTTTGTTTATTTGAAACAGTCTATTGCTTAGGAATATAATGCTGAATTAACTTTGTTGTCAAAGTTTCCTGATAGAGGTTGAAATTTCAGGGGGTGAGAACTGGTATCAGTTGTTTGATTTTGCCCTCTTGTTGCAGGGATAAATATGTGCCAGTCTTAACAGACTTGTAATCTTTGTAGGAAAGGGAAATCTCAACAGTCATCTGTGCCTGAAGATCATAATGGCGGGGGTTTATGTTCTTTAACTCGTTTATAGAAAAAAACCTTCCGGTATATGTGAGGCCCATTAAATAGCCCTAGAATATTCTGTTGTTTGTTTTTTTTTAAGTGGCTGAAATGTTGGCATTAGAAGATTGAACTTTAGATGTATGAAACTTAGATCTGCTTTCTCTGCTTCCATTTCTCCTAACCCCATGCCTACAACTTGTCTGAGTCATCTTATTACAATATCCAATTATGGTATGTTTGAATGTTGAAATTTTTATTATATGGCTTGCATATATGTTAT
This sequence comes from Amazona ochrocephala, assembly GCA_039720435.1. Taxonomy (NCBI): domain Eukaryota; kingdom Metazoa; phylum Chordata; class Aves; order Psittaciformes; family Psittacidae; genus Amazona; species Amazona ochrocephala. Next base: position 53,995,924 of record CM077877.1, read on the forward strand.
TTTTTTTTCCTTGGACTTTCATTTTACATCCTTATCCCATAACCTATGTTAAGCTATGGGTTTTGTTAGCCAACATTAATGGTAGCCTGCTTTCAGTGTGTTCTTTGTGACCACATTTGAAGTGCCAGTAAAAAGTTATGAGTCCCAGAAGTTGAGGACATAAAAGATACAAAATTCAATCCTCTACCTCCTAGTGTTTTAACCACAATATTATATGAATCAAGGACACCATTATTATGCGCCATAAAGCCCAGTATTTTTAAAGAGTGTTTCCCAAAGTAGTTTTGACAAATAGGACAGACAAAATCTTTTCACCTATTCATCACTTACCAGGGTTTTTAAAACATCTATATATGTTGTAAGAAAATAGTAAAAAAGGAACTAAACCACCGTGATACTAGAACAACTAACATGGTGATGTAGGCTGAAATGAGCCTTCCTCAGGAGTATTTCATCACAAACCAGTTGAAAAACTACTCTGCTTACCAGAGATCACTGAAAAATGATAGCCATGCCTTGCTTATATCTTTGTACAACAATCAGGATGGGTCTTAGGCTAACCCAGAAACATTTATTTTGAAGGAGTCTAGTTAAGGCAGTTTAAAATTGTCTTGGAGAAGATGCTAGTTAAGTAGTGTGGAATTGGTGCTTGAGCTCATTACATAGCCCTTTTTTCTTTTTTTTTTTTTTTTTTGTGATATGTTTAGGGGTGATTTAGTGGCTGTCATGTCCTGTCCGAAAGTACCAGCACTGAAAAATACCCTTCTTGCTCAGCGTAGTTATGATGCTCCTCCTCTCCCCCTCTACCTTGTAACAGTTAGATGAGCACTCATTCCCTGGAGAAGATCAGTCTCCCTGTTTTTTTTACTGTATCAGTATTAACTCTTCCCTTGCAGTCTCTTCTTTCTCTGGCTTCTGTTCTGCTTTCCAGAAAATATAACCTTGATACAACCAGCTAATTTTTCTTGCCTTAGTCCTCAGAAATTTCTTTAACATCAACTTCTGACAACATCCTATTGTGCCTTGTTTGTAGTCTAAAACCAGTCGAAAGTCAGTCTTCAGGCACTGTGGAGAGTTTTCCTCCTTTTCCCTATGTTGTGAGGGTAAAAGGCGTCTTGGGGCGGGGCCGAATGTCCTTAATGAATGGAAAATTCATACGTATACCCAACTTGTAGAGTTTTGGGACGAAACACAAGCCCTTGTGTAAACACTTTTCCTGAACCAAAAAATAGCCTAGCGCTAGTCCTAGCCAGAAGGACCACATTATTGTATGGATAAGATGTTCCCAACCAATCTCTGAGACTTAGACATAGGTATATATGTGTTTGCTTAAGAATAGATAACTATATAGAGATATATAGCGCTTTCTTGTTGTTTTTTCCTAATTGTATGGGTATGTGCACCTATATGTCTAAGAATGTGCATAGAGTATATAGCTGTATGTATACGTAGGTATATATACTTATATATAGCATATGTGTAGGTATGTGTCCTTGTCAAAGGATAATGTTTGCAGTTGGGATGCCTCTGGCCACAGATCAAACAAATTAGGAAGGTTCCCTTCCTTGAGGAATGCATGTGAATCGCTGTGCTGACCATTACTGAAAGCAAGTTAACTGTGAAGACTGGGTGTTCCTCAGTAATGAAATGACCAGTTTTCAAGTAAATAAAATTCTCTGATAAAAATGGTTTTAAGCTGCAGTGGTTTTGCAAGCGGCATGATACATGCATGTGATAGGGACTGTGTGGGCATAGAGAATATAGCTAATGTGTTGTGCTCTCACGGCAACAGCATTTCATGCAGTGGAGCAGCATGGATGCTACAAGCTGGTGACTTCAAAAAAGTGTGAGATTTAAAATGGAGTGACATGTTTGAGGTCAAATAATGGGACTGAGGTCAGATAGGCTAAATCTAGTTAGACCAGACAGTAGAATCATAGAATAGTTAGGGTTGGAAAGGACCTTAAGATCGTTTAGTTCCAACCCCCCTGCCGTGGGCAGGGACACCTCCCACTAAACCATGTCAGCCAAGGCTCTGTCCATCCCTGCCTTGAACACTGCCTGGGATGGAGCATTCACAACTTCCTTGGGCAACCCATTCCAGTGCCTCACCACCCTTAGAGTAAAGAACTTCTTCCTTATATTCAATCTAAACTTCCCCTGTTTAAGTTTGAACCCATTACCCCTTGTCCTATCACTACAGTCCCTAATGAAGAGTCCCTCCCCAGCATCCCTATAGGCCTCCTTCAGATACTGGAAGGCTGCTATGAGGTCTTCGTGCAGCCTTCTCTTCTCCAGGCTGAACAGCCCCAAAGGCTAGGCAGGATTTAAAATTCTTGGATGAAAAAAAAAAAGCTGTTCACATCCCAGAATTTTATTAGTTTTGGCTTAGTCCTTCTGTCATATGCTAGTTTTCCTCTCTACTGCTATGGAATGTGGCAGAGAGTTTTTCCTTGCTATTGCCAGGAAACCATTGGAAAATGCTTCTTCCTTTCCTGTTGATTGTTGTGCTGATTCTTAAAATATCCCATTCTGAAGAAATGTATTTGTTATTCCCTGGATACCCTAGAAATTATCTGCTGTGGGGTTGGACACTTTTAAGGGTTTCACTACCTATACTTGAAGATTTGCCATGTACTTTTATCAGGAATGTCTTCTGGTTTGTTGGGTCATCCAGGCAGTGTTCTCTATTTAAGAACTAAATAGCATGTGTTTAAAATATGAATTTGCAGTAATGGGATCTAAATATGGAATGATATAACAACAGAATTAAGACTGTGCTGAATAACAGCAATCTTCCTTGGCTGCTCTAGCCTCTGAAAGGTTTCATCTCTCTTACTTTTCTGTCAAGACCGACCCTCCCTCTATTAATTGAAGCTTATCTGCAGACGCTTTTTAGTTTGCTTACACTGAAGATGAATGTCTCCAACTAAAAGCTTGTACTTTCCTTCTCTGTCGTCCCTGATATAGAATGCTCCCATCTCTTTACTTGTCGTGTAAGATAGGCTCTTTTCTACTTTTTCCTGAGCACTCCTGGTGATGACTACCCCTAGCACTGAGGAAGGTATTAGTTCGCTGCTTCCACAAGGTTCTCAAAGTAATGCTTCAGTGGCTGCTTACTTCAAAGTGGTGAACAGAGCAGTGCCTGTTGGAGGTGTGTGTGCTTAATTCACATGAGAACCACTGCTAAGAAGACTTACTGGGATTTTTCTGGGATCAACGGACTTTATAATATGCCTTTTCATTCACAAAAAAGTGAATTTTATGCCTTTTTTTTTTTTTTCTTTTTGTATAGGAAATAGAATGACTCAGGTGTTTCAGGCTTTGAACATAAGATGCGATCTTTTATTAGAATACTCAGAATATATAGCTTTAGCTTTTATTGCATCTTTGACAACAAAATGTTAAACCAAGTGCAAAATCTCAGGCTAGAAAAAGGAAACAAAGTAACTTCACATTAAAAAAAAGTCAAAAGCACAAAAGGTGTAAATATTTCAGCAATATACATAAATGCAGAAACAATTTTTAAGCCCGATAAGCTATTGGTTATGTAGGTGTTGTAACTGCTGTTTTCCCTATCTTATTTCTGAATATTGATAAATCATTTTAGCAACTGGGGGCTCTCACCTTCAGCCACTTTGTTCCTGAGTATTGCCTGGGGGTGATTCACTAAATAAGGTTGTACAAATTCATCCTTGTTTTTTTCTGGCAACTCTTCAGAAACAGGAAGTCCACAGTCACAAGAACATGTCAGGGAGTCTCTGATCGTTGATATTACCAAGTTAATTAATGTCAGAATAAGCCATTTAGGAAACCCACCTTGCATCCTCTGTATTTATTTAGGTTAGGCAGGTGCTGGTACAGTTCGGCTTATCACTCTAGCTTCAGAAGAATTGCATGACTGCTGTAAACGTTTTGATTTCAGCCAGCAGGTCTCTAAATGAGAATGTCACCAGACAAGCAATACTAAAACAAGCTTCCTTCTCCACCAGCAAAAAAACATCTAGGAACATAGATTTGTTACAAAATGGGAATGATGATGTAACGGTAATTTTTACAAGACAGGGGATAAAACATACCCTAGAGGTACATTTAGATCCTTTTCAAAACCACTGGAGAATATATGTAATTTCAATAGTATTTTCCGTTATTGCTTGCTGTAAGTATACTGCACTCTCTCTTCTAAATAGGAACAAACTCTGTCCCTTCAGGTACATGTGTAATTCCCTGAGGAAGTGATAGATCTATATGAAAGTGGTTTCTTGAAAGGGTTTTCAGCTGCTGAGAGGCTTGGAAAGGAATGGTTGATGTAACATTACTGGTGACCTAACAGCTGTACTTTCAGGATGGAGTTTTCAAAAGCTTTTCTTGAGAACCTTCATAAAACTCATGGGAACAACCACAGACACTTTGGTGGTGTTTTGAAAATCTGCCCTGAACAGCTCCCCAGATGCTACCTGAGCATGTGAATTGGGCTGTTGTGTCCCCAAGAAAAAACCCTGTGACCACTCCTGGTATGCCCTTACTCTGTTGTGGGGGCATTTCTGCATTCTGCAGGCAGTCCAGAAATGGAAGTTGCCATAGTATCCAAGGACTGTCATAAAATTAAAACCTAGCAATTGAATTTATGTGAAATCAGCTGCATTTTCCTTTATTTAGTTCAGTTGTCTGATTCTGTCTAACAATAAAACATGTTATTCCTTCATGAGAATGTATTTCCCCTCTAATTCCTTTAATTAAGTGGTACCAGGTAGGTACCAATATAGGATGAAAACACTGCCAAATCAGGGGCACACAGACGTTGAAAAGACCCCCGGGCAAAAGTTGGAATTGTGGTCTTTTCTAAATCAGGATTTATTATTAGTGTCATCACACAAAGCTCACTGTGCCTACTTAAAAAACTGCAGACTCTGTTTCCTGCTTCCTCAGCCTCATCTGGGAAGCCCTGGGCTGTATTTATGAGACACTTCTCTTTTTTTTCTTTTCTTTTTCTCTGTTTTAAACTTCTCAGTATCCTTTTTCAAACTTGAAGTGTGGTCATTGCTATAGATTCAGTTGAGTATGTAGTAGAATTGTCACTTGTGGTTGGATTTGATAATAACTGGGAAGGCAATGTGAGGTCCATTTATAAATTATAGCAGCTTGAAATGCATTGTATATAATGGCTTGGGAAATACAGCAGATAATATTGTCCAAGTTCAAGAGCAATTGATTAAAACACTGTCAAGAGAGACATGTTTATAAGATTGCAGTAACTCTGAGTCAGTGCTTAAGTTCTGTTTCACTGACTGCTGGATCCAGCTGTTGTCTCTCATTTTCTATACACAACATAAAAGCTACATGAATGTGTTGCTGTTTCTCCAGCCTGATGAAGCCTCACGCCCTAATCAGTGACACTAGGTTTTATCAAGATAACAGTCAATAAATATATTGCACAGTGAAAGGGGCAACTGGTAACTGTTGCATAGATTTTTTTCATGGAGGTGGCATCACTTGTGGTGAGAATCAGCTCATTCATCTCATTTCTAGACTATGCTTCCAGCTCATCTCTTAATTCCTTCTCAAACTACCTGAAGTCTTTTATCTCCTGCATAATAGATTGGTTTTAAAATACTGTATTAATAAGTATTTAAATATTTTATAAAAATATGAGCTTTATAGTTAATATTGTTTCTGCTGTTTCTGCTAGTTGACGTATATTGCTCATTCTTTTTAGATCTGAGGACAGCCTTAACTCTTAGGATTAGACATATGGGCTCCTGCACCCAAATGGGGTCCACAAAATGCAGATTTCCCAGAGCTTAGTAAACATGTTGCTTAATCATGGGGAAAGTGTGCAGACAGTGGACTCTCTGTCAGCACCCATTTCTCACCTATCCTTTTCTAAGTAAGGTAAAATCAGATGTGCAGTGAGTTAAGTAAGGTATCTTAACACCTCAGTGTCTGTGGATTCCTCTTTCAGGTGTCATTGTCAATGCACTGCTTTTATATCCTTACCACCCCTGCAAGTACATATTTCATTCCTGTCCTGGGTTCAGCAGTAGCAGTCATTTTTCTCCTTCTTAGTAGCTGGTGCACTGCTGTGTTTTTGACTTTTGGCCTGGGAACAGCGCTGATAACACCAGGGTTTTTAGTTGCTGCTTAGAATGTTTTGTCTGACCAAGGACTTTCTGAGCCTCATGCTCTGCCAGGGAGGAGGGGAAGCCAGGAGGAAGCAGAGACAGGACACCTGACCCAAACTGACCAAAGAGGTATTCCATACCACAGCACGTCATGCGCAAGATGTGAAAAAAAAATAAGGGCAGAGACCCAGAAGGGTAGGGGTTCGCTGCTGGGTTGGGCTTAGTATCGGGTGGTGAGCAGTTGTATTCTCTTTCCTTGTATTTCCCTTGACATTATTATTATTATTAGTGGTAGCAGCAGTGATTTGTGTTATACCTTAGTTACTGAACTGTTCTTTCTCAACCTGTGGGAGTTGCATTCTTTCGATTCTCTTCCCCATCCCCCCGGGAGCTGAGTGGAAGAAAGAGGGGGAGTGAGCAAACTGCATGAGGGGCTTAAACCACAACAGTTCTTTTTGGCGCCCAACGTAGGACATGAAGGGTTGAGATAACAACCGGATTAAGTCACTCGACACAGTGCCGATTTACTGGCTCTCAACGTTGTTGCTCTTGAGTTCACGGTTTCAGCCTGTTGTACCTTACTTACCGCCGCTATTTGCTATCTTAGCATTTTTGAGACATGGGGTTTGGGCTAAGGCTCTTGTTTCATTGTACTTTATTGGAACAGCTTGTAATACGGGCAGGCTCCAGAAGCAGGGGGGGATGGACGTGGACGTGGGCTTGTACGTGGCCGACTGGCTGCTCTTCACCGTCCTGGCCCTTGTCATTGCCTCTGTCTTCGTGAAGCTGTGGGAAGCAGAGGGGGGCTGGTCCCGGGAGCCGTCGGCAGCCGAAATGGCCCAGGAGTGCAGCTCTGGGGAGCAGGAGGCCAGGAGAAAGTGGCTGCCAGTGGAGGAGTTCAGGGCGGTCAAGGAGGCGAATGAGGCGGCTACCATGTGGCAGGGGGAGGCGGCGGAGAAGCCGGGCCTCCATGCCTAGCCAAGCCCTGCGGCTGCTGACCAGCAGGGGGAGGTGGTGGAGAAGCAGAGCCCCACAGCTGAGCCCAGCCCCACCACGGCCAAGAGCATTCCCCAGCAGCTGCCAGCAGAGCCCCGAGAGCCCGAGCCCCAGGAGGATGCAGGAGACCACGCAGCACTTCCCAGCAAGGCAGAGGAGGAAGATCTGGACTCGGACAAAGAGCAGCTGGTGGTGAGAGAGCCGGCAAGCACAGCAGCTACACCAGCCCCAGTGACAAGCACAGCAGTGTCATTTGAGAGTTCTGAAGGTTTTGAATGGCCTTTGGGTACCCTTGAGACCTGCCTGCTGATTGTGATGGGGATCACCATGTTGGCACACATACAGAGTGTGTTTTATCCAAGACCATTTTGTCTGGTCCAGAGTGTTAAGCAGAGCTGGGTTTGGGCCTTGTCCGGGGTTAGACGACGATGTAGGACGACCAAGAGATTTTCCCCAAGGCTGGACAGTCATGAGTGGCAGGGTGTGTGGGACGGTTTGGGTGAGTATCTAGTCCACTGGGCCCCTCCAGTGCGTTGGAAGTGTTGGAGATGGAAGGCAGCTGTATGGAGTCCCCAACGACAAGCTGCAGTAACTGCTGAAGGGGAGAGTGAATTAATTTGAGCCTGGTGGGCCCATGACACTTCAGGCCATCAGGGCAGAGATGCAGCATACAGATGGACTCATGATCAAGGGGTGGACTTAGCAATGGACACTATTGCCCAGGTTATTCACGAGTGTGAATACTGCACACAGCGTCTCCTGCTCTGAAAGACTGTTACAAAAGATGGAGCCCGATATCATGGACTGGATGGACTCAGCAGCTTTATAGGGATTGGTCCATGCACTGAGGGATGATCTCTCCCTTTCAGTGTGTGTGTGTATGTATATATATACATGTGATGGTATATTGAAAATGTGGGATCTGAGCCTGACGTGAACAGTATGGAATAAGGGGTGGAATGTCGTGGGTTCAGCAATAGCAGTCATTTTTCTTCTTCTTAGTAGCTGGTGCAATGCTGTGTTTTTGGCAGGGAGTGAGTGAGCAAACTGCGTGGCTGACTGGGCTTAAACCGTGACAATTCCAAACCTTCTGTACTTTTCATGACTGCTAACTTTGCCTCTTTTACAATGTTGTATGTCATCTGTTTCTTTGGATGGCCTTTTTTATGGAGGCTAGAAATAAACAATTAAAAAACCCTAATAAAAATAAGGCTTTAGCTACTGAATGCTCTGTATAGCCACTGACTAATCTTTAAATGCCAATATTGGAAGTTGCAGTAGGCATGACAGCTTTTTGTCTCTTTCGTAACAATTGTATAGGCTGAAAGGCTGAAAACTGGGTGCAACAGAGCATAACTGCTCTGGGGCAAACAGGGAGTCGAGTATTTGAAACCTGCCTCAGGAGTGGTCCACAGAAGAAGGACCTGGAACACATGGCTGGTCTGTCCCTGAAGCTACAGAATCATGCTCTTTCTATTTTTTCTCCTCTTGACTAAGGAAGGGGCTGGAGAGGGCTCTTTGCCAGACAGAATAATGTACAGCCCACTTGTGATGACGCTTTCCAGGGAAGTTGGATGCTAGGGATAAAGGTTCAGCTCTCCCTGCTCTAAGAAATACCGAATCTATTAGGCAAGTATATATAGGGGAACTGGAAATATCAAATGGATTTTTACCTGTGTGACCTCAAGGAAAAGTGTGATCTCAAGTACATTTTTGAAAGAGGGTTTCTTCTGCTGAAGAAATATTTTTGCCTTGTGTATCTCTGCAGTGATCTAGAGAGGGATAGCGCTGAAGGTATATATGGATCTGCTAAGGTATGTATGGGTCTGCTTTGCTAGTTGCTGGCTACTTCCAGGCTGGTTTCAGCGCTGTTGTCTGAGGTTAATTGGATCCTCCTTCAGCCTGGATTGAGTATCTACTTCTGTACAGTGTAAAGAGCTGTACAGAAAAGATAAAGACATGTTAAAGGTGCAACTGTACAATGTGAGGAGCTGTGCTACTGATACCTCATTCTTTACTCAGGTCACATAGCTTGATGCTTTGCATAACCTCCAGGGTAGTGTGAGACAGGGGCTTGAAATGAACTAGACAAAGAAAGGGACTGATCTGTCATCTCTTGAAAACTTCCTGAGTATATTCTTGACCCACTGAATCAAGAATTTGAAATCTGTCCTCTGAATTCCTTTCTGGCTGAGATGTGTACCTGTAGCAAACTTAAGTCTATTGATGATAGGTGTCCTACTGGCAGCACGCACCTGGTTCCCAGCATGAGCAGAATGAGCAGAGGGGATGCAAGGGAAATGATATCTGACACTATGGACAAAAAAGAAAAAAAATAAAAAAGAAGAGAGCTATTGCCACAAAAATGAGTGAAAGCAAAGGTTATTATTTTATTTTTTTTCTTGAGAATTGATAGGGAGGGATTAAATATCAGTTATATTTCAGGAACTGCTAGCTGAGAAATACTTTATAGATTTTGACATTTTTTGGCTGAGAGCTTGGAATTCACATCTTCTGTCTTGAGAAATCTTGGAACAGAACAGTCTTATTTATAGTAAATACTGGCAGAATATTGGACATGTAATGAAGAATTATGCTGCTTTGTGTAGCAAATAACTTTTCATACCACTTCCCCATGTCAGTGCATGCATTTCAACAATGAATCAGTGAGTATTTGGTGGTATTTTTGGAAGTATTTTTGGACCAGGCAAGGAGAAATTGTGGCATAGATAATTACGGTAGAGCATCTCAAACTAATCACGAAAGAGCTGTAAAAATGGATTTGGTGGAGGAATCCCTGTTCTTTAAACATTATGTTGCTGCTTGGCTATAGAGTATAGGCAGCGAAGAGAAAATTCTTTTCTTTGTCACATATCTGCATGAAAAAGTAGGGTCATTTAATACGTTTAGTTGGATTCAGCTAAAAAGTGAAGCTCACAGTCTTCTGTATGCATGTTTCTGTGTGTGTCTGTGTTTGTGCGTAAGAGTTCTGAACCTGGTAAAATTGGAAAGGGATTTAAATGTACCATAGTACATAACTTTAAAACTTGTCCATCCTCGTGTAGCCGATAAACTCCTTATTCCACCTCTTCTGCTACAATATGGATTTTGTATGACTTTGTTTTCATTTAAACTGTTCCTCCTTTTTGTTTTATTTTTTCCCTCGTCAACCTGGTATCTTGGCTGTCTAGTTAAAGAAGTGCTAAAAGAACCAGAGCTAAAGAGGACCAGCTTCTTATGGATTTATGTCTCTTGGTTAATAATTTAATTATAGAGGTCATCTTTTATCTCTGAATATACATCTATTCTGGTAATGATATGCAGGCTGCCACACTTGACAGCAGAAATGGACTGATGAGATTGTTAGCACCCTGCATGTTAATGATAGGATCCCGGTGTCTCTTCTTGCCAGCAGCTGCCACTTTCAAAATTTATAGAGAGCATAACTATCTTTGAGATTTCTATCTGCTCAGTCACATTTGGTTGAAATTGGGCTACTTAGTTCAAAAATTCCAGGGAGGGACACACAGACTGTATTATACTGTTACACAGCCTTGTTTCCATAGGAAACCAGGCTAAAAACAGCCTGATAAAAGTCAGCTTTATCTTCTGCCAGAAAATATCTCCTTGCAATCTGTGTGTTATAGACCTATAACATAGTTGAGGATACTCTGAAGCAATTACTTTTAAGGAAGATGTATGCCTAAGCACACATGTGGCAATGCCAAATACTCCGCTTCTATTAGAAAACAGCTTTTCACCTGAGCAGGTGTACATAGGAGTCAATCAACTATGGAGGTCCTCCTCTGACCAAACCTTCTCAAGCTGTTTCCAGTGGATGTGGGTTGAAGTCTTGTTTTGTGTGTTTGTCAGAAGTAGATGATGGAAGGGAGGACTATGTAAAGGTAAAATGTTTCTTCCCTACCTGATGTTGAAGACCCAGATAAGTCTTCTGCCTGCCCTTTGCCTCTCTGTTCAAATCTCTATTTCTCTACAGGTGTGTGGGGAACATTATGAAACTAATTGAAAGTACCTTGTGAAAGAAACTGGAGGTATGGCTTTTGAGTTGTATACCGCAGCAATTGCTTGCAGAATGTAACCAATGCATGACAAAGCGAGGGAAAGAATATTTGGCTAAATCACAAAGGAACTATCAAACCCCAGCATCCTGTAGAGATACATGATTCAATAACAGAAACTTTTAAGAATAGTTTCACATGAAAAGAATATTAAATACAAAACACTATTGAAATTTTTAATAACATAACTTCACACACCTCAGGAAACATTATCAGGAAAAAAACCTACCACTATTTCAATGGTAAAAATGAAACTGTATTAAAAAACAGAGTCTATTCACCAAGTGCAACTAAATCAGTATGAATAGCTTAACTTGAAAAGTGCAAAATTTGAAGAATTTTGGCTTGGCAGACTTGTCAGAAATTTGACGAAGTGTTTGTGAATTCGTTCTGTGTGCTAAAATATTTCATACATGTGACAAGGGAAAATATGGCAGTTCTGGATTATTCATTAATTATTGAGCATTTGGGGTAAGTACTGATCACTCAAGTCTATCAAAAATAACATGCATTATATGTCCAGTACATGTAACAGGCAAGGTATACGAATACCAGCTGACTACCTTCACAAATATGTACCAACTAAAGGCTTGGTCAGTGGAAAGCATCTGTATATTTTTAGAAATCCAAATAATGATTGCTTATATAGTAATATATTTAGAAGTGTAAAATTCTGGAAATGACTTAGTACATGTAACTGAAAACTCGCTTAAATTGAATACAGCCATAGGCAATCCATCTCATTTGTATTAGACACGCAGAATGCAGTGAATTTGTTAAGGGGTTAAGCATGAAGCCTGAAGTTCGTTACCTCAAATTCCTCTGTAGTCAGTAGAGAGAAAGGGACATCTCCAGAGTATGGTTCATCCCATGCTAAGTGTATGACTGCCACAAAAGTAGACAAAAAAGAAGAAAAGAGATATTCTCATTCTGAAGATAAGGAGTGTTTTAAAAAAAATTGTCACTGATCTCAAAGCATGTCTTTGACCTTCAGAGCAGCACTTCAGATGCATGCTGATCTTTGTCGTGACATCTGGAGCATGTGACATACAAGCATATTAAGATGTATTTAGGGTGGCATAGGAACTCTGCCAGGTAGGATTTTGGGTTTTTTTCTGTGGCATTTTGCAAATGGACAGAGGTTATGACAAGGTGCAGATAGAATATCTTTCCCTCCAGAGTGCTCAGAGGTACTTTGATTGGCTTATTGAGTTCTAAAAGTCTTTTATTTTATCTGTTATTATTTAATCAGGCTTAGTACTAGCAAATATATTCAACAGCAGTTTTACCATCTGAGGAGCAGACTCTGATTGCAGATTCCCAGAGTAATGTATCCAAGATATGATGTTATGGCAACCGCCATTTTTATTTCATTGATTGAGGATGGTAATGAGGTCAAAATCATACATCTATAACTGGTTCATTTAAACCTCTAATGAGCTGTGTGATATGAAAGCTTTTTTCATGTCTTATAGTATAGACATGTACTGTGCAGTTGGAAAAATACAGAAAAGGCAAAACATCTGAAAGAAATGCATAATTTCTAAAGGCTAGAGAAATAGCAAGATCATAGTAATACGGGTTTGAATTTGTTAGTCATTCTAATAACATAAAAAATTCATGGTTAATTAAGGAGTTGCAGTGTAGTAACTTTAGGCTGCAATGCCATGTTGGCTTGTAACGAGAAATTGTTTGCCATTGTCACTGGAGGAATGTATATGCACTGAAATATGTATTGCTGGAGTTGTTGCTGCCCACAGGTTGTGTATGGTCAAGGGTCCACTGTGTGGAGACTTGTGGAGATGCACAGTAGGAAAGCAATGCTGATTAGAGTTACAGTATAATTTAAGATGCAATTGAAAGGTTAGGAAACATTCCTGGAAGGACAAGTGAGAGCAGGAGGCTTTCAGTACCAGGGTAACAAAACCATGGAAGCTAGCTCTGTGCAAGTCACATATGCATTGGTTTATTCATTTATTTATCAGTGTTCTTATGCCATTTCTAACTATTTTTCAAAGTTTACCGTAAAATCATAGGCACTTACTTGTTTGTGTACATTAAGAGATGTGTGTGCAAATACCAAATCTGCATGTATATGACTTTTCACTTAGATCACTCATCTTTTACAGGACTGTGTTCGTTTGGTTTGCAGTGCCTAATGGGCTGGCATACCAGCTATCGATACTGAAATACATACACTTCAGCCTGTAGTAGTTTGCAGTAGAATCACAGGTGTATGTTACTGTCTTAAGAGCTTATCTTAAAACAATCCTTCTCATGGTACCGTGCTTCAAATCACTGAAACCTGTTTTTGCATTTAACAAAATTACCATCAAGTCAACACCACACTGACTAGATTTAAATCTTCAAAGATCTCTCCTGAAAGACTGTCTTCCAGTGTAGAGCCAGGCTGCCACTGCTGTTTCTGTTACACTTAACCTCTTGCTGATTTTCGTGGGACCCCAAGTAATAAGGCACTGGAAGATTTCTGTCTTGAGGATATCCAGCTTGAGAATAACAGCTGTTATTACAGGATCATTCTGTTTATTTCAACCTCTTCCAGTGTTTTCTTCTCTGAGTCAAAGTTACCAGCCTGACCTGCCACAGAGGCCAAGCAGCAGTCATCCCTTCTCCTCAGGAGATGCTGGATGCAGGGCAAGGGAAAAGGAAGCAGCCATTGCCATTGCAACAGAAAGCTAAAGCCTTGCCATTTTGGTGTTGGCTCTCTTTTCACATTGCCCTTTTTTATTTTTGAAAATCTGTTAATATTGTAAGTTAATTCCATCTCCATCCTTAGCTCTCCATGCCTGGGAAAGGAGAGAGAAAATCAAACCTGTTTTGAGCCAGTTTACCCTCCAGGCCTGAAAAGAAGCTCAGGAGGTATAGATGATGATGAATGTGCTGGGTATGGATGCAGAAGGATGTACTGAAGAAGTAGGGCTACTCAGTGCATCAGCTACTTGCTTTCTTCTCCTTATCTACCTGATGCAGTGCGGGGGTTTGGGAACAACGAAACACAGATCAATGTGATCCACGCTGAACAATTTAATGTGTGCAATCGTGCCTTTTATAGGAAAGTTTCAGAACAGTAGAACATTCGATAACACTTGGTTGGTTAACTTCACTTAGCCGAGTGCTAGCAACAGTTTAATGATTGGTTAACTATTACAGCATATGTTTCAAGGTTACAGTTAACATTCCTTCTCTGCGTATCTCTCTCAGTAGTTTTCCGTGCTAACTTTTCCCAAGGCTTCTGCATGTACACGAACTTTAGTAACCCTCAGGCAAGGCCTCAATGCCTGCGGGTCACTATCTTACAATTGTCAAGCAATTGTCTGGGTTGCTCACATGCCCGTTCACAGCCAAATAGCTCTCCACAATGCAGGATTTGCCATCCCAGCCCAGTATGTTTAGTGTTTCTCCTCATCTTCCACTTCTCTTACTCACTCTTCCCACTCTTTTCCACCTTTTTCTTACGTGTAGTTTCCATTAATGAGCTGTGTTGGCCTCACACACCTTTCTTCTTTCCTGCACCTCTGTCAAGTTTACAAGATCCATGTCAGCTTTTCTGTAGACTTTGCACCCTGATACATGTTTTATTCCAAGCAGAAAAAAATCTGGGATACTTGGTTTTCTTCTTAATGCCAGGCATTGCTGTTTCTGAGAGGCTGAGCGGCAAAAGAAGTGTAACCCCGGGGATCACAGAATCATAGAGTGGTTTGGGTTGGAAGGGACCTTTAGAGGTCATCTAGTCTAACCCCTTCTGTAATGAGAAGGGACATCTTCATCTAGACCAGGTTGCTCAGGGCACTGTCCAGCCTGATCATGAGTGTTTCCAGGGATGGGGGAATCTACCACCTCTCTGGGAAACTTGTTCCAGTGTTTCACCACCCTCATCATAACAAATGTCTTCCTTTTATCTAGTCTGAATATCCCCTCTTTTAATTTAAAACCATTACCCCTTGCCTATCACTACAAGCTCTACTAATGTCCTGCTTAACCACAGTAGCCTTGAACCAGGGCATATTCAAGCACTGAGGGATTTCTTGGGGCATCTAGTTGCCAAATTCATTTCCACAGTGTATGTCAGGAGAGCAATCTTCCAGAAGAGTTTGTGTTTTGTTCAGTCAGTACTTTTCCTCTAGGAACTACAAAAAAGCAGCTTTGTTTACACATTTCAGTTTGCTGCTCCGGAGTGTGAAGTGACAAGTTGTCTGATGAGGCTGGGGAAAGAATTTGTAAAGCTTTGGCAAAGTAAATCTTTTCCTGCCTTTCGCTGTCTAATTTAAGTCTGGAATTGAATATCTGAACAATTTTTGCTTACTTAAACTATGAACCTCAACCAGACAGCAGGTCAAAGAGTTTTTGTTGAAAAATTATTGGCAAGATTGGAAATTCCTGGTGGTAGGAAATGTCATAGAAAATTTTGAGCAATAGAGGTGCTAAAATTTCCCATCTCCTATAAATAGCTTCAAGGTTTTGCTTTTAGGAGTGTCTCTAGAAATAATGAGAAATAGCACAGAAGATTAGTGACAGAGCCATTATCATAATACTGATTATAATTGGATACACATTGCAATAGCTTCATACCGTGATTAGCTGTTCAGATTAGGATTATTTTAGGCTTAGAGTTTTTGAATTTTACAGAGGTTTACCATGGTAGCTATCTGCTTTCTGTGACAGATTTTTTTTGTAGCTTTACCCAGGTCTAACAGGGAGAAATGAAATAAAAAATGTTCTTCCTTTGTGCAGACTACTGTTATTTGATACTCTGTTTATATGCTTATAATAGTGTCAGAGTAGCAGACCAAGGAAAAAATATTTTCTATCTTACATTTTAAAGATATTTGTAAAATTACTATATGCCAAATGCTTCTTAATAACACTATGTATAAGGCATGACAAGACTATTACAAGGCCACTGTTAATGAGTAGTCCGCCTTCCAGCTCCTTTGAACTTGCTTTTAACATGTGGATATGCATATAAATTAGTGCTAGAAGAATCTTCCCAGTTTTCTAAGAGTTACTGGAGGCAGAGAGAGGGAATGAGAGAGACAGACAGACAGGTGGACAGACAGGTGGCTCTAATATTGCACAGTTGTGTTTGATAGTCACATACCCTCCAGCATTGATCTAGGGTTCAATTTTTTAATGTATTCAGCATAATACAGAGTAGATGCTGTTTAATACACATGGAAATGCTTTTTATGTCCTTTCCTCAGATGTTTTCTTGTGGAATTTTAATTTAGTTATTCATAACCCCCTGAGTTCTTTAGAAGCCAGTATATTTTCAGTTACCATTAATCTCTACCAGTTTGTCTTCAGATTCCTGCATTTTTCAATGGAAATCCAAAAACCCAGCATAAAGTTTATAAGCCTCATTGAAAAACTAGTGCTGTGCCATACAATTAAGTTTTACATAGAGATATCTCCGCCAAAGTGATACTTCATATGAAAAAGTTCGATAAACTGGTAATTCATTAGTGAGAAGATGCCATGTTTTTCATGCAAAACCTCTTTTAAATGAAAAGGCAGGCCTTCTCAGAGTTTTTGTTGTCAGCAGTTTGTTGTCATTTAGAGGACTATAGGGAATGCATATAGGAAGCAAAGAGAATGCTAATAATTTGATAAAAGTACTATATTACTAGATTATGCCTCCTGAATAATCATGCCCTTTATGTACCACAGTCAGAACATCTTACAGTCCCCTTTGTAAATATACATTTTTTAAAAATAATGAGCGTGTTTTGCCCACTTATGTTTTTTGTCCTTCTTACTTTCCCCGTTCACCCGTGCACTGTCCCATTCTCACTTCATCTTGAATGAGTATGGGGCAGAAGTATTCCAGCCAGGTTGCACTGCAAAATAGCACAGGCTCTCTCTTTTTTGGATTTCTGCTCCGTGCACTCCTAAGATAGTACTGTACTACTTTTTCTTCTTTCTTTTTTGGTTTGGTTTAGTTTCATCATCTTGTTGGTAGTTCTTGATCTTCTGGGTGTACTCTGAGTCACCTGAAAGGTGAGCATCCAGCCTAAATTAGTTGCTGAAGTGAAGAGAAAAAGACATGGATCACGCACACTAGATGCCTGCTTAAGATATCAGTTTTAGTTTAGTATGAATTCATGAGCTAAAGATACTCTTCAGTAACTGCAGAGAAATCCTCAATGACTGCCTTAGACTAGACATTTTTTAGATGTCTGAACTGGGTAAGTTGAATGTGATTGATAGTCTGTGATCACTGTACACAAAGGTTTTTCTTGCTTCTCATGGTAACAGAGTTCCCTTGTGCAAAAAGACAATAGATACACTTGTGTACGCTGACAAGGAGAAAGCTATGCAAGAGCCAGAGGATCATTGCCTTTATTCTTGCATCTCTCTTCACAAGGCCATGTGATACCAGGTATGCTGGAATTAAGTGTCAGTCCACTGCAAACATGATTACTGTCTGATTTTGAAGTAGCACACTACTGCTCTAAGTATTCATTCTAAGACAGAGGAATGAATTCTTCTGTCTATACAGTTACCCTCCAAAATTAGTCTTGGGATAAATGGTGGATTTGACCTAAAATGACAGCCTGGGAGGATCAAATACTAGTTCCTCAGCAAAATTGAGATAGCAGAATTCTCACTATGACATCTGTGAAGAAATATCAGAAAGAAGTTTATTAATAAAGTGGAAAGCGAAGTTATGCACATCTTGAATAACTTATTTATTAAGAAGAATCGACATTTCTAACTCTCCAATGGTTTTCAAATTTGACAAATTTCTCAGTGATACCTCATGTTGCAGTAACATTGATGAAATAGAAGCTTCATTATTCCTAATGCTTTTATATAGTATTACAGACCTCAAATACAAGTTTTCAAACTTAAGTTACTGACTTTTTTTTTATTTTTTACTCTTTTAGAGCTCATTCTTGTCTTTATGAACTTGACAGCTTGGTTAAACATTGCCAGATGATTAACTAACTACCCAATTAAAATCAGTATTTGATAAATGCTGATGCTGCACTGCTAACCAGTTATAATGTGAAGTGACCTTACATTTTTGTGGGTTGTATTAGTATGGATAAAAACTATAAGTACTGCAAGATATGAATAGAGAATATTATTGAGTGGTATGATGTACAGGTTATCTAAAAGTTGTACACATACAAACAGCTACATCTATCAGCCTTAGAGAAGCTTGTGATAAGCTAACTTTAGAAATCAGTAGAATTCTAATTTTTAGCTGGTTTTCTTGTCATTGTATTTGTTACCAATTTTGCCACTTACAAGGGTCATTTATTAGCAACCAAAAAAAGTCCTGTTTATCTTGTGGCAGCAAGAGATAATTATGTGTTGACATTTCCCTTTAATCTGGGGAATGCTGTCATTCCCTGATTAAAATGGTCTCTTATCTATACTACTCTCACGTTTGAAAATACCTAAGACAAGCACACAGTTTAAAGAAACCATCACTATGTTTCTTGAATCTCTTATGCTCAGACAACAGCAGGAGATCAAGACACCAAAGCTTCATGACTATTTTTTGTCAAACTAGCTATGGGAACTGGTGATGAGTCTGTAACCGTAACCATCTGCACTTGTAAAATGCATGAGCTTAAATCGGGGGCACCCAACCTTCCTGACTGGGTGGACAATCCTTATTATAGGGCCCTAGTGACTTCTGTCAAGAAGCACCCATTAGATGAATAACACCTATAGAAACTGGGACAAAAGAAGACTGAAGTGCTGGAGATGTCCTGATGGACATAAAAGTGGTAATTTGTCTGATGAGACAAGTGTTTGCTTAAATCCCCTTGGAGTAGGGGATATCAGTTTTAGCTTTTAAGTTTGATACCTGAGTAAATTAATTCCTCCTGATGTCACAGAAGTCAACTGCTGCCAGGATTTTTACATGGCGTCTTCTACTGTTCACTTAAATAAACAGTGAAAGGAGTCTTGCAAACCTTAGTCTTGCTAACATAGGTAAAATGTGGTGGCATGAGTTTCAGCATGTGCTGTATGAAGCTGGTGGGATCTCCACCTGCCGGGCTTCCCAGCCACTTTTGATCTCCTGGTTGCCATTTCTTGACTGCTACTGCTAAAAGGTCACCTGTATTAAAGCTACTGTGCGCGCTCCTGTCCCAGTTGTACAAACAGCTGTGCACACTGTGTACAAATGCTGTGTTCCTGATCATGGGTCATCAGCTTGTCTTTCATAGTACTGTGATGGGGACAATTATATTAGTGCACAGATAGTTGCTATTCATAGGATATGATCATAAACTGTTCTCCAATTTGTATCAGAAATTAGTTATTTAAATTCTATGCAAGTTTAGAATTTTTCTGTTGTGACCTTTGCCATGTGCCGTTAAAAAGCTGGGCCTGTATCTGGGGTTGGGTTTTTTTAAATTTTCAAAGTCCTAATTCCTTTTATGTCTAGAAGAAAGAACCGTTACATTTTATGCATTTTATATACTAGTGATCTTTTTTATTGTTGTTAATTTCATTTTAGACCATATCCTTAACATTTTTTATTTAATATTGCTGTTTCATGGAAAGGTGTGCACACTCGTACTTTGAAGAATTAGCTACTCAGTCATCACTTGTGTTGCACACAGTAAAAGAATTTGGTTCATTTGCCCCTGTTCTTTTTTTTTTTTTCCCTTAATCCATTTGAGCCCTTAGGTGAAGCCAGAACCTTCATAAAGGTATATTGCATGTTTTTCTAAAAAGACTAATATTTAAGTTCTATTTGGACTTCTCTTTTTATAGAGAAAATCATAGAACCATAGAGCAGTCAGGGTTGGAAAGGACCTTAAGATCATCTAGTTCCAACCCCCCTGCCATGGGCAGGGACACCTGACACTAAACCATGTCACCCAAGCCTCTGTCCAGCCTGGCGTTGAACACCGCCAGCGATGGAGCATTCACAACTTCCCTGGGCAGCCCATTCCTGTGCCTCACCACCCTTACAGTAAAGAATTTCTTCCTTATATCCAATCTAAACTTCCCCCTTTAAGTTTGAATCCATTACCCCTTGTCCTATCACTACAGTCCTTAATGAAGCGTCCCTCCCCAGCATCCCTATAGGCCCCCTTCAGGTATTGGAAGGCTGCTACGAGGTCTCCACGCAGCCTACTCTTCTCCAGGCTGAACAGCCCCAACTTTCTCAGCCTATCTTCATAGGTGAGGTGCTCCAGTCCCCTGATCATCCTCGTGGCCCTCCTTTGGACTTCTTCCAACAGTTCCATGTCCTTTTTATGTTGAGAACACCAGAACTGCACACAATGCTCCAAGTGAGGCCTCACGAGAGCAGAGTAGAGGGGCAGGATCACCTCCCTCGACCTGCTGGTCGCACTCCTTTTGATGCAGCCCAGGATATGACTGGCTTTCTGGGCTGCAAGCGCACACTGCCGGCTCATGTTCATTTTCTCATTTACCAACACCCCCAAGTCCTTCTCCCCAGGGCTGCCCTGAATCTCTTCTCTGCCCAACCTGTAGCTGTGCCTGGGGTTGCTCTGACCCAGGTGTAGGACCTTGCACTTGGCATGGTTAAACTTCATCAGGTTGGCATCAGTCCACCTCACAAGCGTGTCAAGGTCCCTCTGGATGGCATTCCTTCCCTCCAGCGTTTCAACCAAACCACACAGCTTGGTGTCATCGGCAAACTTGCTGAGGGTGTACTCAATCCCACTACAACCACAATTTACTTAAAAGGCCAAAGTGTTGGGTGCTTTGCATCATCTGAATTGTCTGCCCAGGAGATGGAGATTATTCAGACAATACCTGTTTGAGACAGGTAAAAAACTAACAAAGATGAAGATGAATACCGATACAGAAAAATACAGAAGCAGACCTATAACGGAAGGTTCTGGACGCTGACAGCAGTGCAGTGAACGTAGTACTTGTTCATGAATTGCTGAGTTGATGAGCAGGCAAATTACTGATAAGTGTGATATGGAACTGAAGGACACATGGAGAAATACAAAACAGTGGAGATCATTCAGCATGGCTTTTGTGGAAAGGAGTTGCATTACTGGCTGCTAAAAGTTTTCTGAAAGAAGAAAAACAGCATATGGACGAAGGCACACCTGGTGTAGCGTGCCTGGATTTACAAAAATCTGTCAGCAAAATTCCTTACCAAGTCTTCAATAAGAAGTTAAGCTTCCCATGGAATAAGAGGAAAGATCTTTCCATAGTACCCCGTTTAAAGATAGGAAGGAAAGAATAATAATGATACTAGAAATATTTTCTATAAATATTCATCTATAAATATTTATAAATATTTATAAAACATATTGCAAATATTAAAATATTTGCAATACTAGGATAGTGGAATTCTACAGCTGTACATCCCAATATAGGAAAGTGATAAAGTTTTCTAGAGATACAGAGCTATTCAGGCAAGTATACTCAGAAGTGGATGGTTTTAAGATACTGAGTAAATAGGTAATAAAACATCAGATGAAATTCCATAATGATAAATCCAAAGACAGGCATGCTGAGGAAAACCAGTCTTACCTATTCATGTAAGGGCTTGTCTCCAAACTGTCTGCTGAAACTGTGAAAATGCATTTTCAAGCTCTGTAGTTCTATAAAACACTGGAGAGGGATGACAGCTTGATCATAGGTATGGAGTGGTGTCTGGGCAAGGAGATCTGACTAGGCTTCAGTAAGAAAAAAGTAGTGACTAAAGATGAGTAGGGTTAAAGTGTACAAAATCATGCTGCGGTTGAGTAGAAAAATGATTATGCACTTTTTCTCATAAATGTCATGTATCATTAAATCAAATTACCAGGTAGCATGTGTAAAAGTAGGAAAGCCAAATATTTTTTCATACAGTACATAATGAATTAGTGGATTTAATTTCCATAGAAGGTTCTGCAGTTCAAAAATACACAGGATCAGAGAGTGACTATCTATCTATCTATCTATCTATCTATCTATCTATCTATCTATCATCTATCTATCTATCTATCTATCTACCTATCTATCTCTATGATGGTATTAATTTTACATTTTTCCTCACAGTGCTGTGCTTTGTACTGGTAGCCAGAAAGGTGTTGATAACACACCAGTGGTTTGGCTCTTTCTGAGTGGTGCTCACCAGCACCAAGGCTGTCTCTCCAGCATTCTCTCCTTACCAGCTGGGCAAGATCTTGGTAGAGAACGTAACTAGGACAGCTGACCCAAACTGATCGAAAGGATGCTACATACTATGTCATGTCCACTCAGCAATAAAAGCTTAGGTAAGAAAGCAGGAGGAGGGGGGACATTCATTATTACATTATTACTTGTTTGTCTTCCGGAACAATCACTACGTGTACTGAAGCTCTGCTTCCCAGGAAGTGGCTGGACATTGCCTGCTAATAGGAAGTAGAGAGTAAATCTTTTGTTTTCCTTTGCTTCTGTGTAATGCTTTTGCTTTATTCAACTGCCATTATCTTGACCTATGAAGTTTTTCCCATCTTATTTTCTCCCCTGCTCCATCCTGCTGAGGAGCGGTGTGATAGAGGGGCTTGGTGGTCACCTGGCTTCCAGCAGGAGTCAACCCATCACACTAAACTCCTCTCAAAGAGAAGCTGATCCATAACTTTGCATATCTTTGCTGTTTCATTTTTGCTATACATTCCCTAGTTGTTGTTTACCTGCAAAGGCACTTCAGACCGATCTTATGATGGGTTAATTGTTTTTGCAATGCTACTGATGAAGAAAGAGAAGTCTCACCATGTGTCTTGTATCACTTGCAGGCAGGCTCATGGACTTCAGTAGGAGCTCTTCCAAAGCAAAGTAACTACGTGGTGTAAATTTGGCAATGTAAAAATGCAGAGATGTCTTTCACTACTCTGGGTAGACATAAACTGGTACATATACAGGACTGTCATCATACCAAGCTTTGCAACCACAGTAGTAGAGAGGGATACAGAAGTAGTATACAAATAGCTTAACTGTCTTTATGAAAACAAATATTTGGAAGTACTTTTTGTTTTAATTTTTGCAGTTCTGGTAGTTATGTTTTGCAGTCTAAAATGCATGTACAGGTTTGTTGAGATAAGGGTCTGAGGAGTTCTGTCTTCATTTGGCAGCTTACTGGTCAGCCGTGGTTTCAGATTTAATGAGGTACAAGTATAGCTGTTTGTTTTTTTGGTTTTTTTTGGTGCCATGGGCAGAAAGGCAATGCCTTCCAGCGCAGCTGAAGAAAACTTGTTGAGGAGGTCTAAGGGTAGAGACCTTCTACCCTTCTTGTACCTGCATATGGGTGTCATGGGGAAGGTTAGCCTTCCTCAGTCCGTGGCAGAGAAGCTCCTGCCTGTTGAAGTAAATCCCAGAAGACCTGAGACCATAAATTCAATGTTTTTTAATCGTGATGTTATACCCTAGGTTAGGTGTTTAAATCATACTTGAGCTGGGATTAATCTTAGCCGACCCGAAGGATAATGATGTTCTTATGTTTGAAGGTACTCATCTATATTGTTAGCTATACCTATCTTCATGCTAAAGTAGTATTATTTCCTCATGTTTTTGTGCCTTCAGAACACCATCAGAAAAACAAAAAAAAAATCTCTTTCTTTACACTGTGCAGCATGTTTTGCACTTCAGATTTTCTTCAAATTCATTACAGGATTTGTAAAATCCTTCAATGCAACATTAATCCTCTCATGCTTTTTTTCTGATTTAGTCTTCTTTACAATTTTGTATTTTCTTAGATTATATAATATATAGTCAAATATTACAAATCAGAATCCCCTAATTATGAAATTGTATTAAAACTAACTTTAATGATTGTAATTTTTTTTTCATTTTTTTTTTCATTGTTATAAGAGTGGTTCTTTTTTCAGATAAAAACTGAGTTGTGAGTAGTGATGTTCAAATGGGTATCTAAGAAAAATGCTAAATAATCTAAGACTTGTGGTAACACTGTATAAGCTTAAACCAATGATGATATTTCATTATCTGTTTAAAATATATTATACATTTGCACTCTGTAATTTTCTGTATTTATGTAAAAGAATAAAAATAATTTACAGCAGTGGAAGGTGAAGGTTTGAAGGTAAGATTGTTCTCTTAATCTTAAGATTTTTTTAATTTAGGTATTCATAAAAATTCAGATAAGGTACAGCTATTCAGTTACCTGAATAGTGAAAAAAGGGAAAGACTTGACTTCCTCTTGTTGGACCATTGGCTCCAGAGTAGGTTTCCTGACAGACTTAAAGTTCTGCTTGTGTGTTTTGGTCCTCAAGTGCTGGAATGCTTTATATTTTCATTTTAATTGTATGAGGAGGAACGACATTTATGGTCCATAAGGCATAGTGGAAAAAGGTAGACATTTTGATTTGTTAAGGAAAGGGTTAACAGTCTGTTGGCATCAAACGCCAGTTTTCTTAAAGGCTCCTTTGTTTATTATGTGTACTTTTACAGTAATAAATGAATTCATTTCAGATATTATAAAGGGAAGAAGCAAGGTAAGACAGAATCATAGAATAGTTAGGGTTGGAAAGGACCTTAAGATCGTCTAGTTCCAACCCCCTGTCATAGGCAGGGACACCTCCCACTAAACCATGCCACCCAAGGCTCTGTCCAACCTGGCCTTGAACGCTGTCAGCGATGGAGCATTCACAACTTCCTTGGGCAACCCATTCCAGTGTCTCACCACCCAAACAGTAAAGAACTTCTTCCTTATGTCCAATCTAAACTTCCCCTGTTTAAGTTTGAACCCGTTATCCCTTGTCCTCTCACTACAGTCCCTAATGAAGAGTCCCTCCCTAGCATCCTTATAGCCCCCCTTGAGATATTGGAATGCTGCTATGAGGTCTCCACGCAGCCTTCTCTTCTCCAGGCTGAACAGCCCCAATTTTCTCAGCCTGCCTTCATATGGGAGGTGCTCCAGTCCCCTGAAAAGGTTTGAAATTATAAATTGGTTAATTCTGTGGCATGCCATCATCAATTTAGTTTCATCACATTACTGCTAGTATTTTTAGATAGGCATAGCATGCTTGCTAAAAATGTACTTTAATTACATGCTATGCTAAATGTTAGGGTTTTTTTTTCATAAATAATACTACTTACAGAAATTATATTACTATATTACTGTAAGACTTCTTTTTATTTTATGTTTGATTTACTGCATTTACTCAAACTGACTAGGTACTTTAAAAATGAAATTAAGTAGTATTTTTTGACGTGTGCAATTTAAGCCGAAAGCAGGAGTGATTCCCAATCCTCTTGGATAAATGTGTACAAATATCTTTAAAGCATAAATTACAAGTCTGAAAAAATATTTTTTATGAAATATTTTGAACCTGATATTATGTAGGCGATATTGCTTTAAATAATATTATCTATGAAAGGTGGACAAGTAAAATGCAGGAAATCTAGTGTCAAGACTGATGTCCTACATATATTTTTTGTGATACTTTCTATTATATTAGATGAAAGCGAACTTTTCTTGGAGATGGTACTGATTTTCCGGGAATTTAGGCTGCATTCTTTAAGAACCAATTACTCTGAAAGTCTGGTCCATCCCTTTTTGACCCTTCTACTTATTTTTTACCTCAGACTCAATTTAACCTGAACAACACAAAATGGGTCTTATAACATGATTAAGAGGAAATTACATTGGGGCAGCACTGTAGTACCTGGAGTGGCAGCAAGGTGAATAAATACAATTCTGATATTTTTTTCTTTTTTTTTCTCCTATTAATATTCACTGCTTCGTAATCGTTGTTTTAAAGTTAAAAGAAAAAGAGGCACAAAAACCCCTTAACAAGAACAACAACAAAAAAGTCTATAACTGCTAATTCAGTTATTTTCACTGTGTGCTACAATAACAGTAGTTATTAGTTACGATTAATGCTCTTAGGCAGTAGACGGTGATCTACCAACATCTCTGCTGGTTTGATGTAAGGCTGAGAACATAACTGTTACTTCAGGTGAGTGAAGGGAAATTAAAAAGTTTGTTTTCATAATTTCAATCACTGTGAACTCTATGGAAGGAATTTAACCTCTAGAAAAAACCTTGTTTGGATTGCTTATATAGGTATAAATTAAACACTGGTTTTCTTGAATTGCTTAAACTTGTTGCAGCTTTTCCTTTTTCCAGACTGTAAGGAAACACACTTGTTGAAATAGACACAGGATTTTAAGCCATCACACTTAGCAACATGGTGCATCAAAGTGCAGGACCAAGATAATGTCTTGATGGGTGATCTGATAAGGTTGGAATGGCTTTGGCATATGGAAGACAGTGTAAGCACACTAGAGGGCTCACAGGGTGTTTGAGGACACTGGGTTCTCCTATGCTGCCTATTCTTTCCTGCAGTATCTGACAGTGGTCCTGGAAATCGCTCACTAGCAACTGGAATGTAAGTGTAGAAAGTATAAGTAGAGAGGTCTCAAATTATTTTAAGGATTACTGTTGTCTACAAATTCCCAGTACCTTAGTGTATGTACCAAGACTCTCCAGTACCACTGTACAAATGGCGCTCCCTAAGAGCCATATTCTGCATATACTTGTGCATATCTGAATTTTCATTTGCCAGGGGCAGTTCAGTTCCCTACTCTGCCTCCTAGCACAGGACTGAAAATTTAGTAAAATCTACAATGAATGAGAGTAGATGTAGTTTAGATATTATGAAAAAATTCTTCACTATAAGGGTGGTCAGACATAGGGACAAGTTACCCAGAGGAGCTGGGGATACCCCATTCCTGGCAATACTCAAGTCCAGGTTGGCTGGGGCTCTGAATCTCTTCCCTGCCCAACCTGTAGCTGTGCCTAGGATTGCCACAACCTAGGTGTAGGAACTTGCACTTGGCTTGGTTCATGAGGCTGGCATTGACCCACCTCTCAAGCATGTCAAGATTCCTCTGGATGGCATCCCTTCCTTCCAGTGTATCAACTGAACTGCATAACTCTGTGTTGTTCGCAAACTTCCTGAGGGTGCCCTCAATCCCACTGTCCATGTCGCAGACAGAGATGTTGAACAGGATTGGTCTCCCAACACTGACCCCTGAGGGACACCACTCATTACTGGTCTCCAATGGGACATTAAGCTGTTGACCACAACTCTTTGCGTGCAGCCATCCAGCCAGTTCTTCATCCACCAAGTGGTCCATCTATCAAATTGATGTCTCTCCAATTTAGAAATAAGGATGTCATGTGGGACAGTGTCGAGTGCTTTGCACAAGTCCAGGTAGATGATGTCAGCTGCTCTGCCCATGTCCATCAGTTCCGTAGCCCCATCATAGAAGGCCACCAGATTGGTCAGGCAGGATTTCCCCTTAGTGAAGCCATGGTGGCTGTCACCAAGCACCTTGTTGTTTTTCATGTGCCTTAGCATGCTTTCCAGGAGAATCTGCTCCAAGATCCTGCCAGGCACGGAGGTGCCGAGTTGAGTAGCTCCAGAGAGGATGCCTTCAACACTGGAGCATGGAGAAACACACTGTCCAGGAGCCTCAGTTCTGAGCAGCAAGAGCCACCGAGAGAGCCTAAGAGGAAATCTCAGTGACTCTCCCCTTTCCCCCCTGATAGCCCCCTCAAGAAATGAGCCTATAAGCAGTCATTCTGAATTTTAAGGATTTAAATAAATGTGTTGGGGGGATTTGTTGCAAATCGCTAAATCTCTGCCCTCTATACAGTTCCCTTATGTGCTACTTAGCTGAGGTTTTTAAAGCTGTTCTAAGCAACTGACTCAGTTACTTGTTTTTCCTGAGTGTTGCAAGGAAAAGCTGCTCAGTCCACATGGTTTAAACTTAATTGGTATCAAAATGCTTTATTGAGCTATCAAGAACATGGAAGTAGGCACCAGTCAGTGAAGTGTTGCATTCAAGTAGTAATACAAGAGATAAACCCCCAAACTAGACACATGAATGATAATAAGCACAGGCAAATATCTAAACGCCCTGTGTAACAAATGCAGAAGAGATTTCTGAAATTTGTCTTATTTCCGAGAAGAAGACCTCACCATAAGCAGCGTAGCAGCGAATGCCACTTGGTGTATTGATGGGGCCTGGTAAGGAAATCCTGGATGCTATGTTTCCGCAAAGTTCCAAGTGCAGAGGGGACTCAAACCCCTTTCTTTCACCCCTGGAATCACCACAGTCAAGTGACTGTACATGGTGTAAATGCCTTTATTGATACAGTCTGAACACACAGGTTCATTTACAGAGACACACCCAGCAGCGGTGCCCAGTGTGTGGCCGCTAAGGGCAGGGACATCCCTGGGGCCTCCTGGGCACAGGCACTGCCTCAGGGCCAGCACCCCACAGGCCTTTCTCCAAGGGATGATGGGCGAAGGGGCATCAGCAGGGCTGCAGTGGGCAGGGCTGTGGAGGCCCCATCACCCCTGTGTCATAGCGCCATCACCCACCAACGCAGCATCACAATGCTCTGCGGCAATATAAGGCAGCATCCTCCTGGGTCCCACTGCCAGAGTGCCCGGCGCTGCCACCAGGACAGTGCTGGCAGACTGAAGGCACCTGAGAGGAATTCCTTGAGGCACCTGTGGAATTACTTGGAGGGGCAGAGGGAGGAAGACTGCCTGAAGCTGCTGGAGGTTCTCTGCTGCAATTCCTGCCCCTGGAAGGGCCATGCTTGCAGCTCATCGGATGGATGGATGGAAATCCTGCTTCAGTCTGGGGAGATAGCAGCAGTAGCCATAAGAAATAGGGTCTACAGATGGCCCAGTGCCCTCTGCCAGTGCTTTATAGCTCCCACTGCCAGGCACAGGAAGGATTCTTGCCCCCAAGGTTGATCAGGGCAGGGTCATTTTGCTGTTGTTGGAAGCCCCTGAGATGGCTCCAGGTGGAGGCAGAAAAGGCAGTGCCAGTGTCCCCCAAGAGCCATAACCAGCCCGTGGACCAGGAGCAGGTCTTGCTCACGTGCTCAGGGAGCAGCCGATCGCCAGCACTGGGGTCAGGAAGGAATTTTCCCCCGGGGCAGATTGGCACAGGTCCCCGGGGGTTTTTTGCCTTCCTCTGAGCACTGAGCATGACCACTTGTCAGGGTTCCTCGCTCCATTCCGGCTTGGTTATCGCCTGGTGCTCATGCTCCACGAAGGTGGCCCTCGTGTCCTGCAGCTGGGGGGGGAAGAGCTTTTTTCCCCCCAGGTGGACTAGCAAGTGTCCCCGGGGTTTTTGCCTTCCCCTGCAGCCGAGCACAGCCCCTTCATGGGGCTCCTTTGGGTCATTGTAGCCCAAAGGCAGCGGCTCGTGCTCCACGCAGCTGGCCCTCGTGCCCCGCATCCGGGAGGAGGCAGCGTTCTGGACACCCAGGCTGGCCCCAGCGTGGCCCCGGGATTGTTGCCTGTCCTCTGTAGCATTGAGCACCACCCCTTGTCAGGTCTTCCCCGGCCCATTCTGGCTGGGTTCTTGCACTGCTCTTGTACCAGCACAGCACCGCTCTGACAGATTTAGGAAAACAAAATGACATCTAAATTAAACTAGGCTAAAATCAGCTAAACTAAACTAAGCTAAACTAAACCAAAAGTAGGATAAATAAGATAAGTTTATTTATAAATAAAATAATCTTTCAACCTGTAACCTTTCTGATTTGTGTCTGAAAGTGGTTTTGATGCTGAAAACCCCTTGGCGTTTCAGGTAAATAATGGTATCATCATCATGCAACTCATTGTGAGTGCAGGGAATGGAATGGAAAGGAACAGACTACATCAGAACAGCTGTGTTATGTCATGCTGTTCATATAGTCCTGGATGACAAGCTCTGATGTAGGTCTGAGGAGCTGCCTGCAGTGTGGATCCCAGGGAAGGCTGGTCCAAGGTATTGAGGCCTATGTGCACACCCTGGACCCTGACAGAAGTAGACCTGCGCTCCTCGTCTGCTGTCCTTTAGACATGTATGGGGTGCCACTGGAGAGACAGTACTGGGCCAGACGGACTCCTGGTGGAGTGTTGTTCTCAGGCTCTTGTGTTTTGTTCTGTTTCTCCAAAAGAAAAAACTCAGGCATTTTTACAAACCAGTTTTTTGGGGGAGGCGTGGGGTTGGAATGGGTGGAAATCACAAGGAAATGAGCAGATATTGCCTGCATGAACAAGATTTGTAACCACTCAGTTCAGGAGCACACGCTGCTTCAGGCTGAGGGCTCGATCTCTGAGCCTCACTGATGTGAGAGATGTGGTCTTTTGGTACCCTGTGGCAACAGGATAAATAAACTGGATGAACACAAAAGGGTTTCACAAACCACTTCACATGTTTTTCGCAAATCTGTTTAGATGCTCAAATGATCCAGAGACAATCGACATCTCTCACCCCCATCAGAAGGCACAGGCCTCCTTCCCACAGAGTGACAGAACCAATGCCTGTGATGGGACGTGATACCCATTCAATCCCTTCCACTAGTGCAGGCCTTGGAAGAAATGTCATTCAGTATTTTGTCAGGGAAAGAAGTATTTTGTTAGGGAAAGAAGGAAATAGGGGAGAAAAAATTGGAAGTTGGAAGACACCTACAATGATCATCAAGTCCAACTGCTCGACCACTTCAGGGCTGGCCAAAAGTTAAAGCATGTTCTTAAGGGTGTTGTCCAAATGCCTCTGAAACAGTGATGAGCATAGGGCATTGGTCACTTCTCTAGGAAGCCTATTCTGGTTTTTGGACACCTTCTAGGTAAAGAGCTGCTTTCTAATATCTACTCTAAACCACCCCTGGTGCAGCTCTGAACCATTCCCACACGTCCTATCAGTGGATCCCAGTGAGAATTGATCAGCACCTCCCTCTCCATTTCCCCTCTCCATTTCTCCTCCTTGGGAAGAGCAGTAGAGAGCAATGAGGTCACCTGTCAACCTCCTTTTCTCCAAACTAGACAAACCCAGTGTCCTCAGACGCTTTGCTTGAAGAAGAAAATGATTTCCAAGTCCTGAAAAGACATTTGTAGGCACATAGCTCAAACTAAGGTGAAGGAAGGGTAATCCTCTGTCCTTCATTATGCAGCTGGTCAGATTAGAGGATCACAGAAATCTTTATGGCTTTATAATCTATGATTAACATATTAATTTTTAACTGTGCTTTTGTCCTGTTGTTCGCAGCAATGCTCATATAAGCATGTCTTTGGAGCAGGCGGGGCCAAAGTAAGGGGTTAAAATGAGGCTGATGTTGAAATGCTTTGCAGACTGAAGCTCAAGTCTTGACATCTTGCATTCTCTTTGTCAGAGCACTTGCAGTGAAATGTCTTTTTTGATGTCGTGGTCTTCATGCTTTCTACTTATTGTTATAGTACTTTTTCTTTGCTGAAAGAAACATTTTCATCAATTAAGAAATGCATTAAAATAGGTTTCATTTAGATGGAATAATAAAGGCCCCCAGGTCCTTTTCCACAAAGCTGCTTCCCAGACAGGTAGATCTTAGACTGTCCTGTACTCATGGATTGTATTTATCCAGATGCAAGACCTTGTTGAACATCATAAGGTTCTTGTTAGCCCCCTCTTCATGTTTATCCAGTTAATCCTTCAGGGTGGCTTCTCCTTCCAAAGTGTCCAATTCTCCACTCAGTTTGGTGTCATTGACAAACTTCATCAGGGTGCACTTGATCCCATCTTCTAGGTCACTTATGAAGACATTAAGCAGCATTGTGCCCAGTATCGATCCCTGGGAAACTCCATTATTGACAGGTTACCAGCGTGAAAAGGAGCTGTTCACCGCCACCCTCAGGGTGCAGCAGAGTCAGCCAGTTCCCCACCCTCTGCACAGATCGCTTGTCAAGACCATAACATGACAGTTTCTCTGGGAGGAGGTTGGGGGAAACACTATTAAAACGGTAGACAGTGTCCACTGCTTGCCCTTTTGTACTGTAGTTTACATCTCTGAATGTTTCTACTAAAAGTATAGAATCATAGAATCATAGAATGGTTTGGGTTGGAAAGGACCTTAAGATCATCTAGTTCCAACCCCCCTGCCATTGGCAGGGGCACCTCACATGAGATCATATTGCCCAAGGCTCTGTCCAACCTGGCCTTGAACACTGCCAGAGCATTTACCACTTCTCTGGGCAGCCTCTTCCAGTGCCTCACCACCCTCACAATAAAGAACTTCTTCCTTTTAATAAATAATACATAATAAATAATATCAAAACAGACTAGGGCAGGTAGGCTTAGCTATCAATCTACATGCTCCCTTAGCCTCTTTTATAGTTTCAGAAGTCACTCACAGTTCAAAGTAGCATCACATAATCTGATATCATAGAAGTACATTGCTTTCAGTCAACCTTATAAAGGCTTCAGTAATAAGGGCAAAAATACTGGTATATTAAAGCAGCTTTGCATAGCTGTATTATCTGACGTTTTTCACTGGTCCTGCCTGCAACATTGCTCTTTTGTAATAAATAAGTGTTAATAACTTCCACATGCCTTAGGCTTGCAGAGAAAAGTAAACACCTGCATGAAAAGCTGCTCATCTTAATTTCCTCAGTGCAGGTTAACTACCAAACAATCATAAAAAACTTCTGTAAATCTTCTCCCATGGTCCCACAGTAAAAGGAACTGGCTTATTTGAGGAAGGAAAGCTGTTTTCTACACGTCTTTCCGCAGGTCTGTTCATTTACACATTGGTATGAAAATATTTACACCCTTGAGCATATGTATAAGCCAATGGTTTCCCAGTGCTCTGCACCAACTACAGAGCACCAAGATGCTTATTTTCTGAGTTTCAGACAGCGCATTGATAGCACTGGTCAAACATCTGTATTTCAGCAAATATGGTGCAGTCTTAGCCAAGCTAGGCTCCAGAAAGCTCTGCATTTTAGAGTCAAGAGGCAGCTCCTACAGAGCTTAATGACAAAATAAATACAGCTGCAAACTTCAAGATGCTCCATGGTGTAAGTCCCAACAGACATCAAACACCTGCAATGCCAGACAAGTTTCCAACTCAGACCAGGTGAGCAGAAACTCCTTCAGTGGCCAGAACTGTTACTCCCAGCCCCACTGGCTTCTTCGTGTTCAGCTGCCCAGAAATACCCTGTGAGCCCAGATTGCCAGGCTGCAGCAAGTAGAGTTGCAAATGTAATTCATAGCAATGATACAATTAACAAATTTATTTCCATTTGCAAAATTTGTATGATCAATACAGTCGGTATCGTTACCCGTGTTGCACTGGAAAATTATGATTAATGATCTCTTTTGAAAGAGCTTTAAAATTTTGAATTTAAAATCTTGAACTTCAGTCTTTTGAGATAAAAAACCCGCAACAAAACAGATTTTAAACTACTTTCAAAAAATGTGAACAGGAAAATTAATGTAACATTTCAGTGATGATGTAAATATCATAATACATCCAAAAGTAGTTCTTGCTGTCTTAGCTGCAGCATCACACTTAAAGTACATTTTTAATTGGTCATTTGCACTTGAAGTCCTTCTCAATTTCACTGAATTCCACTGAAATTCTTCTGTCACTTGAGTATAATCTGCATTACCTGTTTTGAGATGGAACCTTACATTTAAACCTCTGAAATTCACAGTGCTCTAGGTATTCCACATTACCAAGGAATCTTAAGTTTTCTTTATAGTTGACCTATTTCTTCATTGCTTTATGTCTGCAACAACTTTGTATTATCTACAAATGTTTTCTGTACTGATTTTTTTTTTACTAGCAAGAATTCATTCTTACCTAGGAACTACTGGGATGATTTCAGATATTGCACTGTCATAAATACCTAGGAAAAAACCACAAGTTGAGGAAAACAAAAATATTATAATGAAGTAGAAATTATTTTTTCCCCAAACAAATAGACTTTATTCATTTGGGTGTGTTTCTTCAAGACTATTCCTATATTTATGCAGTTTGGCAGTGGAAATATTTTGCATTTATGTGGTAATAAGAGAAAAATGAAAGTCATGAGACAAATCTGGTTTTATTTTTTTTTTAATCAAGTGTTTAAAATTTGAAATTTCAGATACTTGAATATGTATTCAACACTCAGTAGAATAGGTGCATAGTTAATCATCTTCTTTACCGCATTAGGTTCTCTCACTGAGAGCAAGTGTTTTTATGTACATGTGGGATAAGGGATAAAAAACTTAAATTTCAACTTAGAGAAAAAAAAAACCAAATATGTTAGTACAGCTATTGCATGTCTGATGGTTGTGCCTCAAAATACATATTTTCAATTAAATCTTTCATTAGAGTATTTCAACATCAATAAGTTAATAATTTATGCCAGCTGATAATGTAGCCTATGATGACAGGTAATAGCTGGCATTTCCTCCATACCCTTAGAGATAATACAGGGAGCTTCAGTCACTTACTTTTCACGCAAGCAGGATTTTCCCATCAGTAGCTTTGCAAGGTTATCTGTTTATGATCCTTCCTCACTTCTTGAACATAATTTTGCTCTTAACACTAATGTTGAATTGTCTTGTAAGGATTGTCTTCATCTTTTGTTACAGGGGGTTTAAGTAGGGTAATAAAATCTAGTGATGTGGTCATTGTCGTATCCTAAAAGCCTATAGCCAGACAACTTCTGCCAGAAGTGAAATTGGAAGCATTATCAATGATGATGTTTTGTAAGATAAGATGGGTTTAATTATGTTTTATAAGCACTGATGAGAAATAAGTGTACTTGTTAACTACCATTTCATCCCATTTATTCACTACACTTCCTCCAGCATACTATATACATTTCACAGGAAGCATTCCAAAGACAATATTTTGAAATTAATTATTGTTATGACTTAGTCTTTTTGCTTTTGAAACAAATAGCACTGCAGAAAATCCCTGGACTTCCAAAGGGCACAGTACAGGGAGGTCTTTTGATGCAAGGAATGTTGCTGGATGATAAGAATGCAGCTTGCTCTTTTCCCTGTTTAGAAACCCTGTAAGAAAAAGAGGGTTGGTGAAACTATTGCTTAATCTGCTGGTTAGTCCATCTGAATTGTGTCCCATGAAGGAGATTCCTATGCCTCCTTGTCAACAAGAAATAGTTTGTTGGATTTTGTTTTTGTGAATTGGGGATGCACTTGGTTGTTTTTTTTTTTCGCTTTTGCCTCTGAAAATGCTAGACCATTAGCTGTTGCTTGGTAAATACCCTTGTTGCACTCTTTATGTTCTATGTTAAAAAACTTATAACAAAAGTTCTAAAATCCTCAGATAATAAAAAGGTTTTTTGAGCAGGGATGAAAATCCAATGGGGACTAACAGTGAGTCAAAGCCTTGATTTTTCTTCTTTTACCTTGATAAGTGGGTTACATTTTAAATTCTGTTTTCACAAAAATATTCCCAGCGTATTAGTTTATATAGTGCTCTTCAGAAGTAAACTGCCTTTGCCAGAAGCTCACGTTGTGTTGGCTAAGGTTTCATGGTGACAGAGTAACAGGGACACAAAAAAGAGCTTTTCTTACCTGACTATAGGTATCTGCTTTGTAGATGAACAGGGCTGTAGCTGTAAATGCCATTTAATAGAAAGAAATAAACACTTCTCAAAAACTGTTAATCTGGTCAGCATTAAGATGACATGCCTCCTTCTCTCCTGTGACTAGAAAAAGTGCCTAGGATGAATTCCTTAGAGGTAGATATCTATGGTATAAACATTGGGACAGATAGATATCCATTCAGAACATCTGTCATTTTATAGTGATGAAAACACAACACTTCATTAATGCTAACTGATAATTTGCATAAATAGAGGCAAATATATAATCTACGGTTTTGGTATCATTTAAGGAATTTTTTTTTTTCTAACTAAAAATTCTATTTAAAGATGAGTACTTCTAAAAAGCAGTTTTCAGCTTGTTTATGGGAAGGTTGATTGAGTTGAGCAGATTCTGCGTTTAACGACAAAATAACGTAAAGTTGTAATATTTTAATTCACATGTAAGACTACTTGGTAAAATGCATAAGGAAGATATTATTAAATGAAATGTAAATGTTTAGTGACAGGGAAGCACTAAGTACTAAGTGTACTAAGTGACTAAGTATATTTAGGGAACTAAATGAAGAGTCAGGCTGTTTTTCAGGATGTGTAAAACATTACAAGCTCGTCATTTTCAGCCATTTATATATTGAGTTAAATGCAGTATAAGTGTAAACAAATCATCAAGGTTTATATGACTTACATCTTATGAGAACTTAAGGCCATGTGTCAAGTATGTGCCAGAAAATGGCATATTTAACTTTGAATTTGAAAAGATGTCAGCAGACTGTGATTTTTAAAAATAACTTTTCTTAATAATCTTTTGGGGAGAAAGAAGTGTTTGTTTTTTTTTTTTTTTTTTTTTTGATTTTAAATCATAATGTTTGAACCAAGTACAACAAATTAAATTCCATTATACTCTCTGTTACTTTCATCAGGAAGTAATAATACTCTTCAGACAGGGCCTATGAACTGAAGCATTTTTTAGGAAAGCTATTGTTCTAGCAATTTTCAGAATGTCTTCTACATTAGTGTAAAGTTATGGTAAAGCATCATTTGTATCAGTGATCAAATGCTACTTATAGAATATTTGTAATCAATCAAGAATAGTCAGAACCTCTATTGCAGGAAAAAAAATGCATAACTTCTCACATGCCTTCCTGGCTGTCCAGGATAAAGAGGGTATGAACCAAAACCCAATGAGGTTATGAGAAGGATTTCCCTATAGCTCAGCACCTTGGATTTGGATTGCTGCCCCTTGACTCATCAGAACTAGCTGCGTATTTTGATTGAGGTTTGTTCACTGGTGAGAGGCCTTTCCGTGTTATGGAGGACGTAGCATCATTGCTTCGATCGCGGGGCCTGCTTTGCTACCCAAATCATATGATCTATTAATATTTCAAGAGCTACATTCCAAGCCAAGCAAAATGGTTGTAGTGCTGATGGATGCATTGTTTTGTCAGACTGGGACATGTGTCTGGTTTTGGATAAAAGGGTGTAATAGATGAATGTGGATTCTTTCTTCTCTACTTTCTTTGGACCTTCCTTGGTCTTCTGTTTGGCAGCTGACTAGACTGGTTTGGGAAGGGGTGCAGGTATCTAGATCAAACCTGAAATTGACGGTTAATGTTAGATTTTGTCTTTTAGAAATCACAGAATCATAAAACAGCCCAGGTTGGAAGGGACATCAAAACGCTGCCTGGTCCAATCCCAGATTGCTCCACTTGGTCCCTGTACATGTGCAATACTGATCCTTATAAGATATATTGCTACTGACTGATATTTTCTTAGCAGTTGTTGAAAAGACCGAGACTGCTTTCTACGGCAGCATCAAGTATCTTTTCAAAGTCACAGAATGTCAGAATGGTGATTTTCCACACTGGAATGTGGAAGCACTGCCCTCCGATGTCTGTGGTACCCAAGCTGACCCAACATGTGCTGGTAGCATCATACAAGATTGTCTAGCAGCACATGGACATACTACTTTGAATCTAAAGCCCTCATTTGGGTCAGTTTTGTGCCTCATCTGGTTAAGTGTTAATTCTTTTTGTGGGTCTCACACTGTTGCAGTTGCAGCAGTGTACTAATAAAATCAAGCTACTTCTGGCTCTTGACCTTGTGTAACTACTGTGGCAATTGGCTTGCACTGGCCATTGCATTTTCCTTGATGGTGGTGGATTGAGCTCATGTACATCTATAACTCATAGAGATCACCTCATCTGACATACCCTCAAGAATTCATTTATTCATTCATCTTTCATTTTGCATGCTGGATTTATTGCTAGTGGCTATATCATCTTCAAAGCCACAGTTATTTTCATTAACAATTACATGCTGTAAACTAGTGGCAATTCATAAATTGTAACAAAATAATTAGTTGAAAATGTGTCTACACGTTTTAACTTCCTTTAAACATCACTAGGGGATAGAAATATTATCTGATTTTAAATAGAATGAGCGGAAGTAAAATTAATAAGAATCAAGTGCTTTGTCCAAAGTGACATGGCACTGCAGGTTTTTGACAGACCTATATCTAGGTTCCAGTTAACCTAGGAAACAGTTATAATGCATCCCAGGTAAGTTTTCTGCTCAACTGAAAGACCAGAATAAAACTGACAGAGTTGAAATCCCTAACAATACGTATATTTTAAAGTAGCTATAAAACCAAATTGTAGCTAACTATTCCTTTACAACACATGAACTTTGAAATAGCCAGTAATGTAATCACAATTAGAAAGCTGTACAAGGGAAAACTGATTATTAAGAAGTTTACAGTGAAAGTGCAGAATTATGATACAGGAAAAAAAGTCTACAGGATAAATGATAATCTCTCCTAGTGTGGTTTTATATGATTGATGTGACATTCTGTTGGCTCTAATAGCTATATTATGCTCTGTACATTGTTTTGGGGAATATTTGCATAGAATACATAAAATGCAAAACGATATTGTATGAAAGTAGCTTTCGGAGACTATTCAGGTCCTCTTGCGTTCTGTATTTACTTTTGTGTGCTTTTATATATTTAATAAGAATAAATTCACACGCATTTAAGAGTATAGTATTCACTATACTATCCAAATGTTTTTGTAAGATGTATTACAGAATAATAACCAAAAGATCAAAAGCTTTTTTTTTCTTTTTTTTTTTTTTTTTTTTTTTTTGGTGGCTAAACTATAAAAGGTGCACTTACTGCACTGGTCAAGTTGTAGATAGAACAATTATTTTAGATTATGAAAAATATCAGGTTTTATCAGTATTGTTTACCTAGAAGTCATTGTGAGACACTTATACCTGCTAAACAGAAAGTTCTGTAAATCCTTAGCACAAATAAACCTATTAAACCACAAAACTATATGAGAACTGAAATGAAAAGGCTGGTGCTCTTTGATGGAGGAGAAATTTTAGAATATTAAATATATGTTTACTTTTAATTTTCTTTCTTAATATGTCATTAATGAAGAGAATACAAATAACATTTTCTTTATGCAGTCTGCGGTAGTGAGTGAAAAATGTACCAACTTAGGGATCATTCTCACCCGCTACCCCAAAACTAATAAAAGACTGAACATTTTTTTATAGAGTTATTGCGGTTTTTCAGTCAGATGTGCTTCCTAATAATTGTTTACATATAGCTATACATTTTCACACTTGGTTTGAAGGTTTCTAGCACGGAACTTGTTCATACATGGTCTGGCAATAAATTAGTTTAAGGAAGGAAAGGGGCATCTTGTTGATTAAAGCTTGTTGGTTTTATTAACAGATGAATACTTCAGCTGCTTTGGATGAATGCTGCCTTAATTCTCGGGCCATTTTACTGGAACGAATAGGCTTTCCTCCTGGAAGAAGATGACAAATATGTTAGGAGGCAGACCTTAATCGTGCCTGATAAGATGAAGATATGAAAATTTATCATTTGTTTTATACTTATTACTCTAGCTCCCCAAATGTTTTGTGAAATAGTAGTAAACCATATATCTTCTAACAGATTTTACTGGTGCGTATATATGCTTTTCATGTCTATTTGTGCAATTAGCTGCTGGCAGTGGGCAGTAAAATGGCTATTACGTGCTCTCCTTTCCATATGGGAGTGAATTTCAGAATTAAATGTAGCTTACTGCAGAGGAAATGAGCTCGTCCAGTGGCAGAAGTGTGTCATTTGTACCAATCTCTGCTCCTTGGGAGAGGTAGGGCAGTGGTAATGCTGGCGCGGGGGACAGCAGCAACACTAGAAACATTGGTGGGAGGAAAAGAGTGATCCAGGCAACACAGAAAACAGTGTTTACTTGCTTCAAATGGAGGAGAGGGTGCTTGGCATGTTTTTTTTTTTTGTTTGTTTTGTTTTTGTTTGTTTTTTTTTTTTTTTTTTTTTTTTTGTTTGTTTTTTTTTTTTTATTATTATTGTTTCTCTTCTGAGATCACATATGAAGAGTTAAAGCATACTTGACCCCAAGGAGAAAAGAGAAGAGACTCTATTTAGTTGACACTGATCTACAAAGGAGCTAGAAAATTGACTATAAGGACAGGGAGCGGATGCCAGCACGTCTGCGTCCAGCCTCTGGTACTATACAGGTCTCTAGTTCAGTGGCACTTATGAAAACCCATACACTTACCTTAATATTGAGTTAGCCTATACTATATATTGGCCTTCAAAAGGTTTTATGCCTTTTTCCAAAGCTATTTCACTTTGGTTTGTCAAAAATGGAATGCCCCTGATTTATGCCACTAACTCCTAAAAAAGTTTGCTCCATCAGGAGTACTTAAGCCACTAACCTTAGCCACAGCTTCCACTAAATTCAAAGAATTACGCTGTTGTAAATCTGCCATCTTTCCTTTTTATTATTATATTTATCTTAAAAGAGTACATTTTGAATCGGAAAACTTCTGGGTTTTATTTGATATGGTTTTAATGTTTAAGCTACTTCTAAATACGTTCTGTACTAAAAAAACCCACATACCACAGTAACGAACAGATAAGATAAAACACATCAGAAATAATGGGAAGCTCCAACGATGGGGTGACCATAATTTATTAGCCTTGTGTAATAAACTTTGTAGTGATGTTCTTTCATCAAATTATGAGTTGAGCATTTGTGATGACAGTACTGACAATGTTTGTCAACAGAAATCCTGCTTTGATACATCTAGCCACACATAAGGCCTGAATGGTTTACAGAATTAGAAATGGGATAAAGAGTGGTAAGCTTTACATTCCTAAATCAGGAATGTCACGGTTTTAGTACCTATTAATTGGTATTATAGAATTTGGTGTTCTTACTAAGTTGCAGAAGAAGCTAGTTTTTATAAGCAAGTATTCTTATCACAACTCCTAAGTTTCTCAAACAGCTGAGATCATTAAGTCATGGAAATGTAAAACTCAAATTGACTTGAAGAGATCATCTAATTCATTACCTATACTGAAAGCAGGATCAAGTACATCCATATGTGACAGATGCTGTCGTATATTCTGTTCTTAAAGTGAGAAAGCTTTTCCTGAGATCAGACATAAATCTTCTTTGCTGCAAATTAATATAATCTCTTCTTATCCTGCATGGCTACAAAGAACAATTGATCATCCTGTTTTCTATGCCAGCTTCTGCCTACTCTCCTCTTGCCCCTTCCCACTGCTGGTTCCTCTTGGCTGCACCTCATGGACTCCTTTCAGTTTCCCTGCATTAAAATTTCATGTTTTGGTCATTTAGTATCTTCTTGGTTTCATTTGGGCTCTTCAATTTGCCTGGGCTAACTTGCCCCAAAACACTGGCAGTTCTCTGGAAAAGGTCCACTAGCACTAAGCAGAAGAAGGTAAATACTTCCAGTGTCTCATATGTTATCAAAGCCAAAGCAATACTGCTTTTTTTCATGCAGCAGTGTCATGTACAATTAGTGATGACTCACATACATTTAGGGATTGATTATAACCCCCCCACACACACTTTCCATCGTCCTGCTTAGTTTCCAGGCTGTTGTCATTTTAGTATTATATTTTATGACTCTTTTTAAGTATCACACTTAAGGTTATGTCAGTAGATTTCTTTGGCTTGCCATGTTCACGGGGTGTTCTAGTTTTCTACACAATTATTCAGAAACTTCCCCAGAGGCATGCTGTACCCCATGAACATTGTAGGCGGTCTCTTCTTTGCCACTCTGCTGATGCTGGATGAAACTGGATCCAAGACTATAGAGGTCTGTAGGTCTGTAGAGTGACGGTTGCCCGCATGGTTGCTATGATTGTTCCACAGGTCATTAAAGAATCAGCAGCAGCATTTTGCGCATTGTTTTTCAACATGTTTTGCACCATATGGGGTTCTGCTTGCATGTCCCATATAGATGCTAGATCTGTTTGAAAAAATCCTGTTTTCTACCTGGCTTCCAGCTGTGAGGCCTTGTGGTCCAGCAGGACAGGGTGCTCCCAAAAGGTCTATGTCATGTGTATGAGCCTTGTTTCAGGAGTGCCTGGATACCTCTCTCTCTCTCTCTTATTCCCCATGGCTTTTCAGATGTTACCATAGACTGTTCTTTATTATTCCTTTTGCCTCTGACCCTATTTCAAAAACATATCTGTGGTATGACCTGACTTGATTTCTCACAGTGTCAAACTATGCATAAAAACGTAAAATATTCCTGTAGGCTGTTTTTACTGATTTTCTTCAGACTTAGCTTAGCTCTTCATTATTGTTTTGGGGAGATTTGGCGTATTTTCTTATTTCCCTCAGAAGTGGACAGAGAAAGAATCCTCTGGTCCAGTTTTCTTTTCTTATGCCTTTTAATAAGATCCATCTATAAAGATTTTAAAAAGACATTTCATTATTCTATTAAATTTTAGAAACACTTTAACTCAAAATAAAAATAATTTGGTCTAGCAATTAGAAATACACCTTTTCGTTTGTTTGTTTGTTTGTTTTTCCTCTTCATCTGCAAAGGGATGTCATTGTGTCGAAAACATGATGGTATCCTACCTTGAACATTGTTAGACTGTAATGTCAATATGTGCAGAGATGTCATACATAAGTAAAATGATGAATCATTGGTATTATATAAATTTCTATTTTTCCAATTTTAATTTTTCTTCACCTTTACAAAAGATCGAGTGCTTTCAGAAGAGATCCTGTCAAACTACACATAAGTCCTGTGTAAAGACAGTCAGCAAAGTTGCTAAGGATAATTTTAGAAATGAAGTTGAGTGGCTCAGTTTCTGCTATGAGACGTGTAACTTCAGTAAATGAGAACGTTTACATGTGGCTTGCAGGAAGATCATTTGATTTAGTTGAGGCAGTTGTTGCTGATCTTACAGTTTCATTTTTTAATATAAATTGAAACATTTCTGGTAATAACATATATGTTGATATTAAACTTTTTACTGAAGAGAGTAATCATATTGATATAAATACATTGTACACAGATAGTAATACTTGGAAGTAGCATATTTTATGTTAATCCAAAATGGATAGCTAGAAATAAGTTGAAAACTCTTCTTCAATATCATTTTTCAACATTATTTGAAATAACGGGGATTGTTTGAACCTTTTTTATCAGTATGGCTCCAAAATATATGCATTCATTTTAGCTCCCTTTGAAGATGATTGCCCCAGGAAATTAGTCTTTATTATTGCATTGGCCTTATGCAGCAGAATAAAGCCTGAAAAAACAAAGTTTGAAAAAGAAGAAGAGTACTTTGCTTACTATGGCTTGATTTTTTTCTCCATTTTTTTTTCAATGGAAATCACTAGTTAACTTCTGGTTAAATTACTTCTCACTTAACAGAGTTTCTAAATTATGTTTGGGATTATATGTACTAGCTGTAGATTGGGTAGATACTGCTGAGATTAGAAGTTGGGGTATGAATTCTTTTAAACATTTGCATGAACATTTACGTGTTCAAAGAACAACTTCTAGCTGCCTTGTCAGGCTGTAGTCCTTACCTGAACTCTGTGAGCTGCAGTGGAGAAGTGTGATTTATGACTGATGAAAATGGAATAATGCTGCTTTACCCAAAAACATTCAGCTAATTTTATCTATGGAGATACTGGAGTGCATAGTCAAGTAGTCAGCTGTTGATGGTGTAGTAGAGAGCATCTGGGATGTGCTTTGTTCTGATGGAGAGTTAATCAGTCTCACAGGCTATCTTCCAGTTGCTGGGTCATCTTCTGTCTGTCCTCCATCTGTGTCTGTACCAACCCCCACCCCCCCGCCCCGTTATTTACTCTGGCTTGCGTTATTTATTCGTTTCCAGTGTTTGGCAAAATCTTTGCGAAATATTTAAGCTGTGTATAGGTGAGGAAGATAATAAATTCACATGTTGCTTCCTAAAAAAAATCCACTATATCATGGCCTTATAGACCCTTTATTCTGGTTCTAGAGCTGAAGTAAATATTCAGTTTTACAAAGAAAATCAGACAGCTTTTTATAGCAAATGTGATTATGCATTTTAGGTAAGGGTGCCTCAGCTATACATCTTTCATGTGAGATTATGCCATAGAGATTATGTTTTAACAACGATATTTCAGTAGTAAAGTCTTCTTTCTAGTGTTTTACTATCGGTTTAGGTTTCAGATGAAAGTTTGAAAATTAAGTTTCTCTTTGCCATAACAGGAACATTTTTGTGACAAATCTTCAACATACTGGCTTCTGGCAGGTAATAGACATGCCTCAAGGAAATTTTAAAAGCTTTTAAAGTACAGTGTTGCAAGTACATGGCTTGCAGTGCCTCAGTTTCCCTTTGAAGACTGACTCCAAAATGTACAATGATCAGTCATTATGCATAGGAATATATGCTACTTTTCTTCTAAAGCAAATGAGGTTATATAGAATGCGTTAAGCAAAAAATTCAAACAGACAGCTAGAAACTTTATAGAAGTGCTTGGACCAGAGAAAAAACTAGAAGAATAAAGAAAGAGTGATCTTCTCATAATAGAGGCAAACTTGCATTGTTTACAGTTTTGTACAGTGAGTTGCAAATAATAGTAACAAAAACTTTCTTAGGTTTACAACTTTAATACCATTATTACCTGTACATTGGGAATTGGAAATTGATGAATGATTGAATTAGTCAAAGTGTATATTTTCAGCTAGTGGCAAACTCCAGCCACCAGCTAGGAGAGGACAACAGCAAGATGTGGGAGGGCTTTCAGAAAAATAAGTTAGGCAATATGGAGATGCACGGCAGGGTAGAGACAGGGCAGAGTATTCAGTTCCTTCCTTG
This sequence comes from Amazona ochrocephala, assembly GCA_039720435.1. Classification (NCBI taxonomy): domain Eukaryota; kingdom Metazoa; phylum Chordata; class Aves; order Psittaciformes; family Psittacidae; genus Amazona; species Amazona ochrocephala. Next base: position 54,040,658 of record CM077877.1, read on the forward strand.
TGCTGGTTTTGCACTGGCAAGGCTTATCTCAGGTCTGTCAGGTAGAGGAGCAAAGTTTTGGAGGCAGATACTATCCATTGGAGACTGGGATAAAATTAAGGACTTTTCAGGTGAGCTGGATAGGCACAAATCCTTCGTGGGCAGCTAAGGTTGTTGTGGTTTTGAAAGGTTATAGCAACTTGAGGGATGATCCAAGGAGTTACACATCAATCAGTTTCACTTCAGTCCCTGGGGAATCATGGAATCATAGAATGATTTGGGTTTGAAAGGACCTTGCAGATCATTTAGGTCCAACCCCACTGCCATGACAGGAACACCTTCACTGGACCAGGTTGCTCAAAGCCCCATCCAACCTGGCCTTGAACACTGCCAGGGATGGGGCACCCACAGCTTCTCCGGGCAACTTGTTCCCATGTCTCACCACCCACAAAAAAAACCCAGAAAATATGGAGCAGGCTGTTGTGGAAACCCCTTAGAGCTACATGAAGTCAAGATGATTGAGAGCAGCTAGAAAGGATTCACCAAGCAAAATTTCCTCCTGTCTGCTGTCTGAGGGGTGTTTCTCAGGGCTGAGACTGGAGCGGATAATGTTTAATGGCCTCATGTGCAGCTGGGTGGTGGGATAATGTCTGTGGCTGACATCGAAGAGGAGGGAAGGCGGCTGACAGGCTGGAGGACACAGCTTTCATTTGGAGGGGCTGCAGCAGGCCATGGGAATGGGCCCACAGGGACCTCATGCCATTAAACATGGAGTCCTGCACCTGGATCGGTGTAACCCTGTGCAGTGTACACACAGTACAAGCCACCACATTGCAGCTCCACAGAATAAGGACCTGGGGTCCAGAAGAAGAACAATCTGCATGTTAATCTGTGCTGGACCTTTGCAGTATTGCAAGTTAGGTGCCTACTGGGCTGCAGTAGGAAGTGCAGAGTCTGCCGGTGATAGGGACTGATCGATCTCTCTGTTTGACACCAGTCAAACTGCATCTGGGAAACTATGTCCAATTTTGGACCGTACAGTAAGGAATTCTGGCAAACTGGACAGTGTCCACTGGAAGGCTATCAAGACTGTTGGGAAGCTAGAGGCTGGTGTACAAGTATAAGCATAGAGAAATAATTTGTTCAGCCTGGATAAAAAAATGCTGAGGGTGACCTAACTGCACTTTGCCACTACCTGTAGGACATTATAGAAAAAATCAAGTTAGGCTCTTTAGGAAGTGCATAATGGAAGGACAACAAGCAACTGTCACAAACTGCAATACAAACTATTTCACTTGAGTATAAGGAATAACAATAACTTAGAGCAGATATGATTTATCATAAGGAAAAGCTGCCCAGAGGGAACCTCAGCCTCTTCCTTGGGGATTTTCAAATGTTCTCTGACTTGAAGCTGAGAGCAGCCTGATTAAGTTTTGCAGTCAGCCTTGTGTTGAGCAGAAGCCTGGACTAATCGCCTCCAGAGGTCCCTCCCGACCTCGGTTGCATTGTGGTTCTTTGAAGGCAAATAGCAGGAAGCCCCTAGAAAAAATGTAGGTGAAAATACAAAAGGGTTTTACTCTCACTTTCTTTAACCTGCTTAGTGGGGACATAAAATGATTTATTACATCAAAGGCAGAAAGTGCAGATCATAATAAAACCAATAAATTATAAAAGAAACAACTGGTGGGGCTGATGGGTTAGATCTCATTGCAAATAAATCTAAGGGAAAAACATTTACAAGCACTGGCAGTTCCCACTAGAAATTACATTTAACGGAGAAGCACAAACCATCTCAATACTTGTGAAGCATAGAAGTAGTTCCCTTAAGATTTTACTTCAGTGGCCTAAGGCCCAGGAAAAAAAAAAATCCCTCAGAAAGTGAAATTAGGTCAGATTACCATATTAGTATGACCAGATTTGATAGGTGACAAAACTGGAAAGACCAAGACAAAGGATTGTGCATGTTATGAAAGGAAACTACAATCGTAAAATCATAGAATGCCAGGTTGGAGGGGACTTGAAGGATCATGTGGTCCATCATTTTATAAACACGTTAATAATAACAACAAGGAAAAAAGAAAGCTGATATGCTATCAAACAGGGAAGAAAAGGAATTGAAAAATAATATTAAACGTGCAAAAATGTTCAATATCTTTTTCAGTTTTCCCTATCTGGAGCTAGTGTGCTCAGTTAACACAACTCCTAAGCCTAAAAAAGGGCTAAGGTGTCAGATTGGAGTGATGAAGGAGCTTCTGAAATAGTACATAGAGAAATTAGATATTTTAAAATGACCTGGGTTTCATGAAGTTTATTGTATAGTATTTATGTAACTAGATGAAGCATTCTCAAGATCCATTAGCAGTTCTCTGTTTTGGAGACTGGAGGAAAACTCAGAAAGAGCTGACTCAGTGCCTGCCTTTACAAAGGAGAGGAAGGAAGTGCTGTTTACATTATGCATCAGCATAATCTAAATTTTGTAAAAAAATAAAAAAACACTGGAACAAATAATCATGTCAATTGAACTGTAAGCCTGTAAGCACCTGCAGAGTAGTGGAGAGATGACTAATAGCCAAAATGAATTTATCAAAGAGAAATTGTGTAATACCAGTCTAATATCCTTTTGTGACAGAATAACAGTTCTTGAGAAGGTGAACCAGATGTCATTTGTCTTGACAAATAAATCTTCTGACATTATTGCACATCCCGTTTTCATAAGAAAGCATTAAAAAAAAAAGCAGCAAATTGCACTGCTATTATGTGAGTGTGTAATTACTAAGGAAACTGAAAAGTGTATTGCTCCCTGTTAAGCTGATGTGTGTTCTATAGGTATCCACCTTCAATCTTGTACTTTTGTACATGTATAGTAATGACATGGACAGTAGAATAAAGACTTGTCTAATTAAATTTCCACCAAAATGGGTGGGAGGATGAGCTGAATCGGCAAGCAGGATGAGACCCTGAAAAAATGGTAAGTTAAAAAAACCCACCAAACAACACAATTCTGTGCTGAGGAAGGCAAGTTCTCATTTTAAGTGGAAAAAAATTCTGATTCAGATACAAGGAGAAGCATGTTTTGTATTTAACCTTAGATGACCTGACTTTATCCTTTACAGTCAGTGATGTTATTTCCATGATTTTAATAATAATTCTGTTCTCTTTTTTTTAAGAAAAGTGTCAAATAATTTAAATGAGCTACTTGTACATTTAGTTCATTATGAAGATGAACATGGACTGAAGGCTATTTTTCTATCTACCTCCTTGGTTTTATTACCATAGAATCACAGAATCATTTAGGTTGTAAAAGACCTGTAAATACCATCAAGTCCAAGCTGAATATTACCTCATTCTTACATTTTCCTGAAAACATAAGTCTTTTGGACTGCCCTACTTTAGGTCTTCCTGAAAATATGTTTTCAATTTCTATTCTGGAAAATCTTCAGTGAAGTTTGAGGTCTTTTTGTGAAGTGACACCTTTGAGTCCAAGATTGTCATTCTGTCTTTTACAATGTGTACTGAATTGGGAAATTTATGCTTTTGTCAAAGTTCGATCTATTTTTAAAAGAATAGCGAAAGGTAGATCTGCACTGCAGAGGAATACAGAACAAAGGCTGATAACCTTAATCTGACTAGCATCTAGCATGTGTCATTGTGCAGTACTGTACAAAGACACTAGCTGGTGTCCCAAAATTCATATTAACCAAAGCAGTTAAATTAGCTACCCTTTCTGACAGAGGCGTTGAGAGAGAAATGAGTTTTCCAGAAATAATGATGAAAAGGATTAAAAAAAAAAATAAAAAAAAAGTTTCATCCCCAAAGTTCATGCCTGGTGAGTGATTAAGGGGATTGCTGGAGGGTGCTAGGGAAGCAAACAGAAGAGGTGATCAACCATGTTGCCCAGAAGCCGGAACGGTTATGTGTTATCTCTTTCCAGTGTCTGACAGGAGGTCTACAGTTCATGAGTGAGAATATGGTATTCTACATTTTGGGGCTGAAATAACAGAAGATTGCTTTTTGTTAAGTGAAAAAGTCAGAAAGCAGACTAAAACAATGAAGTGTTAACATTGTTTTGTGGTAAAATCTCTTGGGTTTAATCATATCCTTTGTGATTGACAACTGAGAAGAAACTTGAACAGAATTCAGCACTTTCAATGTTGTAATTAAAAACAAAATTGGAAGCTGAAAATTACATTTCCTCAAGTTTTTCTCTGTTGTCAAAATCTGTAGGCAGAGCAGAGTTTTCCATCTTGTCAACAGACCGAACAATAAATCCAAATCTAGTCCCGGTTGAGTAACTCAAGTTTCAAAATTTGAGACAATTCAGGTAAGATATGGTATTAAAAAAGAAAATTTCTCATATTATTTCACTAGGCTGTGAAATATTGTTTAGGAAAGCAGAGAGCCTTACTTATAGTTTTGCACACTCCCTACTTCACTCATTTTGCTAAACTTCTCTACTGTAACATAGGACAGTAAATGTTTCTGGGTAGACTTTATGAAGAAATGAAGCGGTAAATTGCATTATGTTTTGTATTATCTCTGCTGCTAAACACTGCAGGGTCAAATTGAGCTCGTGTACAACAGCTTTTAGTAGAACAAGCATCAGTTCTGATAAACTCATTCTGTAAACAGCAAGTTTTCTTCCTCATGCATCCTAAGTTGTTTTTCTCTGCTCTGAGTGTGTGGGACAAGATTGTGATCCCAAGTTCATCAGGTTTTGACGTCTGCAAAGATATTTCATTTAGTCCATCAAACCAGTCACATCCAGCTCCTGGGAGGTGCCTGAGATGCGGTGGTAGATGCTGTGGTCCAGCTGAATCATGCTGGCTGTGGCACCCCACTGAATGCCTTTTGCAGATGGATCTCTTCACAACCCACCTGTGCTGTGTAGTGTGGGTAGCACAAGCTTAGTATAGGCATCAGTGCTAACAGCTCCAGTACTGCAGCCTTGGCCATGTGGCAGGAAAGGGACTATAAACCATGATCCTTAGCTGCTCCTAAAGAGATATATGGCTCTGAAAGTCAAACCAGCTGAACTAAGAGTTTAAAATGTATTAGTTGGGAGATGCTAAGTCATGGATATTTTGGTAATTAAGTGGTCTTTCTTCACAAGAAACTGGTCTACATCTCTGTGGCCACATGCACACATTTACTTAATGTGTATTAAAAAGACACCCTTGGTCAATTGTTTCATGCCCCAGCTAAAAAAAAATTAAAATATTCATTGTAGAAAAGAAATGGTACAGAATAACAGACTGCTCAATGATTTCTCTAAACCTCTGCAAAGGTCAGAGCAGTCATAAAGCAATTCTTTGGAGTTAGTCCTATATCTGCCTCTGAGCAAGTCAAGTTAAACTGCAGTGGTCATACTGATGGCAGTAAATCCTGAAAAAGATCAGGACATATTCTAGGTAAATAAATAAATAAAAAGAGCTGGAATTAAATAACCTGACTGTGATGTACAGTTTAATATATATTCTGTTCATGGCAAGTCACAAATTAGAGCTGACCAATTCCAGTCATCAAAGTTCATTCTTCTTCATTACCACCCATTTCAAGATCATTACAGTTTAAGTAAAATGCACTTTTGAAAACAAAGTGAGATGAATGAAATTGAAAGTTATAAGCACACAGAGTTTTTTATGTTTTTCTGATGGTGTCACTTTTTAGTGGCCCTTGTACCACCTTTTCTTCCATTAAACAAATCACTTCTAAAACTTTGATCTTTCACCTCTAAGTTGCAGTGCACTGTATCTCATAGCTTGCACAGAAGTACCTTGAAAGCTTTTTCTTGACAAAATCCCTTTCAACCTGTGGGAGAGGAAGAGTATGAATTGAAAATATTCAGTGTCGTTAGTCTTTTAAGAATTTGAAGGAAGCCTTTCTTTAAGGCTGTCTTTTTGCTGTGCACTCCATTTCTACAACTTGCTCATGCATGTTTTAGAAACTTCTCTGCTTTAACTGTAAGGATTTTGAAACAGATTAATTTTTTTAATTATTTGCAGATAGTTCAAAAATTCTGAGTAAAGCAGTGCATCAGAGCAAAGAGATTGGCCAGTCGTTGTATGGATATTATTAAAAATTACATACAGGAGTTTAGAAATAAAAACCTCGTGGCAAAATCCTGCTCTGGAAGCTGCACTGCTTGTATGAAAAAACTCTGCTAATATGAAAGAGTTTAACTATGAAACAGCTGTGTGCTCTGATGGCTGAAGAAATTCCCATTTTAGTGTAATGGCTCATATTGTTGAAAAACTCCACTAGAGATGATGAATAAAAAAAGTACATTAAATGTTTTTTATTATAAAATATTATTAACTTTTCACATGATTGGGCCATATGAAAGAGATGAAAGAGGAAAAGGTAATTTAAAAAATAATTAGAATTGATATTTGCAAAAGGTTTATTACCTTGATTTTTAATAAGGTTTTGTGCTAGCTGCTCTGCTCCCTGCTGCTCTGATTTTTCTGCTAGAAATCATAGATTTTAACAGTAATTCGCCTGTCACCAGGAATTTTAATTGTCAGTGTGATCATTTATTAAAACCAGAGGTTGATCTGCCCTCTCCTATGCAGCAGATTCAAATTAAAGCAATTGTGGAAGCGTGTGTTATACAATAGAAATAACACTGCAGGAAGAAAAGCTGCTGTGTGTAGGCAATTCTCTACTGCTAATAATGCTGAAGGTGTAGATACCACTGAGGGGTTTAATACTATGTGCCACAGTATATGCTAACTTGGAGGAACTTCTTTTATATCACTAGGGATATTTGAACAGGCTTTTCACCAGAGGTGTCTATTCAATGAGACAGAGGGGCTTTAAAAGAAACTGCCCTTTATGTCAGCTCTGCTCCAGGCACCAATGGAGCTGGAGCTGGGTGGGGTCAGCTGCTGCTCTCCTGGAGTAATAGATGCTTGTGTTTGGAAGCTGAAACCTGTAGCCTGTCTAAGAGGCCACATGGTTAAATACAATGAACCTCACTGATAAAGGCTGGGCCTAAGTTATCTCTGCAGCAAGGAAAAAAAGAAGACCCATAATGAGTAGTAAATTGAGATCTATCTTTCAGGTATTATGGCTTCTAGTCGTGTTCTTTAACCATGGGAAAATAGTGTTTCACCTTTTTATATATGAATTAATATTTAAAATGCAATTTTTATGCCAAACCTACATACATGAAGAAACATGAGCTCTTAACTGGTGGCAACACGGACCATTCTCATCCTTTATGTTAGGCACCTGCTTGAGGCACTGGAGCTAGAAGAGCAGTTGGCTACGAGCCCTCTACCATTAGAGTGTTAAGACTTGATTGCTCTAAGGAAGAGTGTGTATATCCTCTTTCATTGGCTCTAGAAGCAACTCCAGGTCATTAAGCTTCAAACATAGGTATATCAGATTTCATAAATGTAGCCACATGTGGGGCACTGGCCTCTGTGGCCCTGTGTTAAAACTTAGTTTTCTTTGACATTCTTCACCTCTTTTCTCTAGGTTTTGTTATATGATGACAGGTAAGATTCAAGGAACTAGGATGACAGAATACAAGAATATGTCGGTGAAATCTATACGTATTTAATAACACAATCATGACTCAATGAAAACTATGCAAGTAGTCCTGAGTGCAAAGTGCCACCTTGCTCCCATATTAATAGAGAATCCAGTATGTATATCCAGCCATATAAAGACTGTGGAATTTGTTAGTGTATGTAGATTTCTTGGTTCACTTTCATATTTTCCATGAAACAGACTTAAACTGGTGTGATTCTGTTAAATCAAATGGAATTTGAACTGGAGCAGCACAGGTACGATCCATTACAGTCCTTCAGAATCCTGCAAAGGTACCTATTAAAATGTATGGCTTTGTATGAAACATGCAAATAAACAGGCATCATTACTTAGTTACCAAGAATGGCTTGTTTTTTAGCATAATTCTCTGCACCTGTAAATGTTGTAGCATTCTCTGTAAAGTGCTTCTTTTCTTTGTGGACTTGGTGAAGTCCTTCCTGTGAGCCAGAAATCTGAACTATGATAGAAGGATGTTGTATGTAAAGGGTGACAACATTCCTGACAAGTTTTCAAAAAGGTGTATGCAAGTAGGAAATTATGGGGACAATACAGTGTTAAATCAGAGATCTCTTTCAGATCTTAGAATCATAGAATCATAGAATCATAGAATAGTTAGGGTTGGAAAGGACCTTAAGATCATCTAGTTCTAAGTATGGAAGAGGTCAAAGCTGCAGCCAACCCATCAGCTGGGACAGCTAGAATTTGAGGGCTTTCAACAGTCTGATTATAGAGGAGTTCCATCAGGAACTTCTTTCAGAGGTTTGCTTTCAGCAGGAATCTCCCGCCTCTAGCAGAGCGGATTATCTTGGCCCTAAAATATACCTGCCATATGAAAGAATAAAACTCATTCCCATGTCCTGCATTTACCAGGTTTTGGCTAGCAGGATATTTAAACTGAGGAGTTTAAAGCAACCATCCAACAGAGATTTATGTTACACTGGCAACATTGATGCCCAAATAAAAAAATACTACTGTGCAGCATGGTGTCTGGAGTCCACAGAATGCAGACTGAGATCAAAGAGCCAAGGCTGTAATTTTCTCTTCTCCTCTGGACACTAACCAGGTTTACATTTCCCTCTCTGTTGGTATACACTCTTTCCTGTTGTTCTTTTTTATTCTTTTATGCCTCAATAAGGTTTTCTTGCAATATTTACTGAGGCCAGGTTCCCACACGTTTGGGTGACTGCCAAGAACTCGGAATTTCACTTAGCAGCAAAAATTAAACTATTTCTGATCAGGAAAAACACTTCATTCATGGAAGTGATAGGTACATTCTAAAAGGTAGCATTTATTAAACCCTCTCCTTTTCAAAGGCTGGATTAAACTAAAGACAGAGGATTTTGTAGTCTGTTTTCTTATTTGTATGGAACATCACTTCAGTTAAAGTTAAAAGGAAATGCTATTAAGCCTAAGCAGCAGTCTCAGTCATTTTATATGGCTCCTAGCTCTTAATAAAAACAGTTGTTCATGTAACTCAGTATAACGCTAGTTAGCAATAAAATGTCTTCCTCATTACTGTCAATACCTATGAATAGCAAAGACCTGCAGCGTGCCATGGCCTTTCTCCGTAGGCAGCCTCACTTGGTGGTAAGGAAAATTGCTATTGTCTTGTATGAAACTATTTTAGCATCACCCTGAGCTTAATAGAGCAGTCTTTCATTGCCTGTTAACAAGCTGAGCTATTGCCAAGAAGTGTTTAAACTGACAAATGTTGTCAATGCTCTTTCCTTGCAAAGACTTTTTTTTTCTTTTTGGTGCATTTAGTGTGTTAATATTAGTTTGAATTCTCTCAAAACATATGTTGTTTATTTGATTTAACAAAGCAATCAGTCCATTAGTTCAGGGTACAGAAAGTTTCTAAATAATAATAGTCAGATATCAGCCTACTGGTGGTAAGTCAGAGCCTGTATGCTTGTAGTTAATTTCTTGTTAATTGCTTGTAAGTCATTTCAGATGCATTAAAATATGGAGCAGATACGAACATTAAGGACTGTATTGTGTAGCCCAATCTTTTGCTCAGTAGTCAGTGGTTGTTCTATGCAATACACAAGACATTGCTCTTACAGTGACAACCCACTTTTATCAATGTGGTGGATTGACAGACGTCTCGTAAAGGCCAGATGTGCTGATTCTACAGGCATTTATAGTTGTATATGCACTTAGAGATGCATATGATGCTTACTGACAATAGCATGCATAAAATAGAACAGAGGAAGGTACACAATGTTTATAGAGGTTTTGTTTAAGGTGAATGGTTACATAGAGAAATTCAAAAGTATCATTCCATTACTTTCTGTTCTGGGAGGAAAAGATGAAGCCTAAACCTGTTCAAATTTATTAGCAAAACAAAATTAAAACATGAAGGCTTTTTGGGAACATACATCAATTTTATGATTTCAGCAGTTAGGGTTATAATAAAACTGCATTATTTATGCTGTACCAACTTTAAATTACTCAAATGGTCAAGCTGGCTTTCACCATCTGCCCTCCATTTTTGTAAAGCTCTCAAGACAGAGAGAGGAAGAAGCAAGAGGACACACTGAAAAAGGAGATAGGTGTGCACTACTCTAGACAGCTTCCTTCCTGCTTTATTGCACTGCAGCCTCGGTTCCATAATTTATCACCAGATAACCCCCTTCATGCCTCATGACACAAAGCTGTGCTGCAGTGTCGCACTTACCAGCTGCCTACTTTGCTGAGTGCACTTCAGGTAGACCTGGTGGATGAGATGTATTATTCTTTGAGTGTCATAGAACTAGTAGTGGTTTTGCTTCTAAGCCTTACAGTTAGGATGTTACTTTTCAGTAAGCCTGATAAAAGGAAATAATAGTTTTTATATTTTACAGGAAATATATTCTATTTTCTGCACCTCCCAAGGAGCCTGTAGCTTCACCAGAGTTCCTGGACAGTGAAGTGGAGTTGGATGTGAAGGGGGCGAGGATGCTATTGCTAGTCTGGGCCCTCTAATTTCAATTGCTTTCAGGAACTATTTATCAAATTTATTATGTTTCTTTATTGGGGCTGGAACAAACAGTTATTAGGCTCTTTAAATAGAATCTGATATTTTCATGCAGTCCAGAAGTAACAAAAAAACCCCTTACAATAAATTAAGGATCTTTCACTGAGAATTACTTTTTCATTCCCCTTACTAATATAAACCAAGCTGTACCCTTTCTGTGACATGTGGTTAATGTGTAGGGAAAAGTAACTCTTTAAAGATGATTGTTCTTTGTGTTCTAAGGAATGACTGGAATACCATAGTGATTAAAACTGCGGAAAAGAACTAATTAAATACCTTTCTTTTGCCAGCTGTGGCTTCAAGTCCATTATTTCTTGCCACTTTTTCAAGATACACAGATCTAGAAATAAGGCTTCAGAGCAAGAAAAAGCTGAAATATAAAGAGATACAGAATCTCACAAAAGGGGAAATTGTCTTCCTTTCATATTTGAAAAATCACATGGAGTGAAAAGGAGGACAGAGCAGTGCTATAGTCGCCTGAGAAACAGTCCTCCTCTATATCCTGGGGAAGGAGGATTGTGCATCAAAATGAGGCTCACGCTACAGGAAGCCTCAATACAAGCGCTGTATTAGTTGAGACATGGGGAAAATGAGAGGAGGGAGCAATCAAAACGGAAAGATGCAGGAAACTCCCACTTCATTTAAAACACTTCCAAATTGCTGAGTTCCTGAAATATGTTTCAGACAACTCTGAAATTTCATGCATTATAATTACATACAGCAAAGTAGGATGCAGGGTTTTTTTCAAGAAGCTTATCTCCATTTTTCCTTTGCATGTCTGTGAAATGCCAGTGGTGGCTGAATGTACAGCCCTCTTGATTAGGGGACCAAGCTAAACTGAGTGCTGTTACTGCATAATAACTATGTTCTTCGTAAAATGTTTCTTATATTATGGGCCAAGGGATTTAGCACAGTTGTGTTGATGCTGAGAATGTTATGCAAAACCCAGTAATTTCCAGTAGCTATGGTTCTGATATCGTAGAGATACCTAAAGTTTTAACTATCTACATTTTGTGCAGCTTGTGAGAAAAAAATTGGGCACATACAATTTAATTTCTAGTTCTTCCTAAGCAGTGTTTCAAAGATACTTTCAAAAATGCAAAAATGATTTTTTTTTTATGAAATACATTTTTGTTTATTTGTAACCTTTTATGTGAGATACCTCATTTTGAATGTGTAAATGGAAAATGGCGCAAACCAAATTATCAAAAACAATGCCTATGGGTGCATCTGGTAGATAGAAAGTAAAATGTTAGTGTACTGTAATCAGCTTGCATGCCACTAGGGATGAGACCAATATTTTTGTCATCTGGTCCTCATGAGTATTAAAGAAAAACATGCAGAAAACATTTATATACAATGTAATATAAAAGAGTTTGGAAGCAGAAATCTTTTTCTTCATAATCACGTAGTTGTACTTCTGTTCCAAAATATGTTTATCCATACTGGTAAGTTTTGGAGTCTACTTTGTTATAAGTTCTGAATTGGACTAAGCATTTGCACTTACTTTGAGCAGATTTTAATTTTTGGAGAAGATTCTTAGTGCTAAACAGAAGCATTTTCATTGAAGCATGCATCTGCTGTAAAAGAAGAGCCAATGGGTGTTAGTATCAGTGAAAACATTGCACATGGGGGCTTTTCTCGGTTTGTTTTTTCATGAAGTTTGCATAAAGTCTTTGGAACATTTATCACCTCATCTTCTGCATCAATACATTAAAGCCTTTCCAGAACAGCAGGGATGCTTTCTCAGAGTTTGCATTGTATTCATAAAATTATCATCAGATTCCTTTTGTTCAAGTAGATCTCATGTGATCTTTCTGAATAGCTGCAGAAATAAAATTGAACAGGTTGCTGGCCACAAAAGGAAAGGATTAGCTGGAAATTTGAGGGTGGCCTTAGTGAAAAAATAATGTTAGAGAGTTAAAGTCCAGATCAAATGGAAATTTCAAAAATGTGGGGAACAGGGAAAAAAATAGGAGCTCCGTCTTCTGAGTCCTGGACTAAAGCTTCTTATTAATGGCTGCCATGCTAATTACTTAAGGAATCCTTGTTAGATTGCTTTTGGCTGTGTACAGGTGAAACTTCATGATTAAAAAAACACCCCATAAAATCAACAAAAAGCTTATTGCAGTTTCAAGTACTTTGTGGTCAGTCTGTGGTTTATGCTGTTTTATGCATTAAACTCTAAGCGGTGTAGTTGGCTGAAAAGGGGAATATGCAAACAATCCTATGGTTTGGAAGCGCATAACTGAAATCTACAACATCCATTTATTTTCCTCCTACAGTCATTCATCCTCTTTTGGAGAAATAATTTAAAAGTGTGATTGCAAAAAAATGTATGCACAATTTAATGTGCATAACCAAGGTAATGCTGAGGTCTGCTAGGAAGGAAGAGGATTTATTTTGGAGTCTGTTTATAAAATGTGTCCTAATTAATATCTGAGAATTGTGTCTGGATTGTGTCGGTTTCCTGTTTTGACTTGAAGCTACACAGGATCTGCTTGTGTGAGAACTGAATCTCTCTAAAATGCTGATGTTAATTTTCAGGCTTTCAATCCAATTTTGAGTGAAGCTTTTACTCTGGGGAGTTGAATTAGGGCCTATAAACTATATAGTCTGTGAGGTGCAGACTATAAGAAGATGCAGTAGCTTTTTCTAATAAGGGCTTATGTTTTCAAATACTTGACACATTTTTTTGAAGCGTCATAAATGCAGTCTCTTTTTTTTAAATTTCCCTCTGAATTCTTGCTACCTGGTGCAAACCTTGCCTGGACAAGCCAGAATTGTTATCCTCTCTCTTCATCTGGAAGTACTGAATGGAAACAGAAGCCCATGTTACTCCAGCCAAACTGCCCAGGTTTTCAAACAGGCTGCGAGGAGAAGTTTAAGGGACAGCCTTGCACTGACAGTTTGAACTGAGTGCTTTAAGGAGCATGTTGTTGCATTGCATCTAGAAATGGGGTTGCACTAAGAAGCCGCAAAACCTGCTGCTTTTCTACTCATATTCATGTAAGGATTGTATTTCGTTGCTATCTCAAAATCAGTCGCTTTTGGTTCTCAAGCAGATTTATGTTCTTCATATAGTCTGCAGCTTAGCTGTGATAGTAGAAGCATAATTTATTAATATGTGTACAATTTTGAGCAGTGATTGTGCTGGAAATCCTTGGTGGAACTGTGTGACTACTGAGCTTCAGAATTTCCTGTATAAATCCAGAAATTCACACGTAGAATCTTCAAGGTCAGATATTTCAAGTAGTTACAGTGTTTTGTGTTAATGAAATATTGCAGTAGTAGTATATAAATGATGATTATTGACAGTTATTGCTAAATTATTGGCTTGCTTTGCTGCTACTGCTAGAAAACTTTGATTTCTGCAGCTTTCTTATAGCACAAATAAACATAGATAAACTAACAATTTTCTCATAAAAATTTAGTGATTGCACAGGGAGATGCTTACAAGCTGCTAACTAAGGATTATTTGTAAAATACCAAAAGACAGTATTTTCTGTTGAAAGATTAATCCTTTTTTCTAGGAATTTGTGGAACTGAATTCACAATAATATCGGGTAGTTCACTAAACATGCCAACAAATACATAATCTTACTTCAAGAACAAAAAATAAGTCATCCTTGTCATGGAAAATGGCATAGTCCAAAGTCTATTAAACTCAATGGGAGTGTCTTAACAGAATGGATGTTTTCTTCATGCCTTTTCAGCTTATCTCCCAAAACCTTCTGTTTTTCATACCTACCATAAGTGCACTGTGTCTTATAGAATCATAGAATCATAGAATCATAGAATAGTTAGGGTTGGAAAGGACCTCAAGATCATCGAGTTCCAACCCCCCTGCCATGGGCAGGGACACCTCCCACTAAACCATGCCATCCAAGGCTATGTCCAACCCCACCTTGAATGCCGCCAGGGATGAAGCATCCACAACTTCCCTGGGCAACCCATTCCAGTGCCTCACCACCCTTACAGTAAAGAATTTCTTCCTCACATCCAATCTAAACTTCCCCTGTTTAAGTTTGAACCCGTTACCCCTTGTTCTCTCACTACAGTCCCTAATGAACAGCCTCTCCCCAGCATCCCTATAGGCCCCCTTCAGGTACTGGAAGGCTGCTATGAGGTCTCCACACAGTCTTCCATGATTATGAACAGATTCATATGCTATATAATAAAATATTCTCCATTTCTCTTCTGCCTGTCATCCACTCTTACTCATGCAGTCTCCCAGTATTGTCTGTTTCCTGGTATTTTCCATGTAGGTCATATTTATTCTGATAGGTGTGCTACATCTGTACTAGAAGTTGGTGTGTTGAATGCCTTGTGAGATTCACTACGTTTCTTAAATGGTGTTGGTTGATGAGAAAATGAACATGAGCCGTCAGTGTGTGCTTGCAGCCCAGAAAGCCAACCGTATCCTTGGCTGCGTCAAAAGGAACGTGACTAGCAGGTCAAAGGAGTTGATCCTGCCCCTGCTCTTGTGAGACCTCACTTGGAGTACTGTGTGCAGTTCTGGTGTCTTCAACATAAAAAGGACGTGGAACTGTTGGAACAAGTCCAGAGGAGGGCCACAAGGATGATCAGGGGACTGGAGCACCTCCCATATGATGATAGGCTGAGAAAGCTGGGGCTGTTCATCCTGGAGAAGAGAAGGTTGCGTGGAGACCTCCTAGCAGCCTTCCAGTATCTGAAGGGGGGCTATAAGGATGCTGTGGAGGGACTCTTCATTAAGGACTGTAGTGAGAGGACAAGGGGTAATGGGTTCAAACTTAAAGGGGGAAGTTTAGATTGGATCTGAGGAAGAAATTCTTTACTGTTTGGGTGGTGAGGCCCTGGAATGGGTTGCCCAGGGAAGTTGTGAATGCTCCATCGCTGGCGGTGTTCAAGGCGGGGTTGGACATAGCCTTGAGTGTCATGGTTTAGTGGGAGTTGTCCCTGCCCATGGCAGGGGGTTTTGAACTAGATGATCTTAATGTCCTTTCCAACCCTAACTATTCTATGATTCTATGATTCTGTGGTGTCAGGGGAGTTAGCCAGTCAGAACTACTAGATATATTCATTAAACCAATGATCATAGAAATGCAGTGAGCAGATCTTTATCCATCTGTCAAGAAGGAGATCTAAAACTAGCTCGTTGGGAATGCTTTGGATTCCCCAGTGCAAATCTCTGCTTTATAGTCATTGAAAGACATGTCTTCATCCCTCACAGTTATCATTGCAAGCTCTGAAGCTGATCCTGGTATTTTCTAAGGACAGAATGATTTGTTGCACTTTGGATATTTTGGAATTTGTGCTGAGGAGATAAAGCACTTGTTAGCTTGTCAAAATACACACTTGTAAATCTGGTAGGCGTTCCTGGATGAAAAATCCTGGCAATTACTCCTACTTCAAAGTTGTTGATGATGATGATAGCCTTGGATGGCATGGTTTAGTGGGAGGTGTCCCTGCCCATGGCAGGGGGGTTGGAACTCGATGATCTTGAGGTCCTTTCCAACCCTAACTATTCTATGATTCTATGATTCTATGATGATAATAATAATAATAATAGTCCGTTACCATTCTGTCTATTTTGCATGTTGTAAATGTTTCGAAAAACTGATGAGTAAGTAAAAGAAAAAAAGGATTTGTTTTCTGGCATCAAGATTAAAACTGAAATGTGTCTCTATGCATTACATAAAGGATTGTATTTTCGATATGGCGTTCAGGTTCATTTTGGGAAAGAGCTGCTTCTTGGCAGAAGTGTAAGCTTTATAACTAGCCTTCTTTTTCGAATGTCCGTCAGACTTTGGATAGTTTTAAATGCTCTACTTCAGTTCTTTCTGCCCTATTAACTTCTACTTCTGTAAGGACTTAGTTTTGCTGTTCCTCCAACTGAAACAGACATTTCCATATGGGAGCAAACATAACTGTGGTGGTCAGGTATCAAATCCTGCATTTGACCGTCACCTCTGAATAAGTGAGGTGTAGTGTCACACTGTCTCCCTGTCTGTTGACCTGCTGAGAAGTGTCTCCATCCGACAAACATCCACTTACATGTTGTATCATCTAGATAACTGAGAGTACATTTGGTGCAAATATGTAAAGGGAGTAATGTGTGTAGTCATTACTGAGTCATGACAGTTCCTAGACACAGTGTAGCTAGCTACTTTGAGAGGATGAGAAATTTATGTCCTTGTCGATCTCCTCCATTTTGTTTTCTAAATATGCCAATTCTGAATCCTGCAAGCTAGTAATGAATCTAAAACTTACAAGGAAGATATAAGATTCATAACAGAGAAGTGTGGGTCCATACTGCTCATGTGAATAGCCATAATTCAGTTATGGTGAATTAAAGGTGTCAAAAAGTTTAGACATGAAATAATGCCATAGTTTCACTTAAGCAGTAAGAGCGTGAAAAAAGGTCTCAAGAAGACACACAAGGTAGAGTAATGCTGAATGACAGCACTAAATACGGTAAGATTCAGCTGGAGAGTGAAAGTGATTATAGCATCTTTTGTTTCTACTGTCCTTTCTTTCCTTTTCTGCCATTTTCTCTGCTTGCCGGCTAAAACTGGAGCGTCCAAGTAGTGCACTGTGAAGCCCTGTATTTCCCACCCAGTGCCCCTTGCCAGTCAGTTCTCTGGCTAGTAAATTGTGCCATCTATACTTACGCTTTCATGATCTGCTGTATGAAAAATGCTTCATTCCAGCCAGTAAAGCATAAAATTCTAGTTAATCACTTTACTGTTTGTGTTTTCAGCAGGATAAAAGTTTTACCAAGGCAAAATGAGATTTTTATATGCCCTCAAACTCTGAAAATGCAGACTGCTTTAAAGTTTTTGAGAAGATGACCCTTAAATTTATTAGGGATAAAATGCTCGCAAATATTCCATCTGGTTCCTATCTTTTAAAAAAAATTGTTGGTCAAGAGAGTAATTAATGACCTTATGTATGATTCTGAATCTTTGTAATGAGCAGATGGTAACTGATACTTAGGTTTGGTAGTAAGTCAAGAATCTCATATTATGCTATTTAAATATATCAGAGGGATTTTTTTTTTTTTGGTACCAAAGTCTCCTTTAAACTAATTTTCATTGTTTCTCTGTGTAGTAGATCTGTACTGTGGAATTTTGTGATAAAAAGCTTTTTAAAAGTTATGTCTTAACTATGTTGCTGGAATTAATTCTTATGTAAATGTTATAAGAGTGTTAGATCCCATATTATTTCCATAGTGGGTTTTTGTGTGTGTGTGTGTGTGTGTGTGTGTGTGTGTGTGTGTGTGTGGCTTTGCATACTATAATAATAATAATTATTATTATTATTGCTGTTGTTGTAATTATAATTATTTTTTCCAGATTTCTAATAAACATCCTGAGGTAGATCTCATTTTCTTTTATTATTGCTCCATGTACAAGACAGTGTGAAAGTGTGCATTGAGGAAGGTAGCTGGCTTCAAAGATGTTGAATAACAAATACAGAAATGCTGTATCATGAAAACACATAAGTGTATGATTTTAGTAATAAAAAGATTAAGAGTTGAATGACAATAATTAGGTAGATTGAAGTTTTGGATTAATCTAAATGCAATTTAACATGGCTCAGTTGGTAAGATGGTTGTGGTAATACAGTTCTGTAAAAATACTCTCCCAACCAACTACGCGGCATCATTTTCCAGATGCCATGTAACATAATTGTATTTCTTAGGATTCAAATGACCAAAGAATGCCTAAGAATGAAACTCCTATGACATTGAAAAAGAGATGGTACATCAGCAAGGTGAGTGAAGATGAGGCATCCCCAGCCAACTGGAGAGTGGAAAAGTCTTGCAGAAGCACAGGAGCTAGACGTGTATAGATTTTTTAACGGATATCTATCTTATTTGAAAAGTTTAGTTTATAAACGAAACTAGTTTCTTTCAAGGAATGCTGTCATGTATCCATTCCTGAGTAGTGGATATGAATTTAATTTGGAGTTGCTGAGGAATATTTTGAGTATTACCTATGGGGACTGCAGTCAAAGGTCATGTCTGACTACAAGTGTCCTTTGCTATGCTTGTGCTTCAAATTTATACATGAAAAGAGCAAGGAAGGGATAACATTTCTGGAGATCTGAGAGAGAAAAGTTCACTAAATTCTTAATTTGAATTCTCATGAATGACACCAGGTGCCCGAGTACTTAAATTGCATATTTTGGAAAGCCAGTCAATCGTATTCCAGGAGTGCTTTCAATCTATGCTTTTCACTTTATGCTCTAAGTAGGGGAATGAAGTTGTACATAAAGGAAGACTATAAATGCTCTGATTGCCTGTAAGAGGAGTGATAGATTTTATGTTGTACGTATTTTCAGAAAGTTTTCTCAGGGACCCTTCCTCACTACAGTATTTTAGGATTTTATGGGTTGATTACTAAAGCTAAAAAAAAAAAATCTGTATTTTTTGCTGCATCTTGCTTTTCTGTCAAATTGATATATGAACTTCAGCGAAAGGAGCTTCTGAGATAAGTGAAAAAGGTCTATTCAGACTCTTCCTCACCTAGCGCAAAGTGCATGCAATTATTTTAATATCTCTTTGCTTACTACAGAGAAGGGTATTATATTATAGAGAAGTGAATAAGCAGGTGAAACAGCATCTATAAAGGATGCATAAAAGTATTTTGCACCAGTGAAGACGCAGGTTCAGGATCTGGGAAATGCACAGGTTGCATATGTGGATATGAAAGGCTGTTTCTCTTAAACAGTTTGCTGAAAAAAACTGCAAGATAGAGATATATCCTGAATACAAGAAACTAGAGCTAACACTTGAGATAAGTCTTTGGGTTTGTATTGAAGGAGGAGGATGGAAATACTCACAGACATACAGAAAAGAAAGAGTAAAGAGCTCTCAGGCTGAATAGTGAAGTTGAGAGTTCTCTTTGAGCCATTATCATCTTAAGCCAGTAGTTAGGAACTTATTGAAATGTACCAGAGTGTTACATTAAAGCAAAATTGGAAAAGTAGTATAAAATGCTGAAAGGAGTGATCTCAGAGGTTGAAAAATGACTGTATTTCAAGAAAATTCTTGTGTCAGAAGTGTTTGAAAAAAATAGAAGAGTGAAAATTAAGCTTGATTCTGCTTTTGCCTAAGAAAAAACATAGGGAATCTTTCTCAGACAGTTGTGTTCATACAATACAAGGACAGAAGTCGTGCTGAAGCAGAGGAGCTCGAGACACAAAGTATAACTAGAGAAAAAGATTGAGTCAGAGATAACTAAGAGAATATTTAAGATGTTGGTGTTGGGGAAAGCAGTGATTGATTTTGACTTGTTTCTGTTGTGTTTTCTTATAAAGTGGAAATGAGTGAGGGTTTTGGACAGATTAATATTGCATCTCCAGTGTCCAGTGCATTATTAGACACACTAAGCTTAAAGGGCAGAAATTATATATATAAACTTATCTACAGTGAACCATATGAGTGATAGCTCTGGATGAATCCCAAGAGGCAGGTAGTCAAGTAGTATAATATTGTAATATTGTAAAACTGATAGCCACCACTATCAGATGATGAAGGAATAGTGTGAGGCTGAGGAAGATACAAATGTTCCTGACTACTTGTCCAAACTCTGTGAATTTATAGGTCTTATGTCTTTTTCTTCTAATAGTTCTTAATCTAATTCTCTTTCATGATTTAGGCAACATTCCCTTTAGCATTACAGTAAATTTGATGATGGGGCATAGCCTGACATAATCCTTTCAGTCATTTCTGTGTGGAAAAGATAGCTACAGGTAGAAGGTGACATCTACCTCAGTTGTGATCCTACCTAACCTGTTGTTGCAGCATGTAACTTTCTCTTACAGATGCTTGACTCAGTCTATTTATTTTTGCATGATTTCCTTGTAAAAAGCAATGTTCTTTTTTTACTTACTGTGATTTTTCCATGATCAAAAAAGGCAGGAGGGATGACAAGGTTTCAAAGGGCGAACTCCCCTACATGTGAAAATAACGGATAGTTCTTTTTGGAAAAGTTTCTGTCACCACAGAATCTTTTTTAATTTTTAATATCTTTACAGCTTTGAATGTTCATAACTGTGTGGTTACCCAGCTAAGTACCTCTCAGATTTCAAGAATTCAGTCTGATAATCAATATTTTAGTATTGTATTTTCAAGCCTATTCCTCTAATCTCAGGTCTTAGAATAAACCCCTTAACAGCTGCATGACATAATGTGCATCATATTGCTCCTGTCTTGAAATGCTGTGAATCTTTTTTTTTTTTTTTTTTTTTTTTAAGGGATTTTTAGTCTCTGATTTTTTCTTTTTTGTTAGTTTTATGCTGAAACTTGAACTGTCACATTTCGCTTGAGTGGCTTTCTGAGGGTTTTTTTTTTTTGAAAGAAAGCCCATTACTTTTTCATCAACCGACTGGCTTTCCAAGATTGGCAATCAATTACATAATATTCTACTGTATAATGCATCTGATGTGTCTTCTGATCACATGGCTATTGAATATGATATAAACAGCAAAAATTCTTATTTTGCTACGGATGATTTTTTTTAGTATTATTTTTTAATAGGGAAATGCATTGTAGTTCACTGAAAGTGTTATGTGGTAAAGATTGAGAGGGCTGAAGAGCAGTGCGTTCTTTTGGAAGCCTGCTATGTCACCTTTGCTTAATCATAACAAATGTATGACCATTGCCCACAAAGTCAGGATTTACTGACTTACTAGTATCTGAAGGATTGTTTCTGCATTTTGCCAGTGAAGGTTGCAATGCACTAAATTAAAAACCAAGTCCATAAAACCACTCAATCCCTTCTGAGCAAGATGTGACAGAAACAGTGCTAATCTATGTCATTGATAGCAGATATGTCTTTAGCTGAGTGAAGTTCAGACATTCATTTTGGTATTGATAAACCTAGTCATGTTAATTATGAAAGTTTTTTGAAGCCATGCACTTCCAGTGTTGACTTTGTTCCCACTACTACAAAGAAGCAATATGGCTAATGCAGTCTTCATTTTGGTTTGTTTTGTCTTTAATGCCCACAAATACTAATTCAGTCATGGAGTAAGAGGGCTGACTTCAGCTAAATTATGTCCACATATACACTATTTGGCCCAAGTCAACTGATACAGAGAAGCACCATGTTGAACAGTAAATCTGTTCTAAAAATGCACCTCTCAACACACCAAGGCCCAAATTTCTAGCTGTAATGCGGAACAAGAAATAAAAATGAGAGAGGCAAATATTCCTGAGGCAGAAAATCTTAAAATCTTAAAATGCTCTGGGATTCATTTTAAGATTTATTCATTTTGTAAAAAAAAAAAATAAAAAATAAAACAGCCAAAATCAAAACCAAAACTATTTTCCTGTACCTTTAGTTTAAGAACCTTTATTTCTGATACAAATAGTTCTTAATAGTAGAAGTAAGGAGTAAGCAAATATAGTGGGACATCCAGATATCTTAGGTAATAAGAATTATTGTATGACAAACATGACCTTCTTTAAGTGAGCATGAAAAATGCAGCTTCCAGTTTTTGCACTCACTGGAATGCAAAACAGGCTATGTGCTGGGAAAATACATTGTCAATAGTACAAGTAAAAAGCAGTGCCACAAGCTAATAAAAGAGTCATTGCAAAAATAAGCTGTCACAAACAAAGGAAGGATAATTACTAATATGTGTGCAAGTTATTTGAAGTGCCTTTAGTGAACGTTTGTACTGACAAGAAAAATGGAATTTGGGACCATTTATTTCCCACTATCTTACATTCATTCTTAAGGGATATTGAGTCATTTTGTAGTTTCACTATTTTAAGCCTGTTCTAAGGCATTTTTATGTTAGCTGCCAGACAAAGCTTTAAATTATTTTATGCAAATTGATAATATTTGGTTGTATTTTATTTACAGAATATGTTTGATTTGTAAATAGCTTTGTTATGAGTACCATGGTGTTTATAGCCTGCATTTATTATATCTTTTGAGTTATATAAAACAATTATTTTATTGTACTATGTACAGAACCTATAAAGCTACTGACCTATAATTTGATGAAATCCTGGAATCATTAGGAAACTCCTAATGATTCCAGGCATCAGTGAACTTGTCAAAACCAGAGAAAAGTCTTACCACATATGAAAATCTTTTGCTCAAGGCAAGCAGCTTTCCAGTTTGGTGAAAATGATCTGAAACTGCAGTGGTGATTTCATGTTTCATGTGATTTCATGAAATTTAACATGAGGCGGAACTGTGCGCTCACAGCTCAGAAGCCCAACCTTATCCTGGGCTGCATCAAAAGCAGCGTGACCAGAAGGTCGAAGGAGGTGATCCTGCCCCTCTACTCTGCTCTCGTGAGACCTTGCTTGGATATTGTATACAGTTCTGGTGTCCTCAACATAAAAGGACATGGAATTGTTGGAACAAGTCCAGAGGAGGGCCACGAGGATGATCAGGGGACTGGAGCACCTCCCATATGATGATAGGCTGAGAAAGTTGGGGCTGTTCAGCCTGGAGAAGAGAAGGCTGCATGGAGACCTCCTAGCAGCCTTCCAATATCTGAAGGGGGCCTATAGGGATGCTGGGGAGGGACTCTTCATTAGGGACTGTGGTGAGAGGACAAGGGGTAATGGGTTCAAACAGGGGAAGTTTAGATTGGATATGAGGAAGAAATTCTTTACTGTTTGGGAGATAAGGCCCTGGTATGGGTTGCCCAGGGAAGTTGTGAATAGTCCATTGCTGGTGATGTTCAAGGCCAGGTTGGACAGAGCCTTGGGTGACACAGTTTAGCGTGAGGTGTCCCTGCCCATGGCAGGGGGGTTGAAACTAGATGATCTTGAGGTCCTTTCCAACATTAACTATTCTATGATTCTATGAAATATGTGGCCATAACAAGGGTGAAGCATTTAAAGCACTGAAAAATCTTTCATTAGGGATACAGGAAAGCCAAATTCGTTTGTCATGGAGTTGTAAAAACTATTGAGTGCTACTAAAACAAATGATCTTAATAAAATAAAAATTATATAGATAGATGCACATAAGATATAGATACAGGGCACTGAAATTGTCTTGTGAAGTAGTATACTAGTGTTCTAATTTTCATTACGGAACAGAATGATTATTGCATTTCTACATATTCAAAGAATATCCATTTGAAAAGTATTTTTTGCCTAGCCTCTTATATGCTTTTTTAGATTTAATTTCTTTTTTCTGGATTAATATTTTTAATTTAGTAAGAACTTAGAAGGAAAAGTAGAATAGGTTTGCATGGGATAGTATGGTTTAATAAGTAGAATAGAAAAAAGAAATTTATTCCACTGTAGCTATACTGATATATGTGTGGTTTTGCAGTTTCTATATATATTCAGATTTTCTGAATATTTAAAAAATGTGTTTCTTCAAATTACTAAAGTTTAGTTTTGTAAAATAGATGTATCTAATTGCAAGGTATTGGTGTAAAAATATATGCATCAGAAGCAAGGATAAGAAAGTCTTTAAAACGGTTTAGTGGGAGGTGTCCCTGCCCATGTCGGGGGGGTTGGAACTAGATGATCTTAAGGTCCTTTCCAGCCCTAACTATTCTATGATTCTATGGTTTCAAAACATCGCAGTGCCTACAATTTATTTTCATGTTTGTGGTGCTGTTAAGATTACATTAGGGACATTGTTAGACATGTGCTTAAATTACTTGCAGTAATGCTGCCTTCTGATCTGACATGTACAACAATCTTAAAAATACAACAACGATACATGTCTACCTGAGAGTACAATTAATGCTATTGTGCAGACACTGTGAAGCAGATGGTATTTTCAGTAAGTTACTCAGGAAGGATATGCCTTACATTACCACCTGAGAGAATTAAGTATCTTGTTTGCTACTTAAATCCCCTTAAAATCTTTTTTTACCCTTTTGTTCTTGGTGTATATGTCCAGTGGGATAAAATATATCCCCATAACCATATGGATATGGAGGACAGAGATCATAATAATGAATTTTTTTTTCATTTTTTCAAAGTAACTTATGTGACTTATTTTTCTGCTTGTTATCATGGCAGTCAGGTGAAGTTCCCGACGACTGGAAAAAGGGAAATATAACCCCCATTTTTAAGAAGGGGAAAATGGATGAGCCGGGGAACTAGAGACCAGTCAGTCTCACCTCTCTGCCTGGCAAAATCTTGGAGCGTATTCTCCTGGAAGGCATGCTAAGGCACATGAAAACCAACAAGGTGCTTGGTGACACCCAGCATGGCTTCGCTAAGGGGAAATCCTGCCTGACTAATCTGGTGACCTTCTATGAAGGGGCTACGGAACTGATGGACAGGGGTAGAGCAGTTGATGTCGTCTACCTGGACTTGTGTAAAGCCTTTGACACTGTCTCACATGACATCCTTCTCTCTAAGTTGGAGAGACATCAATTTGATAGGTGGACCACTGGGTGGATAAAGAACTGGCTGGATGGCCGCATGCAAAGAGTAGTGCTCAATGGCTCAGTGTCCAGCTGGAGACCAGTAACAAGTGGTGTCCCACAGGGATCAGTGTTGGGACTTGTCTTCCTTAACATGTTTGTCAGTGACATGGACAGTGGGATTGAGTGCGCCCTCAGCAAGTTTGCCAATGACACCAAGCTGTGTGGTTCAGTGTATACGCTGGAGGGAAGGAATGCCATCCAGAGGACCCTGACACGCTTGTGAGGTGGGCTGATGCCAACCTGATGAAGTTTAACCATGCCAAGTGCAAGGTCCTCCACCTGGGTCAGAGCAACCCCAGGCACAGCTACAGGTTGGGCAGGGAAGAGATTCAGAGCAGCCCTGGGGAGAAGGACTTGGGAGTGTTGGTAAATGAGAAAATGAACATGAGGCAGCAGTGTGTGCTTGCAGCCCAGAAAGCCAACCATATCCTGGGCTGCATCAAAAGGAGTGTGACCAGCAGGTTGAGGGAGGTGATCCTGCCCCTCTACTCTGCTCTTGTGAGACCTCACTTGGAGTATTGTGTGCAGTTCTGGTGTCCTCAACATAAAAAGGACATGGAAGTGTTAGAACAAGTGCAGAGGAGGGCCACGAGGATGATCAGGGGACTGGAGCACCTCACATATGAAGGTAGGCTGAGAAAGTTGGGGCTGTTCAGCCTGGAGAAGAGAAGGCTGCATGGAGACCTCATAGCAGCCTTCCAATATCTGAAGGGGGCCTATAGGAATGCTGTGGAGGGGCTCTTCATTAAGGACTGTAGTGGTAGGACAAGGGGTAACGGGTCCAAACTTAAAAAAGGGAAGTTTAGATTGGACATGAGGAAGAAATTCTTTACTGTGAGGGTGGTGAGGCACTGGAATGGGTTGCCCAGGGAAGTTGTGAATGCTTCATCCGTGGTGGCGTTCAAGGTGGGGTTAGACATAACCTTGGGTGACATGGTTTAGTGGGAGGTGTCTCTGCCCACGGCAGGGGGGTTCGAACTGCATGATCTTAAGGTCCTTTCCAACCCTAACTATTCTATGATTCTATGATTTATGATTTAGTGAGCATATGAGAATTTAAGTCTTGCAAATTTATGACTAGTTTTAAAATTAATATCATCATTTTGATCATCAAAAATATGAGAAATTGTGAGAGATATTTGAAAATGCCTTATTCTCTAGCTGTGCTTTTTGAAAAATGCTGTAAATTAATTTCACATCTTCTAAGTATTGTTTAAGTGACTAATATGATAAAGTGATCTTTATTGCTAACCTGGATATGGGACAGAAAGAGCAACAATCTAATGCAGAGAGCTAAACTAATAAAGGCTGTGTAATGGGGTGATATGAGAAAGGGATATTGTCTGGACAATAGCTAAATATGATACTTCTATGCTTGAAAGAAAGTCTTAGAAGGGATAGGACTTGGCCAACTTGTCCTCTGGTTCTAAAGTCCATTAGGTTGCCTTCCAGTGCATGAATGAACCCAGGCACTGGAGCGGTTTGCTACCTACAGATCTCTGCCACAACCGGATCTCAACCTTCAGGACCCATTATCTGTAACAATAACCTCACAGTTGTTATTATTTCCAAGCAGAAATGACATGTCCTTTCCATCTGTTTTATTTGGAATGACAAGTTTCAAGCTTAGTGCTATCCTTCCTAATTAGGAGGCCTTGGAGATCTTAGGGTGGGGGTTGTTCGAGCAAAAGGTGTTCTCCAACACAAACTTGTTTTGTCTCCAATGCGAGGATGCCTTCCTGGTCAAACTGCAGTTACTTATTTCAGAGACATACACGTTTAGCTGTGGGCAAACATGATGAGTAGCATTTGTATTCAAGACAATAGGCACTCATCAGTGTAAATTGCTCTCTGCAGTGCAAAGTGCGTCTTTTGATCTTTCAGAAAGAGCTGGAAAATTGGATGTTATTTGCAAAAGTCTTTCAGCTGAGAAGTGTCAATAAAATAATTGTGTTGAGGCCAGTACATGGAATGGACTTCTTGGAGGGGCCACAGGGATGGTTCCAGATGCAGGAATGAACTGTGCAGCTCTTGATTACAGAAACTGAAGTTCACAGGTGAGAAACTGTGCAGAGACTCAGCAAATCCAGGCTGTAAAAGCCTCTCGTTTGACATGGTAGAGTGGAGTAAAAATACTGGGATTCAGTTTTTCATACTTTTTTAATGCAGTGTGTACGGAAATGCTTTGTAAATATATTGCCTTTAGCACACTAGTAAATGCATGCAGGTAATAACGAAGTGTGATTGCACAGTTATGGTGGGTGCATGTTAACAAATAGGAGTAAATGCATGACATGATTTCTTACTGAAACATGTTTTCACAGTCTGGCTCCCAACAAACACTTTTCCTCTGCAGATTTTTGCAAATCTGTAGTGTTTATTTAATGTGCCTTTCTGCAGGTCACTGCTCCTTATGCACACTACTTGTGTAAATAAATAGAAAGAGTTGCCAGTGTTTTAAAATTATGAGTATTCATCTACTGCATGTGTTCATTATTTGTCCATTAACTTGAAAACATTACTGTTGTTTTACTTTTATTTTTTTATACATATCTGGGAGAGACAATCTAATAAGTATACATAAGTCTTTTCCTTCTTACACATTGCTACTTTGAATGCACCATTTTTCAAAGTTTATTCTTTTAATAGTCCTGTAAAAATGTCAAGATGTTTGTGAAGTACAAATGCAAGCACCGTACTCAGTGCAATATTGCAGGATTGCCAGATTAAGCTTATGGTTCATTAAAAGGCTGGTTTTAATATAAGAGAGAAGTAATCAAGAAGTGGAAATGAGAAAATAATCCAAATGGAAATACAGGTTAAAAAAAAAAAAAAAAAAAGGCCTAAAGGGACATGTAATATCAGTGCTTCCTTGCTAAAAAGGTGGATGTATCGTATGTAGGAAGAAGAAGAAAGTGGTCGATTGGTGATTCCAGTACTAAACCCACAAAATACAGGTTTACCTGATACCAAATTAACATCTTCAATTTTACTGGTTGATGCATGTCTCTTTATTGTTCCTGGAGTAGCCAGCAGCATGTAGGAATTCAACAGTGCTTACCAGAGCTGCAGAGGAGCACTTCAAAATAATTTCTCTGTTTTTTATGCATTAATATCTTCCTACAATTTCCAGTAAAGTGTTTACTAGAAAAGCTTCATTATTCAGCGGCCACAGAGCAGAGAAGCTGATGATGCTACAGCAGCTGCTGAAGATACAGATATCTAAAGATAATGTTTAATGCTGGATACTGATTGGGTTTTTTTTCCATACAGTGGATCCTCTTAGCTGTAAGATGTACCTATTAGCTCATTGAGATTTTCATGTGTGAATTTTGCAGTAGAAATATTTCATATTTTTATTTTGGTTTGACTAAGTATTAAGCAAATGTAATGTTAAGGAACAGTAAAAAACAGAAGATAGATAGTAGTTTATTATCCAATACTTGGAGATTTCAGAGTGCTAGATAGTGACATAGATAGTGGCATAGATAGTGACATAGTTAAGGGGTGACAGCCACAAGCTGAAACACATGAAGTTCCCTCTGAATATGAGGAAAAACTTCTTTATGTTGACGGTGGCAAAGCACTGGAACAGACTGCCCAGGAGGTTGTGGAATCTCCTTTTCTAGAGATACTCAAAACCCACGTTAACACATTCCTGTATAACCTGCTCTAAGTGAACCTGATTTAGCAGGTCAGATTAGACAAAATGTTCAGTCAATTCATATCTTGACTGAAATATACTAATTATAGGGTATCGATAGCCTGCGCAACAGGCTAAGCTGAAAGAAACACTGCATAGAAATTTTCCCAAGCTTCTTGAGCCATAACAATAGGTTTGTATTTAATGATTCCCAAAGGGCTTTTTTTCCATGAATTTGTCCAGTTTTGGATCCTCTGTAAAATGTCTGCAGAGTTCCTTATGTTCATGATGTTATGTGAGACAAGTTTTGTCTTCCTGCCTTCCTGCCTTCCTCCCTTCCTAGCTTCTTTGCTCCCTCCATCCCTCCCTTCCTTCCTAGCTGATGTTACTTACAGAGGGTCCGTTACTTAATCATTTGTGAAAAACTGAATTTTAGAAACTTTTGTTTGAGTTTGTGCGAAAAACATAGATGAAAATTAACAATGAGACTAGAAGAAGTTAAAAATGAACATTTTAAGGTTTGAGGGGTTTTTTACAAGACATAGTGAAGCAGAATTAGGGAGATCGCACTTGTTGACAGATGTCGCACAGGATTTGCCATTTCCCAACGCCTAGTGTTTTGTTGAATCTCATTAAACAAATACTATATATCTCTCAGTTTGCAATTTTGAGGTGGATTTTAAATACATTGTTGCCAGCTCTTTCTATGTATAATCTTACAGTTTTATGAATTCTGTGGAAACCCGAACTATGGGAAGGTGAGAAATAGAGTTAGTCATTCTGCAGTTCCCATCCTGCTGTGATTCCTTACTACCACACTTCCTACTTGGGTGTGTGGTAGAAAAAATAGTATTAACACCTTCCCCTAACTGTTTGGAGAGCTTAGCCAGATCCAAACCTTCTGTGAATGATGCTTCTTTGATGCTGAGTAATTGTTGCATGTACAATTATGCACAGAGAACTTGGCTTTAAAAAAAAAAAAAAAAAACAAACAAAAAAAACCCCACAAAACCCACCAAACTTAGGACTTTGACACATGCTAATACTTGTGTTAGGAATGCAATCACCCAAACATTTGATTCCTGTCTAGATAGAAAATGTAGTCTTTGTTGCAAGGGTCTGTGCTATGATATTATTAGATTGGACAGGACTCCCCAAAGCACTCTTCTGGCTTGTGATACTACTTGACCACTCCAGGGCATGTATGGTTGATTTTCATGAGCTGTCTTAACTGACATAGAAAACATCTAGGTATCTTAAAACCACACGCAAAAGACATAAACATTTCTGCGTATGCAGCAAGTTTTTACAACCTAATTTCATGTGTCTTACTTACATGCAATTTGATAAATTCTCCAGTAGGAGCTGACTAGGATGCTCTACTCAGGACATTAATCAAGACATTTAATGTCTTGATTCAACAAAATTGAATGAGGCATGGCAAGAGCTGCCTGAGGGAATCTCTACAACTCTCTGAAATTCCTATCTGGACACCTCCTCAGTCAAATAATTAATCATGGCAGAAGGTGGCTCAAAGTTCAGTCTCTTAGCTTCAAGTCAGTCCCTTGTCTCCGGCCAGTCCGTTAGCGCATCTGAGCAAAAGACTGTCCTGGGCCACTCAGGGAATTCATTGCACAGGCACAGCCCTGGTATCCAGATGCTCCACAGTTACAACTCTGGACAATCTTGAGCTTCATACTGGAGAGTTTACTTTCCGTAGCCTGCGACACGGAAGAACAACAGGGGAGGTGCCTTAGTTGGATGGGATGTGGAAGACAACAGCCATGGGATTTCCTGCTTCCCCAAACTCTGTTACTTTTTGCAAACTGTTACTTAATAACTGCAACCAAAAATAGCCCCTCCGCCCACAAAGTATTTTGCCTTCTTTCACTTACTAATGTGGCAGCGTTTCTAAGCAGCTGTAAAAAGTCTCAATATCCCACCCAATTCTTGCATTAGGACCCTGTGGCATAAAGAAAAATTCTGGATTCCTGATAATAGTTGCACTGGCATTATTGGAAGTCTATCTTCATATTTAGGAGATTAATTACATAATGCACTGCAGTTTCTTTAGCTAGATTATGTGAATTTTGCCAGTGATCAGTAGTAGGACTGTGCCTTGTGAGTACAGAAGACTATGAGAAACAGAAGTGAAGTCTTTTAGTGCTACTACATCATTAAGAGCATGACTCCTGGTTTGTCTTTAAAATAAAATTTGGATTAAAATGTCCACACAACATCACTCAAAAAACATCATAGTATATATCTCTCTTACTAGTGAGAGCTGTGACACAGTTCTTGGGTCAATCACCTGTCCGTCTGGTTTGCTTGCATAAGTTTAAAATACCCCCAAAGAGCACACTGCAGCAGTTAGACCATGCCCTCTTGTATTAGCGAGGATACTTCAACCATCAAATGAAGCTTTGCTTTGAATCATATGCCTGGAATGACAGCATAATATTTAAAATGAAACATTGTCCCATCAGAATAAATATTTTAAAATATATTATTTGGTTTGCTAGTGTCATTATTTTAAAGTTAAATAATAGGGTCAGCACTGTTTCAAAGATCCCTTTGTTTTTAATTTGACTTTTACTAGGCCAGGTGGGTTGACACTTGCATTGTTAGTATTACACATTAGCAGTAGGTGTTTCTTTTCCACCTCTTAACATTCCTGTACATAAAAAATAGAAGAAAAAAAAAATAAATTCAGTTTTATTGAAGTGTTACACAGTATTTTGTCGTTTCCTGCCAGTCTTTCAGTAATGTCAATGACACAAAATGTCAATGTCCCTCCTTTAAAGTTCTTGCAGAGATGGTGCACTTTGCAGTGCATTCGTCCAGACAGTTGTCTCCCTGCTGGGATTTTATGGAAACCTCCAAATTCCTATTTCCTTGAGGATGCTTCTTAAAATGACATTTCTTTAACTATTAGATTGGTGGCAAGATGCCACAGATGGAATATCTGATATCTTAAAAAAATATTTTGCAAACCTCTCACCCCTCTGGGAACATCAGCTCCTGTTCACTATGCTGATCTTCAGAAACAGCTAGCAACATACCACAGCTGAATTATCCTCAGATATGAATACTGGTGAAGTACATGCCTCTCTGTCAGCAATTTTAGTTGGCACAGTAACTTTTTTCACTGTTTTTAATCTGAGCAAAATTTTAATTTAACAACCTGAAAGGTTGACCCCTTCCTAACTGGCAGATATGCCTTGGAAGTGCTGTAGTTTGTATGTCAGAGAAAGTACACAAAGACTGCCAATGAATATGAATGTAAATTGATATGAACTGACACACATATTTGTCTAGATTAAAATATGTCTTTGAGATATTTAAGCAATTGACTATATCTCTCAGTTCTTGGCCCAAAGGCATTTATAGATTTGACTTTTTTGGTCTGCTTTGTGTTGTTTTATCTGACCAGTCTCAGTTTTGGTTTGGTTTGGTTTGGTTAGGTTTGGTTTGGTGTTTTTTTTTTTTTTTTTTCTTAATAAATGATTCCAGTCTTTCTGCTGTCATTGTTTTTTCTGCTGAATTAAGATTCACTACCTCCTATTCACCACCTCCTTAGTCATGATAGCCATGCGGGGGAATCTTTCGGTGGTCAATCAACAGAAGGAAAAAGAGTTTTCTCTAGACAAACTACTTATTTTCTGTCACTCTTCCTGCATTTTGTCCATTAGGAAGTGGAGGACAAAGCCTGTGTTAGTACCTTACTTTGAATTTTAACTATGACACGTTCTTCCTTACTGAACAGAACTTCTTTTTCTGAACAAAAATAATTGACAAGACTCACACTACAGATGCAAAAATTAAGATATTACTGATTATACTGTGACTTCTTAAAAGTCGTGGAAATATCAGAAATGTGAGCAAAAAATGAGGACTGTTTTTCAGCTATGCCTATTTTGGTTACACTATTTTCACTTGCTATCATCAAGCGAGTAATAATATTTGTATGAAAATGCAGTTGTTTTTCGTGAAGAAATTGAGGAAGTCTGTGGTCTGGATTGAACAGCAAGAAGAAGAGACGGAGTAGATTAAAACTGTATGAAGCAGAAATCCATACAGGGTGATTGATAGGATTTGATCAGTCACTTTTTGCCAGAAACATAAACATGAAAATGCCTCCCACAAGCACATCTGTACTTGCAAATAGACAAAACCAAATACGTCAGCATATACTACTGAACAAACTTTTTTTTTTTTTAATAATTGGTGGAAGGGCAGTTGCATACAGTACCGATTATCATAAAGTGCAATAAAGACATTTTTCCAAGGCTAATCTAATGTTGCGTTGACAGCTCTGTACAACTACACACTGCATGATGTTAGCCACTGCAGAAACACTGAAGCTGGCAGCATCTTACACTGACTCTGGCATCACTGAATGTGACTTACTTACAATTAAATAATTTAAAAGCAATGCAACTGCATTTGTATGATGCCATATCCATTTTGTATTCCTGCTGAGAGATATTCTGTCTTAGGTGTCATGTTGCATATTCGTTAGGACATGTGCATCCTGCTGAGCTGCCTCCTGCAGATGCAGGAGCTTGGTCAGCGTTAGCTTCAGGATGTCAGTATTCTGCAGTGTGGTGGAAGGATGCCCTGTGGAGTCCCTTGCTTACACATAAGAATAGTGCTTTCTCTGACTCTTTAAAGAAAGATGTGTTTATTGAGTGTGCCACTGAGAAGCCCGTGTGATGACTTCCTTTTACTTTCATGTTGCTGATGAGTTATGTTATCGATATTCTTAACAGTTAATTGCTGTTAAAAATCTCAGAATCATTGAAAACTGCAAATAAACTTTTTTTTTGTTCTCCAGAAGAACATTCATCTTTGGTCAGCTACATTTGGGAAAGACCTCTTGAAGCTGAAAATTGCTGTATTTTTTCACTTCCAGGACAATATCCCACTGGGAGATGCCAGCAACATAAATACTAGGAAAAAAAGATAAAATGCAGTTGTTGCTCATCGTGTTGATATTAAGCTTTACATTTGTCTTCTCCCCTCTAACTCTCTAATTCATATTTCTGTGCCTGTCATCAAGCAGACAATGTACAGAATCTTATAACACAGCATACTGGTATGTGAATTGAGTTGTGCAGGGAGCCAGGCGGTGTGCTGGGAGAGCGGTTCCTGAAGGACATACCAATTTGTGCATTGTGCTTGTACGTGATTCTGCCATGACTAGACAGATGGGTGGCTGTAAATGAAGTACCTTCCTGTTCCCTCCGAGATGCATGCAGCAATGTCCTTCTTTAGATGTTCTGTCATGGCAGTGCACACAATTAGCTACAGAATATTAGTTACTCTGCAGGATGCAAATCAACATCTTTCTGTAAGTGTAGTAAAGGCAGAAACCTTTCAAATGGTATCAAGTTACCAGATTTTCACATATACACAGCTTGTATTAGTGATTTGGTTGCTCACCAGCTGAGTCAGGGGGAAAGAGATTATAATGAATGGACAGTCTCCTGTTTATTTGTAATGAACCACAATTTAATGTTTTCATCTCCTCGCCCATTTAAATGCAAAAGAGCACATTTCACTTTGTAATGAACCACATACACTGATGTACAACTTCAGTGAAATATCAATTTCTTCCAAAGCTTCTCATTGAGATGTAATAGCTTCACAGTGGAGACTGACATTGTGGTTAAACGCCAGTAAGGATCTTAAGTCAGGAGTAGACTCTTTAATATCTTTTATATAGAAAAGAGAAATACATCCTGCTGTTAAATTCAATATTTTTTCAACCTGGATGATTTCCCTGAAATTCTTTGTGACCTTAGCTACACCCATGAGTGTCTGGTTATCTATTACAAACTTGCTCAGTAGATTGCTTTAATTGAACAATAGGTAAACCACCTTAATCTAATATGTGCATACAAAGAAAGACCTGATCATCAATAGCCTGAGGAGTGTGATTTTGTTCTTAGACATGAAGTCTAACTCATTTCTCTTGCACAGTCCTGCTTTGAATCTAGATGTCCAGTAGGTGCCTTGCACCCCTGAGAATCAGACTCTAAACTGAGACTTGAAACCCTAGGAGCAGATTCTCTTGGAAAGCATGCTAAGGCATGTGAAAACCAACAAGGTGCTTGGTGACAGCCAGCTTGGCTTCACAATCCTGCCTGACCAATCTGGTGGCCTTCTATGATGGAGCTATGGAACTGATGGACAGGGGTAGAGCAGTTGATGTTATCTACCTGGACTTGTGCAAAGCGCTTAACACCGTCCCACATGACATCCTTGTCTCTAAGTTGGAGAGAAATCAATTTGATAGGTGGACCACTGGGTGGATAAAGAACTGGCTGGATGGCCGAACACAAAGGGTTGTGGTCAATGTCCAGCTGGAGACCAGTAACAAGTGGTGTTCCACAGGGATCAGTGTTGGGACTCGTCTTCCTCAAAATGTTTGTCAGTGACATGGACAGTGGGATTGAGTGCGCCCTCAGCAAGTTTGCCAATGACACCAATCTGTGTGGTTCGGTGTATACGCTGGAGGGAAGGAATGCCATCCAGAGGGACCTTGACATGCTTATGAGGTGGGCTGATGCCAACCTGATGAAGTTTAACCATGCCAAGTGCAAGGTCCTCCACCTGGGTTGGAGCAATGCCAGGCACAGCTACAGGTTGGGCAGGGAAGAGATTCAGAGCAGCCCTGGGGAGAAGGACTTGGGAGTGTTGGTAAATGAGAAAATGAACATGAACCGGCAGTGTGCTCTTGCAGCCCAGAAAGCCAACTGTGTCCTGGGCTGCATCAAAAGCAGTGTGACCAGCAGGTTGAGGGAGGTGATCCTGCCCCTCTACTCTGCTCTTGTGAGACCTCACTTGGAGTATTGTGTGCAGTTCTGGTGTCCTCAACATAAAAAGGACATGGAAGTGTTGGAAGAAGTGCAGAGGAGGGCCACGAGGATGATCAGGGGACTGGAGCACCTCCCGTATGAAGATAGGCTGAGAAAGTTGGGGCTGTTCAGCCTGGAGAAGAGAAGGCTGCGTGGAGACCTCATAGCAGCCTTCCAATATCTGAAGGGGGCCTATAGGGATGCTGGGGAGGGACTCTTCATGAGGGACTGTAGTGGTAGGACAAGGGGGAACGAGTCCAAACTTAAACAGGGGAAGTTTAGATTGGATATGAGGAAGAAATTCTTTACTGTGAGGGTGGTGATTCACTGGAATGGGTTGCCCAGGGAAGTTTTGAATATTCCATCCCTGGCGGTGTTCAAGGCGGGGTTGGACATAGCCTTGGGTGGCATGGTTTAGTGTGAGGTGTCCCTGCCCATGTCAGGGGGGTTGGAACTGGATGATCTTAAGGTCCTTTCCAACCCTAACTGTTCTATGGTTCTGTGATGACATGACATAATTTTGGAAGCAGAAAAGGCCTCTAATAGCTTCTGTAAAATGCCTACCTTTCTCAGTCACTGTCCAAATGTCACAATTCTGTACATGCTTATTTCATTGTGAACCATATTGTGGGAAGATCTAGATCACTCTTTTTGCATCAGTTTTGTCTTCAGCAGTTAGTCATCTCACTTTTCTCAGACAGAATAAAATAAACTCTATGGGGAAGCTAATTTCTCCTCATTGATTTTAAGGTAGCATAGGGATGACTGGCTTGATGAAGGTGTCCAAAAGCTTGCATATTATTGTTCAATAACCTTACTCTTAAAGCAAAACCTTTTAATGATTACAATCTGTGTCTTTGTAATATACTTTCCGCTATCATTTCCTCAACAGAAAAATGCATTTATCCCAAAGCTTATGTATGGCTTTTGGAAGGACTAACTCATGAGCAATGTTTAAATTGTACCATGGATTCATAAGTTGATTGGTTTACGTACACTTTTTTCACTGCATTAAGTCAATACCTATACCCATAAACACAGTTTCCTCTCTCCTACTCCTATATAACAGTTCTGTATGTTCAGATTTGCTTTATTTTAAGCTTTCTCTTTATATGTGAAGTACCACAAATTTTCATCCAAATCTCACAGTTTATTACATGTTAAGCCTTAGGAGTAGTTAGACAATATTATGTTGTTAGCAATTTGCTGCTTCCCTATTTCCACAAGAAGTTGCTGATGAGCCTTGATGATACTGTAAAAGTAGGAGAGAGAAAATATATCCATAGCATTTAAATTGAAAGGCCTTTGAGGAAATGGTTCTCCAGCATGATATATCAGGAATGATCTTTAGCGTTGGCTCTTCTGGAAAGCCAGAAGGTTGATCTCCATGCCAAAATCACTTAGAGACCTTTAATAGCAATGCAAGTCAAATTCTAAGATGCTTCAGGGAGTCTATTAGAGTTGTGGGGTCTTTCTCTTATTTTGTTTGTTTTTTTTTGTTTCATACCTACTTTGCAACAAACTTCCATTGTTTTAGAAGACTTTTCTGTTCTGTGGTGTTTGAGACAGGTGGCTGTGTCTTCCGGAGCACAAGTATTCCTTTCAACAATGAATTATTTCTTCTTCTACTTAGGCAAATATTAATGGTGTCCACTGGGGGGACTGTTGAAGGGTTAAGGCTTTAGTATTACACTGTTTGAACTCAAGGCTGTTGTATTACCAAAACACTAGAAATTTCAAAACATCTGTTAAGTTCCTTCTGAAATTCATGACTCAAGAGAATTCTTGAAAGGGAGTAAATCTCACCCCAGCCTCAAGCTTCTTTCGACATTGACAACACTGAAAGCAGTTTAATAATAAGTATTGCTATCATCTTGTGTTGGGTTTTTTTCTCAAAAAAAAAAAAAAAAAAAAAGAAAAAAAAGAAAAAAGAAAAGAAATACCCTCAAATCAAGTTTTTTATTGCAAAGAACCATTGCCTTCTCATGCTCTTTTTCGTTCATGTGCTGTCTTCTCTTGTACATATGTTCAGTTCTAGAAAGGTCTCAAAAGCAAGGGTTGTCTTCAGGAATGAATTTACTGATTAAAGAAGTGGTTTCTCACACAGTCTGTTTAGAAAGTGATGTAAGTATGGCAAACCTGAATATGCACTAATAAGATTATTATTATATAAAGCTCTTCATTTCTGCAAGGATCCACTGAATCAAGTCATTTTTCACCACTTCAGTGTTCATTTTGTAAGCATAAAGTCAATGTGAATTACTACTTTGAATCAAGTTAGGTTAATTTCCATTCAGATTGAAGATGGGTAAATAGCCTCATGCAATTTTTAAATATGTTGTTTCTAGTGTAGCTAGCATACATTCATTATGCCTAGGTGTAATAAAGAGGCTAATAGTAGCACATAATCCAGTAATTCTTTGTTTAATTCTCTAATTGCACATAGGCTAGTAATGGGTATGCCATGCTGAATTTGTCAGTACAGCCTTTGCGTTCATTTCTCTTGCCTGACAGCAGCTTCATTCTCTTGCATGAGCTTTGACCAGCTCGAGTTAACTACTTACTCTGAAGTATATATTGCAAAGATTGTGCCAGGTCTGCATAATATTGGCAAGTTTTTGGTGAAAGCCTTGTGCCCCAGAGGTCTAAAATGTCTAGCCAATTGGGAGTGACCCCATTCCGGTTCCCTACAACTGTTCATTCTGGCTGTTATTCAAAGAAAGCTCTTCCTTGGGCAAAATAATGGAATTTTTTGTTGGAACAGTCTCATGTCTCTTCCTTTGAGTGTCAGTATATTATGAATAGATGTCTTGTAAGTACAAAATCTGTTAAAGTATTATGTCAAGCTCAATTTTGTATCCAGATGACTGACATATATTGTATGTATGAAACACCATTTCTGGCTTCTAAGTTCAAGTGATAGGTCACTTCCATTAGCAAATTCAGAAGAAAAGTTTGACTGGAATTGGTTGTTTCACAGAAAACTTAAAATTATGACAGGCAGGCTGCTGTTCATAGTTCTTTTGATTCTTTTCTGCTGAAGCCTTTGATAACTGCTAATACAACAAAGGTTTAGCATTGTTTTTAAAGTCAGCTTCTTGTTTTTCAGAAATCACCAGATGCTGCTTTGATCCCTTTTTACACCTCTTGTCTATTAGTCTTATTTACTGTGTCCATTTTAGGGTTTTTTAAACATGCTTGCATCTGCTCTTTTGTGGTTCATCAGAAAAACCTGTTCAGAATTTTATCTTCTTAAAAATAAATTCTGTGTCTCCTACCAGCATTTCTCTTTCTTGATGTGAGAAGTTAGTAATTACAGTCCTGAGGATCCTTTGTGTTAGAAGAGAAAATGACAATGAGGTTGAATCCCTCTTTGTATTTCCTTTGTGAAATAAGTAGGGTTGTGTCAAAGTACTGTTCCTGAAGCACATTACAATAGGAGATGTGCTTTTATTTGCAGATTCAGTTCTTCTGCCTGCTTGCTTTGTTTCCTTCTGCCTCTGCTTCTCTCTGCATTTTTTTAATCACCCTGTCTCAGAGATAGGCCTTTGTACAATCCAGTGGAGCTGTCTAAACACTGTGCCCGTCTTTGCTAGGACCCTGCTTTTGGGTTGGGAAATGGGCTGGGTTAGTTCTGTCCTGAAACTCAACAACAGTTCCTTCCCTGGAGCTGCTATGGGGCTGTCCCAGCCGTTTGTGGAACAGTGTGTTGGCAACAGCCCCATTTCCAAGTTGTTTAACCAAAGCATATCCTATCTGAGAAACTTATGTATGACACATAGCTGGGGTTGGGCAAGATGACCTGCACAGGTCCCTTCCAACTTCAACCAATCTGTGACTGATTCCGTGACTGTGAACAAACTCTGTGCAGAAATTCCCAGGTAGGAAACACGGTGGCCTTCAGCTATCCACGTAGAAAGCGGAACTAGATACATATCTCCAGACAGTGACTTACTGAAGATCTAATTGCTGTATGCAAAACACTGCCTCCTCCTTGTTGACAGTAGTGGAAATGCCCTAACTACCTCTCTGTTAACACTTCACTTACGTTGTATGACTCTCCCTTGACCTCCAGGTAGGTATTGGAGTGAATGGTTTGCATGAATTTAAAGGGACATCTGATTTCAAAAGACACGTGTTTGAAGGATTATAATTATACCACTCTGGAACAAAAGATGTAGAAGCTCTCTGTTTTAATTCATCTTATTTGATCTGATGACTAAATAAACATGGCTCCATCCTCTCCTTTGTAACTCAACTTTCATCGTTTTTGCTAGAGCACTTGTTTTCTTTTTTGTTGTGTATTCTACACATCTTCTGGCAATAAGAAATTGTCTTAATCAGTTTGACTGTTGTAACAAAAAAAGCAATTACTAACATCTAAACTGTTGAATGAAATATATGCTTTTCCTTTAGTGGACAATTTAGAGTATAAATTTATATAGTTAGGATGAACCTTTGTAGCATGAATTTCTTTTTTGCAATTCCCCTATCTGAATAATTTGGGAATAGAAGACCTATTGTAAGTCATGCAAATCTTTCTGTATTTGCAGGCAATATTTATGTCTTGAAAGCAAAACAACAAAGGAAATTATTTTTTCACTCTTAAGACACTTCTGGTATTTCAGAGTTTCTCCCAGTATTGTACTGGAGTAAACCCATTACCTTTTGGAATGAAAACAAGAGTATAAAGATGAAGTTATGTGTCTGAATTAGGGAGAACAGCATTGTCAACCTGCGTTTCAAACATCACATAAAAGCTTTGGGATCACTTGTCTATTGGATGAATGCATGTATATGCTCCCTTCACAGCTGTTTCCATCTTTGGTAAAAACGACACGATGTTACTCTGGAAAACTTCAGTTCTGCAGCCAAATGAGCAATGATTTTTGTCTGAAAATTCCAACTGTCTTCATCTGCAGTATTTTCCTTTGAAATACCAGCCTAACTTACCATAGAAAAATGGAGATCCATACTTTTATCTTTTGCTGCTTTTAAATACACTTTAAGTAACAGTTTCA
This sequence comes from Amazona ochrocephala, assembly GCA_039720435.1. Taxonomy (NCBI): domain Eukaryota; kingdom Metazoa; phylum Chordata; class Aves; order Psittaciformes; family Psittacidae; genus Amazona; species Amazona ochrocephala. Next base: position 54,081,158 of record CM077877.1, read on the forward strand.
CATGTTATTACCTGAAGGAAACACAAAACCAAAAGCTTCTTCTTAAAATTTCCTTTTGTATCTGCACCTCAGTCTTTCACTATGTTTTTAGTCAGTTGTTCTGTTTCCATGGAGCTGTACAAATTAGTAGACATCTGGGTACGGAAACAAAAAAAAAGGCACAAAGCTTGGGTGTGTATCTTATCTGACATTTTCAGAAGGAAAACACTGCAGGTTTTTTCACTATCAGGAATGTAAAAATGAGCACATTTTGAGTGTTTTGAAAGTTTCAGTTACTCTTCAGGCAGAAGTATCATTAATAGAGCACTTCAGCAGAGCTCTTTTCTCCCCATTGAATTGTAAGCGTTCAGCGTATTGTGGCAGCTGCAACAGGGTTTAGATTTTGTCCCTTCTTTTGTTGAGAGCAAAATGATTCTCTTTCAGTGAAAATAGCATCAACAATACTCCTCTGTGTTTGTGGGACTTTTATGTTTTTGTGGTTGAGGACACTTTGTAGCACAAGATTCTCCTTGCTGTTCAGGCACTCTGTGACATGATCACAGTGAAAAAATTCATTAATCAGTCCATCCATCAAAAAGTCAATCAATCTCTGTGCCTTTACAGTGACTCATCAGTTAATCACTGCTAATTTAATTGCTACTTGCCCGTTGCCAGGTTGGTAAAGATACCATTGTGGTCCCCATAAATTAAGAATAGTCTTGTGCTAATTTAATAGCAGTTGTGATTAATTATTCATAAATTCTTATTTATGTGACTATTCTTTTGAGTGTGGTGTAAATGATGTTTAAACCCTAGACTCTATTCTTGGAAACCTTAATGTCAGAGAAAGAACTGCCATTTAATCTGAGGTGAATTGAATCTCTAAAGAATAAAGGGAGAAAATAAAAGGAACTATGATGCACATCCTATATTTTTTCTTCATCTACATGGACCATTACATAGTGAAACGTTAACAATTTTCCTCTAGAATAACAAGCTTCGGATTATTCTGCTATAAAAATGCATCTGCTATCTTCTCAAGTGTTTGAAACTGCCTAGATGACTCTTATATACATATAGCCTTCAAATAATAGAGATATACACAAAATGCAAAAAGGTGAAGTTGCACTGATTTAAAATAACTCAGAGCAGAAATGGCTAACTAGAGCTAATAAGACAATCTGTGGACTTCTGTGCTTTACAATGATTTTCTGCTGATTCTAGTAGCAGTACCTCTTGTAGCAAGGTCTTGATACCCCTACACTTCCATCTCCAGAGGATGCGAAGAGACTTTGAGGTATTTCATTTCTCATATAAAGCAGGGACACACAATCTGTGTTTCTGGAATTTAGGATAACACTGTCTGTCACTCCAGAAGGCTCTAGAGTTAGTAAGGGTGAAAACTGGTCGGGATCCTTCGTTAGTGTGAATCTTGAGCAGCGCTGATGTCCCTTTCAGGTCAGGGCAGGTCCTTTGACCCTGAATCCCAAGCTGTAATATTGCTCTGCCTTCCAGTTTCCTTCTGCTTTTTCATTATATTCCTCAAGGAGAAATGCTCAAATTTTTACCTAAAAAATGTTGTGTCCACTTCTGGAAATCATACACTGTACTTCTACTCAGTTCTCCAGTCTCTCTAGTTTCCTGAGAACTGTATAAGAAATCCAGTTTGGTGGAAAGCACAGGGTGCTTCAGCAGAAGCGTTGACATGATAAAGTAATGCAGAAAGATAGCCACTAGGTATGGTAGCCCTAAAGGAGCTGAACAAAGGAAGATGGCAGATTTCTGCTACTGAAAATCAATTTTGCCAACTCTTTTAAGGTGACTGCCCACAGCATTCTCAATACTTTAAGATCAGTTCAGACTGCATAGTTTGGATCCTAGAATATACTTTTTTCCTAAGCGTTGGCTAATATTCTAACCAGTATAATAAAATAGAATCTCTTCTGGGGGAATCACCAGACCTAGAACAGATAAATTATTTTTGTGAAGAATCTGCAAGATCCCATATAGATCTGCTGCTTTGGGTTGCTATGATAAATACATGATGATTTTGAAAGAAAATGAGTAATATAACTATGTTATGGAAAAAAAGCCCAGGTTTTCTCTCTTTTATTAAAAGCAATATCTCACATTTGTCCTTCATTGCCCCAAAGTGCAATTACAGACACTTTACACGTTCTTTTTTGGATTAGAAACTCTACATCTCTTCCCATCAGCAAGAGGAGAACAGTGGGCTTTATGTTTTTCTTCTTAGAACTGTTAAAAAGGAGATAAACTCTTTCCGCAGCTTCAATTACTGGGGGAAAAATGAAGGATATATCGTAATTACCAGCACTGGAATATTGCCAGGATTCTGGACCTGATTTCTCTGAATTCCTCAAAAAAAGTATCATGGGACCCTCTAATTATAAGCAGTTGGGACCACAATTCCATATTTGACATGAAAGACTCTGCCTCCAGCAACATAGAGCATGAGTCTGGGCATTTGCTCTGTATTGACTCAAAAATGCCATCTAATGACTCAATAGTCCTACCTTCTGTTGTTTTGGTTTGTTTTTGTTTTGTTTTTTTAATTTTTAGTTTGCCATGTAGAGCTTGTCACAATATCTTAATAACCAACATATGTACGTTTTGCAACACTGTTTTATACAGGCAGTAAACCAGTGCATATAATCCAGTCTATACTCCTTAGCATTATTTTGTAAGAGAAGTGTGTGGAAAATGTATGGCAATACGTTTACGTTTGTTCATGCGGTTTCATATGATAGAAAGTAGGATAGAAATGGTATTTTAATTGCAAGGAGTTTTAAAACATTCATGTATGATAGACAATTGCAAATTCAGCAGAAAAGAACAGTAAATTAGAAAGCTATATGCCATCATACTTGCATGGCTATAAAATGTGTAAGAGGCTCTGTTTTATAACTTACTGAGAAAAGCTACATTCACACTCCAGTTTCAAAGCTGCTCAACATCTACAAATGAAAAATACTTGAATTTCCTCAGAATGTTGATAAAACAAGCCCTGTTACTCTTGTGTAAAAAGAAGTCACTGGTATTTTCAAAGAGGAGGATGCTGAACTCCAAAAAAGCAAATGTAAGGAAAAAGGAAATTGAATGGACTGGCTCTCATTGAATTATTTTTACAACACACATCAAATAGTCGATGAAGATACAATAAATGGATCATGTTTGATGTGCCAGTTCAACTAAATAACTTTGTAAATTCCTGGAGTTGAGGTGTCTAGGTGGAAGGAAGCGTGTATGTGTGAAAATCCTCCCATCCAGAACTATGAACAGCCCTAGTTTTTGCTGTAAGAAGGGAGAACTGGTAATAGAGTATCAATTGTACAAAACATATAAAGTATCTTTGTTAACATGCTAAATAATTAGTAAAAAAACCACAAAAGTTATTAGGTAGAACATATATTTGCTCTTTAATTTACCTAATTCCCATTTATATGCAGAGCATGTGGTAAAATCAATGATCTCCATGGGTAAATGAAATCAACATCAACATGTTGACTTCATCAACATGAAAACAAAATCAACATCAGCACTGCTTAGTAAAATATTTTTGGAAATTACTGTGATGTCTCAGGTTGTTTTCCATTTTAGAAATCATGCTTAGTCTTTCCTAAATTTCCTGTCAAACTGTTAACCGTGTAAAATAGAAAAATCCCAGCTGTAGATGCCTGAAGAGAAGGAGATGGGTATTTCCATTATTTTCATGTGTGAAGGAGGAGTGTGCATAAGGAGGTTCCTTTCTTCATATGAGGAACATGTAACAATTTTGTCTCCAGTGACATTAAAAGCTGTGTAGTTGCCTTGAATAAATTCTGTGGCTTTGTCTGGTCCTCAGTGCAGTGAGAGCCTTTTTGAAGTGCTGTTGAAGTGCAGTGGACATCAGTACGCTTAAAAACTGGTCACATAATCTTTGACTTAAGAATTTAGACAGATCAGGTCCCTAGTTTCGGTACATACACAGTACTTTAAAGAAGCCTGTGTGTGTGAAAATAGGGCAGAATAAGATAGGCTTTCATCCAAATTCAGTAGTTATTTTTGGTGGAAATTAACTTGTAGCAATGTGATTATCAAGGCAAATACTTGTCTGTATCAACTAAATTTAGATTACATTCCTCTTTGTGGGGTTGTCAAGCTGAAATCAGGTCAGGACAAATGTATTCACAGATGTAATTCTCAAATTTTCAGGGTATATATAGGTGGCCTCCTATGAGGGAGACCCAAATTTAAAAAGCTGATAACAGACAAATAGGAAAAGTAGCATTTGACAGAAATACAATTATCTGCTGTGCAAGAACTTCAATAATCTGGAAAAAGAAACCTGGCAGCGTACTATTACAGAGAGAATAACACCAAGTGCCTTGTATGCTCACTTGAAGTACGGGTTGTTGTTATTACTACATTACTAACTTTTAAACAAACAAACTATAACCCAGCTCTGCAGCATTACCACAGTGATGTTCCACAGAATGATTTAAGCAGAATAAAGATATATTAGTCTGTTAATTGGTAGCAATTTAGTTGTAGTTGTGAAATATTACTTCATTGGATGAGCAAGAGAAAAGGGCAAGTCATGAAAGACATGCTTTTAATGGGAGGGCCCACCTCCTCATTTAGTCAGTCAAGGGATGTTATTCCTTTATTAGCCTATAATTTGAGGGCAAGTTCAGCGAACAATTGTAGAGACCATTAGGAGCTGTCACTGAGAATTTATTTGCCTTTGAATGGGAGGTGGAAGCAGTACAGCAGACGCTGTGTTGCTTCAAAGTGGATAATTCTCCTTTTGCAAGCTTTTTAATACTGTTTATTGTTTCCTAGTATGTCTCCCTAGACTGTTCTTTGTTGCCTTTGCTGCTCTTGTCAGGAATAAAATTTATTGTAGTGTGGCCCAGGAGAACCAATCTTATTTTGCGTAGTGACTATGCTACCAGCCCACAGTGTGTCTTACTGAAAACTTGCAGAAAACAGTAAAATTCATACCTCTGCAGAAGCTAAAGGTCTGGTTGCATTTTGTTTCTTCACTGCTGTAAAATACAGGTAGTTGTAAAATAGACTCTTTATTCCAGTGTTTTAACTCCAGAGCAAATCTCATTAAAGTTTGTAAAAGCAAATTAATTCAGTTAAGTTGTCGAATCCTAGTTTTACAGTGTAAGCATCAGAGTTGCTATGAAACCAGTTGTACTTGTGTTTCCGGAAAGGTAATAGGTGTTGTGAATGAAAAAGAAAAATCCAGTCTTTTCTTTAGATAATACATGGAACTGTTAGAACAAGTCCAGAGGAGGGCCACGAGGATGATCAGGGGGCTGGAGCACCTCCCGTATGAAGACAGGCTGAGAAAGTTGGGGCTGTTCAGCCTGGAGAAGAGAAGTCTGCGTGGACACCTCACATCAGCCTTCCAGTATCTGAAGGGGGCCTGTAAGGATGCTTGGGAGGGGCTCTTCATTAGGGACTGTAGTGAGAGGACAGGGGGTAATGGGTTCAAACTTAAAGAGGGGAAGTTTAGACTAGATATAAGCAGGAAGTTCTTTACTGTGAGGGTGGTGAGGCCCTGGAATGGGTTGCCAGGGAAGTTGTGAATTCTCCGTCCCTGGCGGTATTCAAGGCCAGGTTGGACAGAGGCTTGGGTGACATGGTTTAGTGTGAGGTGTCCCTGCCCATGGCAGGGGGGTTGGAACTAGATGATCTCAATGTCCTTTCCAACCCTAACTATTCTATGATTCTATGATTCTATGAACTTAAAAGGCATAAGAAGACATGTTAATTTAAAGAAGAGACTGACAGCAGTAAGTTCATCCAGTTGCAAATGTAGGGGAAATTTGAAAGACCCAGTGCTGCTCAAAAAATGCAGGCAATGATTTTGCTCTGACTTTGTTTTGAGGGTAGAGATGGGAGAGATGAAGACTCTTTTCTAACAGACACTGAATATTAGATGTGTAAGATATCTGTAAGTAAAGATAAAATTTCCAAAGCTCATGTCACCAGTGTTTATGTAACTCACCATGTGGTATGCAGTGTTACAGAACTGTTGGAGGAATGTTTTTTATTTATTCTAAGTGAAATCAACCCTTTGGGTTTTGAGCCATTTTATAGTTATGAGATTTCTTTACCAGGTTGCTTCTGCTAGTGTCTCAGAGAAAGGAAATTAAAAAAACAGTGGGTTTGAAGGCCTTAAGTTCATGGCCATCTAGGGCTAAATTTGAGTCCTGTGTATTTCTCTTCTCAGTTAATGCTGCTTTGGTTACCACTCAGTATTCAGAATTTACAGGCTCTTACTGTGACATTGAGACCATTTATTCAAGTAAATATAAATTGACAGTTGCAGTGCATCTGTTTGGATTTATACCCACTAATTTACTCATTCTTCTTAATACTGAATCCAAATGGGGATTTTTTAATGAATGTCTGCGCATTCACTATTAGGCTTACTCTCTGAATTTAAACACTGTTTTGTTTCCTGAAAAGTGCAGTGTTGTTGAAATACTACCGAATGAATCTAAATTCTTTAAAAACTATAGCTAAACTATGTCTGCACTGTCATTCATCTGAAAAAATGAAATCATGTTTGCAGATACACAAAATAATTATTCTTCATAGATATATTTCCTGCCCAGCAATGCTCTGTAATTATAGCACGAACTCTTAATAATATTGATATACCAAATCTTCTAGGCCAGGCAGAAGAACACAGTCCCAAGTACTTTATTAACTGATCAGCTGCATCCAATCAATTACAAAGATGCTGGCACTAATTGTTTTCTCCCCTTACTTGCCTTATTAAGAAAAATAAATTAATACGAACTTTTCAATCTGAAATTGCCACAAGGCATGGACTGATTCCTTTTATGAATATCTAGATGTTATTTAAAGCATTTCTCTCAACCACTGGCTTTAAAGGCTTTCTCCTTTTCTTTCCTTCTTTTGTCTGCATGCTCTTAAACCGTTTCTAGAGGCGCTAGTAGAGGTTTCTTACGATGTTACTGATTTTTAACCTAAAGGGCAGTTTATGGAATAGCAATAGTTGGTACAGCCTAAGGTAGAAGAAAAGTTGGAGCAAAGTTGAAGATGATAAATGTTTTAAAATTGAAATTACATGCACTTCCAAAGGAGAGCCAGTAGTCATTTGCTAACCATCAGTTATTGGTGGAAAGGTTGTTTTTTTTTCAATTCTGTCTCAATTTATGTAACAAATACCTGTGAAAATGTAGCTACATAGATGCTACTCTCTGTGTTTAGTTCTGATGAACTGAAATTCCTCAGCGAGCAATGTTCTTACCTAGTGGTAAATGATTAAATCATTAACGGGTGAAGAAAAGAGAAACATCTATACATATGAACAAGCATTATCTGACATTCCCAAGTCATCATGAGTCTGGACTTCCCTTTCACATGCTCATTTATTCATCTGTTGTCATTTGTAGGCTACATCTACGAGGCCAACCACATTGCCCATTGCGCAGGAGTTGGGAGTATGTTGTATCCCTGTTAAGAGTCACAGAGTTATCTTCTTGGTCTTTTATGTTTTTAGATAAACAGTATAAGGCCTTCATTACTCGTATACGTGCTCATAATTCCCTATTAGACTGCTACCTTGAGGGGAGAAGTATTTCACATGCACTCACTCCCATCTAGCATGGTTAAGAGGAACAGGAGATGGCCCTTCCACTGTAACAGTGTGAGCAGTGTTTGAGCTGCCAGGCGAAACTCATTTTCATCATTACCAGCGACCACAGTCTTAACAGCCATGGTGCCATTCCCCTGCTGCTACCCCTGTGCTTAGCTGTGAAACCCTCTACTCCTACCTTGGTGTTTTACAGAGTGCTGGCACACAAGGTGTGTACTACACAACTGGTTCCTGCAGTTTCTGTGAAAAGGATGCTTTGGATGCACTGTCAATGTCAAATAAATCAGCTACTTCTTTGTGAAACAGTAGATACATCACTTAATTCCCAGGCTCTCTGGTGAAGCAAACCAAAGTGTTTCACCCCTCCAAGGTGAATGCAGCTGCGGTTCAGGAGATGCTTCATTCTGAGGACTAATCGTTCCTCAGCCAGGACCAAGCCAGATTTGGTTTCTTCTGTCCTGCAGAGTCCTCAACACTATCCCAATGGGCCATGTGCTTTCAAACACGCCATATGTTCTGGTGCCATGTCCTTCATTCTCTTAGTGCCATGCTGTGCGCGCACCACTCTGCACTGACGTATTGTATGGTAGCCTTCCTGTTATTTCAGGTATTTTGAACTGAAACTTGAAAAAAAATCAAACAATTATGTCTGATGGCCACACAGATATTGGATGAGGGAGTGGGACTGAACTGTAGGCTTCTGTACTGCCAGTCCAAGCAAGAAGGAGATTATTCACTAGATGGCCTGGGGCCCAGGGATGGTTAGCAGTGTAGACATAATTTTGTCCTTAAATGGAAGTGTAATGAATCTGTGTATTGCAGGATATTTGCTTTCACAGTGCAGCTACATTAGCAGAATGATGTGAAAAAGTGTACCATGTAGGTGGAATAGTAACCTTACAGTGGCTCATTTTTTTTACTGTCCACATTCCAGTGTAGGTGGCTACTAACAGAAAGGTCTTCTTTGACCTCCTCACCTCCTTTATATCAGTGTGAAAAAATAGAACTTGCAATCAAGACATGAAAGAATAGCTGCTTTGAAGGCATGCTCACATATTATGCCTTTTAATTGCCTGATTTTCACAGAATGGGTTGCTCTGGCATGTCTACAGGGCATACCAGTGTCACTTTATAGTGCATCATAGCTTCATATTGAACTCAGAGGGAAAACCACTCATTAAAAAGGTGAACGGTGCCTGATTTTCAGCACCCATTACTATCAAGACATGTCTGAAATATGCAATGCACATTCTTAATGGGTACTGACAGAGTACTTTTAAGCACATTGATGTTTAAAATGTATATTTAGACTAATGAACAAGATGTAGCTGAAGATTAACCTTCTGAGTCTATCAGATCAGTGGGATAGCCTCCCCTGCTCTTGAATCCCACTGTTTTCTTTCTTAATGTTTTATCCACACAGTGATACATAAGGGAGATAGTGAGGATCTAGCTCTCCTTGAAACATCCCAGATCATAGAGAGAAAAAGTGGTAATTCACCAGGATAAAAAAGAACCTGCATAGTAATGACATAAAGGACAGAGCACAGTCAAGATTACTGAGAGTATGATTTTAACCTCCATATTTAATGTGTTTCAGATTTTTCAGCTAGAACTTTCTTAGCTGGAGAGTAAAGAAAGCAGTGTTGCTCTTCCAGACCTGCCATCCCTACTGACAGTGCCTTGGTTCTAGTACCCAGCTGGGCTCTCTAAGGCAGCATGTTAGCAGTAAGGGTGCTTCCACTAATTGCCACCCACCCATGTGTACCCTTCACCTAAGGGATTATTTTCTTCAACTCCTATGAAAGCCCATGAGAAGGCTATGACCTTACTCTTGATGGATGGGCACGAGAACAACAGGTTTTAGTGACACCGTGAGTAGTGCTAGCAGGCTTTGATAATGTGTAGTTTGAAGGGTGGGTGATAGTGAAGGCAACTCATGATGTGAGCAATCAGTCTGGGATTTTTTTCTCTGTACAGGCTAGACTGAGGACATGACTTGGTCTATCCTGGCATGCAACATGTGCACCCATTCAGTTAGGAAGGAAAACAGAGCTTTGATTACTTGACAGTAAAAATAGGAAGAGATGGCTATATTCTGTTTTAATCTGAAACACTGGTTGCTATAGCAGTCAGTGTAAGACCTGGGTGTAATTTTACCTAAACCCTGGTTTGAAGGAAGAATATTTTAGCTCACTAATTTATTTCCCCTGTTGTTGAATGCTCAGTTGTTTCTGTTGGTTTCTAGATCCTGTTTTCTACTACAGTTTACACTTTCCTGTAGTGCTGTGTCTTTGCAAAACATGTCACAATGGGACTTCTGTGAAGCAGGTTCTAAGTCCTTGGATCATTTGTGAATGCAAGATCACCCACCAAGATAAAACGATGTGGGAGACTCCCTAGATCCTAAGTGGTATTCGAGTTCAGTATACTTAAAGATAAGTCTTGAAAATATATGGCTTGGTTTACTTATTTTTTTTTCCTTTAGTCACAGTTTACTTTCCTTTCTCCTTAGTATCAATTTTCATCACACCTAGCTTTAGGAATATTCTTGATGTTCCTGAACTAGCAGGTTATTTGCCCTAGGCTGCCTTAATAATAGCAGAGGGAGGGAGGTATTTCTAACAGACTGATCTTCATGCTTAAATGTAAACATTAAATCTTATATTTTCTTTATCACTGCAGAGAAAGAATGAAAGTGGTTTTAGAATAGGAATCTATTAAAACATGTGCCCCGGAGACTCTAATGCTAAGACTCGCTGTGCTCTTTCATCTTTGTGCTTGTCTTATCAAAGATACAGAAATATGAGTCTTCTGATTTAGCTAGATCCCTCTGAATATTAGTAAAATAACTCATAATATGTGAATAGCAGCTTTTGCAGTGTGGGTTTTTTACATTCATAGAGAACTATATACGTTATGCTGTTATTTTTTTAAGTATGGGAAGAGTAGGGGCTTCGGTAGCATTGTATACACTAGCTGTTTGGAACTTAGATCTGCAGTATTGGTGTTTATTTCCAGAGTCCCATATCCCGAATGAACAGTTTTCCTTTAGTAAATTTAGTAAGGAGAAAGTGTTTATGCCTGCTGATAATGTATTTGTAAGCTTTCCAGATTTTTTCTGAATGTTTTGTGTGTGGTAGCTTGATCTCCGAAGAAGTGGGCCATTCAGCCCAGGTTATTTCTTCTACCTGAAACTAACTTTCCTTGTACTGACTTTCTACTAAGTTACTTGTTGCTTCTCCAGGTACTTGTAGTTCCTCAAGAGCTTGGGATCCAGAAGACTAGAAGTAGTGGCAAAGTTCTGCTTTTTGATAGGTGAAGAATTGATAGCTTCCTTATCACTGATGTGTCCTGGGACATTCAACATTTCAGGTTAACCCAGTAAGAATGTTGGATGAAACCTTCTTAACAGGACTTCAGGAAAAATGTGGTATTTCTAGTAAAGTGCTGAAGATATACAGGTTTGATTTGAGCCCCATTCACCTTATCATACACAGTTCATAGAATCATAGAATCATAGAATAGTAAGGGCTGGAAAGGAACTCAAGATCATCGAGTTCCAATCCCCTGCCATGGGCAGGGACACCTCCCACTAAACCATGCCATCCAAGGCTATGTCCAACCCCACCTTGAACGCCACCAGGGATGGAGCATCCACAACCTCCCTGGGCAACCCATTCCAGGGCCTCACCACCCAAACAGTAAAGAATTTCTTCCTCACATCCAATCTAAACTTCCCCTGTTTAAGTTTAAACCCATTACCTCTTGTCCTCTCACCACAGTCCCTAATGAAGAGTCCCTCCCCAGCATCCCTATAGGCCCCCTTCAGGTATTGGAAGGCTGCTATGAGGTCTCCATGCAGCCTTCTCTTCTCCAGGCTGAACAGCCCCAATTTTCTCAGCCTATCTTCATACGAGAGGTGCTCCAGTCCCCTGATCATCCTCATGGCCCTCCTCTGCACTTGTTCTAACAGTTCCATGTCCTTTTTATGTTGAGGACACCAGAACTGCACACACTACTCCAAGTGAGGTCTCACGAGAGCAGAGTAAAGGGGCAGGATCACCTCCGTCGACCTGCTGGTCACACTCCTTTTGATGCAGCCCAGGATACGGTTGGCCTTCTGGGCTGCAAGCACACACTGCCAGCTCATGTTCATTTTTTCATCAGATAAATAAGACCCAAAACAAGCTACAGAGAAAATAGCCTCAGTGAGCCTGGAGATTTCATTGCATTAAAATCCTATTGCAAACAATGTCACTGAAAGGCTTGTTAATTAGTTAAAAATTGGAAGACAAATTAATATGAAATTTGGATCTTTCAGATTATTCTCTATTTTCTGAAAAAAACAAAAATGAAAATGTTGAACTCTGAAGTTCCACTAAAGTTTTGTATAACAAATAATCATGTTATATACCAGTACTTAGTAATTCCACGAAATACCCTTTTAATTTAAGCTTACACATATTGTTTACTGATAAGCTTTTTGTAAAGTCTAGATAAATGTCCTATTTCAAAATAGAATTATTAGGCATTTTGTTCCTGGTACAAACGATCATTTACTTTACCAGAAATTGGTGTTTCTCATTCAGTCTCTTAAATTGTGCAAATCTATGTGAAGTTATTTACAATCTTTCATACTTCATTAACTGATCACCTGCAGGCTTCAATTATTAAGTCAACTTTCTCTTCCAGTGTACTAATTAATAGATTTACTTAATATATTGTTGTTAACTATCTCTTTGAGAAAAGCAGTCTTTTAGATTGTCTTGTGTTAACATACTACAGGATTTTTATTTATTTACCTACCTACCTTCCTACCTATTTCTCAATTTACTTATTTATTTGATAAGTGGCCTTCTCACAAGGTTGTGACTTTTAATATTCTTCCGCATGCTAGATCATATTTTGTTTACATACTTTTATAAAAAGAAGCAGAAACTCTACTATTGACTATGTATGCTACAATACTCTGTATACTGACTGCTATGAAAAAAGGATTCTTTCCTGGAGCTGAATATATAGACAAAAAAGATTTTCAACGAAATGGGGACATTAAAGCATGGTGTTTGCACAAGTCAAGAAATGTGGTTTTGTCTTGGTTTGGATTTTTTCTGCAACTGTAAGTGCAAGGACTGCTTTAATCACTGGCTTAGTATCCTGTCTCAGGAGCTATAGGCAATTGTCCTTTTCAGTGATGTTTCTGTTACATTCCTTCCTTGATTCGTGGCTTCATAGCATAACTGAATCTGTAGTGAATAACCTTTTTACAGAGCTGTCCAAGTATCTGATTTGCAGTCAGTGATTTGCTTCACTTAGGATTCCCCCTAGAGATTTCAATTTCTAAGGATCAGTTCCTGAAAAATGTCTTCAGGAGAGCACAGTGACTCCTCTTTCCCTCTTTAAGACTGACAATAAAAAAGAAAATTAGCCAATGTGCTTCTTAACCATCATTTTTAGTTAGTATTTCTCCCTTTGAATTTCATTTACCTGATTTTCCTATGTGTATTAAAAAAACCCGCAATACTTATTTTGCCATTAGCTTCGTTATTTTTTGTTTGTCTTATGAAACACAGTGATGTGTGACATCCATTTTCTGTTATCTCCGTTGCTCCTGCTGAAGCTGTACATCTATACACTTTTGCTTTCTCCTCTCCACTCCAGGGCTTAGTAAGAATTTCAGTCTGTGCAGTAATTTTAACGTGAAGGAGATAGGAAGAGGGGTCAGTTGTGTTAGTGCTTAGCAGCAATCTCCTTATTAAGGCAAGAGTGGAGTAAAGCAAAAGCAAGTGTAGTAGTTGCTGTTGTTATATTTCAGTCTGGTTTTGAAGGTATCAGTTTAGGAAATAATTTCTTCTCATTAGAACAGTACCTTCTCTTTACAACTGAAGAAACACTGAATTTGTATGTATTTTATTATTATTAACTTCCTAGTGTTCACTTGAAACCAGGCATCATCAGAAATCTTTAGATGGAAATTACACATTTCACATCCCACATATGTTACAAAACAAATTCACTTGTGCTTTATTTTGATCACCACTCCATTTTTCAGTTTGCATTTTCTTTTTAATGTGTCCTAGCTGGGATGGATGAAGGTGGGGAACTGTATGAAAAATCTTGATAATTTTCATGGCTTGAGCAGTTATTTCTTTCTCTGCCTCACCCCAGTATATTGATGATCTGATCTGAAACATGGCATTTGCATTTATGAAGTCGATGGAAATATTGTACATTACACTAATGGTTCTGAGGTTCTGAGGCCCACTGAGAGAGCAGCCTTAAAACCCTCCTGAGATTGAATACACAGGGATCTCACTTGGGCATGTAGGGAAGCAGCAGTAGGTTGAACCTTTTCTACCAACTCTGGCTCAGTCTCCTGGGGCTTGAACTAGTCAATAATGGGGCTTATGAGCTCTCTCTCTCTCCCCCTATGAGAGCTTTTGGCAGAGTTACTGCTGCCAGGGACCTTTGTTCTGCTGTCACAGAGATTGAAATCTGCCTATAAATGTGACAAATGTCTGCCAGATGTAATTCCCATGGCTTCAATAGAGTTACACAAGGGATGATTTTGGATGTTCTCAGCAGTACTTTGTGATTTTAGTATGGGTATGCATACAGTTTGGAGCACGTATTTAATCTGCATAAGCAATTTGATAGCTGTCCCAGAAAGATAAGTCACCTTTTGTCAGAATTATTGCTCTGTATATTCCACAGTTAGGAGACTATTCAATCATTTACTCTAAAAGCTTAACATTCTCCAACTCTGAGACTTTATTCAAAGTAATATAATGTCTGGTCCAGCAAAATGTAAATTTTTTCCTGTAGCTTTTTAATAAATCTATGAAGAACTAAATAATTAATAATGCTGCGGTTGGTTTAGAACCTAAGGCAAATACAGTTTATTGGAACAAAGACCAGAAATGTGAAATCTCCTCTTTTCCTCTTGGAGTGCTGCATTTCCAGGATACTTGTTAGGCTGTGGCCTGATATCTACCAGTCTTGTGACTAAAACCATTTTCTGTATCAAGTCCTCGGTATGTGACCAGAGCCAGGAATGAACTAACAATTAAGCAATTAAATGGGCAATGAGAGATCCCATGCTAAAGCTTTCTCATTGCCCTCTTTTAGTTTGCTGTATGGATATACTCAATTATTCAATCACAGAAGCTTTTAAGCTAATTGCTTCTAGATATGGTCTGCATTTTTAGGTCTGTGAGGCCAAATCTCAGGTTCAAAAATCCTTTTGGAGGCCCTTTCTAGCTATCATTGAGTAGCACTGCCTCAGCTCTGAAAAATAACGTCTGATGCTTTTTGGCACTCCTAGGAGTTGCAGACAGGCTTTTGGCAGTCTGGAAATCCAGTCTGATTTATCCATTCAAAGATGATAGGCCATAAAAGAAAGCTCATCAAAGACTTATTCACCAGGACTTAGTCCTTAAAACATTAGGCATTTCAAAATATCCCGTATCATGCTGTTGCTGGCCCTTCACTGAGTGTGATGTTTGGCATTTGGGCAGAGGTGACTCCTGCCAGCCCTTGTCTTTATAGAAGCCTGTTGGGCAGCCAGCAGTGTTTGACTTCCTTCAAGCAGAGGACTTTTACAGAAGATATCCTTATTTATAACAAGAAGCTTTAAATTTGATAATGCTCTGAACAGTCCTGTTCATAATCTTCACATTCACCTATTGCAGATGCTTTTGTGGTTGATTAGTTGGTTGGGTTTTTTCCCCCAGGCAGGTTTTAGTAGGGGACAAAAGTAGTAGCTTTTAAGGTATACCATAGCCTTTCCATGAGCGAGCAATATGATTTCCAGGGTAGAGAAGGCACTTGAGGTGTTTTCTGGGTTATGCAATTCTGTAGAGCCACAGTGTCCCAAGACGTCAAAATGCAGACCCAGAAGGTATAATGCATTTGGGAGGATCTCTTCTGTAACAGCTGTTTCTCTCCTCTGTCTTACAGCCTCTAAAGCACTGTGAGCTGGTTGAGAAGTGAATATGCTTCATCTGGATATGGGTTTTTACAAGTTTTAAGAAATCGGTTTTTATTTTGCTTTTAGGGATTTTTTCTTTTCAAACTGCAGAGGAATGATCCTGGAAACATGAGAAAGCACTTCATGCACCAGATGCTTAAACAAAGGCAAAGCTGCCTGAATAGAAGTAAAGGTTTCATTACCATTATCAGCAGCAATGCTAGCTGCTCATTAGGATTCTCCAGCGCACTGGTACACTGCATGAGAACAGTTTATTTTGTACTCTGGGTTAGACCTTAGACCCTTCAGTGAACGAAAACTTCCTGCCATTCTGACATCTTATTTGATAGCAATGATTGTTAACCTTGAAGGTGCCTCAAATGACATTTGAATAGTGTTATGGATTTATACCACACATTGTGCTGTTTTGCTCACTCTCCATTAAACCAAACAAGACATCTCCAGAAGGCTGTATTGATTCTTGACCACAGATCCTGGCTTTGCAGGATACTAGTCTATTCTTCAGAGAGGTCGTGCTCTCTCAGAAGTCTTTTTTGAAGAAAATACACTTTGCATTGCAGCCAAGAGCTGTGTAGATGACCACATAACCTAGTTTTAATGAAGGTTACTGTCCTGCTCCTACTACATCAATAGTGCAATAACTTTTGCAAAATAGATGCATACACAGTATTGCAAATTCAGCTTTATTAGTCTAACAAGAAACAGACATATTAAACCCATTGTTTTGTGTAGGCTTCAGTGAGTTCTACCTGAATTTTAGAGATAGAAACATCTCATTTGCTTCTAACGTTTTTCCTCTGTTGCCTTTTACCTCTCCCAGGTGACATGTTCTCCTATGTCTTTTCCTGTTTATATTCTATTTCTTTACTCCTGAGAAAGTGCCACTGGGAGAAGCCACTACTCTGTACCCTTTTGACTCACCTTACAATGGAGATAAGCCCTAGCTGTAGCTTTACATCTTCTTTTGTACTTTGCAGGAGTTTTTCTGCTTTAACTGTGCCCTATAGACATTTTCACCTAGCTTACTTTAGACTCTTCTTACAATTAGAGGGAAGTCCATGTTCAAGTAAGTGCTTTGTGGAACATGTTTTACCATTCAACAACCCATAAAAGCAGTCAAGGCAAAAGAAAAGAGCATCAACTACTAAACAACAGTGGGCTTCAGGCTGGTCTGTTACAATTTTCTGAAAATTGTGGGGGATCTTTTGCTAAAGCAATATCTTGGAAAAGCTGTTCTATGCATGATGAGCCATGTTTAATGTGGCCTTTTAGAGCCACTGAGGGCATAAGGGTTTGCAGCTCTCTTCTAGTAATCAGTAATGACCTCTGCAACTTTCTAGCTGTGTTTATCAAGCTAAGTCCTGAAGGTTTGGTGTAAAGCAGCTATCAGAAATTAAGACAGTGAGCAGAAGTGTGTAGGTATTGATGCACAGAAAAAACCCAAACGTTGTCTAGTAGGCAAAAACGAAACAGGAAAGCATCTTCTAGAACATGTTCAGCTTAGTTTTCTTCTTTTGATGTTACAGTCAGCAGAAAAACATAAAGAAGAAAAACTGAATACACAAGTTCATGAAGCTTGATAGAACACAAAGCAAGAAACTAGAAACTTTCTAAGGTTATTTCTTCTTTAAAAAGACATTCCAAAGCAAATTACTTTTGGACTGCAGCCTTTATCTTTTGCATCTGCTAACGCATATTTAAATATGTGTTCATTTGCTTTGATGCTAATGACATCGTTTCCCTGTTTGTAATGGCCTCATGTGATAAGTCTAGTGAATCATGGACTTTATTTCCCCAAGCCCTGGAGTCCTTTGTATGTAAACTGAAGCAGTTGCAGATATAAACAAAATAATCAAAACTACTAATCTGAACATCAGGCCTGAATTAAAACCATTAAGTAAAACAATGACGTTAGAGAGCTGAATTATAATTTACTTTAAATTAAATGAAATTGAAAACATTAGCAATATTATACTGTGAGAAATTAAATACTTCTACCTTCTAGACATGCACGAATACCGGTGAACTTTCCTAGTTACATTTTATTGTTATCGTTTTAGGAAAAATGCACTGCAACATGCATGATTTCTTGGCTCAATGAGAATAAAGACTTCAAAAAACAGACATTAGAGGCACTTTGTGCCAATTAATAATGATATAAAAAGACGTAAAAGGTGGGGAAATTAATAGATTACAAATAGTTTATATAAAATATTCTTAGAGGGAAATCTAACTGTGTTCCTTTTCTACTTAGTGCTGCTAATTACTGCCTAAAGTTAACCAGAGAGCATTAGAAAATCCACTTTTTTTGAGGTTTTTGAGGGTTTTTTTAATAGAGATTATTGGGAAATTTTGAAATTAGCTATGGAAGAAAATTGGGATGTGTATAAAGTAATTTGGTCATTATGTTGTGTTTTGGTAAATTAAAATCTTGTCTTCCACTTTTAAAACATTTCTACTTTTAAAATATAAAAATATGAAATTCAGTAATTATGAGATAAGAGCATATACTAGCTTAGCAGGTTTTTTTTTTTTTTTTTTTAATCAAGAATCACAAACAGTTTGCAAACACGTTTCTCAGAATTTTTGGGAAATTTTTTAAATTTTTCAGATTTCTCAGATATTTATTGGGGGGTATAATGGTGGTTAAATTTTCAATTTTATTTTTATTAACTGACTATTTGGAAAAGAAAAATATTTCCGCGCAGAATTCAGAACCAGCTGGTTTACTACCAGTCCTTCCCAACTTCTCCCTAGTCATAGTGCCAGGGTAACCAGCCTTTTTCCCCATCACTTCTGTGCTAGGAAGTAGTCCAGCCTCTGTGTCAAGAGGACTGATCCTTCTGTCTCAGAATTTGCTGGAGACAAACTGCTCAGGTGAGCTAGGGAAAAAAAAATCTGTGGAGATTTTGTTGAGACAAAGGGACTGTTCAGCTGCTATCACAGCTGCTTTTCCTGCTGACATGTTTATTTGTTTGAGGTATCCAGTGGTTTATAAAATACCTCTGGTCTTTCATTGACTCTTCACAGCTCTTTCCAAGTATGCATGAAGACTCTTTTACACACTGAAGAGATGTCTGAGGATTACAACACAGGATTCACCTCCAAAAATCTGTATTCACAAGAAACCCCAACCTCTGCTCATGGGGTCAGTGGTAGCACATAGAAGAGAGGCCTTGCCCATTGCTTGGTTGAATGGCAAGTGGGATTGAAGACATGCACAGATTTTTTTCTTTTGCTGCTATCTCTACTGCAGTTTACATAGTGATTCTTCTCTCAGTGTTAATATCATGGACTAACATCACCGTATTAAAAGGTACAGGTAATATTTATCTGGAAGCGCTGCATACGTATTATGAATGCTGTGGTTATATTCTCAGAGCAGATAAAGACAAGTTTGCTAAGCTGAGACAGTAGTTTACTGTTAGTAAATGCTTTATTGAGTTGAATTAAGTAAGCATATTTGCTCCTTTGTGTGAGAAAGGCAATTGTAATCAGTAAAGGAAGTATCAACTTGTGATACTGAAGCTACCGTGCACTGGATGTAACAAGTAATAGATACAAAAGTTAAAATAGTACACATAAGGAACAAGGAATAAAAAGAATAAAGAATAAAGAATGAGGAATGGAATAAGTGAATACAATAATTAATAGAAGGATTCTCTTCTAATATTTAAGGCGTCCAAGTATTGTTAAGTATCGTATATTATGTGTTTCTCAGAATAAACTGAATTGTTCTGGCTAATTAGAAGTCAGTCTTCTGCTGGCAAAAAGCTATAACATGCTGGTTGGTTCCCTATGCAGGTTGTAATGCTCTCTTCCCACACATGCTTTGCACACCGAGTGGTCCCAGCTCATCCTACTCAGAGGTGTTAGACTCCATGTACAACACTTTGTAGTTGTGTGGGTATGACTTGGGCATTTAGGAAAGTCACTGGTGACATAGAATCATAGAATCATAGAACATGTAGAAGATCTAGCTCTTCTGGGCTTAGCGGCAGGAGGTCATGAGGGGTTGGTTCCTTGGACGTGTTGGATGGTACCTGACACATAAATGCACACAGGTAAGTTGAACACTTGATTAATGTTGAGGAAACGGAAAGACCCTTAAGGGCTGGGAGTGCTCACCTTGTGACTGACACTGCCTTGGGCAGGAGGTTGGACTGCAGACCACTGATGTCCCTTCGAAACTCAATTATTGTGGAATCTTATGAAAATAAGTTGAATTTGGCTTTTGCACTGGCTTCTGTCTGCAAAATAGCAGTTGGGTGGAGATGCTCCTGGGATTTTGGTATTACTGTTGAGTTCAGGCTCCTAGAGGAGACTGTCCTTGAACCTGACTGTCTTATTTTAGTACTCATGTTTATGCATAAGTGAAGTGAAATTAGTAACTCTGAGATTATGCATGGATTCTACATCACTCATATCGCCTCTGCTGGGAAACTGAAACGAAGGGTTTGTGCTTTCTCACTGAGATCAGAATTATACATTACAGTCCTTCCTGTCACTGTTGGAAAGTCTGCCCAGGCACCACAAAGAAGCGAGCTAGTCAGTCATTTTAGTTTCCCCCCAGTGCTACAGAAAGTTATCTTAGATAAGCAACTCGCTAACTCTATTTCTTTTAAGTGTCTAGAGAAAGGTAGTAGTCATGCATCCGAAAAACTACTTTGAACAAAACCACAATAAACTGAACTGAACTTTGTTCCTATCGTGAAAAAACAGTGAATACGACCAGTCAGATAAACTTGGATAATTAATCATCACTTGAGGAATGGCATCCTTCTGTTCATTTCTATTTAGCTGAGCAATAACATGCTCAATAGAAGATTGATGTTTTCAGAAGCACACACCTGAATTATATAATGCTTGTAATTGACTTGTGGCTGAAGTGTAAACTTATTTCTGTAAAAAAAATGTACCTATATCACTATAAATAATTGAGTGAATGAAAGTAGCAAAAAATGCTGCAACTGTTAAAATTGTTATATGGAGAAGTACATTGTGAAAGAAGGTAGTAAAATGTCAGCAGAAACAAAGAGCACATACTGAAGTATTTACAGAGCAGAGATATTTCACTCCCCTGGTCAATTCTGATGTGAGTGATTCAGCCAAGATATGCATGGAAAGGCTGTGTAGGGATTGTCATGCAAAGACCTTTGGTGGCTGAGAAGATGATCTGGGGTCATTTTAATGCTGTGGCTACTGTCTTCAGGGATGCCTTCTCATGACTAGGGAAGGATGGGTTATGAAATAAATAATTACCATCACTATTAAAACCAAATTTTAAACCAGTGTGATGGAAATCTGCGATTAGATGTTGATTGTTTGCATAAGTGAATGTCAAGAGAAAAATAAGCTTCAAACCACTGATAGTTATATTTGAAATTATATACCTTGATGAAACATTCACATAATTTGGGAGAAAAATTTGAAATAGCTAATTAAATGGACTATGTATATTCTCAGCTTTCAAATAATTTAGATCTGAATATTCCTTTTTAATGACAATTTTTAAAGGAAATATCCAGTCATACAGCTTTACTGGTATGTGGTAAACTTTTAAGATAGGAGTGCAATATGATCCTTGTATAATTTTGTTTTATTAATTAGGAAAATTCATGCAATGGTGTTAAGACAACTTCATTTACAGAAGACATTCCTGTTTGAACACTCTTAAAAAACTACAGAAAGTAGCATACCCATTCTAGCAAATGTTGACAATTCTTGTTGATACTTTATTATTTATCAGGCGCTTACTTTGAGTTGTTTTTTTTTTTTTATTCTAACAAGTAAGCTTTCTCATTATATTAGTGATAAGGATATGTCCTTTTTAATTCAAAATGATTGTTAATATGAACCTATTCTCATGTGCTTCTGGGTTTTGTCATACCATAAAAAAGTATTGAAATAGAAAAGTTTTAGTTACAGTAAGTAGTTATATTATCTATAGCTAAGACAGATTTCTTGGGATGGTTTAATAATGTTTTTGTAATATGCAATTTTAAGCTCAGCGAAAGAATTAATAAATTTGGAACAAAACTGGTGAACAGGTTTCCCCAAGACATAAATGAAATCATAAAATTAAAAAAAAAATCTCATTTTTCTAAAGACAGCTTGAATTTCCATATGAAAATGTTTTGAGATACTATCTAGTTTATTTCATTAAAAAATCTTTACCCAAAGCTTTTTAGGGAAATCAATTAGAGCAGATGTTGCTTGAAAATGAAATATGCAGGAAAGAGTTTTAGCTGTGAATCTGAAGAAAAAGCTATCCCCATGCTGCAATGAAAATTAAACAATGCTTGTTTATTTTAACTAGTTTTAGCATCACAATACTTAATAACATGGAGCTTTTACCCAGAACATTCAATTAGCAGATTTCAGAGAATCTGGAGAGGATTTAATTGCAATTATATTCTTTCCACCCCAGACCTTTGAAAATAATCAAGTATTAATAATCTGAAAGCAGAGAAGAAACTAAGGAAATGTCTAGTGAGACATTAGGTCTACCTCCTGAGGGAAATTTCTGTCTGTGACATATTCCATGCACACTTTTTTTCCAGAACTCTTAAGAAGCAAATAAAAAAAAAAGTATTTTGTCTTTTTAAAACCTATTTTATTGGTGTCCTCAGGCAAAGGCATGTGCATCAGGAGATCTGTGACCATACATTTCTTTTTTAAGGCATAGATAGTTACATATGTAAAGGTAACTGGCCACATTGCATTGATAAATGTTTTCAGTTCTTCTCTGCTGGAGATACTGTGCTGTTTGTTTCCCATACTTATTATTCATCCTATTTACCACTTACACTTGATGCTTGTAAATAAAAACTGGTATTTAGTTTATCACTAGTGCAGACACTGCTTGACCATATGGTCTGTCAGTGCACTGTGTTGGCAAAGGCAAGAGAACAAGTTGACACTAAGAGCATAACATACAAAATATTGTTGCAGGGTTAAAGAAACTTGTAAATTGTGTTCTACTGTGAGAATAGTTTGGTAAAGGAAACCGCATTTCTGCTTGTAAATGTTTCTAGAGGTCTTTCACCCAGCTGTCATATAAGGGACAAAACAAATCATATCTGCAGTCATATTCTGGACTTTGGTAGTGTGTCAAGGCTAAGGCAAATAAAGGTAATATGAAACATTTGTTTTATGTTCAATATTTCTTTCTCTTTTAGGCTATTCAAAGGCTAACTTATATTTAGTATTAAATTTTTTTCTGACTCACGTTCTTTGAGTAATACCCACAGTGCACTAGTTAGCTGTTGAGGATAACTGTCTGATGTAGTTACACCTCAATTAGCTAATTTGTTGCTTTGTTTCACTACAAGTAAAATTGCAAATCAATGTCTAGACAGCGATTCTTTCACAATATTTCAGGGATCTTAGTACCAACAGTATTTTTTGAGTATGTTTGAAACCTCCGATAACCACTTTCAGAGGACCTAACTTGGGAACGCATTTGTTGCTCCTGTATAGTAAAATTAGGGTGGTTTTGTTTTAAGATAACCTGATTTTAAAAGAACTCATGCAATCATGTGCTCTTCGCAGTTGTGCCTGTTCAGAGCTCACTGGCTAACTTCCACCCAAGCTTAAAGGACGGTAGAAATCTCACAGACAAATTCACAAACATGGGGCAAAATCAGTGGTAGAGAATAGAAGAGAAACCAAAAAATTATTTTCTTGATGAAATATTCAGGAGAATTCAGCTTGCAGTGTATGGCTGCATAATTCTGTGATCACCGCAGCTCCGGTCTTCCTTGCCAGTGGACATAGAGAAGGAGGTGAAGGTTACTGTGGTGAGGGAGAAAAGGATAAATATTCTTTAGTTCCTAGTGCATGTGAACAGCATGTTGCTCTTCTGCTGCTCTTTTAGAGATGCATCACAGAGGTGCACCTGGCACCTGGCTGTAATATTTGTATGGAGTACATCCATTGGAGTGTTAACTATATGATGGGCATAGAGCAGTCCCATTGAAAAATACAGTTGGCTGAAGTTTATTAATTCAGGAGTGGGCAATTCAGGAAGATCAGTAGGTTCCTGACCATGCCATTGATTGTGGGAGTACCAAAACACGGTGCTCAAATACCACTTTTGTTATCATCTGCCAATTTTAACAGCTTCTCTGGGCAGTTAACTGAAAGTGTCTTTAAAAATAATGTACAGGTTACATTCTACAGGTCTTCCACAGGTGAGCACCAGTTGAAATCAATAATAAGGGCAGAAATACATTTCCTCCAAGGAAAAGAGGCTAATGAAGAAATGAGCAAAAAAATAAATCTCTGCTTCACAATATTTTCTATACAGAAAAACTGTGTCACGGTTGGGGAAGAAACAACCTTCATACACAAGTATTTCCACAGTAGTTCTGATAGCTAGTTCGTAGAATCATAAAATCAACTAGGTTCAGAAAGACCTCTAAGATCAGCAAATACAACAATTACCCCGGGACTGCCAGGACCACCACTAAATCATTTCACAAAGGGCCTCATCTACATAGTTTTTTGAACACAATTTTCATTTTATTTAATGCACTGGAGAGGTAAATAAACAATGAAAAAGTGCCTGTACCTCTGTTGATTAGTGAAGATATACCTATTGTGCATTCATAAGGCAAGCATTATTGGTGACAACAGTAGTTATATATCAGGGAGCTCGTAGCCTGAGGGCCTGGTGTAGAACTGTCATTAAAGTGAATACTAAATGAAGTTCATTCAGCTTAGCTCGTACATGATGCTGATGATTGATTTTCACAGTCAGGCTAATAGAACAGTTTTAGTCAGTCCTGTAATTACATTACAGGAGCATTCTTAGGTTTTTTTTCTCTGGTATTGAGGGTTTAATAGAATTTCTGAGTCTTTTTCATTGCTTGTAAACTTAGATTTCATTGGATCTTGAAATCTCGATACTGAAAATTTCACATTTTAATCTTTGGAAGAAGAATTGCTTTCTTGTATTCCCATCTCCTCAACTGACTGACCTCAAAAGGATAATCAATGCTTTCATGGTGAGAGATATTTCAAAAAAATATAATGCCTATGTGGCTTAAACTCAGACATGTAATTTATCAATAGGAATGCTTTACGAAGAAAAAAAAATAGGATAATGTCTCTGTTATTTTATGTGGATTTAGAAGTCTACAAGTTTAGATCACAGTTTATGAGAACATATTTTGTCATGTTATTGAAGTGAACCACAGACACTGAAAAATAGCGGGTTTTTTTAACATCTTTCCTGAAAAAGCTTTTCTTTCGAATAGCACAGATCAGACTGGTCCCTAACAGAAAGACGCAAGAGTCCAAAAAACATGAAATGATTTCAGACTGATTAGTAAGTTATCAATGGTGAATGTGATGTTAGCTCTGAAAAATAAGACGTGAATGGGAAGAAAAGAGAGCAAGGCTGACTGGTCAGTCGTGCTGTATCATCAGGTACATGCAGTTGGAGAAGTACTTGCATATTTGTGTACGGAAAAAGTGTCAGAAAAAATTATTTTGTTAAATTACTATATCGGATCTTTTATTAAGAGTCAGTCAGTGCTGACATATTTTAATATAGAGTATTAAAAGCAAGAGTTCTCAAAGTGATACATAGTAATTAACTCACTGAAATAATGCTGAGGGAGATTTTTTTTTTCTACTTCTACTTGAAGAATACTTCTAAATGGAGTTGGAGGTGTGTGGGTCAGTGCATAGTTGCGGCGGGAGAACATGGACAACGCAGCAACGACCAATGTGATCAAACGTTGACAATTTATTAAACACAAGCACCACCTTATATAGAAAAGTTACAAAGTACTGGAACAGTCGTTATCTGATTGGTTAACTTATGAAACGTCCATAGCAACAGGCTCCTGCCTTGCGAGCAAGGCCTGCTCCGTGGTAACCTGATCCGGCAGGCATCCTGCTCAGTGCCTTTGTGGCAACCTGAATGCGGGTGCTCAGTGCCTTTCTGGTAACCTGAATGCAGGTGCTCAGTGCCTGATTGCGGGTGCTCAGTGCCTTTGTGGTAAGCCTGCTCAATGCCTCCCCAAGGCAAGGTCCTCTTCATGTCCGCAGGTAGGCATCCTTTGTTAACCCTTTCAGTAGCCTATGAAGCCCTCCGCTCACTACTCGAGTGAGGCTAAGTCAGAGGCTGGATTGCTCACATGTTCACTCTCAACAAGAAACACTCCAACACATAGTCATCATGAAGCAAAGCTGGTTCTAGAAGCACTGTCTGTAATGTCATCATGATCCAAAGCACAGTTGATACACCCTGCATTGTGAAAGAACAGTGTCTCTTCTGGAGTCATTTGATCTCTGTGGTTTATAACCTGCGGAAATGCTGAGTGAGAGAAGCTGGGGGGAGTATGCATTGATGATAAACTCTTCAAAGTGAATACAGATTGTGGACTTCTGTGCAAAAACTACAAATGATCACCAAAGAAAATACTTGTGATAAAGCAGGTCTTCTGTGCTTCACACTGTTGACCATGACACAAATAAGAAAGTAAAGAAAACAAAAGAGAAAGTGCTTTACATGGTAATTTTCACAGTAGCTGGAAGTAGCTTCTATTTTCTCTTCAGGTGGTTGGACAGAAATGCATCCCAGGATGACTGTAAGAAGCAGCCATGTAAATACACTGGGGGATAGTTTGTATCATATAAGTTATGTGCATAGTGCAAAAGACTAATAATCAGCAGTACATTTGCCAGAAGCAGCAGCATGACCTTTTCAAAAAGTATTTGGGCCTGCTCCCCAGCTGCTAAATCTCGTAAGACTGTCTTTATGTGTATTTACACATTGTATTTCAAGGTGTTTAAAATTACAAGAAGGTCATTGGTTTGAAAAATAATTAAGGCAAGGGAATTTAACTTTTTTTATGCAAAAAGTTGCCATCTGCATGGTGCAATTTCAGAAGGGTTAATGTGAATAAAAATATCTAAAGTAAAAAAGTCAATTTATTCGTTTAGTAATGTATGTCAGTCAAACCTAGAAATTATTTCAGTTCCCTGTCCGAAAATATACGTGAAACGATGAGAGAGGGCACAGGGGTTCCACATGCTAGGTAAAAGGTAAAGGTCTTATTAGCCTGATGATATTTTCTGTGAGTTCCCCTATAGCCGTCTCTCCATTTCTGTACT
This sequence comes from Amazona ochrocephala, assembly GCA_039720435.1. Lineage (NCBI taxonomy): Eukaryota > Metazoa > Chordata > Aves > Psittaciformes > Psittacidae > Amazona > Amazona ochrocephala. Next base: position 54,107,905 of record CM077877.1, read on the forward strand.
GTCCGCCCCAGGAAAAGATCTTCGTTCTCTAGCCAAGGGATACAGAAAGCCTTTGTAGTTGCACTGAGTGTGACCAGGAGGCTTATGTTACTGCTGCGGGAGCAGGACCTGTGTCCTTAGACATGAGGACTGTCACAAGTGTTTCTCAAAGTCCCTGAAATAAACTGAAGGCCAAACTGCAGCTCAGCAAAGTGAAATTTTTCTTAGGAGGATGGCTGGTGTTGTCTTGCGTACCTTGGGATGTGGCCTGAGAAGGGCAGTAATTCAAGGTCTGATGGCATATTAGAATCATAGAATAGTTAGGGTTGGAAAGGACCTTAAGATCATCTAGGTCCAAGCCCCCTGCCATGGGCAGGGACAACTCACACTAAACCGTGTCACCCAGGGCTCTGTCCAACCTGGCCTTAAGCACCGCCAGGGATGGAGCATTCACAACTTCCCTGGGCAGCCCATTCCAGTGCCTCACCACCCTTGGAGTAAAGGTCTTCTTCCTTATATCCAATCTAAACTTCCCCTGTGTAAGTTTGAACCAGTTACCCCTTGTCCTATCACTGCAGTCCCTAATGAATAGTCCTTTCGCAGCATCCCTATGGGCCCCTTTCAGATACTGGAAGGCTGCTAGGAGGTCTCCATGCAGCCTTCTCTTCTTCAGGCTGAACAGCCCCAACTTTCTCAGCCTGTCTTCATACAGGAGGTGCTCCAGCCCCCTGATTGTACTCATGACCCTCCTTTGGACTTGTTCCAACAGTTCCATGTCCTTTTTATGGTGAGGACACCAGAACTGCACACAATACTCCAAGTGAGGTCTCACAAGAGCAGAGTAGAGGTGCAGGATGACCTCCTTCAACCTGCTGGTCACGCTCCTTTTGATGCAGCCCAGGATACGGTTGGCTTTCTGGCCTGCAAGCGCACGCTGCCGGCTCATGTTCGTCTTCTCATCAACCAACACTCCCAAGTCCTTCTGCACAGGGCTGCTCTGAATCCCTTCTCTGCCCAACCTGTAACTGTGCCTGGCATTGCTCCAACCCAGCGTGTAGGACCTTGCACTTGGCATGGTTAAACTTCATATTGTAAAACTGTAGTGTATAAAGCAAGGAGGCTCATCTATACCTACATCACAATCATTCATACTTCAGGGATGGGGAAGGGATTTCCTGTTGACTTCAGTGGCAATAGGATCCTCAGTGGAACTTAAAGATTGAAATAAATAAGTCAAATGAAAGAAACAATCAAAGCATCAACAAGTGAAAAAAGAAAGAGGTTGTTCTCTATGGGTTACTTTGTTGTGGAGAGCTATTTGGCTGTGAACGGGCATGTGAGCAATCCAGACAACTGCTTGACAATGTAAGTTAGTAACTCACAGGCATTGAGGCCTTGCCTGGGGGTTACTAAAATTCATGTACGTGCAGAAGCCTTGAGAAAGTTAGCACGGAAAGCTACTGAGAGAGATGTGCAGGAGGAACTGATAACTGTAACCTTGAAACATATGCTGTAATAGTTAACCAATCATTAAGCTGTTACTTACACTTAGCTGAGAGATATTAACCAATCATATATTAAGCAGGACACCAAGTAGAATGTAGGTGGAGAGCACTGTGCGCGTGGACAGAGGGTCTGAGCAAATCCTATTCTGTATTTAGTCGCGTGAACAATGCATGTATCCAACTAGAGTTGTGTGTGTTAATGATAGACAGGTAGAATGCCTATAGATACTGAGCTATCTGCGCAATAAACTTGGCACAGCCTGATCATATTGGTCTGTGTGCTGCGTCCGGGACTTCTGCGTCAACACTTTGTAGCCTGCGAAACTGTTTGGCATAGGCCATTGTGGATATCAAAACTGTACAGGAGTGCAAGAGGGAATCCTAAAAATTAGTGGAATAAATGCTATCTAGAGTTCCTGCATGCAGAATCGTCATCTCTGAGTCAGGAAATCTGTATGCTGCAGAAATGCAAGGACTGACTGTTACAAGTGTCTCCCTATATGCTTATCTTATTTGTATACTTTGATTTTGGCCATTACTGGAAACAGGATATAGGGATAAATAGAGTACTTTATATTGTTGTGCTCAACAGGTCCAAGGTTTCCTCCTGTGTCTTTTGGTTCTCTGGGTGGAATTTCCCTGTGTTACTGGTTTTCCTTTTTTTTTTTCTGCTGGCTTTAAGAGCAAATTGCTGAACTGCATCATTAAGAGGAGGGTACCGCAGTTATTATTTAGGAACAAGGGCAGACCTGATAGTTTCAATAAAAGGGCTACATAATCCTGAAACTCTATTTCCTTATTTTCAGTGGCAATGGAGGGGTATCAGTCAAAACATGTCTCTAGGGGGACTTAAGTTTGGTACAAAAGCTGTGAAAGCAACAATTGGTCACTAACAACTCTTCTAAGCCTTTGGGGCAACATTAGTGAAAATCTGTTTTCTCCTGAGCTAGAAAGCAAGTGTTAAGGAGAAGAGAGTTAAAGGGACAGGAGTTTTATAGAATGCGGAACAAGTAGCAATCTGATACTTGCGACTGAATTTCAAGAAAAGACGTCTATATGTCTTTTGTTTTAAATCAAGTGTTTCAATTACGATGTGAGAAGTGAAGGACATCTTTTAACTCAAAAGATTTGCTAACGAACTTACATATTGTATGAATTTATTGTGGTTGTAGTTGTAGATTTAAATAGTTCTTGTAGTTTTATAAAATGATTAATATTCATTAAAATGTAAAAATGAAGTAAGTTCACAGCAGAGGGGGGCTTTTAACAGACTTTTCAAAGGCATTTTTGAAACCATCCAAAAAGTCAGGCAAAGCATCTTATAACCATGAATTCTAAAATATCCTGAGTAATTATTATAACTCTAAGCATATGTTTCATGCAATGAAGATTTCTGATAAAGTTGCTTCACTAGAAACCAGAAGGTAGAAGATGGTGGATATGGGAGACAGTAATGTGAAGCTATATGTGCAGTTTCCAGAGCATAGCAGTAAACATTGAGTATACTGTCAGGGGAGTATATGCTCTGGAAAACATGAACTGAGAAAGACTGGAAATAACTTTAATCAACTGCCTAACAAAACAAGCTGCTGCTTTGCTTTTAATATGAAAGAGGACGTAGTTACAGCTCACTTTAGGTGATGTAGATGTTCAGATAAGTTAACATAATTATATTGAAATCTTACCAAAATGATAAATTACCATGCTTTTAAAGTAGCCATTTGTTTGTGTATTTTAAAGGAAAACGTAGATGTATAAAGGGCAACAGGTTATTGTGTAACTTAAGTCTAACAGTGCATATTTGTTTATGAGAAAACATTAAAAAAGTATCAAATGAGAAACTGACTTCTGCGAAAAACAATCGTAAGTAATCAGGAAGGCTCTTTGCAAGCAACACTATCAATCCTTTTAATCTGGTTCAAGCCACCAATTCTTTTCTAGGAGAAGCTGTTTTATTTGATTGTTTGTGGGATTTTTGTTTGTTTGCATTTTTAAACTTCTTTTTAACATTGTTTCTCCATAAATATTAAGAACGTGAATTTGAAAATTAGAAGATAGAGTGTGCAAGAAAGATGCTTTGAGGCAGTGGCTCAGAGAACCAAAACTCGCTCTACACTATTTCTTATGCTGTCAAGTTCAGCTGGCCATTGGAGCCATTTAGCTAAGGTTGTTTTCATGTTTCCATTTTATTTTATTTTGAGTAATACAATTTAAAATCCATTCAGATAGTTTTTCTCTGGCATCAGGGGAGGAAGGGGTAGGTAATCATTTCGTATACTGGAGGCTGTTATTATAAATCACCAGCTTTAGTAAGGGCCAGCAAAAACTCTTATATTAAGACTGGTTCTGTGTCTGCCTTCCATCACTGCAATGCAGATGAGTTTGGAAAGTGCCTGCCTGAAAAATGCATAGAAATTAGTGTGTATGAAATGTTTGCTTGTGCTCATATCATGCTAAACCCTCTGTTGACATCTTGCCAAACTGGGATGTTAAAATGCTGCCTTATAAAGGCTCTGAAGGAGGAAGGTCTGTGTTGGGATGCCAAAGATGTTATTGTGTCAATACATTAAAGTGAAAGCTTCACCTTTTCCCTTCCACCTTATCTTTGGAGCAGTCATCTCTATTCTTAAATTCTGGCAGTTATGTATTTGAGGTGAAGTTGCTACTTGCATCATGTAGTTAATGAGGTTTCTTTTCTCATTCAGCGTTTGTTAAAATGCTTCTTTAAAAATGTTGGTTTATGAAAATTGCTATTTTTCAGAAGTTCTAGAAACCTTTTTTCCTTCCCGAAAACCTGTTGGGAAAATTGACCTTGTTCTCTAAGGCTATTTAATATAGTAAATTGTTACCTGTGTTTTCATAGTGTTTAATAACATAAACTGAGCATCGTGATCCCATTTTTATTGGTGCTGTAACACCACAGATGGGTAAAGAAGGTCCCCAAAATATGCAGAAGATAATTACAAGATGGACAAATGTCACTTGCGGAATAGAAGGTATGAATTAACCAATGCAAGTATATATTGCTGGCAGTGATTTCAGGGCATCCTTGTATTAGACAGTTATTTCAGATGAAAGTTTGTTTCTAATCTAGAAATGCAGTTGTTTGGATTTTGGTGAGTCTGAGGGTTCGGCCGGTGAATCTGGATACGGTTTTACTATTGAAAGGTTGCTTTAAAATTTCTGCATTCTAAGTTCCTATGGTCTTTGTAATTGTTAAATGGTTCCCTTGCTCAAGTTTTTTTATTCAATTTACCACATGGCAAGAATTAGTAGTAAAAAGAGGAAAGGTGAAGGTTGCCTGAGTATTCTGGAGGCAAAATGAAGTAGAAAATTAAAGATATTTATCTCCATTATTCTCTTCTAAACTTGTTATTAACAAATCCAAATACAAAGAAAATGATGAATTATTATTCAGACTGGAACAGCAATATGTATTTTAATGGGATGAAAAATAGCCTGGTGTTTGCATATTGTGCTTCTTTCTTTCTTTTCTGGAATAAATGAGGTTGCAGCTATTCTGCGGGCATCCCTGACTATTCCATGCAGTTAGATTATGAGCGTGGTGAGGCACTGGAACAGATTGCCCCAAGAAGCTGTGGATGCCCCATCCCTGGCAGTGTTCAAGGCCAGGTTGGACAGCGCTTTGGGCAGCCTGGTCTAGTGGAAAGTGTCCCTGCCATGGCAGGGGGCTGGAACTAGATCTCTAAGGCCCTTTCAGTCCAAACCATTTTACGTCATGTGCTTTTGTGGCAGACTGTACTAGTTGGTGCCAGTAGAGAGGTCAGTAATAACTAAAGCAGATTACCAGTGACAAGAAAATGTGAGTTGCCTTTCAAGTTCAAAATGTTAATTGCATTAAATTAACCCACTGATTTTTAAATTAATTCAGAGGTACGTAAAAAATTACATCCCTGAATATGTGATATGTTGGATAATGTGCTTTTAGGTTGCTTTTGGTGCTTCTTGTCTCATAGCTTCACTTAGGGAAGAGTTTTTTTATCATTTCATGACCAACCTTTTCTGTACCTCAGAAGAAAAGTTCTCCTTCTCTGCTATTCATTTCTGTAAGTCAGGTTTGCTTGGTATGCTTTCAAATACATTGTGTAGCAGCCAGCATACCAGACTGTCTCCATATGTTGATGCTGATGCTGTCCCAGAGCCCTGGCGATGCCTGCGGTCCTGCAGGGATGTCAGAGGAAGTTGGGCCTTATAGAGGAGTGTCCAGGACATGAAACTGCCTACTACTTAAACAGAGAATCTTGGCCCACTATTTTAAGTAACTGGAAAGTAGTGCCATGTTCTACCAACAACAGTAATACTCCTTTCTCTGGAAAAGAACAGTAGTAGTACTTGTGCTTAAACTAGGCCCGTTTGTTCTCAGTTCATCTAGTGCAGCTGGCGTACTTTTTATCAGTGGTTACTGTGTTTCAACTGTCCAGATGCAAACAATCTTTTCTTTTTTATTTTTTTTGTCAAAACAACCATAGGAGTAACTCCTAAAAATTGTTTCATCTCACAGTGTACCAATTAGATTACTGCATATTGTATTTTTAAAAATTTTTTGATAAACTCAGTTGTACTGCTCCATATTAATACTTTAAAAACACTCTAAACAAATTGTTGGCTGTCCAGGAACATTGGACTACCTGGTAATCCTGGTGGATTAATGTGTTTGCTATAAGTGTAATGAAGTGTGTTTTACCTGGAAAGGTTTTAATTAGGAAAGCATCAGAGATTTCTGTAACATCAAACCATTGATGTAAAAATGGAATTATAGCAAAACCAGATGAACACACCTCATCAACTAAAACCAAATTTGCTATAATTATAGAAAATACATAGTCTGTTTAATACATAAATTGCAAGATAATAAAATTAGGGGTCATCTACTTGAGTAATAGTGATTGGTTTTGGAGGAAAGCACACTACCACACATAATCAGTGGAAAAGGGGCTATGATAAAAGCTTTTCAAACAGTCTCTGCTGATGCTAGTAAGCTGAAGGAGACAAACACGGTCTTGAAATATATTTCTAGAAGGATGGACATTAAATCAGAATAATCATATAATACACTGTTGTGCTCACAATATGTTATATTTAAGAAGTTTTTGTAATTCTAAGGCAAAGAGGTATTAAAAAAGGTCTGAAAGATCATATTCTGCAAATAGTTTTTCATTCTTTTCTAACTTCTTTCAGTCATAAAACATACAATAGGAGGGCAAAAATTTTGCTAACAGGAGTGAGTTGGTGACAAAAGTAGCTCTATAAGTAGCTGACTAAAATGAGAAGGGCTAAATGTGTTAATAATAACAGTCTTTCTCTTCTATAAAGTCAGTATTGTTTACTTATATAATTAAAACCATGTCTGTTAATATCCAAGTAGATAACAAAATAGTTACTGTGTATAACCAAGAGATTTCAAAAGACCTGAGATAATTTGTAACTTCACATTATCGGGGTTTAACTTTTCATTAACTTTGTCTTGTACTTTCCATCCATCTTGAAGTGGTTTCAGGGAAGTTTGTCTATTTTTACCTCTAACGTAGATCTTTAAAAAGTAACAACAATCTTTATCACTTTTGCCTAGGTATAGTGACCTAGGTAGGATAAATGATTAAGCTCATGACCTCATTCAAGTTTTTGGGACTTACAATTCAAATTATTCTAATGCAGATCTAGATTCTGAGCCACCATTTCCTTTTTGCACTAGCCTGATGATCAGTGGCCAAATCCAGGTGTTCAACACCTTTATAGCTGCACTGCTATCATAAGCAGGCTTGTATTTTATTTTGGAAGACAAAAATGAAATACAGTTTTTGTCTCTGTGGACTGATAATTATCAGCATTGCTGAAATTTGGCAGTTTAGCAAAAAGCTTGGCAAAATGCAAAGCCTTTGGTAGATTTTGACCAGGTTCATGCCAAATTCTGACTGCAGCTGTATCAGCACCTGGAATCCAGCTACAAGATGAAAAAGTGCTACATATTTGAGATCAGTAAATATGTAATACTGATTATAAGATCCCTTTTATAAGTCATAAAATGATAGTGTAAATAGATATACAGCAAACAAACCTTTGAAAAGATCTAAAATGCCTTGAAAGTCTTAGGTTTCCTTCTCTGTTGCGATAGATTGGTAAATCACCTTCTGCAATTACACACTATCCATCAGAAAGACAAAAAGCAATACGATATCAGACTTCAATGTTTATAAATATTTTTTCCACTTTTAAAATGTATATATATTGCTTGTGCATTATATGTAATGTATATATTACTCATAAATTTCTTATATGCTACATATATATACATGTAGATATAGACACATGCGTGCTTACCTGAGTTAAGAAGACTCATTAAATGGAAGGTGACATGTTTTGTGATCCCAATTAACCAATCAGGTAAAATATAAGCATTCAATGCAGAGATATTAGGAAGTGTTCTAACCTATAGTGTCTGGTTTCACAGACATCATGGCAGCTATGAAAACACAATTCCATTAAAATGCCTTGTCACAAAAATGCCATCTCAGCTATTAATACTACTTTATGAAGAAGACTTCTTGCCTTGTAGTATTGTTACAAATACTGCTGATGCAGTATATTCTTTAAAATACCTTCCTTCAATATTTTGTATGCTTCAGTGATTCATATGTTAAATGAAATTACATATACATGATGTAACAGTGATTCCAGCTGTTAAGATTATGTCATCCCATTGCGGTTCAGTTGTAAACCTGAACAGTAATATTGTTTTTATTTTCTACTAACTGCACCTTCCGAGAGATAGATGTTTAGCCTCAACGTCATGATTCTGGAGGAATTTTGATTCCTCCAGTCATTAATAGAAATATCAAGAAATACTAAGGAGCACTAACGGACACTGAAAATTGATTGAGAATATCCAGTTGCTGTTACTTCTTGTCAAGGAAATCAGGCACATTTGCATAGCGATTAACTTCCCCTGTGTCCCATGAAATGGGCCAGCTAAGGTATATGGAAAAAAAGTTAAAGACATATACTGGTAAGAAAAAGAGATAGAAGTAAAATTTAAATTGTGTGAAATATTGTGTGAAGTGAAATGATTAAATTTTCTAAGAACATTTTTTCTTCCTTATAATTAATGTCATAAATATTGTAGGAACACTTAAATGTAGATAGCTGCTTCAGAACTTCATTGTCTGCATGTTTGTCCCTAACACCTTCAGGCCACAGTATTAATCAAATGAACTAATGTTTATTGCTCCTTTATTTTTTTCTCATCTCATTTATGTAAGGAGATGTGTAGGAGATGTGTACTGCTCACTTATGTAGTTTAGCACCTCTAGGCTACTGACATGTTAAAGTCTCTTTAGAAGTGTAATAAAACATATGGGTCCACAGCAGCTGTGTACTCTGCATAGTATTAGACAAATCAATGTTGATTTGTTTTTTTTTTTTTTTTTTTCCAAATCAGCCAGAGGATATTTATTTCATTATTTTTTCTTGAAGCTGCATAAACAGAAATTCTCAACTCTCCAAAATGGTCTGTTCTTTTATTTTCCTTTGTATTTTTACTTACACTGTTTTATCCTATACTGTAATAAAAGCAAGTTTATTTTAAAAAAATCTGCCTAATATTCTGTCTTTCATCTTTAGATTAAAATTTTATTTTCTATTCTTTTGTATTTCTAATGTTAAGTTTTCTATTAGAAGCAGGACTTTAGGTTAACATTAAAGAAAGCAATTAATCATTAATTATTCTAAAACTGTTGGGTCATCTTAATCTTGTCTTTAGCAATGAGGAGGTTGGTACAGGTTGCAAAACTTGACTAAGAAGCAGGTAGATGCTTCATAATGCACTACATAATCTTGTGTCTAGATTATCATGACTAGATTTTAATGTAAATATGAGCTACAACTTGGACTGTTGTAATGGGTTCAGCAGTAGCAGTCATTTTTCTCCTTCATAGTAGCTGGTGCAGCACTGTGTTTTTGACTTTCAGCCTGGGAACAGCGCTGGTAACACCAGTGTTTTCAGTTACTGCTTCATAATGTTTTGATCTGACCAAGGACTTTCTGAGTCTCATGCTCTGCCAGGAAGGAGGGGAAGCCGGGAGGAAGCAGAGACAGGACACCTGACCCAAACTGACCAAAGAGGTTATTCCATACCACAGCACGTCATGCCCAGGATGTAAAAAACGGAGGGCAGAGACCCGGAGGGGTGGGGGTGCACTGCTTGGTCAGGCTGGGATTGGTGGTGAGCGATTGTATTCTTTCCCTGTATTTCTCTTGTCATTATTATTACTGGTGGTAGCAGCAGTGGTTTATGTTATGCTTTAGTTACTAAACTGTTCTTATCTCAACCTGTGGGAGTTGCATTCTTTTGATTCTCCTCCCCATCCCCCTGGGACTGGGGGAAGAAAGAATGGGAAGTGAGTGAGTGAGCGACTGCGTGAGTTATAGAGGCTTAAACCACGACAACTGTAAACCATATGGTTATATTTTTTTTTAACGCTCCATTCAGTTCTATTGTCAACTGTATGGAGTGTGTGCAAATTTATATCCATTATGAGTTAAAACTTGACAGAAAACATTAACTCTGTTATTAAAGAAGTTTTGTGTAGGCTGAGCTGTTCCTTAATTAGCCTTCGGTACACCAGTTTCCTCCACTAATTTGTTAGGGTTTTACATATGTAAATGCCAGCCTCCAATAACGTCTACACTCTGCAAGGGTCAACCAGATAGTGCATGCTCAGCCTTTCCTGTCAGTCAAATTTGGTTTCATCGAAACCTCCAAATTTATGACTGAGTTCTTCTTGGATACCAATATTTGTTCATACTATTTTTACCATGAAGTTAGTTTGTCTTCAGAACAGTAATTGAAAATGTGCCAGGAACAGCAGCTAAAAAGAGCATATAATCAATTAGCAACATTTTAGCGTTTTCTCTCAAACCAAAATATTTGCATGTCTTAATCTTCTCCAAATGTCCTCCCTACTTTTCCTCTTCATGACAGTTTTTGAAAGAGAAGCAGGCAAAAAAGAGAAAGGAATCAGACAAAGCTGCATTCCAGGTCCTCAAATTTAAACCGTTTGTGAATCTGCATAAAGAAAACTTCGTAGCAAATGCAAAGGACATAAAATATAGATAATAATTAATATAACTGTTTACAGATATGACAGTAAGTCAGGAATTTATGGTCCATTTGAGGTTATTTTAGAACATACCCTAATTACAGCGTAGCTATCAATAGGAAAAACAGATGAAAAAGCACAATTCTTTCAGCAGTGTAAAATTAGCCAGTATGCGTCATAATGTATTCATGGACATAATTAAAGAAAAGAAAAAAACAAAAAAGACTTCCTATTGACAAAAAAGATTTTATTTCTTCTTTTTTCAGTGATTAAAATATAAAAGGAATAAGACAAGGGGTAATGGTTTCAGACTTAAAGGGGAGAGATTTAGGTTAGATACAAGGAAGAAATTTTTAACTGTGATCATGGTGAGGCACTGGAACAGGCTGTCCAAGGAAGTGGTGAATGTTCCATCCCTGGCAGTGATCAAGGCCAGGCTGGATGGAGCCTTGAGCAACCTGGTCTAATGCAAGAGGTTGGAACTAGATGATCCTTTCCAACCCTAACCATTCTATGATTCTAACAGCTCCAGCAATCCTTCTAACATTATGTCTATTCATGTTTTTGAAGTCTTCGCATAACAAGGAAGTCTTAGCACTTTTGTTTCTACATAATATAGACTGCTTTTATACTATATACACAGTATGCTAACACCATTAGAGAAATGCAATGTGAGGAAAACTTTTTACAAAATGGTTCTGTAGAGTATTAATAGTGAAATAAAATTATTCATAATGACAGGATGAAGCTGCAAGGTATGGAAATTGCATGCAGTGTCGTGCACAAAAAATGTGTGTCCATAAATTTGTTTTTATTTTTTCACCTGGTATTTTTCATTAAAGAACAGTTCTGAGATGCCTGAAGTGTTGTCAGATGTAACTCAGAATATTTTGGAAGGATCACCATACTCTATTTCTTCCTTACTTTATTTCTTGAAGCTTCAGAAAATGCTATGGATGTCTGTAGACAATCATTTAACCATCTTGGAAGAGTGTTATATGTAGAGTTGCTAACAAGAGTAGACCACATGTAATCATAATGACACTTTGCTGCCAAAGGAAAATGTTAGGGCAAAGGGAGCTGCTGGATACATGGACTTGGCATTCTCCTGGATGTCAGTAGTAAAAATATCTTTCATGTTGTATGTCAGGCTTTTCAGACTATCCTGAATGTTCCAGGTGAACTGAGAAGACATTTGGATTTCACACTTTAACTGAAACATTTTTAACATCTTTTGCTAGCATCTTATTGAGGCTGTTTGTCTACTTACCTGAGCCTGGAGAAGTTCTCAAACCTGTCAGTCATCAGACTCTACTCTGAAGGCATGATTAGATATCTCCTAGAAATGAAATATGTAAGTAGTGTCATAAATGACTGCTGTCTCTCAAGACATCCTCATTTTGCCAGAGGAGTAGAATACTGCAACTGGAAAGGTTATCTCAATTGCAGTAACTTGCAAATATAGGGAATAGGTAAACATGCTGTGTCTGGAGGGCATATAAATATGACCTAGTAATAATAAGCAGCAAATCTCATTCACTGCACCTCAGAAATACAATTTTCCTTTATAAAAATTCACGGTGAGATAACAAGTGGTAAAATGCCTGTAGCATGTTTAAAGTTGGTATTTTCTGGTTTTCTGTTTGCTGGGTGTGCTAACCCAGACCTCTAAATTTGCAGATTTGCTGTGTCCTCAGTCAAAAATGGATGGTATATGGTCTGTAAACACTGATAACCTTTCCTTAAATATTTTTCTTTTTTTATTAATTTCTCAAAATTGTCATTTAAGTGACATACATTTACTTTTCTAAAATAAATATAATTGCTGGAGATGAAGAATAAAATCCTGTCCAACACAGAATTGTCAGCGACTACAGTGTACCTATGATTTGCATCAAATCACTGAGTATTGCTTTCTATTGGGACATATAGGCGTATTCTGCAGCAATTCATAGAGCACTACTAGATATTCTAAAACATTCCTTACTGTTAGTAGCAAAGCTTGAATCCTGTTGAATGTGCCAGAGAGAAAAAACAACCAAATGTTTTATTTACTCAGCTTTATGACCCTAGGTAACTTGAAGTATGGAGTTCTTTTTATCTGAGATGATTTTTTTTCTTTGTTTCTTTATTTTTCATTCTTTTGTCTGAATGTATTCAGCACATCTTCGAGATTTCAAGATTTACATTCAGGCCAATGATCATGATTAGTGTGTCTGTTGTATTCAGCACTTAAAACCAAGTGTTTTTAGTGCTGCTTGGCTAGAATGGGAACCAGAGCAAATTAATAATTTTGTGAAAATATTCCTAGAAAATCTTTGGCATACTAGAAATACTGACATTGGACTCACTATAGCAGGCAGATTTTGAAAACCATTAGAAAAGGTTCTTCAAGGTAGTTTTAAGAAAATTTCTTCTGACGAAATATACTTAAGAACCAACTCAGCCTTAAATAATGCTAATTTAATTCTATAAAAAAAGTTCTTTTTAGAGTTTATATTGTACCTTAATGGCTCATTTAAAAAATTTAATTCCATTTCTGTAGAAATATACTTGAAAACATGAACAACAAAATTGCAGCTTTAAGATTTTTATAGTCTTGGCTTCATAATAAGAGTGAAGTGAATATGAGCTTCAGCACTGCACTATCAGAAAAAAATTGTATTTTCTAGTTTTCTTTTTAAGGTTGTAGTTGAATTTAACACTTCTGAACTTGATAGGTTAATAAATACCACAAGTATTAAATGATCCTTATAGATCTCCTCATCGGCTTTACTAGCGTTCCCACTGCAACTGTTCTGAGCTTCTTTGAGCAAAGACTGATTATGGGAGTGGTAATCTGTGGTCTGTGAAACTTGAAGGAGTCAGAGCACCATCAGATGCACTTTTCCCTTTTTCCTTTGGGCTTAAACTTGTCATCCAGAAGCACAAATCTGGTATATTTTGTAGATTTCAGTTACAATGTCAGGAGACTGTAAACAAAGTAGCGGAGGCTCTACTTTCTAACATCTGGGTCCTCTTATGGAAATTTAGGCATATGTACTGTGCATACAAGTGTCCTCACATGCCAGTTACAGATATCAAAAGGTTCTCAGAGTTACAATGTTAGTTGAGGGGTGGGGAGAGGAAATAATCTCTGTAAATTTCATAGAATTGTGTACAGATGAAGAGATGTCAGATGAGAGAAGCTGATCAATATATGCAAGAGAAATATTGTTCAGGACACTGTCAGCTCCCAAAAATGAGGTAGACTTAGCTATTTACACTCTGAAATCAAGTTTAAGGTTTTTTTGCCTGTAGCCTGCAACCCATCGCTTGAATTGAATCACTCAGCAGTATTTGGGTTGGCATTTATTCTATCTTCTCTGCTTTTATTATTCTGTACTGAGAACGAAAGAGAACTGTGGAACAGTAATTTTCCATGAAACTGAGCAGTTGATTTTTTTCTCCGTTTTCTACTAAATTGTCCTTTTCCTATTTTATCAACCATTATAGTGATATATAAATAAAAATACTCTATCGAGCAAAGCCAGAATTTAAGAAAACAGTAAAGGAACTTTGCTCTAATGAATGATGAAAATGCCCTCTTTTGTCTGTAGATTTTAGTGTTAAATCTTTTTTCTCTTCTCTTTATTTTCTTTGACATTTAGCTGTTACAGTCAATAAGTATCATTAGGGCAAAGGTACTATTTCCGAAGAAGACTGTGATTCTTACTTTACTTTTGCTTTAAGATTTAGTACTGGCATTATTTATACTTTTATCCAATAAGGAGAAGCTTTCTAGAAAGTGATTCATATTCTGTCTGTTTAAAGAATGCAGAGGCATATACACCGTTCAAAGAAAAAATTCAGGTCTTTTTTTATGTCATATCTATCCTTTTTATGCCATTTTAACGGTTCCTTCAGTTTTTATAGAATGGAAGCTTTATTGACTAGTCAGCCTAAAATGCAGTGGTAAATATTATATGTGAGCTAAATAAGTTGATTGTTGTTTTGCCAACTAGATGTCTGAAAAATATGAAACTCCCCATTGTGATCATCTAAAAAGAAAGCTCATTTAGACTCTGAAGAAACTATAGAAGTGTTAGTTCTTGGGGTGTGTTTGCATTTATTGCCAGAAGTGAACTGAAGAAGTATAAAAATTCACACTGGGGAAGAAAAAGCAATATTTTAGGAAAAATATTTGTTACTCTGATTGAAATAATAGTTCATTCCTTCAAGTTCAAAACTTGCAAGCAAGTTTTTAGATGACCCGCCAGTGTTCTGAAATAAACTTTGGGTTGCAGAAGAGAAATCCATTCTTCCTTAGAATATTATCCATATGCAGTAGAAAGAATTGATATTGACTTTTTATATGTTGTTTTCCTTCTCCAAAACCACCCTTTAAACTGACTATTTATTTGCAAATGTTAAAGAAATAAAAGCAGGCCAACACGCCAAGTTTGTTCTAACTCTTGAACTACCATATGTCTACAGTGGTAAGAACTGTAGTTGCCTTTAGGACAGCAAAATGAGGAAAAGATTTTCCAACTAAGGAGAGGAAACTCATGCTAAAAAGCTGAAGACTACTGTAAATAAGTTATAAGAAGATGAAAGTTAGGTGCTCCTTATGTGCAGGAGAATATATTTGGAAGGTCTCACTAGAAGAGTTAACAGCTGCAGTGTTCCACAATTGGTGAAACTGGACACTTGGCTTCTATCTCCAGAATTAGAATACAAGGCAGCTAGTATGAGTGTAAAAAAGTTTCACTGTAAAGAGTAATTCTTCATACATTGTCAAGTTCTGTATACAGTTGAGCTGATTGATAAACTGTTGGTTTCTGGTCTTACTCAACTTGTTTATCAGTTACCTGGATGAAGAGCTAGAATGTAACCTCAGCAAGTTTGCTGATGATACAAAGGTGGGGGAGTGGCTGATATACCTGAAGGTTGTAGTGACATTCAGTGGGACTTTGTGTCCTGGGTTCAGCAGTGGCAGTCATTTTTCACCTTCTTAGTAGCTGGTGCAGTGCTGTGTTGTTGACTTTCGTCATGGGAACAGCACTGGTAACACCGATGTTTTTAGTTGCTGCTCAGTAATGTTTAGTCTGACCAAGGACTTTCTGAGTCTCATGCTCTGCCAGGGAGGAGGGGAAGCTGGGAGGAAGCAGAGACAGAACACCTGACCCAAAGTAGCCAAAGAGGTATTCCATACCACAGGACATCATGCCCACTATATAAAGTGGGGACAGTTACCCAGAAGGGCTATGTCACTGTTCGGTTGGGCTGGGTATTGGTCAGCGGGTGGTGAGCAGTTGTATTCTCTTCCCTTGTTGTTTCCCTTATCATTATTATTATTGGTGGTAGCAGCAGTGGTTTGTGTTATACCTTAGTTACTGGACTGTTCTTATCTCAACCCGTGGCAGTTACATTCTTTTGATTCTCCTCCCCATCCTTCTGGGAACGGTGGGGAGGAAGGAGGGGAGAGTGAGCGAGCGGCTGCGTGGTACTGAGTTAACGGCTGGGCTTAAACCGTGACACCTTGATAGGCTGGAGAATTGGACAGAGGGAAACCTAATGAGGTTTGACAAGGGCAAGTGTAGGATACTGCCCTTGGAGTGGAAGAATCCCAAGTACCAGTGCAGGTTTGGGGCTGACCTGCTAGTGATTAGTTCAGCTGAGGAGGACCTAGGAGTACTGGTAGATGATAAGTTGACTTTGAAGCTATTTAAAACTATTTCTTCATTCCTTTTCAAGTGGTACTGAGTCTTAGAATGGGTTATGAAGGATACATGGATTGAGATGCAAGATGCAAGACTCATAGTAAGAGAAATGTTCATAGCTTCAAGTCGAATAATGACTGCATGTAATATCTTGGCAACAGGCACATGTATGTTAGCATATTATTTAGGATGGAAAATACTCTATTGAAGCAGGTGTTCTGACCATCCCGCCTTTAAATGCTTCCATTACTATCATGGAAACAGTGCTGGAGGGCAGAACATGAAGGTTCTGGGATGAAACTGAACCAGATGATTTTCTGGAAATCTCACGTGCACCATAAGAATGAACTAGAATGAGTCTGCAGTAAAAACTCCCCGAAACTCAGCAGGAAGAGCTTTGTTCTACAGATCACTCTGCTGTGGTGCCCTGTTTGCTAATGTAAAAACGACAATGCACAGCTACAAGCCCAGGAATTGATTTTCTTTGTCTATCACAGACAGCTAGACCATTTTGAGGTGGAAACCCGCATCTTTTTAAGAGAGAAGTTGACAGAATGATGGATCATTTTGAGTAACAGCTTCCTTGTAGCTGAACCTATATGAAGTGTTTAGACGACGTTTGCAAGTTAGAGTTCAGCCAACAGAGGAACTAACTTAACAGCATCTGGGCAGATGTTTGATTTCCTTCAATGCTGATGTACGTATGGGGATATGATTTGTTTTCTTTGCAGATGTTGACACTGCTGAACTAATGATGCGGGCAAACTTACTGCAACATGTTTATGTGTATGTCTATGTACACACACACAGACACAAAAAATATACACATGCATGCCAAAGGTACTGTATTGTTTGTAAAGCCCTGCATTCTAATCACCTTCCTTCAAGTTGTGTCTCGCAGAAATCTTGCCAAAGGAACTTTTCTGGTACAAATGTGAAAAAAAAAAAATAATCGCTGTGTCCTCAAACAGCTGTTTCTATGTAAAATACACTAATGCAGTTAATTAGTGTTGACCTTTTAGAATATTCATCATGCCATTGCTTTATTATCCTGAAAGTTCACTTTAAAGGGGGTATAGCTGGTCCTGCAGGGAGATGCTGAAAGAATTCTCAGTTGGGTTTTATTTTTATGCTAATGTTAGAAAAAAGTAAATGGTTTCCACTGAGTAGCCTCAATTTTCAACGTCATTACACATACCATATTTATTTCATGCTACTGTAAACTTTCTTAGATTATATTATTCATCAGATGATTACTTGGGTAGAATATGAAAGTTTTTTTGTACTGAAATTGATTAACAGTCATGCTTTAGCATATTTTCTTGAAGAAAAAAAGTGTCTTTATTCAAATAAGCAAAGTAATAATGATCCCTGAAATACCATCACAAATCCATTGAAGATTAATAATCGGGAGTAGTACTAAAGATCTTTTAGTGAAGTATATGAAAGATTTCTTGTAAGTCTTCAGTTTGTGTAGAGATACATAAGATTATTGTTTATTTGAGTTTCCGTGTTTTCTGTTAATATTTTTCTGGAGCTCTACTGTGAACACTTCATACGCTTTTTTATAAACTCAAGCATGATGAACTAATAGGTAAGCCTACCAAAAAAAGAGGTGGTGCAGGCCATAGCCTTGCCTGGTCATTTTTGTACTCCCCTATTTAGACTTCCCTCATGAAAACAAAATATCTCTTTAAGATATAGTTTCTATATGTGCACTATCCAAGTTACAAACACATCTGCAAAGAAACAGACTTAAGATCTACATGGCTTCTCGTACGCATGTTCTTTTTTTCAGAGTTTTCAGAGTGGTATCTTCCCACTGCATTGAAGGCTTGCACTTTTGCGACACCTGAGTTTGGTTTTCTACGGTTTTAAATCCCTACTGCTGTATTGGGGTTATTCCAGTGCTTCTTGCCTAACTAGATGGCGGCACTACTAGTCTTTCCATTTTACAAGTTATTATGGTACCTTCCAAAGATAGGTTATGGAGATAGTCACTCCAAAACAGCTGCCATCTCAGCAGAGTTAATGGAAAGGCTCAGTATTTATGAGGTTGTGTAAAGAACTAACCATATATATATCATTTTCATATTAGTATCATAGAATCATAGAATCATATCGAGTATATTTGATAATCTTCAAGTTAAAAAAATTAATCTGATCTTATGTATATAAGTGGAGTCACTGCAATTTCTGCTTTGACATTTTTACACAGGATGGAAAAGGAATTATCATAAAGCAAAGAGGTTGTAGTTGGTCAGGTAGATGCAGGAAGCAACACTGCTCTGCTGCATCTCTACAGCAGCAGCGCAACAACTTTTCTTTGGATGGGAGGGCTGTCCAAATCATCTTCCCAGTAAGTTAAATAAATAAATAAATTTGGGAATTGGGAAGAATTACATGTGTGCATAACTCCCAGAGAACACCCAGAGAAATAGCCTATAAACCCCAGTATATTTCAGTAGGAACAGATGCTCATTAATGATGTGCAAGAGGAATGCAGGACAGCAGGATCCCTGAGGGTGTCTCTGGGAGCTGGATATATGGAGAAATCTTTTAGATTTGAAGTTCACACATCTGGTTGAGGTATAGATTGATATAAGCATTTGCAACTGCTTTCTATTTTACATTTGCTTTAAAGGTCTTTTTTATACTGCACTAGCTGAATTAAAGGAAATGTGGAGGGTCATCAAAATGCTTCTCGAACATTTAGGGGAGAAATAATGCTTGTACAGTAAGACTGGACCACTGGGGACACTTTTACATTCACCTAGCTTTATTTCTAGTTTTGACACATAGACATAATTTGGCCCAGTCTGAAAGTTAGCATCACAGAAGCCAGGAAACAGACTTTCCTGCTCAGAGATGTATGACATTTAGGAAGGCTCTTTAGAGTAAGAGTAATAGAAAGTTCACATGAATGTCCCAAGTCCCAAAGGTGCTTATAGTTGTACATATTTGAAAATAGAAAAACAGACCTTTACTAAGTGTATTTTCAAAACTTGCCACAAAGGGGCCACACGTTTGCTGGTGTTCCTGTGTGCTGCTGTTCTGCTGTATAAAACTGTTTCTGCTGGGTCACACAAGGGTGAAAGTGGGCAATTTGGCCAGAGCTAGGCAGGTAAATGCAAGGCTGTATGGAGGTTCCTGTGCTCCCCTGAACAAGTTTGTTCTTCAGAGTCTGATTTAGTTTCCAGGAGCAGGCATCCAATAAAGCATAATTAAGACTCCTAATCTGATTTTGCCACTGCTGTTGTTCCTGCTGCTCCTACTGATATTGTCAAAGGACAATTACTGTCATTAACCAAATGAAAGTACTGTTTAGGGGAATGCAAATTCAACGAATCTTACTCAGCGCTTGGCCTGTCATAAAGGTAAGCAATCTCCGACTGTCTGCTAAAACTTTACACTTCCCATGGGCAGTAAAGCGGTGAATTTTTAACCAGTGTCATGCTTCTTTCTATACCCAATGATTAATGTGCTGGTAAAAACTTTATGCACACTTAATCATTCATAACCAAACATATCTGATTCTGTGCCGCTAAAAGCTTCAGCATTTATAATTAAATGACATCAGCAGAAAGAAGCTAGCTAAATCTGGAACTAGACAGTTTGAAAGCTTAATGATAACATCTTAATCTTCCTCCATATTGCACTTTGGCATTTAAGGGGTATTCTTGGTGAGTTTTTTTATTACAAGGGAAGGAATAGATAATAGCAGCTCCTTCACAGTGTTTTCTTGGATACACTATGTTTTCATAGCTAGAGAGGAAAAAATTGGGACACTGCAAGACAGTCTAATTATTTTACAGGAATATATATCACAGAATTTGAAGCCATGGGAATGAATTTTCAGCCTATAAGTTTGAAGAAAGTTCTCAAGAAGACAACTGTTGGCTGTGAAGAGAATGGGAAGGGCTGTCTTGGGATTCTACTTTCTCACCCAGGGACTGTGTTTCACTAAATTAGGGTGTTCACCAGAAAAAAATTCATGCCAAAATCACAGGACACTCCCATCTGCTGATCTGTGTCTGGGCTTAGAAGAAAAGGAAATTTACCTTCAACTTTCCAGCCTGTGTGACAGGGCACTTGAACCTCTGATGAGGCATTAGCACCTCCTTCTCAAGCTCTGTTTTTAATGGCAAACAGGAACTGTACAGCCACAGGATGTTCTTAGGTCACACCTTGCACACAGGCTCAGTTAAGAAATAGTGCAGTTCATGAATTTTGACTAGATTTAGATTGAACTGCCGTTTCTCATATAGTAAGTTCAAGAATAGACCCTTACAATTTTTGTATTATTTTTTCCCACAACTCTTATGGTTTATCATAACTCGTCAAATGCAGCATATCTTAGATCAAAACCGATTATTATCTAAAACACATATGTGCATGACAAATCACCTGTGGATGTAAAGTGTTTTCTGTATATGTTTGGAAGCAGACTTTTGTATTTTCATGTAAGCTACTAAGTAAATAAATAAATAAATAGTCACACACACTTCTAAATATAGGTTTTTAAATAGACTTTTTGCTGGTTATTTTTTTTTTTTTTTTCAGTTGGGAAGATGTTAAGCAATAGTAAAGGGGAATAAATTGCAAGGTGAAATGTTTCCATCCTGATTTATTTTTTTCATTTTTTTTGTGGTCCCCCATGACAGGTGTAATATATGGATCAGTGGTCTAATTTATTAATTCCCTGAAGCTTGAAAGAGATATCTTAGGGGAAAAGAATGTGGAGGCTATCTGAAGCAATGCAGTATTCAATTATTTATTTGCCTCCCTCCTTAAAACTGCTTCAGTTCCATATCTTCCCTTTTCTCCTATATAATTAATGGGAAGTATAAAATACAGCTCAGAGAAACTTGCCTGGATTTCAAAGCATGTATGCATGTCATGTCTTTCATTCATCAGAGAAAATACATAAGCATATGGGTACCAGTTTCTGGTTATGTATTCAACAAATACTTGATGTATGGCATGTGTTTCACTATGAACTGAAAGTGAAGACACCTGTTTTGCCAGACAGGTTAGCTTTAAGTGTATGTTGCAAAAGATACCTGCATAGAGGTTTAAATAGAATTCTGATTCTAGTTGTATATATTTATAATATTCTTTAGGCCTAAACCATTATTTTAACTTAGAAGTACTGAGATAGACCTCATCTATGTGTTCTGTTTGTTTACTCACCATGGGCAATGTTTTACAATAGCAACAGAAATCTTCACTTTAAGACATAGAAGGGATGAGGGCATGTTCTTGGAAGATTTAGGCATATTTTCCTGGCTGAGGTACATGTTGAACCCAGATCTTCCATTTAAAGGGTAGACTCTAAGGTGAGAACCACCACTGCGTTCTTCAGCTTCTTCTTTGCTTCTGTTTCTTGGAAAAAAAAAAAAAAAAGAAAAAAGAGATAAATCAACTGATTGCCTCAAATGTGATGTGTAAAATCATCGCTATGACACTGAGGAAATTCCAGGTCGTTCATCCCTGTGCTTCATAAATCCCCAAACATGTTCCAGATCCCATACCTCTTCTGCTTCTGTAACAGATGCCTTATTCCTAGACTCATTTTTTTCCCCACCAAGGAAAATGCCCTGATGGGAATAGATAGCTACAAGCTCACACTGCCCGTGCTCTGAACCAACTTGGCATCAAACCTGTGAAAGTAAAGCTTTCTGAAATCAGGGTCTAGACTTTTAAAAGTATGTATGTGCCAAAGAGGATTTTAAATGGAAGGCTTTGCACAGCTGAGGATCTGAAACTCCACTGTTTCATGCCTGAGGAACTTTGGCTCTTAAGTACACAGAAGCCAGTGAAATACATCAGCTTTTGCATCTATTTGTCAGAGTAAATTGTAGATAGCTCTTAAGTTATAATAAAAAATAAGCCTGGGTGTCAAGCAAGATTTTCAAAATATAACAAATGTCATTGTGTTGTTTGAGGTTGTTTTTTTTTTTTAGGCTGATTTTTGAGACATATAAATGTGATCAAGAGTGTTGAGAACATTATAATCAGATTCCTTGCTCCTGGCTGTCACATGTATTTTTATCCATAGTGAAAAAAAGTGTGTGTTTGTGTATGAAATTTATGAGTGGATTTGTAGACTAAGAATTCTGCAAGAAATATAAAAGCTAAGTTATATGGTTGAATAGAGGATATACTTTGTATTTGGGTTCCCTGTATAGTTTCTAGAGAAGTAAAATCCAGTAAACGTAGCATTTCACTACTGATAAAGTCTTCAGCTTCTGGAAATCACACATTTCCAGTAACAGAAGACTGGCCAGTCTTGGAGTTGTTTCCAACAATACATACTTTAAAACGTAGTGCTTTTTGCTTCTATTTCTAAACCTATGATATAAAGAAAAATGTGCCTATGGAAAAGTGCATGCTGTCAACAAATATTTTAAAATGCAGTGGGTTTTGCTTCTATTTCAAAACCTCTCATATGAAAAAATGTGCCTACGGATAAAATGCTTGCTGTTTCAGTACAGCCCTCTCACAGTTTTGCTAGACTGATCTGCATAACTCACAAGATTCTCAGTACTGATCTGAGCCTTTCAGCAGGGGAAAACAGATGCAAAAATCGTATTATTAAGTGTGTTGAATGTAGTGATTTATAGAATTCAGCCCTTGCAAGCTTTCTAAACAGAGGTTAACAGCTACTTGTTTCTCTGTCTGGAGCCGATTTATAAATCCCAAAGTAAATACAGTTTGCCTTTCAACAGCAGTATAGTCTGGGAATGTAAGGCAGTTTCTTCAGTTTGAAAACTGCGTGAGTTGTGGGGATAACAGGTTTCTTAATTTGCACACATTAAATAGACCTTTCATGGTTTTTTTAATGTTTAGGTCACGATGTGTGATGCTGGAAACAGGGTGAATGAAAGCACAACTTCTCCCTCTCAATTGTGACAAAGGAAAGAGTGGGGTGGAAGAGAAGTGTCTTTAACAAATGCCATTGCCTAAGATTATTTAAAAGCTGTAAAAGACTTCATTTGCCTTCAGGAGTTGTGACATATGGTCAGAAATGGATTGAAGATTTATTGTCATCTTTGTTGGATGAGAGTCAAAGTGTTCTTTAACAAGGATCTTGTCCCTCATCATCCTTGGGAAAAAAACTCAGAAATTGTTAAGCGTACAGAAAGCAGATAGAGCCTTAGATTTTTTTCTAGATTTTTTTCTCTTTTTTTTTCCGTTTTTTTTTTCTTGTGTGGTTTTTTTTTTGTTTGTTTGTTTGTTTTTTTTTTAAGAAAGATGATAAGCAGGGTTTCCAGATTAAATAAGAGAACCTTATTTTCTACTTGCAATTAACTTTTTTTTATGTGGCACCATTTCATCATGTACATTAATGGCATATTCTTCCTTGGTTAATTCAAATTTCAGGTACAGACTGTGAGGCTGTGCACACTACACATCAGAGGATTTTTCAGTCACGATTTGGAAGCATAAAGCTTCTCCATGCAATGAGAGCTATCCATTTTGTCTGGACCTCCCTCCCCATAGCTAGCAGATGTGGATTTCATATTTTGAAGACATAAGACCTTTCCACCTATAAAAGCCCATCAAACCTTGTGAGGCTAACAAAGCCACAGGGAGGTACCAAATGACAGGCCACCTGATCAAGCAACGTAAAGACTAATGGCAAAGGGAGGACAATTTGCTGAGCACAGAAATGCTCAGAACCAAAAATAGCTGCTTAAAAAGTGTGCATCTTAAAATGGTAACGGACAAATCTTCTCTAATTTCATTTTCTTAGCTGAATGTACATGGAACAACACTCTGCCTGCTCTCACTTCCACTGACTGCACATGAAAAATCATAGGTGCACCTATGGGAATTTAGAATAAAGCCCATCATGATGAATATTGAAAGGCACATTGATCTCAAGGTATATATGGTACCCCTGAGATATGGCAGAGGGCACCTTTCTTATCTCTCTTAAATTTTGCATAAGTCAGATTGATTTAAGCTTTAGCTGAATAAAATCCTCCAATTTTAGCAGGCTTGACAAGAATTTATTGTGTTCCAGTAAGAAAATAACACAGAAACATAATACTCCAATCATATTTTTAAAGTTAGCTTCATAGTATAAAGTTATGGCGCTTGCACAGTAGAATTATAATGACTTTCACATTCAGTGTCCTTGGTTGTTTCCAGAATAACCATAATATATCACATAAGTGGGAAATGAATCATCTACATATGTAAAACTTCTCGCTGCCTCCTAAGTGGGGTTAGAGCAGACCTGTTGCAAGCAGGATGAGGACAGGCCGCTTACGTGGCCATGATGTTAGTGCTCCTCTGGCTCATGGTGGGAGGAGGCGAAAGGCACCATGCAAGCCTTACATGCTTGTAAGACAACCATATGAAGATTATAAGGAAGGTGGTCCAGTAGTAGTGACAGACAGAGAAGCCATGTAAATGCATTTTCACAAGGGTTTTTTGGAGCACAAGGAATCAGGTGAAGACTGGCACAGGTTGCCCAGAGAATCTGTGGCTGCCCCATCCCTGGCAGTGTTCAAGGCCAGGTTGGACGGAGCTTTGAGCAACCTGGTCTAGTGGAAGGTGTCTCTGATCATGGCACGGGGGTTGGAACTGGATGACCTTCAAGATCCTTTCCAACCCAAACCATTTTATGATTCTATGATTCAATGAAGAGCAGTAAAAGGAAGACAGACTTGGTGAGACACTTGGCCAGGAAGTTTTAGCACTTCTTTGATTTTGTTGCTGTTGTCATTGAAGTTTTATGCTCCTTTTGCAAGGATGGAGAGTATCGAAATAATTCCTTGGTGTACTCTTTGCCGTGTTTCCAGGTTGGATGAAATCTCAGCCGCGATTATGTGAAAATAAAACCATTCATTCCAGCATCCATTTACTATCTGAGATAAAAGAAAAGTTTATGTTTGAACAGAAATGACTTTATCAAATCTGCTGGAAGATTCTGGCCACACAAGTGGCAGCAGATTAGACCTCCCTAGAGCTGTCCTCCAGCAGTGGGGACAACACTGCCTACAGATACCCGCCTGCTGAGCCCTTTTCACTTGCAGGCATTCATGGAATCATAGGACAGCCTCAGCACATGCAGGTTCTGTGCTTTCCTGAGCTTTGACATCCACTTTCTGGAACAGGCAGTGTTGCTGTATGCAACATGCCCGTGGGCACAGCAGCTGCCACATGCCACTCCTAACTCCATTTTTTCCATACCTGCCACTACTGGAATTGCCGTATGTTAGGGTTCTTTTTTTGAGTATGTTTTTACCTGGTTTAGTCTTTCTTCAAAATTTCCAGGCTTTATATGGAGCTTCATACTTCCTGGCAGGAGATTCGTGTTCCTGGCAGCAAGACCTTTCTAACCCTCAGGCTGTACTTTTAAATCTTGATTTGCATACATTTGCATAAACCCACCGAGATGGGGCCTCCCATCTGCTTTGCGCTATTACCACTGTGGTAGGAACAACACGAACGTTCAAAACAGAGCTGCCAAACCTGCCTGAGAGACTCTTCGTCTCTCACACAGGGTCTGCTGCAGTGCAGCAACTTGAAATCAAACTTTTAGGCATGAACACCACCTACCATGATGAAAAAAGACCCCTTTCCATTCTACCTGAGGGTTCAGACTGGCAAGTGCTGTTCAAAGAGGAACACAGTGGCTGTGGGAACATCGCTGGTAGGAAGAAGCCAAGCAGTATAGGTCCTCATGGACTTACGTGGTACTCCTGCTTATGGCATCAGGGAATCCTCTGTGGCAAATACTTGATCAGCAAAGCAGCCATCACTTCTGTGCCCTTCCAGAAGGCTGTCTTCCTAGACCCATATGAATGTCAGGACTATGGGATGGATATAAGGAAGGAGTACTTAAAACCAGAAATGTCCGCTGCAGGGTGGAAGGGGAACCAGTCTTAGTAAGGAGTTAAAAAATCTTTTTCTTTCCACAACTACACCTTGAATAACCAAGATGAGTTATTCAAGATGATAGTAAAGAAGTCTTGGCCTTTTCTGAGAGATGAATCAACACAGGCCTGTGCATGTTGCCATGTTGCCTCAGAAATTGCTCCAAGAGGGTATGCTTCACAGTAGTATTCACAGTTTCTGAGATGCAGAACTAAGTAAGCCCTGTTTTCTGAATCACTTGAGATTTGCTCCATATTAATACTAGTTTATATGTTCTTGAGGGAGTTTTTAGGAAATCTGTCACAGGCAAAAAGTCTCTCTTTTTTATTTTTAGTTTTAAGGAGTGATAGCGTATACTATATATATAATATAGTATATTAGTAGGAACTTCAAATATCCTGTCCCATGGATTCTTATTGTCTCATTAAATAACTTGTAAAAAGGAGTTTGAATTATCCACACTAGCTAGGAGATCTGCATAATGAATTTAGACGTTTATCCTAATCAAAAGCTGTTTTCCAGATATAATTTCTTGACTGAGCCCTGGACTAAGGACAGCTCAGTAGGGGGTTAATTATAGTGGTGCTACTAGTGTGAAAAATAGTTGTTTTCTCTTATGGGAGTTTCTTTACACTACTAAGTCAAGATAATGAAGCACTCTGTGGCAGTTTCGAAAACAGCAAATTGCAGATGCTTTTCTTAGAATTTGATGTAGGTGATTTTGATGAAATTTATGAAATCCTTTGAAATACTTGCCATTGTTTCCAGAGAGTAATTCCTGTGAGTAGGACAAATAGGCTATTGTACTTTATTTAAAGATATTACATTAGAAATGTCAGCATGCATGAGAATAACAGATCATGTGGGTGAAGGAACCATTGCTTCTAAAGGGAAATCAATATATAACAGCCACTAATATAAAGCCTCTATTCACTGTAATGGGGGACAACATTTTCAAAGAGCCTGCAGTATGCCTGCAAGGAACATTCACTTATCACTCCAAGGATAGGTGCTATAACTGATCTTGCCATTCATGCATCACACTACGCATTTGTCTCTTACATCCCTTACATAGTGAGTTGTAACTGTAGCTACAGAGGAAAGGGGAACTTTTTTGTAGTTGTATAAAACAGACTAGTTTTATTGCTGTGCGTGCATTGTAAGAAGGGAGCAGAACAGCAGAGTTCAGATCTCTGGGTCTGGTAATAAATATGTTGGAGAAACCTGAATTATATGAACCACAGAATATTAGGACAATCAGGCTTTTGGTTTCGGCCTTTACTGGTATGCAGCTATTACGATGTTGCATACCAAGGGCAGGGAATATTTTATCTTCTTTTTATGGAGTAAAGATGTATATTCATGTAGTCTCAGAGGAGGAAGAGGCAAGCAGATCTGTGTTTGAATTCTTAGGTATTGACTAAGTCTCTGAGGCTGGATTCTGAAACTATTTTGCATGTTTTTCATTGCCACTGTTACCTAGTCTAGTTTAGTTTTAATTTAGGGAATAGCTTAATATAGCGTTCTCAGTGAAGCATTTGGTTCGCATTAAACACTGCCAATATTTGCAGTACAGAGTGTAAACTTAATGAAAAAAATACTGGTATGTGGTTTTCTAACATCAGCTGCAGTTCACTGTAGTCCCACAGCTGTGGTGTCTAAATGGCGAATGAATGAATGTACATGGTTTATAATGGGATTAGGTCATACAGACTATTCTAACGTCTTTTATGTCAAAGCTCCACACTAATCTCTAAGAAATTTAGGAACTTAGTCAAAGTGGGAAGACAGCATGATCCTCCTAATATGCAAAAAGTGTCAGGGAATTTCTTACTACTGATTTGGTTCTGACAGAATCAGCCTTATTTTTCTCCTTTTTTTTTTTTTTTGTTGCATCTTTGGTCATTAAGAGCTATTTCTTACAACAGGTTCTGTGACTTAACCTTTCTAATTGCTATAAATGGTTGGAGATGTTTTGACTTTCATTTGTCTAAAGGAATGGTGGAAAATTTGATCTCTGTTTTATGCGCTTCTTTCTTTTTTATTTCTTATTGGAGGGTAAAAAGAGAAAAGGGCTGATAAAATATAAGGCCATTCGCAGGTTAGAGTGAAGGCTGCTTTTTAGAAAGCAATACATAACCTGAAGTGATTATGAGGAGAAAAAAAAATACACCAAAATGGGGAAACCATAGAAATACAGTACGCAATATTTGATTATAATCCCATAATTCCTGTTTTACCTCAGGAATATTATGAATGCTCATTTTTGTTGTTTTATAATCAATAAAACATTTTCAATTCTTACTAGGGGCCAACAAAAACCTCAGAAAAAAAACCCAAACTTTTCTAAGTATGCATACATAAGTACATATTTTCTACAAAGATGGAAATGTGGGCAATGAAGTAACTTACATTAAGGATGAGGATAAAATAAGGCGTTGGTCTTCATTTTACTGTTGTTGGAAGTGTTCCTAAGACTTAGCCACAGAGCTCTGAGGGCCTCTTTTCTACAATTTTTAGACCACATGCAATTTTGAAGAACTGATATGGCTCCTTCACTGCTGCATTTAAATGGCAGTAAGAGCAATGGTGACTTAGCATTTGGCAGTCTAGTTTAAAGAAATTTGAAAGTAACGAGCCTGTGTTTTTTCCCCTGGTGCCCAGGCATAACTGGGATGAGCTTTGGATATAGTGAGCTTTTAAGCAAACTATTTCCTTTCAAAAGTAAGAAAAACAAACTGATGTGTAGGTCTCTACGTTATATGCAAGGTATGAATAACCATGTCAGATTTACTCTTTCAGCATTCAGCAGACTACTTAAGGAAAGATATTAATCCAATTTTAATGTTAGGAAAATACAGTCATTAAAAAGCAGATAACATAAAATGCCAGAAATGCTTTTAACATTACACGAAGTGAACTACTTGCCTAAATAGCAGGCCACTTTTGGAGATCTAGATATGCTGAGGTATTAAATATTAAAATAGAGGTTGCTGTTTAAAATGCAGTGCTTCTTATCAGAAAAACAGTTTGAACAAGCAGCACTGTTGTATAATGCATGATGTTGCTAATAAGAGAGTCTTGGAAAATAATTTTTCACGCTGTAAAAGTGACTACTGTTTTGAATAAGATTCTCTGTTCATGTTCTTTTAGCTTTTAACTATAAATCTGTAATGCATTCAAAGTGACATGAAGTCCATTTGGGGTTTTATCTAATTTTTGTATATTACTGGTCATCAACTCTGTGATCAGGCTATACATAACCTTGATTGGAAAGTCTTTCTTGAAGACTAATCAGTGCTTCAGTGCTGGTTTAGATGAATATGTTGGAAGGGTTCTGCAGGGTCTCTTCTATATCTGATGTTACTTAATATTCATGGTATTGATTTGGATGAGACTCTAGAATAATGTTTATTCAATTTTCAATGATACTAACCTGCTCGTGGTTGAATCTGCAACATTAAAGAGTCCTATATGTTGGAGAAACCTTTGGGAAGAAAATATGGTGAATTCAAATTTTTAAAAAAAAAAAAAAAAGGAAAATTCAGGAGAAATAGCAATACCAGTACAGGGTCGGGAATGGTTTATTATTTAACATTTTAAAGAAAAATCCTTTTATGGCCATAAGGTATTACAAACAGAAGAAATCACAAATAGTGTGACATTGCCAAAAACCCACAAAGTATAATGGGATGGATAGACAGAAGAGTTTTCAGAAAGATACATAAATATGCTCCATACTGTGTTGCGGATTGTCCAGGTTTGGACACAACTGAGAAAAAGCAATTGCAGATAGTAAAGCCAGAGTCATAAGAATTATGAGGCAATATAATGCTACTCTGAGAAAAGATGGAGGAAACTGGAATTTTTCAGTTAAGAGAAAGTCTTGAAACATGAAAAAAGTATATATAAAAACCCCAAAACCTAAAAGTTCTCCAGATGTATATTAGGAAAAAAAAAAAAAAAAAAGGAAAAAAAAAAGAAATAGGCATGTGTCATCATAAACTTTCTAAGACTTAAGGCTACTGAAGCACTGGAATAAAAATTCAAGAGCAAATTTCATAAAAAACTTTCAACAGTATCAGACACATCAAGAAGTGGAAGATGGATGACAGCTGTGTATTTTGTTTTGAGAGAGATCTTGTCCGGGCTGCATACCATTCTTCATTCTGCAGAAGACAGCAAACCATGGTCTCACTTCAGGGTAGACTTGTGATTGAGTAGAGCTTCCAAACCTTTGCCCTTATAAATCAGTGATATTTAAAATTTGCTATGATTTTTTTCGTGGCAGAAGTTATGTGAGCTACGTGTTGGTAAGAACTAAATAGTGTAGTTATGACTTGGGGTGTGACTTTGAGTTTGTACTCAAATGGACAGACATTTTATCTATCTGAGTATTTCTTTTAAACAAATTCCCAAAGCATTGGAAAATTTCAGCCCAAATAATTAGGGATGTGAAGCAGATGGGAATAACACATTTGTTACTGTGTGCTGAAGACTATATGTTAAAGTCTGGTTTGGTTTGGCTTCTCTTAGTGGTAACATGCAGTGATATGGCTTAAGAGCAAGTGCAATAACATTTTTTATTCAACATTAAATAATACATGATCTCACTATTATGGGAAAGTAAGAGGCTTCAAATAGGCCATATGATAACATGGAGCTAAGTGACTTGAGTAAAGGACCTCAGACTGGAGGGACCTGGATTCAATTTTTGCCTTTGACTTGCCACTCTCTTTGAGCAAGCCACTTAGTCTCTTTCTCTTCCCTTCATCACATTTGCCTTATGTAAGATAATTCTTTGGAAAGGAATACAATGTGTGCTTCTCACTGTGTGTTTAACAATTGGACACCCTTGTTCTGCTGGGTACTTTACAGAGCCATTTTTATTTAAGAACAACAATGTAAGACATTACATAAAAGGAAAGATTGTAAGTAAGGTTCATATTCATAATACATATAAAGCCTTACAGTGAGAGGTTAGTACTATTCAGGCAGAATCTGCTTTACTACTTGCTCCCTTTAAAAATACTAATATTCTTCACTCACTGTGTTATCCACAGCAACAACTATAAAAGGGAGTAAAAAATTTTCATAATAGTCGCTCTTGTTGTCTGCATGTATTCCTTGCATAATCCCAATCCTGTTCTCTTTCATCCCTTCTAGTATTATAAAACTCCTTTTCAATAAGTACTTTAATTCAGAAATATACTTAATGCTATAAATATTAAACTTGGACATTATGTGATAGCTTGAAGAAGACACAGATTATCCCCAGACCATTTTATCTTTACATTTGCATTCATTTTTGTTCTAGATGAGGAGTCTTGATGTGATAGTTTTATAACCCACTGGTTTTAAAGTCTACAATCCATAATATATGTAAACATTCCAGTAATCCATTCTTTGCAGGCACTGTAAGTGAAATTTTCAGCTGCCTGTGAAAGGGTGGTATTAGGTCCCCTGAGGCAATTTTTGGGTAACAGAGTTCCCTCAGTGTCAGGTAGAATAGCTTTTCTGAATAATTTCAACAGACTAGTACCTCCAGACTAATCAGTTTTGCTGTTTCAAGTGGTCTGCTCTGGAGCCTATTGTGAGTCACAGCCAGGATTTTCAGATTTGGCAACACTTACCACTTGTGGGAATCAAAATCTCCTGGATTCTGTTGCATTCTTGACCAGTAGCTTAACTGGAAAACATCAGAATGAGCAATTCAACAGGAAAATTAATGTTTATAAGACTGTAATAACTGTTTTAGAAAAAAAGTTCTAGTTGGGTCTGAACTATAGTGAAAAAAAAAAATGTAAATAAACTGATTAGATTTTATAGCATGTAGCGTTTGGGGAGGGCTGGGCAGTGGGGAGAATGTTCAGTACTTGCCTTTAAATTATCTGTGTTCATATGTTTCAGTCCAAAACCTAGAAATATTGATACATGAGATGGTGATGAATGGAAAGCCTGAGAACTTTACTAACACTTGACTGAATATCTACTACTGCTAATATATCAGCATCTGAAGATCTAAACTCCTGTCTAGGCCAGTTTCTGTTGCAACCTTTAGTCTACTCATGCTTTCTTATGAAGAAGATAGAGGCTGACTTACAAGTTTAATTTCAGCCTCAGGATAACTTTCTTAAATTTAATTAAACAAGCAATGACTGAGGAAAGCTAGTTTTGGCCACACTATGGCACTGAGTAGTGTGTTCCCTAAACAGACCCATTGACACTACATTCAGCAGAACTATGCCAAAGTGATAATGAAGCAATGTGGCTTGTGGATCATACTCAGATTAAAGACTTCAGAAACTGTCAGATTTCTTAGGGGGTAATATATTTTATAAGGTTCTTGTAAACAAGCTCACAAAATGTTTAGCCATTTATAATTTAAATTGTGCTCAAATACATTTTTTTTTTCAGAAAGATTTCTGTTACGTTTCTCAAGATTAGCGTTTACTTTCTGTTACAGTCTTACACTATAGACTGTTCCTACTTGATGCTTTTACATGCACATCAAGTGTCAGTAGTTTGAACAGTCTTCCGTATCTCTTGCAGCCACCATGGATAGCTTTACATCGTCTTTTAAGTAACTGTAACTTCAGTGTCCGAGCATGAACTCTCAGATTCCCTTTACAGTCAAGGAAGAGGTATTTCCAGAGAGAGTTCCTCTCATCCTGAAATAGGTATCTATATGGGTTAAACAAATTTTGTTTTAGTGAAGTCTATTTTTTCTTCATCATTGTACATATCCTAACACTCAAATTTAGACAATAAATTTTTAGATGTCTGAAATCAGAAGAGCTAAATCTTCTTACATTAGACAGACTACACACTGCACATGGGCAAATATGATTAAACTGAAAAGAGTTATCTGGAATTTCAAATGTTGTTCTTGCTCAATTTCATAACTAATTGGTTGAATTTCCAATGAGATCTGTTTATATTGGTCCCATAGCTTGTACTGAGAGCAGCCTATAATATTTAGCAGCTGAGAAACATTTTGATTTCCTGCTCTGAAGTGTCAGAAATCATTTACTCCCAGGATTATATTGTATGCCTGTGTTGGTGAAAATTATACAGGCAATATTCAAAGGTGAGAAAGTCATACTTTTGTTTCACATCAACCAAGGAAGGAGGATTTGATTTTGTTCTGTCTTTCAATTGGTAATCATTTACATATGTGACAAGAAAAAGCTTTAGCAAATCAAAATATTTGGCTTTATGGAATTCATTTCTGTCAAATGTCATGCATTGAACATGAGATTCCTGCCCTTCTATTTTGATTCCTGTCTCATGTTTCTTTGCACATTTATATTTGCTGTACAGACCCGCAGTCTCTCTCCTACTCCATGAATCCCTGCACAAAAAGTGCTGCACTGACTGGTCTGAAATCTGCTGACCAGCTGCCTATACAATTTAATACATAAAATATCAACAGTGCTGCCAGGGCATTCCTTGTAACAGGGTCTTGCTTCAAAGCACCCATAAGAGGCATTTTCCCTTTTTGCTGTCCTGTCTACAGTCATGTAGCTGTCATGTTAACATACAGAACAGAGAGTCATGGAATCATAGAATAGTTTGAGTAGGAAAGGA
Source organism: Amazona ochrocephala (assembly GCA_039720435.1). Lineage (NCBI taxonomy): Eukaryota > Metazoa > Chordata > Aves > Psittaciformes > Psittacidae > Amazona > Amazona ochrocephala. The sequence continues at coordinate 54,141,691 of CM077877.1, forward strand.
CCTTAAGATCATCAAGTTCCAACCCCTTGCCATGGTCAAGGACACCTCCCACTAGACCAGGTTGCTTAAGGCTCTTGTCCAGCCTGGCCTTGGACATTGCCAGGGATGGAGAATTCACAACTTCCTTGGCAGTCTATTCCAGAAGATTTCTATAATAGTATAGGAGAAAGCTAAGAAACTTGTACATTTGTCTTTAGTGCAGGGATGAAAATGGCAACTAAAGATGTAAGACACTTGTGACTCAGACCCAATGGGGGCTTTTTGAGGTTTTACAGCAATACAGGCATGAAGTATATCTGAAACGAAATTCTTTGATTCTCTAGGAAATAGCACATTCAGTATATTTTGTCATATGTAAGTAGCTTTTTGTGTCTAAAAGAGGCAATGTAACATATGACAACATAACAAAAATAATTTGGTAAAGCAAAAAGAAACTATTACCCCTTAATCCAAAGTGAAAGTACTGCATAATCACCCAAGGCCCAAAAGCAAAACTGTAAGAAAGTGAAGCCAATGCCTATCCTATTCAGGGAGTGAAATCTGCCCACAAGAAGCATTTCTTTTCCTGTATGCATGAAAAAGAAATAAATGAGACATTCAAATAATGGAAGAATCTGCATATTCATCACTTAAATGGAAATGAAATTTGCTATGATAAGAGTTGCATTTCAGTAGCATTGCTAAGTGAATGTCAAAGTGTACATTTTTAGGAGACAATCTGGTTACTTTGGCAACTCAAGCATTATTAGTCGCTTCTGATAAGGCATCCTTCTTTCATTGCCAACTGTGGCCTTTGTCGTTCTGTTTCCTAGTGACATAAAATTGTTTTGATAAAAAGTAATTAACATACTCTGTTGCAACAAGACTACACATAAACTCAATCTCTCTTTATTATTTCTTCTCGAGGCAACGTAACAACGTTTAAAAGTATGCTTTGTTTCCTTTTCTTTTCTTTATTCCTAACCAAGCCTGAGACAATTATGCTAAATTACCAAAGCTTCTATATATTCAAGCCTATTAAAATAATACAATTAGGTTGAAAAATGACAGCTAGGATCGTTGCTTTAGATCAGGGGATATTTGATTAACAAGGGTAAAAAAAATAGCCTTGCGTTAGAATAGAAAAATAATATTGTGAGAGCTTTGAGAAAATTGCAACAATTCAGAAATACAGAAAATTGTTAATACCAATTTCAAAATATAGTTGTGTATTACATTGATTTATTTAACCATATCTTAAAGTCCTGATAGCCCTAAGTCAGGAAAAAATCTAAACTTTAGAAATTTTTGTACGTGGAGTGTTGTTAGGGTCTTTTTGCAGATGATTACTCATATTAACTTACATAAAAAAATACACATTCATGTGTATGTATATATGTACTAGGGACTTGATTTTTCAGGATGTACAATTCTTTTCTTCTGATGCACTTAATATGACAGAGGAGTCAAGGCAGGGAAATTATACTGCTGGTGGCAGTAGCAATTCCCTGGATTAAATTTCTAATTCCTTCACTACATTACAGAATTAGGGAATGATTGAGTTTAGGATTCTCTGAAGACCATCTAGTCCAACCCCCTCTGCTCAAAGCAGAGTCAACAAGATCAAGTTGCCTGGGATGGAATCCAGCTGGGTTTGAACAACTCCGAGGTTGAAGTCTCCAAAAAAAGTTTTTTGTTGTTGTCGTGGTTTAAGCTTCTATAAACCCATACAGTCGCTCTCTCACTCACTCCCCACTCTTCCCTACACTCCTGGAGGGAGGGGAAGGAGAATCGAAAGAATGCAACTCCCACAGGTTGAGATAAGAACAGTTTAGTAACTAAGGTATAACACAAATCACTACTGCTACCACCAGTAATAATAATGGCAAGAGAAAATACAAGGGAAAAGAGTACAATTTCTCACCATCCAATATCAAGCCCGACCACGCAGTGCACCCCCACCTGTGCCCCCACCACCCTTCCGGGTCTCTGTCCTCCGTTTCTACATCCTGGACATGACGTGCTGTGGTATGGAATAACCTCTTTGGTTAGTGTGGGTCAGGTGCCCTGTCTCTCCTTCCTCCTGGCTTCCCCTCCTCCCTGGCAGAGCATGAGACTCACAAAGTCCTTGGCCAGCCTAAACATTACCAAGAAGTAACTGAAAACACTGGTGTTATCAGTGCTGTTCCCAGGCCCAAAATCAAAAACACAGCACTGCACCAGCTACCAAGAAGGAGAAAAAATGACTGCTGCTGCTGAACCCAGGACACTTGTGTTTAAATAGAATTTTCTGTGTATCAGTTTGTGTCCATTGCCTCTTGTTCTGCCACCAGACACCCCTGAAAAGTGTCTGGATCAGTCCTCCTTACACCCACCAAGTATACACTGAGAAGACCATCCTGAGCCTTCTCTTCTCTCATAGAATCTCTTCTACTACTCATGCTTTCCCTAATTTTCTATTTGCTATCAATATATATATATGGATTCTTCTTGTTGCCTTTCCTTCCCATTGCCAGGTTCAGTTTCAGGTGACATTCAATTTCATGCCTCAATTTGAGACCAGATATAATTTTTAGGGGAAAAAATACGGAAAATATGTTAGTGTATCTGTGGATGTGTATTTGTTTATGTGTATCAGTGTGTATATACACATGTGCCTCTATATATTGTCAGTAAATTCTGACCATTCTAACAGACTGGAAAGGAATGCAATCCTATTCTGTGTATGTCACACAATCCAGGGGCCTGAAAGAAAAGAAACTAAAAATATGTACAAATAGCAGGAGCGAGCATTTGACTGCCTGTCAGATTGCTGGCGTAGCAAGAAGTAGCCACTCCATGTCCTTGAAATGTGACTTCCCTGCTCTTGAAAAATAGGTGTTGTGGAGGCAGTTACTCATGGAAGTAATTTTTAATTTGAATAGGTATAATTCAGTTTGTAACACGGAAACAGCAATTCAACAGCTGATTAGTCAACACCGTATACATTGCATATTGTACTCATAAAATACACAAAATAGAAAATTTGTGTCTGTAAATTAATGTGAGTTTGAATATTGGAGTGATGTTGGTATCAATCCCATTGATTACAATCTAAGAGCACCAGAAAATAGCAGTTTACAGAGAGATAAGAAGAATACTTTTCAATAGCTTTAATTGAAGGCAGAGAAATTAGTGAATGCTTTTTCTATTGCAATTCAGATAGATATATTAAATATTTTCAGCGTGTGGTGTTTTTTTTTGTTTTATGAAAAGTGAGAAATTCTGAATATGCTATGATGTTGCATAAATCTTTTTTTTAGCTATCTTTCACATCTGTTTTTTTCTGTAGGTCTGTTTAGTTGCTAGAATGGCGTTTTCTGATCGAACCTTCTAACAGCCTTCCAGTACTTAAAGGAGGCCTACAAGAAAGCTGGAGAGGCAGTTTTTGCAAGGGCATGTAGGGATAGGACAAGGGCGAATGGCTTTAAAGTGAAAGAGGGGAGATTTAGATTAGATATTGGAAGAAATTCTTTACTGTGCGAGTGGTGAAACGCTGGTACAGGGTGCCCAGAGAAGCTGTGTCTGCCCCATCCGTGGCAGTGTTTAAGGCCAGGTTGGATGGGGCTTTGAGCAAACTGGTCTAGTGGAAGGTATCCCTGCCAATGGCAGAAGGGTTGGAATTATATGATTTTTAATGACCCTTCCAATCCAAACCATTCTGTGATTCTATGATTCTGTGACCCTCCTCTATTTATTAACACTTTGTGATTTCATTTAAGTGTCCAGAAGTGTGTCAGTAGGTTCCTACTGAGAATCAGCACTTGCAGGATATTGATACATGCACTGGCATTTTTTGGCATGCAATCTAGTTCTCAGGACTGCAGAAGATTAGAAATCAACTTGGGGACTCCTGTGAATATTCTGTATGAACTTTAGTACTCTGTACAGTTCTCTGTAAGGTAATAGCATAGGGTAGATTAAGAGTAGTTACAGAATTTGCATTGAGTAATATTCATTGTTAAGTACCATTCATTGTTTCCCTTCCATGAGAAAAATAGTTTTCAGAAGCCTGATGTCGAATTTCTATGACTTTGTACTATTTTTTTCTGATAAGTTTTGCAAACAAAATTCTCCATATTCTTTGGAAGGAATGAAAGAAACCAGCTCATTTTATGTTATAACATAAGAATCAGATGATTGCTTACTATTATCAGCTTTATATCTATTGTTAGTAACTGGGAATGTATTACAATTGTATTGTTAATGTTTATTCATTTTTTAAAAACCAAAACCATTTTCTCTGACTAGATATGTCTCATGTTGGAGCATTGCTGTAACCGAACTGGGAAGAAGCTTAATGTAAATTGCGAATTGTGTACAAATGTTACATAGCATTTCCTGAAAATGAAACCCTGCATTTTTTTTTTTTTAATAAACTATTCCCTCATAATGTGTAATGTAAAGTTCTACTCAAAATTTGTTCAAACCAGAAATACTAAAATATCAGCTGAGTCACAGTATTTTTACGGTGCAAAGAAAAATGGATTACAAATTTTCTATTGCTCACTCTTTCCTGTTAACTTTGAGAAGAGTATGAAGTCTTCATGACCAGAGAAAAGGACAAAATTCATCAAATAAATTATTCATTAAAAATGATTGCCCATCTATAGCAACATCATGGAGAGTAATGGTCTCTTTTTGCTATTCAGGCCAAACTTCATCCACAAGTGCATTAATATTTGAATTCGATATTATGAACTAATTGAGTTAGCATTAGGAAGTTTAATGGAAGCAACAATTTAAGACTTCGATCTCTATATTTTGTTCCTAGAAAAAGGCTTTTGCACTCCTCATACTAGATCCTTCCCAGTTTATGTCGCTACAGGAATGATTACTGAAAATTCAGAATAACATTGAAACTGTGATAAACATGGGAACAACTTACATACAGCAATTGAATCCCAAATTATGATGTAATTTTACATAGTAAAATTCATTGATGCGATCAGCAGAGGTCCTTTCCATTTGTTGCGGTACTGAATTTGTGCCTGGAGCTACTGGGAATGATTCAAACACTCAAGTAGCATATGTTCAGAAAGGTTTTTTTTTCTTAGCTTAGCTAGAAGTCAGCACTACAATTCACATCATCTAATTTCTAAGTTATTTAAATCTGTTATTTTATCTAAGTTGTGAGCTAGGATGTATTTGTAGGTAAGAGACAGTCAAGAATGTATGGAAGGCAGCTAATTATCTCCATTAACTACAGAGAAAGGGCAGTAAAGAAAAGGCACATTATATGGACTTGGTAGAAGAGAAACAAGAAATATGACCACATGTGACTTGGAAGACTGGCAACATTTCTTTCAGTAATGTCATGATCATATTCATTTTACCTGGTGTAGACTTCTCTATGTCACTTTTTATCCCTCTGACTTTGAAAGTACCATAGGGTGTAAATGTGGATAGCCCAAATGTAGACACCTACAATGTAGAGAGATATGTAGTCGGAGTAAATAAATCTTACTTTCTTTGCCTCTGAAATTAAATTACATTTAAAAGAAGGGCCACTGATTGTGTTACAGTAGAGTGAGTCCGAAGTTTGGTGCCCAGTTTCTTGACTGCCTGGTAGAAGGCACTTGATGTGAAATCTCTGTGACCATCAGCAACTGTTTTTTCAGTCTTTGTAAGTAGATCCTTTTGCAGCTCTTTCAGTTGTGAATAGTGTAGGAAATTAATTTACTTGCTTTGTGCTAAAACACTGCTGCTATATTGAATGAAAAAAGAACAATAAACTTATACATGAATTTGCATATGTATTTATACCAGAATCTTGATCTGAAAATCACCCATCCAGAGCCAAATCCTAAACACAAATTATATATGCTATAATGGTACTCCTATACGAGATGTGTTGAAATTAAAGGTATGTAGGCAAAGTGCAATTTTAGGGATCAGGACTTAAAATTGGAAGCAAAAATAAAACAAACTTGATCTCAAGCCAACCAATCTCAGTATTCAAAAGAAGCTTCACAGGAAATTCCATCCCTTGATACTGAAAGCTGCTTGAAAAATATCTTTATCCAGCAAATAGTTTTATGGCAATAAATTCAGGTATATTTTTAATCCAGAAAAATAAGGTACTTGGATAAAACAGTAACCACAATCCATTCCTTTCAGAAATGAATATTTATAAACTTGAAAAAGAGTGTTTTTAATATTCCACAATTTATTTTTGTTCTTTGAAACCTGATTTTGGAGTTATGTCAATGTTAATAATTCCTATATTTATCAATTTGAAAAATATAATTTTTATACATTTCTACAGAAAGCTGATTAACTTACCTTGTAAGTTTGTAAGTTTTATTTCTTTAAAGGAAGTCCATTCAGATGGCACTGTGTGTCGAAGTGTTGATTTGATGTAAATGCTACACCAGTATTAAGATTTTCAACGCTAAAAATGCATTATAGGAAATACGTATGCTTTGAATGTGACTTTTTTCCTGTAACTAGAGTATTTTTCATTTTTGTTTGAAGCTTGTTTACATAAGTGAAAGTATTTGAGAAAATATTTCCAAAAAATAGCTGAAGACAGTGATGATATCAGCAAGAAAACAGTTGCAGTATAGTTAATGCAGCAATATCACCTTGAGATTGGGAAGCTGTATTCAGGACACAGTAGGATATTAGGAAACCTGAGCTGTGACTATAAGCAATTGTTTAGAAAGAATGAGAACTTACTGTAAGAAAACAGATATTAATCTTTATCCTTCTGTGTCCCTGGGAGTTGATGTAGTGGAACAAAGTTCTGTGCTGGAATCAAGGAGAGATGGCATGGCCATCATCAGTAAGATGAGATGCAACTGACTCAAGATATTCCCTTTGCAAATAAATCAAACCTTCGGGTAAAGAATAGGAAAATAGTTTTGCTAATAGTATAGTACTGCAAGAACACAATGCTCCTGTCTCATCTGTGTTTATGGTCAAACTCTTTGATGGGCAGTAAGTTGGTTTAGCTCTACAGACTTACAAGCACATGGTAACAGGTTCAGAGAGAGGCAATATAGATCAAAAAGAACAAGGAAATAGGAAGTAAAAGGTGAATAAGCTTTATGTTTGGAATTGGATATATTATGGTTTTACTACTTTCTGATTAGCTTCTGCTTTGGGGTGTTCCTCTACACAGTTTTGAAAGCCACTGTGAGGGAAATACAACCAAAAGTGTGAGAACTTAAATTACAATTGAGTGGTGGACAGAGACCAGAAGAGGGCTAAATGATTCTCCATTTTATTTAAGTTTACTGTTTGCTTTCTGGATGGAGTTGGAAGGAACTGCTTCAAATTTACATGCCAGCAGAAAGCACTGTTAAAAACTAGCAGAAATTGTATACCGTGTTGTTTAAATGTCCTCAGTTTCAGAGTAATGGGAGATGACAACTGCAAAATGACTGTTTAAAGGTGACTTTAAAAGATTAAGGGGAATACAGACCTGTTAGTTTAACTTCTTATTGGAAACAAAGTTGTAAACACATGTGTAGTTATTACAGAAAAGAGCATTATTCATCCTTTATTTACAGAAGTTCACCAAAAAAGAATTTATAAAGGTGTTAAATATACTTGATTTTCAAGAAGAAACTACTCAGTCCTCCTCAGGTTTTCTAGGGGAGTAACAACTGTTTAAAGGAGACTGAAGTTAAGAATAAACGGTCAGTTTCTTCAAAGGAGAAAGGTTCCGCTCGAGCATGAGGTGAAACTTGTGCTCTTTAACCTCTTTATGAATGACCTGAAAAAAAAAAAAAAAAACAAAAAGATAGGAGAGGGGAGATAAAACTGAAGTGATTAAGATGTTGTAAGTTGTTGATCCTATCAGATTATTAAAGGTAATGAAATTAAAATAAGCCTAAGTAGTTTACATTATAGTTACAGTGGTATGCAATAATACATGTGTGGGTGCACAATGCTGATCTATTGATTAGATAGATTTACTTTTCAGGAAAGATTTCTTAGAGTACAGACATCAAATCTCACTTCTGTAAAAGACAAAAAAACCCACAAACTAATTTGGGAATTTTTAAGAATCGCCAGTGAAAAGAAGCATCATTATACCAATTACCAAATAAATGTTTTGCCCTCATCTTAAACATTTCATTCAATTATGCTCACCTTTAATAAAATATAGATAAGAAACGCTTGAAAATGCACAAAGGCAATCAGGAAAAGATCATCAGAAATACGGATTTCCATACAACCATAGGAAGGATTATTAAATAGACTAAGATTCTGCAGTATTGAAAGAAGATGATTGATTGAGGTCAAGGGAGATGCTGGAAATGGCAATAACACAGAGAGAAAATGGCCAGGTCATGATGGGTCACCATGTTTTGTTGTACAAGAAAAACTTATTGGCATTTAATTAAATTATCAGGCCGTAAGTTTAATAGAAATGTAAGTAAGCACTTTTCTCACATGACCTACAGTTGTAGAACAAGTGTGGAACTCACAGGATGTTGCTGTGACCAGATGTATAAAAGCATTGAAAGAGTAATTGCATCGGTATCAGCACAAAGTCTGTTAAAACTGTAGCTGAGCTGTTAAATGCAGATAAAGATATATGGGATCAGGTTATCCTTGAATCACAGACTAGTGCCAGCTGGAAACATGTCAAAGGAAATGTACCACTATACTATTCCCCTGTTCTTAATATTTCTTCTCTAGATATCTGCTGTTTACTCTAATCGTTACATCTGCAATGCTGAATGAATGAGATCCGGGGCCTTAGGGTCTGGAGGCTAAGTAGCTCAAGACTAGCTCTTGTCCGTTTTTGCATTAGCCCTTCCAGAGCAGGTTGGCTAAATCTGGCTCATAATGCTGAGTCTCTTCTCAGCCCCCTGTGGTGTTCCTACGGTCCTAGCACCAATTCTTTGTGTGTGTGTGTGTGCATTCTCATGTGTGTTTGTTTTTTGACTAAATCTGCCTGGAAGAATATGAAGACTGTGTTGCAGCCTACCAATCAGGCTCTTCCCGTATACTATGGAGGGTATAGGTTGCATGGCAGCAGATAGGAGGAAGTGGCTATTCCCTCTACTCAGCATCCATGGGGACATAGCTGGAATATTGCGTCCCCTGGATACCCAGGATAGAGCAGACATTGTTATATGTTGACATATCATCTACCAAGATGCTGAAGCCATCTTCAGAGCTACTGCAGTCACATTTTGATGTTCCATCCCAGAGACAGGACTTGTTACTTGTCTTTGCAGAGTTTCATGAGGTTTATGATGTCCCATTTCTTCATCTCTCAAAGTCTTTCTGAACAGTAGGTCTGACCCTATGCGTATCAGATGTTCCTCAGCATGTCATTTGTTAACTTACTGGAGGTCTGTTCTGAAGTATCATTCAAATCACTGACAGAAGTTCAGTGATTCATTCAGTTGATTCATTCAGCCTCAGAATCAACTTGAGAAATGGTACCCTGAATTGGTTGCCCATTATACTGCACCATTAGCCTTGATTCTAATTTGCACAACCAGTCAGCGACCCTGTAATTCACTCATCAAGTCCAGCTTTCCCCAGTTTGGTTGCAAGGAGACCTTGTCAAAAACTCCACTAAAATCAAAATAAATGTCTTCCAGTGCTTTCTCCCCACCACCTCCATCATCCACAGAGACCTCACAGAAAGCAAGCAGGTTGGTCAAGTGTAGTTTGCCCTTGGTAGATTTGTGATGACTGTACACAGCCACCTCTTGTCCTTAATGTACTTGAAACAGATCCATAGGGCCTTGCTTCATAATCTTCACACGGCTTTCATATTTTCAGGTTACACACAGTGAAATACAAACTGAGGTGTATGTTGTCTTCCAAATACTCTTCCTTAATCCTGGTAGCACTTATTCAGACTTATCCAGTTTGTATTCATCTTTTTTGGTGAACGATGGATTTTGCATAAAGTAGTCTAGATAAGGTTCTTCCTTACAAAGCTGGAGTAAACACTTCAGTTCTGCAAATGCAGAGTGTGACAAATAACATATGCAGGTTGTAGCCTTCATTGTCCTAGTGTCTTTTAGTTAGCCTCTCTTCAACAAGTGAACCTAGTTCTGTCATATCTTCTACTATTCGCTCTTCACTTAGAAATGTTATTTCCTAACTGTGGCCTTTTGTCTGTTATTCCTGATGACTCACATAGCTCTATATGGTATCCTAATCCTTCTGTCTTTCATCTTGAATAAAGTTAGTGTACTCCTGCTCTTTCTGCCCAAATTAATAATGAAATGATTCTGAAGGTACTCCATGAATGAATTCCAGTGAAATGCATTGCTTTCTTCCCTTGAGCTAGTTTTGTCTCCACCTCAATTATTGTACTAATAAGTGTTAAACAATTTTATATAAACTAAGAACTTTTTGAGTTCTATATCTAATATTTGGGGAAGCCTGAAAGAATACATCCATGGTACATCAGATTTTCTAAATAATTTATTTTCTAGATATAAAGCTAGCCTGGCACCTGTGCTTAGTGCATACCTTTTTTTTTTTTTTTTTGCTTATCAACATTCTTTTAAAATTTTTTTTTATCTCAAAAACTACCCTAAATCAGCACTTAAACATTCATTCTAAAGGAATGTACATTTTTCTAAGTCTTCTTTTCTCTTTACATTTGCTAATGTCTAGTCATATGAAACCCTGTGCAAGATGCTGATGTTTCTTGCTAGACAAGAGCATCACAATTGCATAGTAGCTTCCTAAAATAAAATAAAAATGTGATTGGATGGGAAGAAATCAGTGGGTCAGCTTATCCCAGACAGCATCATGAAAATGAGACAAGTCTGCTCTCAGTCAATGGACGTTGAGGATACTTGGCTTGTTTTCACTTTCCTTGAGAGCCTGAGAGCTAGCCTACCTTCTTTGAATCTGTGTGATGGATGCACCTATTTCCTAGACCCCAGAGCAGATTTAGGGGAAAGAGTATGAAGGACAGTCTAGCTTTTCCTATTGATGCCTCCAAATGTAGCATTGTAGTGTGTTGTGTTTGTAGCTACATAGCTGCAAGGTACAAACTGTGACTGTACCCAGCACAAATATATTACAGGTACACAGGGCAAGTAGAATCACAGGGGGAGAAGAGAAGTGCTTTATTGCAAATCTGTGGTCTATAGGTATGCCTGGGATATCTTGCTCAGACTCAACTCTGCAACATTATAGGATCTTGATCCACACTTATCCAAACTAACTACATTATTTGTCATCTCCTATGTAACATGGTTATAGTAGCAAAAAACACAGTACAGGTGCAGGTATACCAGCAATAGCATTTTATTCTTCATTAAATCAATGGGAGTTTTACCATTGAGTTCAGCAGCTAAAACGCTGTATGATTTTGTAAAAATCACCTGACATTGAAATGTTAATACTTTAATTCTCTGGAATTAATCAACAGCCATTAAAATGTTATAATAAATAGAAAATGTATGAGAGAATTGCCTTGACTATCCTTCCTACATGTCTTTATTCATTTTCACTTACAAAGAAAGTCACTTAAAAAGCCAGAAAAAATATCAAAACGTTTCCCTGTGGCTAAAAGAGTGTTATCTTGCTTTCCTTTCAGACAAAATACTAGCTTATAACATTTACATTCAAACAGTGTTCGGATCAGTGAAGTGGAAGTAAAAGTAACAGGGTGGCTGAATTCTTTTATAATTTTGTGAAAAGAGCAATCACAACACTTCATGAACAGCAAGTTCTTAGGTCAGGGAGCATTGAGAGACAAGCCATAAAATAAAGAATAATACAGCGAGGATATCAGTAAAATAGTAGAATCAGCACTTTTTACTCTATTTAACTGGAAAGGATGAGGCCTGCCTTGAGAACTAATGCTTCTTAACAGTATTTGGGAAGAGAGCCAAAAGGAAAATGCATTTCAGAAAAAGAAAGATGGGCCAGTATTTGGGAGGATAGGTAATCACGGAAAGCCACCCTAAAGCAGCTAAATCCAAGTTTTTAAATTGAGCATGAATGAGACTTTCAAGTCCTTGTGGATGACACTAGAAATCAGTGATGTATTTATTAGATTACTAGTGTAACAGAAGCTTGAAGCTCAGACATTCGCTTGCTGTTCAATCCAAAATTGAATTTATGTAAGTAAGTAACCTAACTAGTTACGTGGTCACTTAGGGACATGGTTTAGTGGTGGGCTGGGCAGTGCTAGGTTAATGGTTGGGCTCAATGATCTTTCCAACCTAAACAATTCTATAAATCTGTGATTCTGTGATGTTCAGTTAGGTCTAAATGGGCTTTGCAAGATGTAACTAGAAGATGTATTACTTTAAATATGTGTCCATCTTGGAATAGTCCATGCAGAGTTCACAAAATCTAGTTTTTCAGTTATTTACTGCTTCATTTTATGGTATTGTTTGTTTGTTTGAAATTCATTGTAAAATGCAATTGATGCAAATAGTCTAAGTGCAGATTACTGCTGCTTCATCCTTTTCTTCCTCAAGCTATTTTCAACTTTAAGCCAGGATTGTAAGTGCTTTCATAATAATCAGCAAACATAATTCTTTAGGCATACACTGGGGATTTTTTTTAATTTTTTTTTTTTTTTTTCTCAGAAGTAGCCACTTTCTCAAGATCAAACGCATGTGAAGAGCTGTTGGAACAGAAATCTGTATTCATACTGATGAAAATCTTTATATAGTACAACTGAGTGTTCTCATATTATAGCAAAGGTATGACATGAAAACTGCTGATATTAGGAAGAGTGATAATTAAAGTACACATATTAGAATATTAATTTCCTTTTAAGAAGTATTTGACATTGCTTTTAATTTGACTCCTAAATAGGGTTAGGTGCTAATCAACTTTGGCATCAAGACCAATTTTGGTTCTAACATGTTAGTCTTTTTAAATAGAATGTTTTGTATGTTTTTATGATTATTCATATGTCTACAGACAGCATACAGAAGAAGAAATCTAAGGGTCTCAGGTCTAAATCCATCCTTATATTAAAGGTTAACAACCAGCCAAACGTTAATTTTCATACCTTTCTGTAAACTAACAAAACATTCTTAATCTGTTACCCAGTTCTCTTCAAAAAGATTTTAGAGGTATATGATTTTGCTGTCTTGATCCAGAAGATTTATTCCACCATTGTAAAACTATGCATTTTTAGAATACTACTTTTTTAGGCTTTGTTTGTACTCACTTATCCTAAAACACGCAATTTTCTTTTCGATCTACTACCAATACTTCTCTTGTCAGAGAGAGACTCAGAAAAATCTGGAATGCTGCACATCCCCAGAGCACCCTGCTACCTTATTAAAACCCCCAAACTGCATTGTATCTATTGTGTTACTAGACTATCATGGAGTTTCTCATTTTGAAGAGAGGGAAGAAAAAATGAACCCAAACAAACAACCAGCACTGAAAATTTCACAGCAGCTATATATTTTCTTCAGTGTGAAGGTGCAGTTTTCCTTGTCACTGAAAGTGATCATGTAACCATTGATGTCACAGATAACTAGAAATAAATAGGAACATTTGTCATCAGTTGGTCTTAGAGTTGAAAGATTCACAATGCTGTGAATTACTAGTGATGTTTTTAAATATAATAAGCACTGAGTTTTCATTTTAGAACTTGTCCTCTGTTCATTTAGATTGACATACATAGATACAGCAAAAACATAAGCTAGCAGACTTTTTTTTTACATAAGTTCTTGTGGGTTCATTTTGTTCTTTTATAATAGTAATTTTTATAGGAAATTATATCATAAATTTTAGTCTCTCTGTGACTTACTATCCATCTTACACAGTTCTAGACACTGCACAAACACAGAGGGAAACTAACACACAGCCATGTCAAATATATGTATTACATAATGGGGAAACGTAAATTTCTTATGGTTCTGTCTAATGAATGGTGGAGGAGTTGCACTCTTCATTTTCCCACAAGTAACCAAACAAAAAGACTGGACAAGTACCTGGAAATTTTCAAGTCAGGCACTGACTGTTCCATGAAGATCTAATGTGAAAGAGAGGAATTATTACAGGATCTTTGTCTGTCTGCCCTCACAAAAAGAATACTGCATATTTTCTAGAGAAATATTCTGAAGGATTAAAATAATTTTTTAAGCATGCTACCCTCATATTTACTTTAGTTGTCTCATGGGTTATAAAAACTAACAAGGCTTGAACTCTGCTTCATTTTGGGAAAAGTATCAAAAAAGCTTCTAATCCAGATCCTAAGTAAAGGTCTTAAGGGATAAATGTGCTTCACTCTCCTGATTTGTATCATAAGTATGCTATAACCTTTCTGCTGAGATCAGCTCTTCCACAGGTTCATCTTTCATTCTCCTCCTAAGTAAACCACTAATGAAGTAATTGATTAGGAGAGATTGCATAAACATAGTTGAATCTTGAACTTTTTACCACCACTTCAGATGAGCTTCGTATATTATGCTGCTAGAGCAACAGTGAAAAAGAACAGGATATAACAACCCTTTCCCCCTATCTAAAGGCAGCACCAAAATTAGTGATGGCCTTAATTGCCAATGTTTCTTTTGCTTTTAAATATTCAAAAAGGATATTTGGTAGGCACAGCAGTAGCATGAAAAAATAGTTATGTGGAAAAGACAGGAATTAATTTCACAGCAGATTTGGTATGCACCTGTAGGAAAAATAAAGCAATACTTTCATCATGAGAGAAACTTAAACAAAAGCTCTAATTTTCTAAATATTCTATAAATATTTTCAAATCAGCAGCCTTTTTGCCATAGGATTACCTGTGTATTATAAATGCACGGTTGCTGATGCAGCACAACTGCTCACATGCTGTTCTTCTAAACAATAGAATCATGCTGTCTGTATCTGTCTTACATAAGATATTTGATATATCTTACATGTCTTACATATGTTAAACTATTCACAGAAAATTTAATAATTTCAGGAGGAGAAATTGAGAGAGAGCCAACCTTTGACATTAAATATCCTGGCTGGAATTCATCTCATGAAACATTAATTGCTAAAGAGGTATTGAGGATTTTAGTCTGGAGCAGGAATTTAAGATGAGTAAGGTAATGGGGAAAAAAAATAGAAATAGCCATAAGTTAAGACTCCATCCTAAAATGATCATCAAGAGCAGATTGCTGTTTTAAGTATTGACATTGATAACTAATGACATTTATGCAGCTAAATATAGGTGAAATGCATCCAGAACAAATAATATAAGTACCAGGAGAATTTGAATCAGGTTCGCTGAGGCAGAGGCAGAGAACTGAACTGGAGTAAAGTCTCTAGCCAGTGAAATACTGGCAGAGAAACATGCCAGGTACTGCAGCTCTTCCTCTTCCAATTTGTCCCTACAACGCATAAAACACAATGTCTCTTAAAGTCTATACTCAGTTTGGTCATTTAAGGAAAGTATGTGGAGGAATAGTCAGTTTGTAAGTCCAGCAGTAGTTAAATGCGTGCCAGAAACCTGCCTGCCTGCTTCAGTCAGTATGCATGCAACCTGAGTGTGGTCAAAGACGGAGACTGTGGTGCTGAAAATACACTGAAGTAGTTTAGGTACCTGAGGAAGTCGTCTACTGCAACTGTTACGCAAAAGAGCTCTCTGGGTTTTTGAGGAGCTTAATTTTTTATTTAGGCATTTGAAAGTGGCAGCTGAACACTTGTGTCCCATTTGGGAATTTGGTGTAAATGAAATTGATGTGCTCTAGCTCTTTCCTAAGTCAAGTGGGAATAAAAAGTCTTTGTTTCGCATGTTATTTCTGATCTATTTTGGAGGTGATTCTTGCCTTATCTTACTGCGTTCCCAAATTATGACTATAAGAAACTATGTGGTTTAGGCCCTAGGAAAAAGAGCTTCTTTTTTATTATTATTTTAAAGGAAGTACATTCAGGGACTGTGAGCATATTTAAGTATGTCCTCAAGCACGCAACAGAACTGCTATTTGCTTTGGCCACTAACCTGAACAATTGTGTTTTAGTCATTGAGATTGTATTAAAATACTTCGTATACTGTATATTTCAATGTACTTTATGGAATTACCTTTATGCTCCAAGGTATGTAAGTATCTCTGCATAGTACAGAAAACCCAAGAAGCTAATTTTGGATGGTGTATTTGAATTAGTCACCTGAACACTGGAACACAACAGCTTAATATTTGCTAGTGCATCTGTTATTCTTCAGTCCTCAGTGATGGGTTTGAAGAAGGGAGGCTGGGAACAGTCATTTAGCATAGATTATCTGTGCTCAAATTTGCAGAATGTTATAACAGCCTCATTAATGATCCAGACTTTTTCTTCTCTGCTCAAATCATTTCATACTGAGTGTTCAGAAAGATAGCAATACCCCAGCTGATTCTGATCTCTGACATTAATTTTGGTCTCTGTTGCCAAGCCAAGGACTGCTTTCCTTGGCTACATTTTCTTTAGTCCTAGACCCTAGTAACCAGTAATAATAAAAAGTATTAATGGGAGGGTGAATGATAAAGAACAAAATAGCATACAGAAAACTAATATCTAGTGGAGCAGTTCAAATGTCAATATTTGATGCCATTATCTTCCCTCTCAGATCATTAAACAGCTGATGATACTGAAATGGAACAGAGAAATGCTTTGGCAGTATTTTGTGTGTAACTGTTATGCTTCCTTTCCTGGACTATTTGTAGAAGCATTAGGTGGAGTTCTCACTTGTTCCAAGGAAAGCTTCTTTTACAATTTCATAAATAGCTGCTGAATTAAATGCCCAATAATTTTCAACCTTTCTGGATATTTATGGGCTGAATCATTCTACTCAAAGCTTTACAAATGTATGGACATTTGAATAAAATATAACTAATCCTCTGTTTTGTCCATCTTTTCTCCTAGAGAGGGTAAATGGGAAACAATAAATAAATGCTTGATAAGGCATGTATTGTAACATCAAAGTGGGAAATACGAAAACACTGAAGTGAAACGGCACCAAAGTAACAAGAAAGATAATACTGTGCCTGATAAAAGTGATAGTACAATAACCAGTAGAAATTGAATTTAAGTATGGAGCAAAGTTTTAGAATATATGTGAAATGAAAGGATGATAGGATTACTGCCATATGAACATGCTGTTCTCATACAGATTCTCAAACTGTCAATGGGACTGAAATGCTTGTATTCTTGTGTGTCCTTCCTATTTTTAGTGAATGAGATAAATCCCATCAAATTTTGCTCTTCTCTGTCCTGTAAGATATAAGAAACTATCAGCTGCTTTGTCTCTAAGAGACTTTTTATCCCAATGCAAGGTACAGGCACTGCACTAAACATTATTCTAAGGCCATACTTTCAGCCTTATGTCTGTATCAAACTGATACTGTAAGCAAGAACAAAAATAATAATAAACTAAACTACCGGATAAAATTCAGAGTAGAAAAAAGATATATATACTTTCAAAATTCAAAATAAGGAGCTAACCTCATAAAAGTGCAGGTCCTCACTTCACAGCTGTTAGGCTGAAGAGATAAAGATCAAAAGAATCAGAAAAAATACGAAGTCCTAGAAGGAACTTCAAAGGTTCATGTTCCCTATTTTGATCCAAGACAGAGTCCTGTACCAACAACACTGCAGATCTGACCCTTTACTGAGGATGACCATTTCACAAATTCCACAATCTATTCCTGTATTCAGTTGGCTTTGATCTTAGAAAATGTTAGGCTGAGAAAATTGGGGCTGTTCAGCCTGCAGAAGAGAAGGCTGCGTGGAGACCTCATAGCAGCCTTCCAGTACCTGAAGGGGGCCTATAGGGATGCTGGGGAGGGACTCTTCATTAGGGACTGTGGTGAGAGGACAAGGGGTAATGGGTTTAAACTTAAACAGGGGAGGTTTAGATTGGATCTGAGGAAGAAATTCTTTACTGTGAGGGTGGTGGGGCCCTGGAATGGGTTGCCCAGGGAGGTTGTGAATGCTTCATCCCTGGCGGCGTTCAAGGTGGGGTTGGACATAGCCTTGGATGGCATGGTTTAGTGGGAGGTGTCCCTGCCCATGGCAGGGGGGTTGGAACTCGATGATCTTGAGGTCCTTTCCAACCCTTACTATTCTATGATTCTATGATTCTATGTTCTTATTTCTTAACTAAATTTTCCTTGCTCTGATGCAATACCATTGTTTCTTTTTCATATATACTGAGGACATCGAAAGTGGCTTATTTCCTTTGTCTTTCCAACTGCTTCTGAATATTAGAGACCATTCTTATATTCCAGCTTCAGTAATCTATCTTCTGTGAACAATAAATCTGCCAGTTTGTGTAGGTTATGATTATTGGACATCTAGTTGTTCCCCTGTAGGATCTCTAATTGGCCAATTTTTCTTTGAAGTTCAAGGCCCAAAACTGGACTAAGTAGACAGAAAAGATTTTGCCAATCCCAACGAATTATTCCATCTGGCTTGCAAAAAATTTTCTCTTTCTGCATCTCAGTATGATAGCCTTTTTCCACTCACCTGGCATTGACAGCTTGCTATCAGCTGTCATGCTGTAGACTTTTCCCTTTACAGCTGCCACTCTGCCTGTTGTTTCCCCTCTTGTATTTTTGCTGCTGATTATTCTGCCTCACTGAAGAGCAGTGTAGGTTGGGTTTGGTTGTGTTTTTTTTTTTTTGAGGGGGGGTTGTTTGGTGGTTTGTTTTTTTTTTTTTTAGTTTGTTGTGGTTTGTTTTTTGGTTTATTTTGTGGGGTTTTTTTGTTGGTTTTGTTGTTGTTGTTTTTCTGTAATGAATCCCATCCTGTTTCTTTAAGACCATTTTGTCATTTTGTTGGTCCTTTTTTCTGAACCATTTTTTTATATTGCTGTCTGTGAATTCAATAGATACATTCTCTATTGTGTCACTCAGGTTGTCAATGAAAGATGAAGACTATTGACCTGTTACTGGATCTATACCTGTTGATCATCATGTATCTTTCCAGTCTTACAATGAACTACTGATAACTACTCCCTGCGTGCAGTTCTTAAACCAGTGTTGCAGGTGTCTTAGAATATTTTTATCTGTAACATTGCTTATAAACGTGTCCTGTGAGGTGATGTCAAAAATATTTCTTAAGCTGGTATGTCTTCTGCTGCTCTGTTTTTCATAAGGCCTTATTCTTAGAAGGAAATTGAAATGACTTCTTTCTTGACAAATACAAGCTGGCTGCTATTCATCTTCTTGTTATCTTTCAGGTTTCCGAAATACTTAATTTCTTCCAGTATTCCTGAAACGGAACTGAATGTAAGATGGGTAGTTTATAATTTCTTGTCTCTTCCTTTTCCCACTTTCTAGAGATAAAGGTTATGTTTGACCTTTTTAAATCTTCTGAAATGTCATCGTCCTCTCAACGGTCTGAAAGATAACCACGAATGTTTCTGACATTGTTGTAGTCAGTGTTTCATGTACTCTAAGGCAAATTTCCTGAGATTCAGTTAAACTGACAACATCTGATTAAGGCAGATATTCCCTCCTTGGCTCTTTTTCTGTTCTCACCTGATTTCTTGCCACTCTGTTAAAAATGTTAGCTGCCTGATATCTACCTGATAAATGCAGTAACTGCTCCTTGATTTCTGCAGCACTAGTGAGGAATTCAGTACAGACTGCTCTTCAGAGTTCTGGTGTCTTTTAAAACCAAATTTGAACCTCTACTTACAGGTACTTTTTTGTGCTCAGACAGAACTAATCTCTCTCCAAGTAGCCGTCACAATATTTTCTAAAGGCCGGCTGAAATTTCCATGTGGTCACTGATATGGTTTTGTTGGAGGTTTTTTTCTTTCTTTTCTTTTTTTTTTTTAGCTGAAATGTCATCACAGAAACAAAACTTATGTCTCTAAATTGTCATTAAAGGTAGGATTAGGACTGTGATTCAGACACCTCATTGTAGGCGCTCAGTACAGCTGCCTAAACATAAATACTCATTTTTTTCTGATACATGCTACAATGGCCAGAACAACCTTATAACACACAACTGGCACAACACGGTCTTAATATGTCATAGAATCATAGAATCATAGAACAGTTAGGGTTGGAAAGGACCTTAATTATCATCTACTTCCAACCCCTCTGCCGTGGGCAGGACATCAGTTCAGTTCAGGTGTCTGGTACCATCTGAAATGTCCTACAACGTGCTGTTAAAACTTCAGCTGCAGATACAGACGTCATACACCTCCCATATGTCTTCTATCTTACCTGACAGCAACTTCAGGTATACCACATACACCAGAATATGTCAGATGGAGCTTAACACCTATGTTTAAGCAACTGATTCCTCCCCATCATAATATATATCCACACCACCTATACCCTGTAAATTAGAGTCTCACAACTTAAATCCTACCCAGATTTCAGAATAATAGAATTATTATTAGTTGGAAATAATCCTGCTTCGTATGAAAAGTGCTCGCATGCCCTTTTCTTCAGAAACGGTTCCATGCTGTTATATGCATAATTCTTTTCCTGTATTCTTTAGTACTAATGATATTAATTATGAACACCCATACCCCAGGTTGTTTCTAAGAGTTAATGTTCTTGCTGCTCTTTTTTATACTGAAGTCATAATCCTCTATTTGTGACACCAAAACTGGTTGCTGTGGAAATAATTACACTGTTATCAAACCTCATGAAAAGTTCAGGTAGAGAAGCAGCTGGAGAAAAAAAACCTTAGAAATAAATATTCTACTTCAACCTTAATATCTTTGATAAGGAATACAGTATTAAATCAAAATTATTTCTAAACAGAATTGTTTTTTCCTAAGTTCCCCAAGATGTATGACTATTTTTTCAGCCATCATAAAATATTTTTTCCAGATGTAAATATCTTTAATGAGAGAAAAGGAAATATAAAAAGGAATATATGTAATACAGTGAACAAAAGTATTTCTAATATATGTGCTGAAGTGACACGAAAAAAACCCTGAGCTTCAGTTGCTGCTGGTATGCATTATTCCTGCTTCTCTTCTGCAGATTAAAACATCCAAAAGTATTTTTCTCTCAATCTCTTTTTTCAGACTAGTGACTTCTTTTTCTATTTTTTTTTTTTGAGAAAGCGTATGGTTTTCATTCATGTATGATCAGCCTAAAATTAATATGAAAAAAAAAGTGAAACAAGGTAAGACTAGATCCCTGAAATAGAAAAACACAATGTCGAAAAACATTTCTTAAATAGCATCCTAAAGCACTGGCTACTTCAGGGTAAATTGAGTAATGTTGCCCATTTATCATCATATGTAAATAATATTGGCAAGCCTATCTCTTGTATGCTGAGAGCACCGCTAAACTTTCAGTCACAGAGGTTTACACTAAAACACTTTGACAGCTTGCAGACATTTTAACCCAGAGACAAGTATCTCTGTGTGACCACTAATGATTCTGATGCATGAAATGCAGCGACTGAGCTGAAACAGTAAGAGGAGACAAAGCTACTAAATTGAATGCAACTACGAGATACTTGAAAGCATTGCTGATAGCCTCTGTAGTAGGTGTACACCCTAATTGTGAAACCTGAGATCCAGACTCCTAAGTGCATATGATTTATTTGCAGTTAAAAAGTAAATCATGTTGACATTCTGTGCATTACTTTGACTAAATGAGTAAGTCAAGAGGAGATGAAGTCTGAGGTTTTGTTTGATCAGATGTTCTTAGCAAAAAAAAAAAAAAAATGTTGGAGAATTAAACCAGGCAGTAACAATCTTCAACACTTTGCTGAACTGTCTGATCGAGTGTAATTAATGCATCTTGGGTCATAGGTGGAATACAGCTTTAAATATACTGCATCCTCTAACTGCAAAGCAATAGTGCATTTCTTATTTGAGAAAGAGCTATATTCAGCACTCCACTGAACAGCAAAAAGAGCCTCCACTCAACATGGAGGAATTCATATTGCAGTCAGGTTAACTTGTTCCCATTTCTTTGTTCTTCTATATTTTTGCTCCTCTATACTGCTGTTACCATCTCCCTCTTCTGTGTCAGTACAGCTCCAGCTGCAGGAGATGTTTTGCAGACATGCACAAAGAATGAGTCCCAGGGATCCAAGAATGCAAAGAAGAAGCAAAATGTGAAAGCAGGGAAAAGAGACAGAATCTAAAATGTGTGGAAGAAAGAGGGCTGTTATAAACCATCTGTGTTTCATATGTGCAATTTCATATTCTGGACAAGGCATTAAAGACAAACTTCCCGAAAGCACAGCGATGCTTAAGCTGTGCTAGACTCCCTCCCCTATTACTGGCCACACCAAAAGCACCAGGCTGTATTTATAGGCTCTGCCTGCAATAGTTTGTTTAGCAGTACCTAATCACTATCAGTCTGCACCTTTAAGCCCAAACTGGTTTACAATATCTAAGTTCCAGTATAAATCACAGGGGGTTTTAGATTTATTTAAGAGGACGGAAGCTCAGCATTCCTACTAGTGCATACAGGCAATGCAAAATTTCTAATACTCATGAAGCAACAGTGACCAATCCCCATTCCTTAAATTTTTAGTAGCACCATAAAAATGTCTCTAGTGGTGCCATGAAAAACCTCAAGTTTTAACAGTTTGTTGATTTTTTTTTTCATTAAATCTGTGTGTGATTGAGTAAGGAAGTTAAAATGTGGCACAAATTTCAGCTTATTGACTGCACTGTCAGTCAGTTAATATTGCCGGACCTTTATTAGGACCATATTTTGGCTGTGGAACACTTACAGAGAAGCAATAATCTGAACTCAGTTTGGTCTGAAAAGTGTAAAATCCTAAGTGTGAGATAGATCTTGATTTCTCACTTCCTGATGCAGCAACATGAAATTATTAGGTCAAAACTTAACACATATTAAATTGAATTAAATTGATTTTGTACAGATGAAATAAACTACTATCTTTTTTAAGTTCTACTCCAGACTTTATTTCAAGCTTGAGAAGTGTTTTGTCATTGCAGTCAGCTTCTTCACACATACTTTAATTGCTCCCTTGGGATCTTGTAGGGTGTCTTTAATTTGTAATTGCTGGCCCTGGTAGTCAGTAGTGCCTTTTAAATTTGTGACTTCTAGCATTGCTAAGGGAGCATGTATCATTAACTTTCCTATCACTGCTTCCATTTTGAGCCTTCTATCAGGTTGGGTTTGGGGTTTTTTGTTTTTGGTTTTGGTTTTGTTTTAATTCATTTTTAGCAAACTAAAACAAAACAGCTCACCGGTGGTTAAGAAATAAGGCTTATGGCTATATTAGCAAATAGTGCAGTCCAGCAAGAGTAGACCTGCAGAGTGAAATAGCTGCTATTGACGACCCAATGTCTATATTATCTGCATTTCAGGGTGTTTATTTCATTCTAGCTGTAGTATTTCTGTGGGTTGTATTTGTGTTAGATACTGGAATACTTTAGGTAAAGTCCTGGAGTGCATCTTTTCACTTGCTGCAGTTTAATTGGAAAGCAATGCAGTTTGTGCCTGCTGTCTGAGACGTGACAGGAATCAAAGCACCGCAGGTGCAGGCACTGCAAGATTCACTTCAAAAGTCTCACTCCTGATCCAAACCAGAATGCTAAAGTAAGCACACCCATGGATTGAATGCATATAGGACCACTGTGAGGCAGAAATACCTGGGGGAAAATGTTCTTCTTTTCAGAACACAAAATATCTCATGATTCTTGATCAAACAGTAGCAACTCCAAAATGCCCAGCCTGTGTTCAAGGCGCTGTTCAGCTGTGTGTAGAGGTGTGCAACACTACTGAGATACTTGCTTATCTCAGTATTTGGTGTATGGTGTTTTGCTCTGCCTTGAGCATACAAGTGGATGCTTGCTCAGCACCACCAGAAAACCATCCTGCAACTCTGAATCTCCAAGGTCTGTTGAAACTGAATTCAGGGAGCTCAGCTTGAAATAGAAAATGACTTTGTGTTGTGCTTGACAAAAAAGGTATGATAACGTGGCAAGCATGGAATAACCTGTCAACTGGTTTGATTTTCTGATAATCAGCAGTTTTCATATTTTCTGTGCAAGAAATTTCATCTGTGTCAGTATATTATATAGACAACTTGTTTGTCCAATAACTCCTGAACCCATTTAGAACTTTACCACCCAAACTGAGTATGTGGCAATGAGTCAAATACCAATCATCTACTTTGTAAAGCCAATACTTGATTTGATGCCTTCAGGGTTTTGCAACAAAGGATATGCTTACCATAGCAAGTAATACAGTGTGATAGAAATGAATATGTAGAATGAAACTGTTCATACTGATGATTATGTGGTTATGTGATGATCAGTATGACCATCAGCAACAGGCCTTTGAAGGGGTTTTACTTCAAACTAACTGTAGTCTGATTCCATGAACACCTATTAGTGGCTGGATCATTTTAGGTGAATATCTGGAGTGAGTCTTTCAGTTTATTTTGCTTTCAAAGGAATCTATTTCATATGCACTGAAGCTGCTCTGTAGTGTGAACCAAATGGCTATTTGCTTCAAGTGTTCTCGAAACAAAACACTTATGTGGATTCACACGACTAGTAAGAGTTCTCTACTCTTCTCTCTGCTATTCATCATTTTACAGATCTTCACATTTCCTCAGTAATCTCTTTTCCTCGTTGAAGAGCTCTAGTTTATCTATTTCCTCTTTGTATGAAAATATTTTTTCATCCATGTTGCCTTCTGAAGTTTATTATCTCCTTGGGTACTGAACTGCAGAATTCAAATCCTTCACAAATAAGAGACCTCACTGACTGTGCTATAGCAGGGCTACACAAGGAAACTGCTCTGCCCCATCTGTGGGAGCACAGAGTCAGTGCCTGGAACTGAAGGCTTATCATGTTCTTGTTTCTTAGATTGGCACATGTTCGCTGTGGAGAAGCCTTACTCAAGTACAGGGACAAAATGGAGGAGAAGTAGAAGGAGGCAGTCAGGAAATGCAATTTGTAGGACTAAAGGAATGAAAAAAATGGCAAGGGGAAATTTGAGTAAATTAAAGATGAGGAAAATTGGAAAGACAGGGCAGGGAGGTCTAAAGTCACACATTTCCTTCAGAATTTGGAAGCAAAAACAGTATTCCTCTGCAAATACCTGTCAAATAGACTGGCAAAATAGGATCCTGCTTGCACAACTGGTTCCATTAGGTTGTGTCTACATACATTGTTTGCTTTGAGGCAGAGCTGAAGTTCTTGGCAGAGCCTCCAGGTCATTCCCACTTGCTTGCACATCTAAGAGCTGGGTCACAGAGCTGTTTGCATTTTTAGAGGAAACCAGTAAAGCCTTCAAAACATACCCCCTCCAAAAAAGATTCACTGCAGGTGCAAGCCAAATACACTCTGATCCTTCTCAGAGAGCAGCTAAGGGTCATTACTAAGGACCAGTCCTTTGGTCTGTTGTTGCTACATGCCTGGTGGGAGCACTCAGTCCATGGGACAGTATTAAATGTCACCTGTGGTAAAACTCCTCTACTAGATATATCATTGCAGGGACCTCAGTGTCATCTGGTTTGATCTATTGATCCTCTTCTACTTTTTCAAATTATTTGCTAATGTATACATAGCCTGCAAAACTAACTGATAATTAGATTGAACATCCAGTGCGTCTAACATTTAGCGTAGAGCTCATTA
The DNA here is from genome assembly GCA_039720435.1 of Amazona ochrocephala. NCBI lineage: Eukaryota > Metazoa > Chordata > Aves > Psittaciformes > Psittacidae > Amazona > Amazona ochrocephala. The sequence goes on from CM077877.1 coordinate 54,167,198, forward strand.
TAGTTTCACAAAGCATTTGTGACATTTGCTTTCTTTTGTTTATATACAGCAAAAAAAAAGTGATTTTTTAAAGAGCAATAGACCCCTGTAAACAGGATCTGGAAAGGCTGGAAAGGCTGGAAGGCCATTCGCAAATGATAGGAAATGTCAGCGTCAATCAGCAAGTCAGGTCAATTAGAGCAGAATTACATGCATTAAGTGTTAATGCTATTAAAATGCATGATCCATGCAGCTTTATGAAAAATGTAGCGCATAATTTAGATGGCTTTCCTTTCTGTTTAACAAAGTGCATGTTACTGTTAGTTCTCTAGCACTTTCGGAGCAACTCTGCTGACAGGGATCTGTGCATATATTGCATCATAAACATACACTTACAGCTCTGTGAATTTTGCCATCTTAGTCACTGGTAATCTATACCAAATTGCAATCAGAGTATTTTTTAATTACAGCCAAACTATTGCAATAGTTATAGAGAACAGTCCTAAATATGTATCAGGCTGTACCGGCTGTCCTGCTGTGATTGTGCCTTTCTCCCAGACAGAGTGGTGCACTCATGTTGGGAGTATGTTGCTGCTGGCTCGTGGGTTTGCTGTTGTCCTGCAAAATCAGACACAGATTCCACTGGCACTTCCTATGCCAAGCCTGTTGTTTGTGTTTCGGTAAAACACACCCCTTAGAGGGACTCCCAAACTTTGTCAGTTGTGTCCATGTTTTAACATATGATCTTCTTTCCAGATGAATTAGTCTAATTTCATATTCTGTTCATATTTCATATTTTACTATGAAGGTGGTGAGGCACTGGAACAGGTTGCCCAAGGAACAAGTTCTGAGTGATCCATCCCTAGCAGTGTTCAAGACCAGGTTAGATGGGACTTCGAGTAACCTGGTCTAGTGGAAGGTGTCCCTGCCTGTGACAGGATGGTTGATCTTAAGGTCCTTTGCAACCCAAACCATTCTATGATTCTGTGATTCTATTCTAGATGGGACGAGGTGGGGAGAAGACAGAAATGCGCATAGATCTGATATTCTCGGATTCTCTCTCATGTCCCTATATGTTTTCCAATGCTAATATTAGCTGAATTGACAGTATCATCATGTCAAATTTTCAAACTGTGTTTACAGGCATAATGTGGAATTCTTAATGTTGCCTAGTAGTGAGATTAAGCACAGATAAGTGAATCAAATGCATTGGCTTGCAATTCTCCTGTTGTTTGTATTCTGCTATTTGCTATAATGTTCCAGTCACTGATTGTTCTGTAGCAGACACAAATTGAAAATATAAGTACCCAAATTTAACTAAATGCTTATTTGGCTATAATATTTTTTTGTGATAATAAATACAATGTGAATCAGATTATGAAAGGTCTTTTAATGAGAATTTTAAAATGATGCAGCAAGGTAATGTGCTTTTTCAGACACACTTCTAAAATGATGTTTAAATAAATCTCCGTTTGTGTAGGTTTTATCTGTTAATGTAGTTTTGGAATAGAAATATACAAATCAAATGATTCTGAATACATCTGTAAGTCAAGTAAAAGACATCAAAATATGTTCTGTGTGAAGGAGATGCTTTCAAATATCCAACAAATGCCTGGTATCCTATTTTAATTTGCCTTAGTAAACTTGACTACTTTTTTATTTGTTTCTGGTTTGCATAAAAGTTACTTCTGCTCAAACAGTTCTCTCCTCCTAAGAGGGGTTTACAAATGGTATGAGCACATTGTTTTTTTGATGAGATAAACTGAATTCCTGTCATAAAAAGGTATCTTAAAGATAACACTGTGATAAACACACTTATGCTAAAATACCGGTTTCTTTGGAACATATAACAGCTTTAATTGCCCTATTATTGTGAATGACACTATAGCTATAATCCCAAAAACAAAAACAAAACAAAACAAAAAAAAAAAAAAAAAAAAAAAAAAACAACAAACATATTTTGGTCTTGTCCAACATCTTTGTCAGTGACATGGACAGTGGGATTGAGTGCACCCTCAGCAAGTTTGCCAATGACACCAAGCTGTATGGTTCGGTTGATACACTGGAGGGAAGGAATGCCATTCAGAGGGACCTTGACACGCTTGTGAGGTGGGCTGATGCGCAACCTGATGAAGTTTAACCATGCCAAGTGCAAGGTCCTCCACCTGGGTCACAGCATTGCCAGGCACAGCTACAGGTTGGGCACAGAAGAGATTCAGAGCAGCCCTGCGGAGAAGGACTTGGGGGTGTTGGTCAATGAGAAAATGAACATGAGCCAACAGTGTGTGCTTGCAGCCCAGAAAACCAACCGTATCCTGGGCTGCATCAAAAGGAGCGTGACCAGCAGGTCAAAGGGGGTGATCATGCCCCTCTACTCTGCTCTCGTGAGACCTCACTTGGAGTGTTGTGTGCAGTTCTGGTGTCCTCAACATAAAAAGGACATGGAAGTGTTGGAATAAGTCCCAAGGAGGGCCACGAGGATGATCAGGGGACTGGAGCACCTCCCTTATGAAGATAGGCTGAGAAAATTGGGTCTGTTCAGCCTGGAGAAGAGAAGGCTGTGTGGAGACCTCCTAGCAGCCTTCCAACACCTGAAGGGGGCCTATAGGGATGCTGGGGAGGGACTCTTCATTAAAGACTTCTTTGCCTCAGTCTTTACCAGCAAATGCTCTGACCACACCACCCAAGTCTTGGAAGGCAGACACGGGGACGGTGAGGGTGGGACCCTGGGCCCACTGTGGGGGAGGATCTTGTTCGGGACCACCTTAGGAACCTGAATGTATACAAGTCCGTGGGACCGGATGAAATCCATCCATGGGTCCTGAAGGAGCTGGCAAATGAAGTTGCTAAGCCACTGTCCATCATATTTGAAAAATCCTGGCGGTCAGGTGAAGTTCCTGATGACTGGAAAAAGGGAAATATAATCCCCATTTTTAAGAAGGGGAAAATGGATGAGCCAGGGAATTACAGACCAGTCAGTCTCACCTCTGTGCCTGGCAAAATCTTGGAGCGGATTCTCCTGGAAGGCATGCTGAGGCACAGGAAAACCAACAAGGTGCTTGGTGACAGCCAGCATGGCTTCACTAAGGGGAAATCCTGCCTGACCAATCTGGTGACCTTCTATGAAGGGGCTACGGAACTGATGGACAGGGGCAGAGCTGTTGATGTCATCTACCTGGACTTGTGTAAAGCCTTTGACACTGTCTCCCATGACATCCTTCTCTCTAAGTTGGAGAGACATCAATTTGATAGGTGGACAACTCGGTGGATAAAGAACTGGCTGGATGGCCGCACGCAAAGAGTAGTGCTCAGAGGCTCAATGTCCAGCTGGAGACCAGTAACGAGTGGTGTCCCCCAGGGATCAATGTTGGGACCGGTCTTGTTCAACATCTTTGTGGGTGACATGGACAGTGGGATTGAGTGCACCCTCAGCAAGTTTGCCGATGACACCAAGCTGTGTGGTTCGGTTGATACGTTGGAGGGAAGGAATGCCATCCAGAGGGACCTTGACTTGCTTGTGAGGTGGGCTGATGCCAACCTAATGAAGTTTAACCATGCTGAGTGCAAAGTCCTCCACCTGGGTGGGAGCAATGCCAGGCACAGCTACAGGTTGGGCGGGGAGGAGATTGAGAGCAGCCCTGCGGAGAAGGACTTGGGGGTGTGGGTTGATGAAAAAATGAACATGAGCTGGCAGTGTGCGCTTGCAGCCCAGAAAGGCAGCCGTATCCTGGGCTGCATCAAAAGGAGCGTGACCAGCAGGTCGAGGGAGGTGCTGCTGCCCCTTTACTCTGCTCTCGTGAAACCTCACTTGGAGTATTGTGTGCAGTTCTGGTGTCTTCAACATAAAAAGGACAGGGAACTGTCAGAACAAGTGCAGAGGAGGGCCACGAGGATGATCAGGGGACTGGAACACCTCTCGTATGAAGATAGGCTGAGAAAATTGGGGCTGTTCAGTCTGGAGAAGAGAAGGCTGCGTGGAGACCTCATAGCAGCCTTCCAATACCTGAAGGGGGCCTATAGGGATGCTGGGGAGGGACTCTTCATTAGGGACTGTGGTGAGAGGACAAGGGGTAATGGGTTTAAACTTAACAGGGGAAGTTTAGATTGGATCTGAGGAAGAAATTCTTTACTGTAAGGGTGATGAGCCCCTGGAATGGGTTGCCCAGGGAAGTTGCGAATGCTCCGTTGCTGGCAGTGTTCAAGGCAGGGTTGGACATAGCCTTGGATGGCATGGTTTAGTGGTAGGAGTCCCTGCCCATGGCAGGGGGCTGGAACCAGATAATCTTAAGGTCCTTTCCAACCCTTACTATTCTATGATTCTATGATTTTGTGGTTTCTTCTCAACTTAATCCACTGTGTGAATAAGTTCAGCAATCCATGTTGAAAGGAAATCAAATTCATAGAAAAATATAGGTTACCTGTTTTGGTATACCAATACATAATTTAAGTGTCACATTTTATGGCAACATGATGCTACAAGAAGTTGTCTCTATTAAGGAAAACCTGGTATGTCAAGTTTTGAAGTATTTATTTGTTTCAAAGAAAAAAAAAAGAATAAAAAATCAGTATGACATGAAATTGCCACTTAAGTGTGCTTTAAAGCACATGCCTTTTTTTATTATACACCTGTTTTTCACATTCTCCTTCCAGTTTGTCTTTCACATAAACCTCAAGCCATGCCACCCCAGTTTCATCAGTAATACCAGTCCTAAATCCCAGCTACTCTTCTGTCACTTTTGTCATCTGTTTGCATGCCTCTGCAACGCACTGATTATGTTCCAGTGAAGCACATCAAGTACAGCCATCTGCCTGTGCTAGCACACCAAGAAAACCTCTCGTCTTCTTGTCACTTGAAGCAAATCACTGCTCCCTTGTTTGTGTAAAGTGAGTTGAAAAGGAATAGAATATCTCCAAGTTAATTCCTTCTATTGTTTTCTAAGCTGTCTATTCTTGATCCATAGATTTCAGGTTCCCAGTGTGCGTAGTCCTCTTGTCACTGCGGACAAAATTGCCGGTTGAATAGCAGCTTATTATTACCTCAAGTGATTCTATAGTATGTTTCTACATAATTCTAAATCAACCTTTTAATATTCTTCTCAGTTGTATTTGCAAAAGTTTACCAACAGGCCACAGTATAGGTGATGTGTATCATCCAGGCCATATTTTGGTGTGCGTTGCTTTTTATCATACTCTCAAAATCAGTAACGAGCAACCAACCAATAGCAATAAAACAAGTCATTTATTATTATACTGTGGACAGAATTATCTGTATGCTATAAAGATTCAGTAGTTCTCTGATAGCTTTAAGTGAAGGACTTTTATTATGTGAGACTTTAAAATCTCCCCAAAATAGAAAGCAGGATGTCAACTTATGCCAAAATAGGCAGCTACAGTGGTACCCTAGAGCTCAGGAGGTAGCATCATTTGTTTTCAGAAAGGTGGCTATGAAGCATTTGAAAAAAAAGTGTATGTGACAGGGTGGAAGATAATTTAAACTAGAGAGAGCATTAGGAGTGGATAGTTGTCTTGGAGAAGATCTGCAGAAGCGCTAGCTATCCTGCTGCCACAGAGACATACACAGCCTTTTTAGGATACACATACCTCTTTAGGATATATAATAACCCACCATTCAGGACAGATCCCTTCCTTAATGAACACATATTCATTGTGCAAAAGTAGCACAGATGAGCAGTATTTGCTGTTGCAGTGCATAATGTCCACGTAACAGAGTGATATATAGACTAGGCCTTTGCCTTTGAAATCTGTGTCTCAAGGGGGAGACATGGATTGCCCCTGTGTGCAACAGATGCCTTTGATCCTTATGCTTGTAACAGATGTCTACTTGTAAGTTTATAATCTTAAATGGGTACCTGAAGTAGTTTGAGAGCTAGGGAATGGTTAGTATTTTCATAATTTAAAAATGTCAGGAATAATTAATCTAAATTAAAGGTTTCATTTCCTTAGAAATACAAAATATTTAAAAATCTGGACATGAAACTGTAGAGATTAGTTTAATTTTTATTTCCTTCTGATTCTGTAAGCAGAAAGAAGTTTGCCACAGTTTAATTTTTCTTTTCCTTTTAAACTTTTGGTTTATATAATTATTTAAAAAAATATTTCAGGAGGTTCAGGTTTGCAGCAAAACTTGCAGCGCTCAAAATCATGAAATGGTTTAGTATAGCACTTTATTTAGACAAGCTGCACTGACCTGGAGGATGAAGTGGGGTGATACCTTATCTAGTTATTCGCCCCTGTTTTGGAAGTGTAGCAATGCAATACAATTCTCAGAGTAGTTGTTGCCAGTTTCAAAGAGCAGTTCCAAACCAGCCTGCTAGCAAATGGGCTTGCTGAGTTGATCTTCAGACAAGCCTCAAATCCCTGCAGTCACATTTTCCTGTTTTCTTCCTACCAACTACCATATTTCATACTGTGATCATAGTTGACAAAAATTTGCAGCAGGTGATTAGTGTTGATGTATGTTTCTTATTCCCAATAATTTGCTGCACAGCCTTATTACATCTCCATTGGGGTGATTCAAGCAAACTTTTTAATTAAAGATTGGAAGGAAAATTATGATTTGGATCAAAATCTCCACTTTATAATACATACGAGATTTGATACATGCAGGGTTGTAGCTTTGTTCTAAACGTGGGAAGAGAGGGAAGTTGAAAGTTTGATGATAATTGGTATCTCAGAAATCTAAGATCTAAACAATAACTACAAAGATATCTCAAACTGTAATCCAGATTGCTAAGAAATATCTGCAATTAGTAATATTCTTAATTAGAATCATAGAATCAGCCAGTTTGGACAAGACCTTTTAAGATCATCAAGCCCAAGCATTCTCCCAGCACTGCCAAGTCCACCACTAAACCATGTCAATGAAGTTTAGCTATGATGAAAATCTCAGTTTTATTTTTTCTCCTTGCTTTATTGATGGCAATTTTCAGAAGAGTAGCCTTCAGGTATCATTTTAAAAGAGTATTTCTGCAAAAACTTCAGGGAATAGTCTCATTCTTTGACTCTTTCAGAGGGAATTAACTTGTTTATATATTGTGCAAAGAGATAAGTCCTCTCATTATAAAAATTAAACCAAATCACCATATTCCTGCTTCTCCATATACCAGTACAAACTTCTCATAGGGGACCTGTGTTAGGAATTTTATCGTTTGCAGATATCCAGAGAAGAGTTAGTGATCAGTTGTTGATCACTGGAAATGAAAAAAATATTTGTTTTAAAACTCATGCTCATGTGAATGACATACTTAAAATGTTCACAATGTATTTCCTGTTTCTGTGGTAAAGATTGACAAATAAAAGGTTAACAACTGCCAAAGGGAGCCCACCAAAACTTCAGCTGGACAACAATCTGTCCAACACCTAAATGATGATTATGGTTATTGCTGTTGTCAAACATTTACTTCATAAAAGTAGGTATGTAATTCAGCAAAAGCTATATGGCAGATTTGATCTAACCTGGGAATCATGTAGTCTGTGAAAAAAAAAATTACCTGAGTGGTAAAAAGAAGGAAGAAAAATTATTCTTTTTCTCATTTGGCTGCCAAATAAGAAAAATCCAGTGTTCCCCCACTAAAGCATGATCTTTTATATAGGTGATATTCTGTAGACACTATACAGATAAAATACTAATTGTAAACTCTCAGCAACTTTTTTTTTGTTTAAATTGAATAAAGACTGGTTGGCAACCTGCACTGCTGCTTTCTAGTGAACATACTGCTAATGAGAAGGAAAAAGTGGATAGTCTGGCCTTTAAAATTTTGCATAACTGGTTTATTTTTGAGGAAAAAAGCCTATTTCTTTCCGTAGTCTCAACAGTGGAAGTTCAAAGAAATAGGAAGGAGAGAAGTGAAAGGAAATCCTTTAAGTGAAAAAAGAACTTTAACAGAGTGTTCTGAGTAATTTGCTGAAGCTGTCAGTCAAGATCTATACAACAAACCAATCATCTTCACTAATTGTTTTCCACTGCTTGAAAAATACATTCTTTGGAAAAAAAAAAAAAAAAACATGAAATCATAATAGTGAAAGATACATCCAGCACCTTGGGAAATAATCTCTTCTGTAAAAAAGTTGAAAATGAAGGACGTATTTCTTCAATTAGCAAACAGTTTTTGTGTGCTGTTTTAGCTGAACTTCTTTTTAAATTTAAAGTAATTGAATCTTACCAAGGAAACAATCCAAAAGGTGTAATCAATCTTGTGAAAGGTAAGCCCTATTTCAGTAGCATGACGCTTGGGTTTCACGTAGACTGAAAAAGCCCACTGACAGTTACAGCTGGTAAGTTGAAGAGCAGGTATCATTCAAATTTCACATTCTAAGATGAGGACTGAAATACTACCAGGAGAGTTTTCTTATGAGAAGAGATATTTTCAATAATGAGCCATCAAGTCCTTTTAAATATAGACATATTTAATTTCATTCTGTTTGTCTCTCAGGTACTTTTGAGTTTTCAATACTATTACTCAATCTTTTTGATAGCCAAAATGCTGTAACTGAAATTGACTTTTGACAGTATGAGTACAGAAAAATATTTGGTAGTGTGCTTGAGTTCTTCATGGAATTGTATTTTTTTCTTTCAGTAGCACGTAAGAAACATAAAATAAGCAAGATTTTTTCAGTGTGCTTATTATTGCTCTAATTACGCCTAGAAATTTCAAACAGTGGAAGTGAGAAATTGATGATACAGTGAAATTATTACCCTCTGGAAGCAGTGTTTGATGGGCAGTCTTGCTTCACTTTTCTTTCTCCCTCTACTAGAAAACCTAATCAGGATGTCTTAAAACCCGTAATAATAGAACTCCCAGAAACTTACATATGAACTCATAGTTAGCTTAAGTCCCTGAGGCACTCAGAACTGAGATTTACTGTACAGTTTTAAGATGCCATGAAGTTTGAACACTATTAACTCAATCTCTGACTCTCCCCCTCCAAAACTTAAGGTTCCTCCTCTGTAAATATCAGTGTGGGTGGTAATGATATTCCATAGATAAAGGGTGGTCTTTTGTGATGGGGAATAAATAACACAGAAAAGTATTCATATTAACTGAAATTTTAAAACTTTAAAACACTGCTTAAGCTCTGTTTGAGACCAGGCCACAGTATGTGTAGAGGTCGGGTTGAAAACTTAGATGAGAATTTCCTGGCTATAAATCAGAACACTAAATCAAGGTGTTTTTCTGTCAGTGAAGAATATACACATCACGAGTCATGAGCAATCCATGTAAAAATGTGTTTGAGCCTGCCTGTGTTTGTGACACCTCCTTGACCTCTCCAACACACAAGTGATGTGTGTTTTAAAAACATTAACAACAGCAAACCCAGACACTTTCAGCTTCATGGATTTCTCAGGAGCAGAGATCACAGTTAAAGGCTTTCAACTAAACTTTGGTTGCTCTGTTCCTGGAGAAATGCTGTAAGCACAAATGAAGCATATTGGAGAAGTATTAGCTGTTCACAGGTCCAGCTAATAAATAGGGAACAATCTCTTTTAAAGATGGACACTGATTCTGCAACACCATTTTAAGGACATCAGCACAGATAATGGTATTTTTGACAATGCTGCTGCTTTGTTTTAACTTCTGGTGGCTGTTTAGTGGCCATTCAAGAAAGGCTGTTTATTTTCTTAATTTGTAACTATTACTGTGTCCTGCAGGATTCTGAAAGTGTTTCCCTGACTTGATAACTTGTATCCTTCAGTATAATGAAAACAGGAAAAGGAAAGTTGCACACACCTGCTATTTGCAGGCTTAGCTTCTCTGGGGTTAGGAATGTTATTAAATATGTGTTTTGATAGAAGCTGAGTACTTAGGTGAACTAACCTCAGCTGGTATGGCTTTTCTGATGTTCTGAGGAAGAGCCTATGTACTTCTCACTGTTGTGGGAAAAATATCATGAGTCACAATGAAATAGAAAATAATCCGAAGTATCTCTTTACGTGTAGAGGAAGCTTAATATGGTAATCTTATATATATATTGCACACCCTTATTACAGACCATGGAGGAAAGCATTGCTCAGGTGTAGTTCTGAGAAGGTAATTTTAATTTGTCCTTTTTCTACATGTACTTGGAACTGGGTCAGAAAAAAACAAAACCACAAATATTTCACAATTGTCTTTTTTGTTCTAATGCCACCATATGAAACGAACACCACTGTTTAATGGCGAGTTCTATTTAAAATACACAGTAAAGGAAATGTGAAATAGAAGGTTCAAATCCTGAGATATAGAACATCCTCTTTTACCTCAAAAATCAAAGCACAAACCTGATAGATGTAAAAAAGTACTTTCAATATGTATGCCACAAAAAAGACACTTTTTTTCCTTAGTTAACTTTTTTAAGACAGTGTAGATGCATGCTTAATAAATACAAAATTTCATATTACAAAGACAGTATTAAATATGCAGGATCCCAGAGGTTTCTGGAATAAGAGAAATTTTTTCATTCCCCAAGCTAATAACCAGTGCCACTTGACGACATATGTAGTAAAAGGTGTAAAATCCCTGTTTATTATATTGTCCAAAGTACTTTTTTTCCTCATGCACTGGAGTATTAGGTCATCTTTTATTCAACACAGACGTGTTTGGGAGTCTGTTTTTTTTTTTTTTTTTTTACTCTCTTATAGTATATTGCATTTCATGATTTGTAGCTAATAACAATCAGGAACAACACTGTTACGCAATACCTTTTGCTAATATGGTATGGTATTTTATTTCTTGGCACACAGAGGAGAAGAAGGTTTTGGAAGCTAACTGATGGTTATATAAAAGTAGTTTCAAAATATGTGAATGGGCTTTGATTTTTAAATATTGTCGCAATAACCTTGATATTTCCCAAACATCTTGGTGACAAGTCCTCTAAACATTCAGAAGTCAATTACGCAATCAATCAGTCATAAATTTTCAAATCATTTTATCAAAAAAAGTTTCTCCAGCATTTTGCAGAAAGTAAGGCTATGAAGCTCAATCACCTACACTTAAATGCAAGTCCTCAACCATAAAACCAGAGCTCTGATGACTTAGGATAGGACAAATCTGTAGATAAGGACATTTAATTTCAGTTACTGGGTGCAGTCTACTTCTGCATTGATCTAGCATAAGGAATTCTTGTTATATATAAGGAAGTACAGTTTTATTGATATATTTAGATAGTATTGTCAGTGTGGTGTACTAGCAAGCTCTTAACAAGTTGTTAGAATTTTAACATACCATAATGTATACTATTTTAAGCCAGAGCTTACAAAAAAAAAAAAAAAAAAAAAAAAAGATGAAGTTGTTAAACTTTGAAAAATAAATAAAAATAAAATTAATTGAGATTACAAAATATGAAACTTTTCAAATTGTTCTTGACAGTTAGTTTTAGTGTAAGTAAGTCTTAGTATTGATATTGGATTCAGTGGCAAAGTACCACTGACTTTAACAAAAGCAAACTTGGCTTTGCACCTGTAAAGGAAATAACGGTTAATTAGAATAAATTTTAAAAAATACCCTTTTCCTGAAAAAAAAAATAAAACAAAAATCAAGGCAAATTTAGAGTTGACTGTTTTGGGGGTTTTTAATGTAAAATCAGAGAGGTAGCCTGGGAAACAAGAGGATGGCGAATGATCAGAAAATAAAGGCAACCCAAAGAAAAAATTATAGCACCTTTAAAACAAAGAGAAAAGTGTCATTCATAGTGCTAGCTTAAATAGGTTCCTTTAAAAACATCTGTGGCAGATCATAGTACTGCTGTCTTAAAATTACATGGTAAGAAATGTGTCTTAGTATTTTCCCTTTAAATACTACGACTTGTGAAAGGTTGGATTAATATTGAAATTTTCAAGAAATATTTTGAACCATGCATTCTTTATGAGTGTTTACACAACATGTATATGTAAGAGTGGTGGCCACTGGCAGTAATGATTTCACGGTTTGGCATTATCTGCAACTTCTACTTGTAGTTGCTATTACAAATATGTAGTGTGGTAGAATCCAGTTACAACTGGGAGGGAGTAGTGTGGTACATTAGTGAAAAAGCGGTATTGTTGTCTGTAATTAAACATATGTAGTCGAATAGTGTATGAGGGTCACAGAGCTTTTCCTTCTGCTTTCTAGTAAAAGGTGAAACAGATACAGCTGCAGATTTAGGCATACTGCAGAGTAAATGTAAGAAGTACTGTTTAATACTGATTTTAACTATCTTAACAAATGTATTTACCTAGCTTAACTAATGTAACGAAATAAACAAAACCATTTAAATTAATTATAACAAAGGTCATAGAAGATGAGTGAAGAAAAAATATTCTTCTTGATTTTTTTATGTCTATCTAAATAGTTTCCCACCAAGCCTCAAGAGGATTTGTTTATGTTGGCATTGGATTAGTGCTTAGTAACTGGCATCTGCCTTAAAATTATTTCTTTGGGAGGAATGACTTTTTTTTTCTTAGCATTTTTTCCCATATGTCCTTATTTCTTTTCAACATTTTCATTTTTAAAATTTATCCTATATTGTCAAAACAGTGAATACATCCTTCAGAACCAAAATCTAAACATGTCAATACAGTTCTATTTATTGACACAAATGTATTTTTCTTATGGTCTTAGCTCTTCTTTCTTATCATGTACTGAATAAATGAATAAACAGAATTGTGGCCTTCGCTGTTTCTTCCTATAGTCTTAGATGACAAGCCAGCTATGCACCAGTGTGCCTAGGAAATGTCAACAGTTTACCACTGGTAGAGCTTTCTGTTCTTCTGAGAATATCGAGGTTTGCATGTAAACACTTATGAACTGAAAGAAGAGCATATATAGGTTTCTCCCAGCTTCCAATTCTTTGCATTTGCAGTGCAAATTTACTCACATTAAATTTGGACATTCATAATGCTGTATTCTTACAATGGCAATATAAATAAATATATAAATAATCAAATAAATGTTCTTATTTCTGTGTAACTAACTGCAGGTCTGTTTTTCGGCTAAGCTTTATATCAAGATTAACACATTTAATTTACAAATGAGTGTGAGAAAAACAAATGAAAAGAAAAATGTTGCCTAACATTGAGATTTATTACAAAACTGGTTGTCAAAATGAGAACCAAAATGTTTTTTACTCTGCAGTCACTGAAAAAGAATTTAGCAGTTAGACAGTAACTAGTGATCTAGCAGGATTCCCACAGCAGTAAGGGAATGTTGAGGATGGTTTGGGAGCTTCCTGAACTGCAGGGGGTTCCAGAAAGTATTGTAGCCTTTATGCTTGGGGAGATGCTTTTCTTCTTCTTGTAACTAGCAGAAGTTGCATCTGTTTGGCTCCTTGTTGAGAATGTTCACAGTGAAAATACATAATAGAGCTTGTCCCACATTACATATGGTCTCAAACCATAGTGAAATGAATTAATATCTTTCTAAAGTGGTATATATTCAAGCTAGGCAGTGTACATTTCTCTTGAATAAAGTTGAAGGAATAGTTGCCCCTTAGCTTACTGGTTGGATAGCATGTTTTGCATTTTAAAATTGAAATTTCAGTATATTTATGGTATTTTTTTTTCCTACCATTCCTTCCTTCCTGCTTGCTTTTTAACTCCTCCTTCCAGTAAAGGAATTTGCAGTAAATATGCAGTAAATAAAATTTATCATAATAAATAAGTGCCTGAAGGGAACCATATTGAAAAATAAGGCTCTTTTTTAAAATAAATAAATAAATAAAATTAATTTTGGGACAGTGTTAGCCTGTACTTTCTTGCATTCCTGTCCTTGACATAAATGCTTTAATATGAATCTTTGCACTTTACTCGGCAGAGATATAAGTCCTCACAGATGTAAATTTATGGTTTAAGACTCTGATTCCAGTAAAACAGCTAATCTTTTGTCTGCACACGTTTGAGGATTATCTGTCTAATAAATTGAGATCATACAGCTCTTCTACTGTGTAGTAAATACAATACTTTGTGTAGACAATATGTGAAAACTTCTTTCCAAGTGCTATGTACTCTTTTTTTTTTTTCAAGGACAGTGAGATGATACAAAAACAAGAGAATAATTTTCAACATCAAAACAAGTTTCTGAATATTTATAAGAGATGTAACATGGGGAGAGGTGAGCCCAGTAGACTATCACTTTAATAGACAGCTCATTTTACTCAAATGTTATGAAGTTGAAAAAGAATTCTAAATGGTCAGATCTTCCTATTATTTAAATGTAATACTTAGATTGATCCCATGTGAATATACAAACTGTTGGCTGTTTTCAGAAAGAAAAAGAGAAGAAGAGCACTAGGAGTAAGAAAGGCAGCTTTTCTGAGGCATCATAAGAAGCAAAATGCATATGGAAAATATTTATGCAGAAGAGGTTTCATAAAGTTACAGATTTTGAAAACTGGTAAGAAAAGAAGATTTTCAGTCTGGTGAGTTATGCCAGTCATCATATCTGCAGCCTGTTCTACAGAATTGAACTGAAGAAGATAGAGACCAGAAAACTCTCTTTTCTTTCTGTTTACATTAACTATTACTCATTAAAGCATCAATGTACTGAGAAGAAAATATATTTTTGTTTTCTCTAATTAATACTTGCTGAAACTGAAAAACATCTTAATTTATTTTGTGAGTGAAGAATCCTAGGTAAATTTGCCCCCTGAAGGCATCTACAATAACATAATACACTCAGCATGTAAATCTTTGCATCTTGGTAAGGCACTATTCTTATCATGGTTTGACAATGAAAACTCTTGTCTGCATTTTAATTTCTTAGAGGTATTAGATTATTATCACAGAAAAAATATTTTTAGCTTGCAGCAGTATTTAAGTGCATTATTGTAAAATACCGTATGAAGAACTGCAGTATTTTTGTAAAGGCCTAGTTGCCTTAGCTGTAGTTAGCTAAGCTGGGTTGCTTGGGTTTGCGTTTGTTGGGTTTTGTCAAGTTTCTGACTAAAACTGAGCTCTCATTCATATTTTTAAAATCTCAGGCTGCTACCCTTAGATAATTTATAATTTTAAAAGACTGCTTGTCTTTGAACCTAACCCCTGTAGTAAATTTCAGTGAGACCAAACAGTCAGTTCTGAGGACTGAAGGTGTGTATATGTGTGTATATATATATATGCATATATATATATGACCATATAAATAAGGAAAACTGTATATATGAAGACCTGATATGTATCATATACCTAAAGTTGTATGTGTTTGGTTTTGTTATTATGGTACACTGACAAATAGCAATAGCTGTAAGTGCAACTTTTAGGCAGAAACATCAGTTACTAAAATAAAAAGATCTGAAAGAGATTGTTTAAATTGAGATTGTTTAAACTAATTCAAGAAGTCTGGAATGCTACAAATTACATCTAATAAAATAGCACTGCATTTTCTACTTTTCAGCATTTCAAGAAAAGGCTGAACTTCATACAAAGAGTTATCTGCTAGCTCTTCCTCAATGATTTCACTCTTTCACACTCCATATGCTTGATTTGTCGCTCATACACAGTTATTTGAGCTCCTTGCTGTTACCCTCTTTTGGATGGGTTTTGGCATGAAAAAATATGCTAATCAACATAACCTCCTCAAAGTTACTGTGGAAACAAGGTTTCTGTGAAAATATACCAAGGTATTGCATTTACAGCAAAGCTGTATAACACTGAGCAGAACCTTGACAGCAGAACAGAATTACCAGCTGCAGCATATGTTTTGCAGAGTGGACCTTCAGGAAGGATGACTGCTGCTTACTAGAAATGAGCAGCTATAAAGCTTCCCCTATATCCAAACCATCAAGCCTAACAATGTTTCTTGCTTTCTTAAGAACCATTTTTGAATTAAGGAGATGTAGAAGACCTGGAGATGTTTTCTGCTTGCATGCCTGGCTTAACCAGAAAACTGATGACAAAAGGGGCTGATTTTCAGCCCCAAAGCATGTAGCATAGTCAGTCTCCTGGCCACATTACTGTACATCTTCTGGAGCAGAAGCTGCCTACGTGATCCAACACTTGATATTCTTCAACCTTGACTCTGCTGTGATCCCATAATAGGGTGATTCTGTGGCATTATTGGTGAATTTATTCAGGTGATATTTTTGGTGCATTTATTCAGTACAGAGTATCTGAAATAATGTTTTGTCCTGTCTAAAGAATTAGGGTGATTTGCTTTTATGTTCTACTTCAGTTGAGAGCTTATGAAAATTAAAAAAGCAATGACATAGTTCTTTCTGCACAAATCTTACATTATTTATACCCCCAATTATTAATAAACTTTGTCTGTCTCTCTCCTTTCATTTCCCTTTCAGTCCCCCTTTCCTTCGCATATTTCATAAGCTTTAGGCCTTTGTTTGACAATTTAATTACACTGTCTGAAATCAAACTGAGACTAAGGGTTGTGGTCTGATCCTTGGTCACATTTGAGCCTCATAGGTATGCAAACTTATGCATTGAATAAGTAAGTAAGGAAAATGCGTCAAGTTTGACTAAATTTCCTTGAGGTTTGTGCCTTCATTCAAATTTGGAAAAGGGCAATTTAGGCAGATCAAAACTGAAGATGATATTAGCTCGACTTCATGAAACAAAATTAAATAGGTAAACTTTGTGCAGCTCTGAGCATCAGAATTAAAGTGCAGAAATGATCATGTAATGCTATGGAAGCATTTAATAAGGTAGGATGTAATCAATCAGAGACAACATGATTCCATGTATTTCTTTGATCAGTCACACTTTCACTAGTATAGACATTGCTCACTGTATTACTTCTACTTTTCATCTAATTAATCTGTTCTGATGCTACACCCTCTTGTAAAGGGAATTCTGCAACATTCAGAAATTTGATTTTCTCCTAAAATAACTGACACAATTTCAGTTTGTTCATTTTGTATTTTGAACGTGTCTTGTTAAGCAAGTTTTTGGATGGTGTCTTGACTCTGAATGATGCATCGAATTAGCATTAAATCACTGCTTGCTGATTCTCTTCTCAAAGTCTGTCCTGCAGCTTGACATGAAGTATGCAGTATCTGCCTTAACAAATGTAGTAGGGAGCTCAATTCATATCTTTACTCTAAAATTCATTCCTGAAGGAGCAGTACAGCTACAGCTTTGAATCTTTTTTTGTATTACTTGTTTCATCTTCATACCTATTGTAAACTACGAATCAATTTAGAATTATTATTGGGGGGCCTTACAAGATTCTGTCACTAGCACATATGCCTGAATCTTATTATTATATGATTACCAATTTTGTAAGCTTTTTTACAGAATTTTATGATAATAGTAATAATAGTTTTAGGTTAATACAGGAATTTAAAATTTTATTCCATAACTATTTCCAGTTTCTTGCCCAAAAAGCTTGGCTTAAATATCACTTTGAAAGAAGAGGACAGTGTAGGTGCTCAGTTTGATGTTTTCTTAGGTATCTTAGATGTCATCAGTACATTAAGGTTGTCTCAGCTGAATTTATCACCAGATTATGGTTAAGTAGCCATTTAATTGTGACCGCACATTTATAAGTTACAATAAGGAAAGGCTGAATCAAGAACTGATAATGTGATACATGAATCGTACTAGTTAACTGTATCCTGAATAAAACTTTCCCTACAAGCCAATTTTTTTCATTTTAGATCCTGTTTGGCCAAACCTAAGGAGAACAGAGTCTTGGATTTTTGCATGGAACACATGATTATAGAATCATAGAATCATAGAATACTTAGGGTTGGAAAGGACCTTAACATCATCTAGTTCCAGCTCCCCTGCCATGGGCAGGGACACCTACCACTAAACCATGCCACCCAAGGCTATGTCCAACCTGGCCTTGAACACCACCAGTGATGGAGCATTCACAACTTCCCTGGGCAACCCATTCCAGGGCCTCACCACCCTTACAGTAAAGAATTTCTTCCTCATATCCAATCTAAACTTCCCCTGCTTAAGTTTGACTCCATTACCCCTTGTCCTATCACTACAGTCCCTAATGAAGAGTCCCTCCCCAGCATCCCTATAGGCCCCCTTCAGGTATTGGAAGACTGCTATGAGGTCTCCACGCAGCCTTCTCTTCTCCAGGTTGAACAGACCCAACTTTCTTAGCCTATCTTCATAGGTGAGGTGTTCCAGTCCCTTGATCATCCTCGTGGCCCTCCTCTGGACTTGTTCCAACAGTTCCCTGTCCTTTTTATGTTGAGGACACCAGAACTGCACACAATACTCCAAGTGAGGTCTCACGAGAGCAGAGTAGAGGGGGAGGATCACCTCCTTTGACCTGCTGGTCACGCTCCTTTTGATGCAGCCCAGGATACGGTTGGCTTTCTGGGCTGCAAGCACACACTGCCGGCTCAAGTTCATTTTCTCATCAACCAACACCCCCAAGTCCTTCTCCACAGGGCTGCTCTGAATCTCTTCTCTGCCCAACCTGTAGCTGTGTCTGGGATTACTGCAACTCAAGTGTAGCTTCCTCTATTCTAGAGAGTTAAAAAAGGGAAATCAATAATTCAATAATCAGTAAATGATCAATAATAATTCAGTTGTAAATTTAAAACCCAAAGATCAGTAAAAGTTATGTACTTTAGCAGCTAGTATTGCTAAATTTTATTTCTGGCAGTATTTATGAATGAGTAAATTCAGGTGTTTAAGTCATCCCACCAGAGATTTGTGGAGCTTCCAGGTGCGGAAACTATTGCGGAATTGTCATCATCATCATCATTTCAGAGTTTCTTTTGAATGTTGTGGGTACCTTTTCATAATTTAGGAAGTGGTGTTGACCCGAGGTAGTTATTTTATGAGTTGTCAGGTGAGTTATTAAATGGCACAAGAAATCACCGAGATGGCTAGTTTCTGACTTATTTTTTAATAGGTTTTATGTAAAGTTTTAGAACTTTGTTGAGAGACTGTGCAGTTAATTTTGGATGATAGCTCCATTAATATACAATTTTTGCTTTAAATACTTTGTAACTATATTGTGAGAAGGGCAAACGTACTCAGCCATGCTGCATTGTTTCTGAAAAGCAGGCTGTCCAAGTGGAAGGGGATTGAGAGGATTCCTAAAGTGATGTTAAAAGAATGCAAGTAGTAATCTGATTCTCCCTGTAGGACATTAATCTTTCAGCAGTAGTATTAGCTAAAATTGCCTTTGATAATTCAGGCACTCGGGAAGTGAATTTGCATTTGGCAGAAAACAGTTGGAAACATCTGCAACAAGTGCTGAAAACTGCTCTTGTGCTGAATGGATGTAGAAAATAGCCATAAAGTTTCAGAGAATATTCATTAAACACAGTACTCATTAACCAATTTGTGAACTCCATCAAATTAGTTACACTGCTTAAAAGTCACCTTGAAATACAGACTTTTTCCTGAGAAAGCAGTACACAAGGAAAAATGTTGACAAAATGCTTTTGTATTTTCTATTTAATCAAAGTGTACAGGATTTGCTTTTTCTTTTTGTCTATGCATTGCTTTTAGTGAAGTTAATAGCACCTGCACTATATTGTTCCTCATTATAAACATATAAATCTCTTTCAAGGGCATAAAATGCTGTGAGAGCTATTAACCAGTAGTATATTGTATTTATTAGGTTCATGAATCCCTAATTTGTAATTTAGAAAAGCGCCAACTCAGTGAAGAGGTTATTTCCTGTCAGGTGTGTATATTTTGTATATGTCTTCTTCATAAACCATTCCGACTTGTTTTGTTGATGACTGAATCTTGGCTTTTATGTAACATGATTTATTGCCTTCTCTCAGAAACCCACTATAAGCAGACCAATCTTGATATTTTTCATCACAGAGGCAGCCAAACTTCAGTTTTTCTGGGAATGACTTTCAACAGTTTCACAAGAAGAAAGTATATTTTTTCATGCCATGCATTTAATTACATGTATATGTATATGTATAAATGTTTGTAATTTATACATGCTATTTTTAGACTGATTATTTTAATCACCAGCCCAGAGTGAAGCTACATCTCCTGATATAGAATCATAGAATCACAGAATCAAGTAGGTTGGAAAAGAACTTTAAGAGATGCTGTCTGGACATGAGGAGAATTTTTCACAACAGGAATAATCAACCGTTGTAATAGTCTCACCAGGGAAGTAGTGGATTCACCAATGTTGAACACTTTTAAGATTCAGCTGGACAGGGTGCTGGGTCATCTTGTCTAGGTCATGGTTTGCCTAGAAAGGTTGGACTAGATTATCTTCAAGGACCCTTCCAACCTGATATTCCATGAATCTGTGAACATCAAGTCAAACTGTTACGCCGGGGCTGCCAAGTCTACCACTAAACCATATCAGCCTCATTTACATGGTTTTTGAACACTTCCAGGAACGGTGGTTCCACCACTTCCCTGGGAAGCCTGTTCCAATACCTCTCCTTACTGCCCATAAATTGAACCAAGAAAGACTACATAGGCTCTATTGTGTTCAAGAAATGTGCCACAGTTGTGCAGTAACTTAAAGCAATATAGAAATGCTTACAACGATGCCGGAGAGGGACTCTTCATTAGGGACTGTAGTGATAGGACAAGGGTAATGGGTTCAAACTTAAACAGGGGAAGTTTAGATTGGATATAAGGAAGAAGTTCTTTATGGTGAGGGTGGTGAGGCACTGGAATAGGTTGCCAAAGGATGTTGTGAATGCTTCATCCCTGGCGGTGTTCAAGGACAGGTTGGATGGAGTCTTGGGTGACATGGTTTGGTATGAGGTGTCCTTGCCCATGGCAGGGGGGTTGGAGCTAGATGATCTTAAGGTCCTTTACAACCCTAACTATTTTGTGATTCTATGATTAAATAGAAGGGCTGTTCCTGTAATAATAAGTGGAGACCTTTCTTCAGATGCTTTAGAGTTTACCAGATAACTTTATTTTTTTCCTCTGAAATAACAGGCGTTGCCTTTACTTGTCAAGGAGACAGGTACACTGAAAAGGCTGGAAAAGACAATTTAATGTTGCTCACACATATAGTTTACTAGATGTATTCCTTAGCTGAAACTTGTCAGTCATCTTTTATAGGTGTATTTGTACATGGATGTACAAGGAAAATAAAATATGACCTCTTTTTTATAGTCAGTAAAGGCAGTGATAAAGAAAAGCATAATGTGAGTTTTATTAGGACATTTTCTATTGAATATAATTTTATTGACAGTAAAAGTTAATACTGTTGAATGAATATATCAACATTACTAGAATTTAGCAATTACTAGTAACTCCTGTTTGAAGAAGAACTTCAGGGGTATTGCCTAGTACTGTTTTTTCCTCTTTTCAAGTTTTCTTGCCAAGGTGAAAAAAGAAAAATATTGTATGCAAAATATTTTAGTCATGCATTGGTAAAACACAGAACCAGAAAGTACTGTGAAATATTTACTACAGCTGCTATCAAGCCCACAGTTGCATTACATAAGTAATCCAGAAAAAGGAAAAAAAAATCCCAAAATATTACTTTCTCCTAAATATATGTAATTCATATTAGAATTATGTCCATGTTGACCTAGCTCTTATTTTTTTCTTGCTGTTTGCCAAATGTCTATAGGAAACTATAGTTGTTCCCTGTTATGGGTGTAAAGGATCACCTCTTAAACTCAGAAAGCACTTCTACTTTTGGATGGGAACAGCAGCACACTACACAGGCCCCCTTGGTAGTGGGGGCCACACAGCTCCCTCTGAGACCAGCCTTGCAATAGAAGAAGGAAGGCAGGGCAGGAAAACAAGGCAAAATTCAACCTGTTCAGCCAGAAGCACCTAGGGAAGGTGATAGGCACTTCCGCAGGGAATAAGAAATCCTTAGATTTAGACCTTCAGAGATAACAGTATTTGGAAGCTTTATAGTAGCATCTGTAATGCAGACTTGCACACTTTTTTATGATAAAGTTTTACAGTTGTTTTCTTTACAGTATTTGGGGTAAGGTGGGCAAAGTCATTTAAGGTTTGTACAGACATGCCCGGAGATTTCTTTTAATTTCCACCTGTCATTACTATGATATATCTTACTGTGGCTTCATCCACACAGTAGAGGCCAGGGAATGCCTTAGTCTGAGTAGTTTCTGAGAGAAGGAAGCAGGAGAGAAATGTGTTCAATGGGCTCTGAATTTAGACAGATGCCTTATAGTCTTCCTTGTACTAAAGAGAAGCACAAACAACTATGACATAGTCTTTGTCTATTTTTTCCTAGTTCCATCTGCTATAGATTTGCAGAGATTTTCCTCCATGAGACAAGTATTCTCTTCAGATAATACCTGTCCATTTTATGTCAGCTGAAGTATACAGAATAAATAGGAATAAAGAGTGCCTTGCCTTCTTTGTAGGAAATAGCCCATTTAGCCATAATGAAGAAGAATTGCACAGCTTCTTCAAGGAAAATGTAGTGCCTATCAGACCCAGCATATGATGTTTCAGTAAATAAATTAAAAAAAAAAAAAGTTAGTTGTTGTTTAGGGGTTCTTTTTTCAAAAGCATGGGCCATAAGCTAACCACAGGTTAACCAGAGATCACTGCTGTAAGCAGCCAGTCAAAAACTGTGACTGTACTGGACAAACGTGTCAAAAAGGCACATTAAGAAGGCAACAGTAATTCTTTAAAGGATTGATAGGACCTGTCTAGCTTATTACTATATCCTTCTATACTTAAATGTATTTAGTCTATAAAAATGCACAGAAGCCTTTTATTTCTGCAGGCAAAAATGTGCATTCAAAAGTATAGTTACTTAAGAGAAGACTTCAAGCATAGATTTCCTTTCAAGCTGATCTTTAATCAGAAAGGTCAAACCTTTAACATTAGAACACTTGAAGGGCAAGAAACTCGGTTACATTCAGTTATTGATTTTGAAGACCCTGACCCTTGACAAGTGTCACAGGCCATAGAGGGCATTAACAAAAGTACAGTAATAAAAAGAGCTAAAAAACTTGTTGGGCCTAAATCCAATTAAAAAAGAAAAAAGAAAAAAACCCAACACACAAACAGAAAACCCCGTTATGTAGGACTAGCAGTAGATTCAGATCTCAAACACTATTGGGAATGGTGGAAATCTACAATTGCTGCATCCAAGCTACTATCCTCTTCTCTAAAAAGCTTTCATTTTCCTTTTGGCAGCCATTACTGTACCTGACTGGTATTATGGAAGCATAGTTTCTGTTAATTAGAGTGGCCTAAAAGTTTTCAGTGCAAACAGTGTTCCGTTAGAAAATATTGACTTAAAGAAATATGATATTTTAAGTAGGTCTTTCTGTTAGACTGCAGGACTGCTTGCATTCCAAAGCTTGCAGTATCAGCAGTGCAGCACACCCCTGGCCTGTATCATCCTTCCAGCCAGGAGACCTCATAAAGTCTGGTCACTGTCATGCCTGTCTGGCGGACTCTTGAGTCCAGAGACTTGACCTCTGAAGGACCCTGCTCTAATTGATTGTTAGAATCATAGAATCACAGATTCGTCTAGGTTGGAAAAGACTTTTGAGACCATCAAGATCAACTGTTAACCTAACAATGCCAGGTCCACCACTAAACCATGTCCCTAGATGCCACATATACATGTCTTTTAAATATCTCCAGGGATGGTGATTCCACCACTTCCGTGGGCAGCCTGTTCCAATTCTTGACAACCCTTTAGGGGAAGAATTTTTTCCTAATACCCAATCTGAACCTCCCATCGCACAACTTGAGGCTGTTACCTCTTATCCTATCACTTGCTATTTGGGAGAAGAGACCAACCCCCCACCTCACTGCAGCCTTCTTTCAGGAAGTTGCAGAAAGAGATAAGGTCACCCCCTTGAGACTCTTTTTGTCTGGGCTAAACAGCCCAGTTCCTTCATTCGCTCTTCACAGATCTAAACCACCTCACTCCAAGCACCTCCAGGCTTCTAGGCACACACACTGGCAGCCTCCCTTTTCACAGGGATGCCCGTGAGTCCAGCTTTCCTGAAAGATGGTAGGACTGAACAGCTAGCCCAAGCTATGAGAGATCTTACAGCTGGTTATTGAAACTGAAAACTGACAGCAGCAATGAACAAAGGATTTCAAGAATGACAGTCTGCAGTGCTGAACTCTGAGATTCCTAAGGAAATACCATTTAATAAAAATGTTTCAGAATTTCCTGCTTATTCATCAAAAGTTTGCCTATCCATGGTATTAAAAATAGGATGCCTAGTCTCATGCAATAGTTGATAATATCCACTTTAGATTCATATTGATAATTAGAAGCCTTGTAATTCAGAATATTTTTATTCATAATTTAATGCATGGTGTTTTTCAGTTCAGTGAAGTTCTAATTTGTCATATAAATGAATCAAAGCCATCTAAAACAAGTCAAAATCAATAGGAAAAAAATTATGCATAAGAGAATTTTCCACTGGCACATTTTCAGTGGAATTCTTTTTCCGCCTGTATCAGCTGGTATGCCCTTTCACTGAAGGAGAGTCATTTCAGCAGTGTGAATTTTGCTAGGAGTGGGCAGAGAAAGGTGAGATTTCCTTAACTGCATGAGATTTACTGCGGGAAGTCACAGAACATTCTTTCGTGCACCTTTATAAAAGAACTAAATACGTATTTCTCTAGTTCTGAGGCTCTCTCACCTGAAGGAGATGCCACTGGCAATGAGCAGCATGCGGAAAAAAGGCACTTCCTTACTGTGCTGTCTTTTCATGCTTGTCCCATCAGGAGAAGCATCTGGGGAAGTTTTTCCCCTATCCTCTGGGAGTCAACAATGTAACACCAATTGGATCTGTAAAACGGAGCCAAGGGCACACAAACTTGCACTAAACTTGGCTCACAAACCATAGAACTCTTGCAGCAGGGTAACAAGACATTATGTTTTGCATGTTTTGGACTCTTGTGTAGTAAGTGATTCCACTTGCGGCCATATTCTTAAAACGTTTGGGGGGGGGGGCGGGGGAGGTGCAGGAAGGTTTTTTTTCTCTTGTAAAGTCACACAGACTTGGAGAAAGTGCTTTGCTTTCTGACTTACAATTTGTGACACATTAAGGTTAATACTTAGGAACTTGTGGAGGCAGTTTGCTCTTTACACTGGTTGTTTCCAAATAAAAATAAAAGGACAAATGCCAGCATTTCTGGCCCTGAAATTTCATGGATAGACCTTGAATCAGTATAATAACAGAACTCTGAGATCTTTGTAAGTTGTAGCCTGCCTTCCTGAACCCTCTTTTCCTTAAGTGACTAAGAAAGAGATTAGGCTGACAAGTATCTCTATAAAGAGCTTATGACAGTACCAAAATCTTACCACTGGCAAACCCATTACAGCCTTTGACTTAAGACCAACACAACATACATTGTGGTTGTCTTTGTGAATTGTTTCTATGATTGACATTTCAGGAAATCATGAAATTTTCAGATAATGGGAAGGTAGATTCACGTTTAATGGTAACATGTAAAAGTTTCCTTGGACTGACTGAAGCCACATGAATAAGAAAAGAGCACTTTGATTAAAGACTTTTAAACAGTTGTTTCTTAGTTTAGTATGTTAGAAATATGGATTTTGTACATGACAATCTAGTGATCAGCAAGGCATCTGCATAGTTCTAAAATATACTTGACAGTGCAATCAAATGACATGACCATAGTTCATGCAGCCTTAACTTTTGATGCCTGTGTATTAGTAATGGTGTAACTATGTCAACGACTTGTTTTGGCAGTACAGCATACCCAGTTAGCCTCAGGGAACTAACTGCAATCTGTCCTACTGTGATTGTATTTCTTTGGATACATGAACAAAGTGGTGTAAATCTGTGTCTGATACATCATGTGCTGCAAGCACATCTTTAGATTTCAGTTTTATGCAACAAATATTGATTAAAATCTGTATGAGTTCATGTGTGCATACAATCTTACCCTGCTATCTTAATAATAAAATTGTTCTGAGAGCAGCTGAAATACAAAATCTCACTGCGCCATGTTTTATCATCATTGTAAAGCAGTGTGCTGCTTGTATGCTACTTCACACTGTAATGCCTTATGAGATATTTCTGCTATTATAGTAGGGGATATAATAAACAGCCAAAATCAATTGAGGGGGAGGGGAAGTTGGCTGCTGTTCTCAGGAGGAAACATGCTTTAAAATCAGAAAATTGCAGCCATATAGAGAGCAAGATGTTGGAACTATAAAGTGCTGAATCACAGCCTCACATTTGCTTTTCACAAGGAACTTAGCACAACTCCAGTAATACACCCCCCAAGAGGTGACTAAAGATTCTTCTTGCAAACTGTTCTGTCAAAAACTAACTGTCTGACTGTATGCTAGGAAAATAAAATGAACCTGAGTGTCAGAGTACTGGTACTGCTTCTAGTAGCTTTGTTAGGAAGACCCTAGGGACTTCATCTCTTTCTTTAGCACGTGTATAATCCTAGTCTGAACAGGTTTGCCTTGGCCTCTGCTTCTGTAATCTATTATTGAGGGCTTCCCAAGGACAACCGGGTCAGGAGTTCTTGTAAATGAATGTTCCCTGTGGGACCTGTAATGAAGTGACTTAACAAATTATCAGTCTGTTTGGAAGGCATTCATTTTTTAATTGACCTCAAATCACACAAAGAACAAAAGGAATCTTGGCAAAGATGATTTGGGTCCAAGGCAAACAAATGAGTCATTTTCTTTTATGGGGTAGTTGCACGGGTTTTTTCAAGTCTACTGAACATACAAGTTTTTCAAGTTCAGTATTCCATTGAATAAAATTAGGAGCATTGTGTCTGACGACATGATCTGTATGATACAGACACCTTTCCATTCCTTCCTTCAGCTGACATTTTCTGTGCAAAATACTGCTCTTGTCATCACTTATCAGGCCAATACTACAATGGAATTAATTTAAAACATAATCTGTTGCCTTTCAGTTTGAGTAGAAAAGATCAATTCTGCAACTTGAATGTCAGGTGCAGTTTTACAGAGGATGCTTGCAGGGCTGTTATACCCCACAGAGAAGATAATTACAAAGTCAGAAGGAGCCTTAGGACTTTTTTGTTAGGGAACAGGTTTTGTACAACAAAATGATATTTTAATTTTCACTATTTGAATATTGGCTGAAATGATGTACCTCTTATTTCTAACTTAGTTCTAACTGCTGAATAAGTTAATACAGAAAACATGATACTGCTTAAAGATGATTGTGAGTCAAATTTTTCTACAGCACTGTTTTCTCTTTACATATATGAGGGGCAGAATGGTATAAGTGTATTGGAGGAGAATAGCTTTTGATAATAGAAAACTGATAATGTCATCATGGATAGTTCTCCCACACTCCTCATTTCACCAGTAGAGCGCTTCAGTTGAAAACTTCAAAAAGCAGGTATTCAGAAACATCATTGCCAGTACGGAAGATCCAAAACAGTGAGCAAAGGTTAAAGCTGAATGAGTTTTTTGTTTTAGCTTTCTTCATCATATTTTTAAAATAATATAAAATAATAAAAATAAATGCAGAAAATTATGTGGGAAATGTTAATTTAGAAACAAAACTCCATCTGTTCCAGTCCTTTATAATTCTTAAGGGTAGGAAGCTCTGAAGTGTGTGATTGCAGAACCATAGAACAGCCCAGGTTGGAAGGCATCCTGACAGATCATCTGGTCCAAGACGTTGTGGGAAAGGGAGCCTAGATGAGATTGTCTAGCACCCTGTCCTGTCACATCTTGAAAATCTCCAGCAGTTGGGACTCCATCACATCCCAGGGGAGATTGTTCCAGTGATTGGTAGTTCTCACTATAAAAATTTCTCTTATGTCAAGATGAAACCTCTCCTGGTACAATTTGTACCTGTTGCCCCTTGTCTTCTCCATGTTACTCCTCGTGAAGCAAGAACCACCATCTTCTTTGTAGCTGCCCTTTAAGTGCTGAAAGACTGTGATGAGTTCCCCCCCAAACCTTCTTCAGGGAGAAAGGACCAAAGTCCTTCAGTCTGTCCTCAAAGGACAGGTTCTCCAGCCTATTGATCATCTTCATGTCCCCTCCTTTGGACCCTCTCCAGTCTGTCTTCATCTTCCTAAAACTGTGAAGACTAGAACAGGACACAGTGCTCTAGGTGCAGCCTGATAAGCACTGAATAAAATGGGAGGATCATGTCTCTGTTGCTTCTTGTAATGCCCCTGTGGATTGAATCAGTATCTGATTTGCCTTTGTTGCTGCCATGGGGCACTGCTCCTGTTCAGCTTGTTGTTCACCAGGAGCCCAGGTCCTTTTTAGCAGGGCTGCTCCGCAGCTGTACAGACCTAGCCTGTACTGGGCAATTTGATTATTCTGTCCCAGGTGCAAGATGTTGTTAAACTTCATACTTAATAAAATTCATATTTAATAAATTACACTGCCTTCTCTGCAAGTGGTTGAATATGAGCAGGTCTGAAGCAAGCATTCCTAATTTCAAAGAGCATGGTTAATGACAATGCTAATCACATTGTTCTAATCTGCAAGATGAAGGATACAGAACTATCTTCTCTTAGGCTCTGTTGATGCGTAAGGGGTGACCAAGTTTGAAAGCACACCTTGGATTTTCTCCCTTTAATTTATTAACATTTACTCATTGCTGGATTTATGAAGCAGCGTTGATAGCTATGTTTCTATTCTCACCAGTCATACAGTTAGTCCTACCATTCTGTCAACAGAACAATATAAGGGTTTTTAATTCATGGTTAGGACAGAAACTATAAAATATTGACTGCCTCAGAAAGAATTGTTTCAGAAATCGTTAAACTTGCAACTTGACGCCTAAAAAATTCTGGCCGATGCAAAATATTTTATGTGACCATACTTCCAGTTCTAATAATGTAACCAATGCTTATGTCCAGTGCTCAGGAAATCTGGCAGTGAAATTGCCAAGGGTAGTGTTATATTCCATAGGGTTTACTGCACCTTCAGATTGTGTCTTCTGCAAGTAGTTACCGCACTCAGATCAGTTCTGGCATTTTGATACAAAGTAGAAGCATTTATTCAGCTTGAGAGTTGTAAGTTGCAATTTCTTAAAGACTCTTATGAGGTTTGTATCATGTTATGGGGACACTGAACTGCAATATATCTGAATATAAAACAAGTGGTTTATAAATTGTTTTATCACACTTCAAAGTGACATGCTAACAGGATTGCCAAATTCAACTGCAAAACTTGCCAATTTGGATCATGTGAAGGCAGGTGTGAGATTACAGCTGTAATAAAACTGAAATTGGATACTGGTAGCTGAATTTGTAGTAGGCACTTGATGTGATTTATATAATACGAGCCACATGAGGAGGGATATGTAGGTCAGCATCTTCAGCTGGAAAGGGTGGTTAGAAGCGTTGTGGTAAGTCACTGGGAACTGCTGAGTTAATACTTGTTTAGTCTGGCAAAACGCTGGTGCAGCATAACTGCATTCTATCAAACTTATCTGTGGGAGACACCGTTTCCAACAAGGAAAAACTAGTCAGTTATATCCAATCCCACTTGTGCCATAAAAATCTTTGCTAAAATTAGCATAAGAGCATAGACCATATGGAGTTTCCCAGGGTAGGAATTGGTATATTAGTTGTGAGCACATTTTCAGTTTGCAAAATACTTAAGGTATATAAATACACAAATCAGTATTAAACTCCTTTTAGAGTAATAGAACAGTATATTACAAAATGCAAATGCAAATGATCCTGTTCAGGGAAATAGAGGAAGCACAATCAAATATAGCCTGCAGAGTTATTTCTAATCCAAGCAGTCTGTTATATCACAGATTTGAAGAAAAGAAGCAAAAAAAAATCCAAAACAAAGCACATTCCCCTTGCGCAAAAAAAAAAAAAAAAAAAAAAGAATAAAAAAGAGAAAAAGGCACAAACCAACTGGTAATCACCACTTTTTTTAGAAAAAAAAAAAAAGATTAAACATGCAGAAATTGCTATTTGTCTGAGAATTTCCATCCACCATTCCCAGGCAAGGGTCCAAGTTTTTTGTCCAACTTGTGAATGCTTGGAGACTGCAGCCAGTCGTGGGCAGTACAAACATGCGAGGGCTTATGAGCCACAATTTCTGAAGAATTCAACTTTGCAAAATGTACTTATACCTCTTAAGCCTACAAACGCTCCACTGACATGGAACAGTGGAAAATGCTTTTGCTTTATCTATAATCTGACCTGAGCAAGAAAGAGGAGGAGGAAAAGAATCTAAAAGCATATTTACATTATTAGTTCTTGCTAAGAAAATTCAGGGAGTATATGGCAGGGAAGGAGAATAAAACTAGAAATGTTGTTTTAAAAAAGTTGATTATAGTTTAGCAAAGTTTTTATAATGAATGGGGGTGGTTAGTTTAGATCATTTAGGAAAATACGTTGTTAGGAAATCAAAGCAATGAGGTAGTGTAGGAGGCATGAGCATTTCCGATAAATGTGAGGTTCATATGTGGGCCTAGATTTTTAACATATTATGTTATGCTGAGAATTATAAAAAATTAAAGCATATTGAACCAGTATTGTAGTCATTTCTGTAGTATTATTTATTTATTCTTGCTTATTTATTTGCAGTCTTACTTTCTCTTTGCTACAAAATCAACTTCCCATCTTGGCTGCTACAAACTCATTCAGATTCCTACTGTACTTGTTTCTTACACGTGTATTTCCATTAAATTTCTTCTTTTTAATTCACTGGAATCTTCATTCATTCATGCTGGAGGCTCAAGTACACATATAAGCAAGAATAAATAAAATAAATAATGCTACAGGAATGACTGCAATACCAGTTCAATATGATGTAATTTTTTATAATTCTCAGCATAACATAATATCTTAAAAATCTAGGCTCATGGCTATTACTAGGCACAGTGCCTTAATTATTAGCATTATTACAGTTGATAGTTTGGCCATTATGAAAAATACAGAGCCAGATAGAAGAGAAAAAAATAAAATTGAAATTAACAGAAAACTGAATTTTATAAAAATCCTTGACTTCAGCAGCACTGCAGGCTGTTCAGCCTGGAGAAGAGAAGGCTGCGTGGAGACCTCATAGCAGTCTTCCAATACCTGAAGGGGGCCTATAGGGATACTGGGGGGGGACTCTTCATTAGGGACTATAGTGATAGGACAAGGGGTAACGGGTTCAAACTTAAACAGGGGAAGTTTAGATTGGATATAAGGAAGAAATTCTTTACTGTAAGGGTGGTGAGGACTGGAATGTGTTGCCCAGGGAAGCTGCGAATTCTCCATCCCTGGCGGTGTTCAAGGCCGGGTTGGACAGAGCCTTGGGTGGCATGGTTTAGTGGGAGGTGTCCCTGCCCATGGCAGGGGGGTTGGAACTCGATGATCTTGAGGTCCTTTCCAACCCTAACTATTCTATGATTCTATGATTATCACTACAGAAAGCATAAACTACCACCAGGGCTGGAACTGGGATAGGAAGTCTACCCAGTGCTTTCCCAGGGAGGAAACCCCCCTGGGTTTATTGAGGAAGGGGGTTACAGATGTTATGGATGTTTTTTTGTTTGTTTGGTTTTTTTAACCAAGCACATGGCAGTGCTTCTAATGACATAGTTTTTCAGCTTTCCTTGTCTTTCTGACAGCTAATAAAAAGAGCACTGCTGTTGCTAAAAGAATTCATATTGTGTCTTATTATGATACCCCTACAGTCACATGTTACCTGTTGAATAGTTTCAGTTTACTGTGAAAGCGACGTAGAGAGTAAGGCAACCATTATTTTGCCGCTATCATTTATGTTTGACAGCAGCTGACTCACCAGTCCCTGTATGTGTTTATGGCTTAGACGTATGATTTTAAAAATGGAAAGGAAGTAATTTACTGTGTTGAAGGGTGTAGTAGACATGGGAAACAATCCTTACAATATTCTGACGGTCATCTCTTTTGATGTTTATAGAGTGTTTTATATCATCGTGCTTTTGGACATGATGAGGACATGTATGCAGGTATTACTGTTATAGTACTGTAACTGATAATAAGGAAATGAGCCTTCCTGAAGATGTATAGCTGTGAGCTTTTAAAAAAGCCTTGAGACTGCTGAAAGAAATCTCATGGCACTGTAGTTAATCTATTATGAACTCTTGCAGAAAAAGCAGATTAAGATGGGGTGATGGGTCAGGGTTGAGGAATGACTAAATTTCAAATTGAAAGACTTCATTCAAAACTGAAATAGAAATTGGAATAAGGTGAGGACAAACTCAATACAATGTTTATTCTAAGCATATGGAAACCCCTTTTTGATGCTGTCTTCAAAATGATGCAGCAGCTAAATATATTATACTTCTGGGAAGCATAAATCTTAGGGCCTGATTCTTCTCACTACATAATAAGAATGGTGAAAAGTAGCCTTAAAGTAGATATAAATTGCATTTAAATCTTCTTTATGCCTCAGCAGTGATAGAGTCTCAATATAAATGAGAATCAGGTCCCCAGTGTTTATTTAACCCTTAGGCCTTGTATATCATTTTATTTTTACCTTTAAGAGATTTGCAAAGGGATTTTTAATTTGGATTTTTAATCAGTATTTGGTGTACAGTATGCTAAATGTTTCCATTGTCTTACAAGTAACTTTAATTATAGACGCAGATCATTCTTTTTATTTCTCAAGAGGAATGGTAGAATTTTCTGCCTTTGTAGAAACTGAGCTAAATATTTCTGACACCCAGTGTCAATTGGAAATTCACATTTCATGTAATAATAGACAATTTTAATTTCATGAGCTAAAGGATTGGTTTCCACTTGCAGATTGTACCAAAGAAAGCAGTATTGTCAGAAGAACTGGCACAGTGCTTCCAGAGATAAATCTATTGAATTAAATAAGAGGCTTTCATTACCTTTTACATTGCATTTCCATATAACATAAGCATTAATTAAACTCTTCATTGCTTTCTCCTATTCAGCAGAGCACTTGCTCTGTCTGACAAGAAGTGCTGCCTAAGAAAACATGTGGCATCCAAACACAGCCATCAAAATACACTTAAGCAGAAGGGAAGGAATGGTAGAAGGGGAGAATGCTCAGGTACATTTGGGCAAGTGGGACCTACCTTTTTCAGCTTTTGACATCGAGACAGCTTTGGTGACTTGTCACAGGTCATCTCACTAGGTATTTGTCCAGGCATTTCAAATACAAGCAGAAATGAAGCAATTGTCTTTAAATTTTTAGGTATATGTCTGTTTATGAGGAAGGCTTCTTCAGTATGAGAAATCACTTTTGGCGTGAGACAGTTGTACCTTCGAAAGTATCAAAATGAGTCTCCAAAGTGTGTCTTCCCTCCTGTGTGTGGAATGCCCAACAATAGCAAAGTTGTAGATAGAGACTCAAAGTGTTTTCCCAATCAAGTGGTCAAGCCTTAAAGAGCTCTTTGGGTACCCCACCTCCCTTAACTGAAGAGACTTCATGTGTATTTGGTACCAACACACTTCTATATGTATTCAGATATTTTTAACTCTTTTTTTCTTGTCATTCCAGGGGAACATTTGAGAATCTGCCCTCAGGAATATACATGTTGCACCTCAGAAATGGAAGACAAGTTAAGCCAACAGAGCAAACTGGAGTTTGAAAACTTAGTGGATGAGACAAGTCACTTTGTACGCACCACTTTTGTATCCCGGCACAAGAAGTTTGACGGTAGGCTGGATATAATTTACTTATTTTCAAGGTTATGGGACTTAAAAGTCAGTATCCATAATAAATTCCAATGTTCTTTCCTTTACGATTAGATATCACATTTGCAGTTGTCAGTTTGGCTAAGATAAGGGTTAACTTACAGCTGGTCTGCTTATCAG
Organism: Amazona ochrocephala; assembly: GCA_039720435.1. Lineage (NCBI taxonomy): Eukaryota > Metazoa > Chordata > Aves > Psittaciformes > Psittacidae > Amazona > Amazona ochrocephala. The sequence continues at coordinate 54,200,811 of CM077877.1, forward strand.
CTGTGTGAGTATTGCCTTTAATTACAATGACATTAAGAATCAGGCTGTTAAGCGCTTGCGGGCTTGGCTAATGTTGAAAAAAAGAGATTAGATATGCATAGAGGGGTTTATAATTTTTGTCTCCTAGTTTCAAATGCAAAATTTAGGATTGCAATTATGTTCACTGTTGCAAGATGAACTATGATCTCCCATGATTTTTGTAATTGCAAAGCAGGTTTTTTTTGTAGTCTGCCTTTTTGTAGCCTTGAGACAGTAGGTTTTTTCCTGCATGATTTTCTTGTGGTGTACAGAGTCTCTTAGAGGGCTTCTGGCTTCCATACACTAAGGCCTCAGTTGCATTTGAGAGGGATTGTCATGCAAACCACTTAAGCAGTATGGAACACATCTTTTATACCTAGAAAGAATTGACAAGGACAGTTGGAGGTTTTTATTTGTTTCTAATCAGTACTCCAATCTCTTCTGGTCCTCATCCTTTGTAAGATCTTTGTAACATCAAGGTTTCAGTGTCTCAATTTACTAAATGCTTGTCTTTAATAATGAACACTAAGCAGCTTTTATGGTTGTGTCTGTATTTACAAGTCACGCTCTACTGAGCTTTTCTAATAAACTGCAGATTAGAAAAGAGTAAAAGAACTTCAGGATATTCTGTCATGGTTTTATCTAAATATGAAATCTGTGTTTGCATAGAAAGTGCCCCCTGAACATTTCTGCATATGTGTAAGCTCAAAAGGGTCTGACACTATGAGGTGTAAATCAGAGAAAGTCTGCAAGCAGGTATGGTAAAGATGGTTAACCCCAGGTAACGAGGAATATGCACACATATAGGAGAATGGAGGAAAAGTTGTCCCTGAAGTTGGAAGATTACTTCGAAACTCTGAGGTTGCCTTCAGAAAAAAGTGAAGATGTCTTTAACTCCTTAGAGTAATTCTGTATCATTCTCTCTATCCGATTAAAGACTCTTTTTACTAATATTGTCTCAACATGGCACAGAAGGGAAGATGAATTATTAAAGGAGAGAAAGGAAAATGAGGATGAGCTGGATAAAAGTTCCCAGCAGCAGCTCAAATGCTAATATAATATAGAAAGTGTCCTAAGTGTCCTTAGTCCTTGGGAGGACTGTGGTGTGGATGACTGCAGTGTGGATGACTGCTGTTCTCTGCATTGTGATGGCTTCCCTTCTTGATGTGAAATTGGAACTTTTTATGTAGTGCATTTTCAAAATTTTACTTGCCTTTGAAGAGCCTAAAAAAAGAACCTAAAGGTTGTGTGCAGTATTACAAGATTAGTATGCACACAGAGCAGACATTTCAAAGCATCTATAGCACATAGAGGTCTTTCCTCTTTTTGCAGAAGAAAACCAAGAGCAGCAGTGTAGTTTACTGCAAACACTGGGGTCACTGATCACAGAGCTCATATGGCATCTCACTAATTCTTTGGCAACTTGAGGCCTTTTTATATTGAAATGAACTTAAGCACATTATGGCTTTTTTAGTAGCCTGAAATCCTGTATCTTAATACTGATGAGAAGGTACATACCTGAAAGTTACTGACCTAAGTACTGTGTTCTGGGATTCTTAGGGATCTGCTCTGCAGGAAGTTGGATTAAAAGGCATAGCGATTTGTCCTAGTTTATCATTGATGTTTTAAAGGTAATTTGCAATTTGATGTCTTATCAAAGGGCATTTGAACTTTGTGTATACTGTTACTATTTTGTTGCTATTCTAAAAATATTCTGTTGTTCACTTATACGGAAAAACTGCTTAGTTTTTCTAGAAGGCAAGTACATTAATGGAAGAATATATTTTCCTAACAGGCTGACTTTTAGTAAAAAAAAATCTAGATTTTTTGTAGTTTAAAATGGGGTGATGATTTCTGGTATAAAACAAATATTGGATTGTTAGATAATATCAGTGTTTCAGCTCTTCAAGAATTGTCTCTTTCTTGTTTTAATTGGTACTTTGATTGCACAAGGGCATTCTGATAGATGATTCTGCCATTTGGTGCTGCTATACCACAAATAAGAAAACAAATACAGCCAATTGTGATGATTTTGTGGAAGATTTTTTGTGTACAGGACCTGTGTTTATCAAGAACAGTATTATCTAAGCATTAACTCCTGTGAGGACTTAATTTAAACTAGTGGTGCTGCCAACCTTTTTGTTTGTGCAGACATTCGTATCATTTTTTTTCTGCTGTACCAGACATGTCTTAGGGTGATGCTTTATAAGACCTTCCAGGGCTATGTAAACTCTTTGTTTAATTATGATCTGACCTTTATATGTCTCGCCTTTTTTATTTGCTTTCTGCCCCAAAACCATTCACTTAAGCATTGATGGAATAATTTTATGATTTCCATTTTGAGAGGTAATTTGAAGTCTGTTTTTCTTTTCAGGATTTTATCCCAGATTCCTATTCATGATCTAATCTACAAGGAAACTCAATCTCCTGTAACTTAAACATTGCCTCTTTAGCCTCTCTATTTAAGGTACACATTCTTAAGCAGAATCACAGAATCAGAGTATGGCTGAGATGTGAAGGCACCAATGGAGATGGTATCATCACCCCCCGCCTCAAAGCAGGGTCAGCTACTGCATGTCTTCCAGGACCGTGTGCAGCCTCAAGCCTCATTTTGCGTACCTCCATGAATGGAGACTTCACAGCTTCTTTGGGCAACTTGTGCCCATTCTCACAGCAAAAAAGTGATTTCTTGTGTTTAGATGGAATTTTACTTTTGGGGTTGTTTTTGGGTTTTATTTTGGGGGGGGGGGGGGCAGGGCAGGGTATTGGTTTTGTTTTTTTGCTAGGTTTCTTTTTGTTGTTGTTTTGTTGGTTTTGTTTTTAATTTGTGCTTGTTGCTTCTTGTCCTGCCACTGGCCTCTATAACGAACATCCTGGCTCCATCTTCTTTAGTCTCCCTCCACCTGACATATATACACATTGATGACTTCCTCCCCTTGAGCATTCTCTTCTCCAGTCTGAACAGTACCAGCCTTCTCAGCCTCCGCTGTTATGAGAGATGGTTCAGTCCTTCCATCATCTTTCTGCCCTTTGCTGGACTTGCAGTGGTATGTGCGTTTCTCTCTTGTACTTGGAAGTGCAGACCTGGACCCACCACTCCAAATGTGGCCTTAACAGTGCTGAGCTGAGAGGAACGTTCACCTCCCTCAGCTTATTGGCAGTGTTTCTACATAATTTCTGTGTAAGTTTTATATTTAATTTTATGTGAAGTGCAGTACTTTCCAAATCTCTACAAGAACTAATTTCTGTAATAAGTAGGAGAAGCTAAATACTAAATTCATAACAGAGATTTGGAAATTATTAGGCATTTTTGAACCAACTATGATTAGAAGAAATGATGCCTTTCTTTTAACCGGCAATCAGTTCTTGCATCCTAAACCTTATACAATCTTACTCATTTCTTACATATATGTCCTCCATATTTCTAAGGGGCTGTAATTGTCTTGAGACTTTTAACTGCTCCATTCTTCTAGATTCATTTTTTCTGAAGTGTTTTATTCCTCAGAGTATGTTACATTCAAAAGTTCCTCAGAGCGAAAGGTCTGACAATTCTGGTTCCTTCCCTCTCCATATTCTAGGTAATCAGTGTGAATTAGCATGAGTCACTACACAACACAATACCAGCTGCCAGTTGTTTCTTTTGTGATGTTTATAGCTGTATTGCGTACACCTGTGTATTTGCCATTGCACTGCCATACTGGATAGTCATTTCAAAAAAAATCAGTATCTGGAATTTCACTTAGGGGTGAATGAGGATCCAGAAAATCTCCTGGGAATCTTACCTAAGAAAGCAAGCCTTGAAATGAGAAAAAATCCCTTGAAACAGTAGGTCCTCAATGTTCCTAGCAAAGAAATACCTGATTCAGCGATAGGACTCACAAACCCTTCCAAAAATTAGGAAAAGGAACAAAAACCTAGCAGACAGGAAACACACAGGTGAAGAGTTCCCTCAGACACAGTTCCTAGCAACAGACAAGCAATCATGCTCCAATTCTTGGACCTCCAATTCTCGGACCTCCAATTCTCGGACCCCCAATTCTTGGACCTCCAATTCTTGGACCCCCACTGTATACCTCAAAGCAGCTTAAAATATATTATACTCCCAGTGTAGCTGTAATAGCATCGTGTTCTTATCACCAGTTCAAGCATAGTGACATCTCTGAGCAGTTGTTTCACATACTAGCCAATTTCTTTTAAGTATTGCTCCATCAGCATCTGAAATCAGTCCTACCAGGAGGTTTTGTCAGGCCTGTTAATGAAGAGACAAGCAGCAGTTCAATGACATTTTTTCACCAATCCTTTGAATAACTATAGGATGAGTATAGCAAATAATTTTAGTTTAAGCTAAATAGATCTGAACCTGAAAATGGAGACACTGTCTCCTCATTAAAAAAGTATGGTAATAAGCTTGGTAATGGTGTTAGAAATGAAAGAATCTCTAAGAATAGCTGTCATGAACTTAAATGGATATGGATAGCCTTCAGCAGAATGTGTGAGGCATGATGCCATTTAAGGAAAATAACCTGAATAGTGTAAGAACCAATCTGCAGCTGCATTGATCTCTCTTACAGGCTCATCATTCCCTATGCTCCTCTTTTTTACAGTCTAGGAGAACAGTGATCCATACCCATTAGTGCTGGCTATATTTCTTACTGTCATTACCGGCAGTAGCAGTGTAAATTACAGGGCAGGAAAGAAAGTTTCAATGATAATTTCCCAAAACAATACCTGCAAGAATAGATACTATCCCAGGCACCCTATGTTCTCTTTTCTATTCTTGCACAATTTATGAAAGAACTTGGGGAAAAATAGCGGGTTTGAATCTTTCCTTGATACTAGAACTGACAAATGTGTGCTTTGTGAAGTTGCTTTCCAACAAAGAGCAAAGTAAGGAAGAAATTATTTACTGTGAGGGTGTGAGGCCCTGGCACAGGTTGCTCAGAGAATCTGTGGCTGCCTCATCCCTGGCAGTGTTCAAGGCCAGGCTGGATGGGGTTTTGAACAACCTAGTCTAGTGGGAGGTGTCCCTGCCCACGGCACGGGGGTTGGAACTAGATGATTTTAAGGTCCCTTCCAACCCAAACCAGTCTATGATTCTATGAACTCTTGGAGGAAGTGAAAACTTGTAGACAGTTATCATTATCTCATTAAACATGGCAAAAAAAAAAAAAAAAAGTGTGGAAAGTAAAATAATGGAGATGCTGAAAGCTGGAATTCACTGAGATTCAGTTGCATGGTCAATGCAAGTTTTCTGCCCTTTGCTCCCCCTTCGTCCCAGCCTGCCAGCCCAGCCTGAGCCGCAGTGCATGCCTGGAGCTGCACTGGCCTCCATGAACTTCTGCAGAAGAAGGATAGTGCTGCAGCACAAGAGCCCACTCACACACTGGTGCTGTCGCTCGATGCTGTCATAGTTGGTCTGGTGAAGGATAGACTTTCAGCAGGATAATTTTTTCAAGCTTTGCTTACTTTGAATGTGAAAGGGCGTGGTTTTCACAGGAAGATTTTGGGTTGTTCCTTTGGTATTTGGAAGCAGGGAATCAGAAAGGTCTGCCTTTTCCACAGACCTGTTTGGGAGGCAGAAAGCTTCTAAGGAGTCTGGAAAGCCAAATAGATACAGCATAATCTTATCAACTACTCATTCTACTGCTGCCGTATCTGCAACAGAACATACGAAAGCTGGGACACCAGATATTTTTGGTTTTAGTTCTGGACAAGGTGGTGGGATTCTGTTCTGTTTTCTTTCCTTGTATTACAAACTTCAGTGTCGCTTTGCAATGTGTTTCCCATCAAATGCAAAGTACATTGTAGGACAGGTGGATTTTTTGAAACTTCACAACTGGTCAGCTGTAACAGTGCTAGCAGGGCCGCAGTTTCAGTATAGCTCATACTGGTTTAACACACTACATAACTTCTGCACTTGCCCAAATACAGGTCTTGGAGCACTTAGAAGCCTTAAAAAAAAAGTTATGCTTGCTGGCATATGGTATTTAACTGCTTGCAAGCCTTTGTTGGATGTCTGGCACAAGTTTTTAAACTTCACAGAGGTTCTCGATAAAAGATCCGTTACCTTATATTTGACAGGAAACAGTAGTTTGAAAATAAAGTATTCTACACCTGATCCAAATCCTGTCAGAATTGACAATAGCCTAAGAGGAATCTCTACTGTCTACAAATGGCTTTGGGGTATAATCCTGTAAGATTTGTGCTGCGATTACTCCAAGTCCTAAGAGTTAATAATAGACTAAGAGGAGTCTGTATTGCATACAAGTGATTTTAGGGTCTAATCCTTTAAGATTTACCTTGAGATTGCTGTTTATCAGTTTTGCATATTATGTCAAAATTTGTGAATTGCATTAGATCAAAATAATTTTTTAATTAACCAAAAGAGGAGAGGTAGAAAGAGGAGAGGTGGCAAGCCTACAAAACTTGGAAAGGATGGATTGGCCCAGTAGTAAGAACAGTTTCCAGCCAGGGGTGCAAATTCCGGTAACCTGGTCAAGTCCCCTACTGAAAGGCATCACGATGGGAACTGGTGTCTTCTGCATGTTCCCTGCAGCTGTAAATGCTTTTCATGCATTTGGACGGCTTGTTCTCTCTCTTCTTCCGCAGCTTCATTTGCTAAGAGCAGCTGGTCAGTGGGGCATGTAATCTTCTAACCAGCTGCATTAGGCTTATGAAGCTGCAAAGGACAAGCTGCTACCCTGTGCTGGAACAGGCGGACCTGACACAGTCTCAAATGAATCTTGTTAGAAAGCATGTTGTCTATGTATAGGCAAATCCAAACAGGCTTTAAGAAGGTGGAGATCCAGTGCTTTCCTGTTAAACAGAAAGCAGAATTTGCCTTGCCAAATATTATATGTTCATGGTGTAGGGTACTTCTGTAGTTGATAGGGAATGATAGGTGTAAGGCATGCTGGTGTGAAGTTTACACCTCAGATATAGGTCAGGAAAAATCTCTCCCTCAAGTGCTTATTTCTCCATATTGATTAGAGAGGGCATTTAGTTCAGACATACGTGCCTATACTGTGGACTAACTTACACATTTGTTCAGCTAAATTCCACCCGAAGGAATGGAATAAAGGAGTGAAAGATCTAAAACACTTTTAAGGTTCTCTTTGTGCTTTATTTGCCTCTTTTACAGAAGTAATCCTTCTTTCTGTAGTATTTTGTTGGGGGAAAAGACATTAAAAATATTGAAGCAAGTAAGCTGGCTGAAAAAAAATCTGTCCTGTTAAATTTGAATGACATTTAATCTTTGCTGAAGCTCTGAATAGTGTATGTTTTTAATATTTTAGGATGGAAATTGTTTTCTGAACTTAGAATCCAAGGCTTAAAAATAGTAACCCATAAGTAAAATTACTGATTTACAAATACAAAAAATCCTGAGATTAAAGGTACTTAATATGCCTATGGACGAGAATAGGATTAATAAAGGATTTAGCCTCAAGTCCATAACACTGATGAAAGACATCAGTCTTCTGACAATCAGCTGTCAGAGGCTCTGTTACCCGTATCTGATACTCACTGTGAAGGTAGGTGTTCGGCTGACACACAGCAAGGACAAAAACATGCTCTAAGAATCAAAAATAGGGACTGCATATAGAAAGCAAGCTACAAAACAAGGGTATTCATACATAGCATCAGCACCCTGTAAAACAGGAACTGTAGCCTTATAATTTCTCATTTGTTACCCTCAACCCTCATTAAATGCAGGAATACTATTTCTTAGATTAATGTTTTGACTGTAATACACAGGCTTTGTTGTCTTTTTGCTGTCCTTCTTTTCTTAACTCGTTGGCCTATGTGTCCAAACAACTGGGAAATTAATAGCAAACTTAATATATCTTGAGAAAGATTCTGGAATATTTGAAAAATCTCTGTGTCTGCAGGGACAGAGATTCACTAAATCTCTGTAGACAAAAATGTAAAAGACTTTTTGCAGTTTATTTTAAAGTTTCTTTTTTTCCTTTCACCTCTGTTCTGTGGTCCACCAAAAAAATATGGAAATGGCTCTTTTTCTGGGAGGAATGTTACAGGAATGTCACTTTCAGCAGTAAGATAAATTATTTAGGGAGAGAAGGGAACTATATACCTATGTGCCTTAAGAATACTTTTAGAGATAAAACCAGGCATATTAAGGTCCACTTGTGCTACACTTACTGGTAACTGTGAAAACTGGATATATAAATCAGAGCTACCAGATATTCAGGAAGAAAATAGGAAAGATGTGGCACAGAGATATTGCTTCTGAAGTCTTCCCTGCTTGCTATACATAAGCACTCGTTCTTTTCCAGTAGCTGAGAGGTAAAAACCCCACATATGGTGCCTACACACCCATAGTGCAATCTAGCTGCTTGCCTGTGTAGGTGCTGTTAGAAAGGAGCAGCAGTCAGTATCTGTGTTGACAGCCCCACCCAGTGCTGGGGAGGGCTGTGCAGGCAAGCTGGTTAGTGTAACACCATGCTTGCTGCCCACCTGTTGTGAGAGGTGACACCACCCTAACTAGCACAGTTGCTGCTGGCCAGACTGCTGCAGACCAAATCAAAGCAGATCACCAAGGTATAAATCCTACCAGATTATATATACTTCAGGATTTCCTGCTTGTTGGTACTGTGCGTGAACATTCAGGTGTCATTTCTGAAACACTGGGACTTAAAAAAAATGCACGGCTCGGTAGATAGAGGAACCTCTTATCAAAACGTTCCAATTTTCCTAAATATATTGGAGCACTAAGTTTCACTGATTCTCCATAATGCTTTTTTATTAATTCTTTTTCTGAATATTGCTGATACAGCTCCCACTCATTCACTTCTTGGGATATTTACATAAATTGGGATCTTTATTTTAAACTTTCCCATCTTTTCTAAGTTATTCTGAAATGGTTTTGCTTAATGTGTTTATTGTATATCCATCACATGCTCAGTTTACTCCAGGGTATGTATAGATTAATTTAGAATCTTTATCAGGAATAAGCTTTTATTTCCTTCTAGTTTAACCTGTGTGCTTTGTGCATTCAGAATGATTTATCACTGAAGCAGCAGCTGAATGTTTCAGCAATGTGCAGGTCAGTTACCTAACGTTAACAGCAGTGATAGCGTAATGACAATGCATAGAGTTGGAGATTAGTTGGAAAAAGGGGAGAGAGAGTTAGGACCAGAAATACTATGTATGTCATAAGTGATCTGCTATGACTATAGCCATGATCAATCTTAGATGGCAACTTGATGCAGCTATTGTGGAAGGTAGTCTTTATATTAGTGGAGAGACAGATGATGGACACCACCGCTGCTTGAAGAGTGCTTTGAAGCTATACTAAGAATTTTAATGAAATGAGCAACAAACCTTAAGGCCTGAAATAGATCTTCTTTAATATATGGTAACTTACTAATTAAACATTCTTAGGTGAAATTATTTACTCTGAATGATACTTTTTTGTGGTATTAAGCCATTTGCTATTTCTGAGTTAGGAAATTAATCATCACACAGCAAAGAGGCTATCCTTGAGTTTGAAGAGCTACACTCAAAGTGAAAACGTTAGACATATGTGAAGCAGGAAGGAGGTGAAAACAGCTCATTTCAGTAATGTAGGACATTCAGTCAATGAAATCTCAGCAAGATCACAGCCAAAAAAGGCAAAGGGAGGTTACTGAGTACTAACTTCAGTGAGTGGGTACGACGCATGTGATCTAATTTTTACTCTATTAAGAGGAACTTGACTATGCAGGTACTAAAACTGTACTGAGGAAATAAATTCTGTTGTTGCCTGTTTTTTTGTTCTTCTGACATTGAAGCATTTTCATGGGGGTGTGTATCATAAGGAAGATATCAATTTATGCATACTTGTTGAATTAAAGTTTGGTAGCTCCATGGGTTTACCACTGGAAGATGAGGTGATTTCTGCCTGATGCAACCTAGTTTTTGGAGTATGTAAAATCTCTAGAGGGGAAACATACAAAAAGCTTACAAAGCATAATAAGAAATAGATACATGTGAAGGAGCACAGACTAGGAAATTTAGCGTTTTCTCAGAGCAATAAACTACTAAGACTAAGCAAATGATGACTGGATTTTTTTTCATTTTCAAAAACTGGAGACAGTTACTTGAAGAAAACACCTTTCAATCACCACACAAAGCAAGAAGCAGGATTTGAAGTTGAAATATGTATTTCATTTTGAAGGATTTCAAATGAATGTTGAAGATTATTTTCAACTAAAAAATACAACATTTGCATTTTAAAATGAGGAAGCAAGTTATCATAAGCTTTTTTCCAATAGTGTATTTTATGGCACAGTGAAGTTTTATGAATTTGTGAAAAACATCAGCACTGCATTTTTCATTTTTTTTTTTCAAGTTTCTGATGTTAACACCTTAATCAGCTTTACAAGCAAATCTCAAACACTCTCAGGAGGTTTTTTTCGGTGTCTACTAATGTATATATCCCCATAGCTTTCCTGGCACTCCTACAAATAAATAGCATGTTAATTTAAGCTCTTATTAAATAACTTGCAGGGAAAGCCTGTCTCACCTTCTCTGGTGCTAATGAAGTTTTAGTACTGGCCATGAGCTGAAAATGCCTCTAGGCAATGAGTGGATCTCAGGATCGTTTTTGGACTCTTCCCAACCCCAGCTAGCTGGGGTCTGCTGCCTAGTGAAGAGAGCTACAGCCGGTGGAGAACTACAGCTGTGAAATCAGCCTGAATATTTTAGCGCAATGTCCAGAAGCCATCTTCTTCCTATATATATATAATCTATATTTGAGATTTTTCCTATACATAGTCTGTATTCGAGATTCGGCTTCCTATTTTGATACCAAAACATACATGATCTGATATTTTAAAAGGCCACTGTGCCCTTCTAAGCATGTTGGTAATTAGCTGCTAAAAGTTATGATTTATTTATTCACTGACTGGATTTTAAATCTAAGTAAGTGTATGCAGACTTCATCCTTCTAATCTAATTATATATCACTGTGGGAGGAATTTTGTTTGTTTCTATTAGCTGGAAACCTGAACCAGTGAAAATTCAGTGTTCAGTGAGGCTCATTACATTACCACATCTTACTTGGGCCTGTTTTGCCACGTTAACCTATAATCTAATAATTCTTTGAGTCTTACTCTTCAGACTCTTCTAGCACTGCAATCAGTGGGAATGATGACATTTCAGACAGAGGCAAGATACTGCTAAATCAAGCAATCATTTTACTCCCCAGTTTATCATGCACCCTATACCACACATGGCATTTTTCTGCACCATTGTGGAGTTTGAATTTCCATCTCTGAAAGGTCACAGCAGCATGAGAACAGTTTGGATATAGGGGAGAAGAAATGGAGCACTGAGTGTTTCTAGTAACAGTTTAAATAAGCTGATGAGAAGCACCTACTATCACACATTCCTGTCTCTAGGATGGTTCCTGGGATTTGTTACCAAAATGTCATTAATAAATGGAACTCTTCCCACACGTTCCTCCTGAAATACTTTTCTAATGCTTTGGCATAGACAAATTGTAATCAATATCAACTATTAAGATATTGTAAAGATTCAATTTCATTGCCTTCATTCTATTTATTTAAAGATATTACGTAGCAGATACACGGTTGTACTATTTAAATATCAATCTATCCATGTTTATGCTGCACTTTTTACACTGGGTACAGATGCAGCTCCAAATGCCAATAAGGGGACTGAAATAAATAAGTTAGGATTCTGGGGAAGCTTGCGTCCAAGCTGAAGTTATTTTAGTATGGTTTGTTGTTTTTTTAATCAGTCCTCTGCCACACACCAGCTTCTCCAATAAGTTGTATGGTGACATAATTAAAGATAGAATAAAATGCCTTGCATGTTAGGCACCTGTACGTGACAGCTTCTCTGATAAATAAAAATGAGATGTTAAGTACTGAGTGATCATTAAGGAATTTTAAATTAAGAATTTATACAGCTCCTAGACTGGAAATAACCTTGCCACAGACTCTTTCTTCTCTCCCCTGCCCCCCCTCCCCCCCATTTTACAGTCACAGTATCACACTTCTTGAATAACTATGGGCATATCTTCAGTATTTTTAGCAGTGATGTGGTCATTGGATTAGGACACGCCTTATTAAAGCTGCATCCCCTTGTGCAAGTACTTCTTTTTATGCCAAAACAAAGTACCATGAAAATAGGAGAGGCTTTGGAAAGTCAAAAAGAAGCAGGAAAGTTTTCAAATGGCCCTTCAATAATACTTCTGATAGAAGGAAGAGATTGGTGATCTGAGGAATCTGAATTCTGGTTTTCTCTGATTTTACATAGTTTTTGAATAGAAGAAAAATATAAGTGTTAGTTGAAAGTAATTGGTCAGTTCTAGCAACAGAGCCAAGAGACAATACTACTCTTGCCAGGATAATATCATACTTAACTGTTCACAGGGAAGCGCAAAAGCATAGGGATTTATTTGGATTTTCTGGCATCTTACATTCCTACTTTCTTTTCCTTAATGTGACTGGGTTTTTTGAACTGCTTTCTTTCATACGTACTGAAATACTTGACAGTACATAAACTAGAAAAATCCCTGTTCAGTTCTTAGCTCAAGGATAAGTCTGTGCTGGACTTAAATATGCACAGTCTTAATGCTAGACCTTTGCATGGGGATCAATTGCATTTTCAGCTAACGCATAAAATAAAATGCAGCAGGCCAAAGCACTGTTGAGGCCACCATTTTTTTTAAAAGAAGCACTTTGAAATGAAACTCCTTACCCTCACCTTCACCTGGGCTGTGCATGTGATTTATGTCGTTACATTGCTGAGAGATGTGTTTCTGTAGTGTGATCTAGTTTTCTACTTACACATCAGTAGATTGCTTGCTAAAACTTTATAACTTTTGTAACTGTGTGCCTAGGATGAAGTGGGTTTGTTCATCTGTTTCTAATGAGGCATATGAAAGAAAAACCATGCAGAAGAGGAAGGGAAGGGTATAGGTGAGAGAAGGACAGATGAGAATTGACTATACTTTTATGGGGGCCTCTTAAGTCCCATGAAAGGTTGAATAAGCATTGAAATCTGGTGGCCTGAGGAAGGCCACCTTGGCAATTGCCACTGAGCTGTGCTGCCATTGAAGTCAGTGGATTTATTTGGCAAAGGCTGCAGGATCTGGTAAATCATCTAAAGGCATGAACCGAATAAGGCAGCTGTTATCTGAAAATTGTTTGCCAGCAGGAAGTTTTCATTGTTCTTAAGCATTATGTAGTAAGTAAATCTGCCCACCTTGTGGCACCTACTTTTCCTCTCCAACTTGCAAGAGACTTCAGAATGCAAGCAGTATCTGTAATTAGGCCTTCAGATGCACAGCTTGAAAGAAATCACTCTTAGCACAGTATAAAGACAATAGCAGTTTCCTGGTTTGACTAAAATTTCTAAATGTCTTCATCTCTTTAATTTGCTTCTCTAATTCTACATTTTACAAATTCCCTAAATAGAAAATCTGTTCCTATGCAGACTGAAAATGCCCATAACAGTAATATATATTGTGTTAATTTATTTTTGCTACTTTAAGCAATAATCCTTGTCTAGTTAGGACTGTCAGTGATGTGACAGGCTTTTTATGTTATCTCTGGAATTAAAGCAAATGCAGTGTTAGGGGGAAAAAGCACAGACCCAGTGGCCATTTACAAGTGTGATTTGTGCATCTGTAATGCTGTAGGTGTGCAGAAGGTTTCCCTGGATATTCCGTTGGCTGGTCCCAAACTGAGACTCAGGTGATAATATTACTTGTGGCTTTGCGTGGTGCTGTTCATGCCCATGTGAAATTAAAAAGTTAATACTGTGGCCATGTGTTATTTCTTGTTTATTGCTTGCTCAATATTTTTGCTTGTGGCTTACAGAAACGTAATTCTTTTGCACTATTACTAGACATACTAGTAGCAGTGTCATTTTCTGATGGCTATAGCATGCACAGATAGCAAAACAAAGCATCTTTGTAGCAGCTATATTTTTAGATCAAAACATTAAAAATCATTTAAAAGACTGAATTTGCAATAAAAAGGAAAAAAAATAACTTCTGCTTGCAAAGATTTAAGTGATGCCGCCCAAAGTTACTCTTGTTTAATGAGTGACCTTTGTTTTCCTTGCATACAACTTGTATACAGGACCTCAGTGTTCCTAGGTGTGGGTTCTTCATTTTAAAACACCTTTTTCCTACTCAAACCTTACATATCGTTCTCCCTTGAAGTTTTTTTCATTAATATGATGAACATGTTTAGGCTGGTTGTAGTTAAACTCATATTGTTCAAGAATTTTAGATGCGGAAGTTAAGGATCAAACACAAGGTCACCTTACTGTGATGGGCATGCATACCATCAGCCAACTTTAAACCAGCTAAGCTGGTTAACTTGTTAAATCAGGAAAAATGTGCTGTGGTTTCTTCAGATAAAAGAAAGGGGAGGGAGGTATAGAAAGAGAGAGAGGTGAAAATTAAATGTTCTGGCCATGTAGCGTGGTAAATCTTGGGGATAACAAAATACTGTCAAGAGAGTAACAAAATTAGGAGGTGGAAATTTGGAGGAGGAACTCAATAACTTAATGCTTGGTTATCTGCTTATGTTCAGGCGTGGCATAAAACCATCAAAGTACCAATGCAGATTTCAGACTCCTAGGAAAGGACCAGACCCTGCTCCTACCAATGCTTCACTTAATCTCTTTAAAAGACTTTATTAGGCTACCGAACAAAACAGCACACTATCAAATTCAATTATAGACCATCTACAAACAAGAGCAGCAAGTTCTGCAACAGCTAAAAGGTTTCTTCTCAGCTTCTGTTTGCAAAACATGTGTGAGTTAATGGAGTATCACAATTACATAGTCCTGGCGCATTAACGTGAAGTCTCTTCAGGAAATAGATCTAGGTTTTACTTAGATGTGCTGTGCTTTTCAATGGAAGCAGCCCACATTTTCTAGTAAGATGATAGTGTTATTTGTTCATTAAATGATAATGGTGGATGACAACTTTTCTCTTCCTAAATCTTTACCATCTATACCTTACTATGCTGTTCCTTCTTGGAAGGAAGTTATCTTCCAAAAAAGTCTAATTTCTCAATGTTTGCCAACTTGATTATTGAGTAAAACAGGGCAGCTCAAAGTTTTTACATTAATGGTCCCAGTTTATATGACTAGGGGAAAGAAAAGAATCTGATTTTGTTTCCAAAGATTATAGTGCCATTTGGGAAGGAATTTGGGGAATAGTTTAGAAATGCCTAGAGAGTAGAGTACTTCTAAGGTCACATTCATTGTGAAAGCATGATTCTGAAATTAGTCTCCCAGATAATTAATAAACAGAAGGTTTTCTGATGCTGGTGTCGATCTATCTGTCATATTTTAATGGTGGAATATCTAACGTGCTTATGGCTTGTCAGGCTTTACCATTAATGTTGGCATTCCTTCTTAGGTAAGATATGAAAAAAGGCTGAAAACAGATATAGCAATGACAGTTCAGTAGGTAAATTAACATTGTCTGAAAAATATTATCCCCATCCATTATCAAAAAAGACATTTATGAATTGCATGGTCATTCACCTAATAACAGAACTTGTTTTCGAACCTGCATCTGCTTCAGACATTTCTGAAATCAAGACACTTTGCTGAAAAGCAAATCTATAGCCAGATTTTGTGGAGCTGTCCTGCTTTGTCATACTAGCCAAATACGTAATTCTGTCCAGCCACATAGAAAGACTTCACGTGTATTATTCACAGGGGAATTAATATGCAAAAAAGGATCAGTGTCTCAGAATTACAGAGATGGAAACCATAGGTGTTAAGTGAGAATGTAAATCACACATCCCTAAACCTTTGAACCACAAGGATGTTAACTCATTCTTTCAAGCAGTTTCACCTATCCAGTTCTTGACAGTTCTTCTGTATGTGAAAGTATCCTTGACATATTTTGGTTTCCACCCGATTAATTTTTATTCTACTATTTATATTTTCCTCTTTTTTTTTTTTTTTAATAATTTAAATGAAGATGGGTTAATTAAAGACTTGCATGTTCTCTGTGAACTAAGAAAGTATTGATATACCTATAAAGATGATGAAGAAACTGAGGCACATAAAGGCCATCTGACTTTCTTGAGGTCACAGAGTTTGGTAGCGACAAAACAGCTAATGTAACAAGGGCTGCTTTTCATCTGCATTGTCTTGGACCTTTAGATATAACCTCACCTTTCTTGAATTTAGTAGCATAAAGTTTTTAGAAAGTTTCAGGGTTTCTTCATTTTCATAGATAAAAGCTTTTTCTGTAAGCAGGAATACTTCTTATTTTCCTTCATGAGTTTAGTTTTCTCACATAGTCACTTTTTATTCCCTTTTCTAAATTCCTTTCAGTTCAGATGTTTGTTGTAGAAGTGTCCAGACCTATACACAATATTCAGTGAGTGTACCATGTTGCCATAGAAGGGGTTTCTGGTTTGCAATGTCCTTTGCCTTATGAAATGAAACTGATTTATTTCCTTGCTGCAACAATGTGTTATGCTTTCACATTATATTTATTACCGTCAGGTAATTTTTTCCCAGGTATTCCTGTTGGTTTTGGGTTTGTTTTTTTTGTTTTTTTTTTTCTTATTTGTCTTCAACGCATTCACTTATATTTTTCTCAGATAGAAACTGCTCCACTGCTAACTGCCAATTTTTATTTTGAATCACTAGAGGCTTTTTGTCTTACCTCTATAGAAGTTGCTGCAGCACCTCCCATTTTGGAGTTATCTACAAATTTAATTAATGTGCTGTTTACTCCATCAGGTGATTAATAGATGATTCATTTTCAAAAGACCCGTATTCTTTATGTGACACCAGCTCTTTGGAATATACTACTAACATAGTAATTAAAGTCCTGAAATTTTGCTGTAACCTCCTCTCATTATTGACCTTTTTGAAACAGCAATGCTCGCATTGTATCAAATTTCTGCTGTGCAGCTTCGTGCCACAGCTAAAGTAGATTATTGAACCCCAGTTATTTACCAAACAAAGCAAGCTTTTTTCTTCAGACCTGTTACCAAGTTACAGTAGACTTGTGGCCTTCTTAGATTTGGTGTTCAGGAAGACATTTAAGATTGGCTGGCACTAAAATTGTTTCTCTGAGTATTGCATTGAGCGCTCAATTTTTTGGTTATTAAGGTGCCTAGTATATCGTTAAACCAGTAAATAACTAATCATCCTTATTTCAGTTGCCAGATACTTTATATTTACCATATTTCTATACAGAACTGGAAAATCAATGTTGTCCTCTTGTCATACCTAACAACAGTGAGCAACAGTTCAGCCCAGCTTCTGCAAAGTAATGGATACTCTCTGATAAAATTAACTGTTACAATCACTGTTTACTTGATGTGATACAAATAGGCGTGACAGCGTACCCAGAATGTCACCATACCTGTATCAAACAAACAAACAGACAAAACAAACAAACATATATACAGGTGAAAACAATAGAAAAGGAGAAACTAACCATTACATCTCCACAATGACCAGAAATGCATAGCATAGTCAGGAAGAAAAAGTACGATCAACCAGAAAGCTGGAAAAAGAGATGCATTCTATGCCATCAACAGGTGAAGATGATAGGAAATGAGTTTGTAAATTCTACAAATACACTTAAATGTCCATTCCTTCAACTGACAGCGTACAGTGCGCATCGTTAGCCTCCTGGCTGGCATAACACCTGCCTATTACAGCACTGAGCTCTGAGCTATCCAGCATCTTAAAGTGCTGTTCTCAGAAGACTGATGGGAATCAGGATGTCATCTTGAGCCTTTTGTCTTGAAATATCTGTGCAGAGAACATCAAGCTAAATGTTCTTCTATACCTTATACAGCTATTGCTTGAAGATAGAATCATAGAATCATAGAATAGTGTTGGAAAGGACCTTAAGATCATCTAGTTCCAACCCCCCTGCCATGGGCAGGGACACCTCACACTAAACCATGCCACCCAAAGCTCTGTCCAGCCTGGCCTTGAGCACCGCTAGCGATGGAGCATTCACAGCTTCCCTGGGCAACACATTCCAGGGCTTCACCACCCTTACAGTAAAGAATTTCTTCCTTATATCCAATCTAAACTTCCCCCTTTAAGTTTGAACCTGTTACCTCTTGTCCTATCACTACACTTCCTAATGAAGAGTCCCCCCCCAGCATCCCTATAGGCCTACTTCAGATACTGGAAGGCTGCTATGAGGTCTCCACGCAGCCTTCTCTTCTCCAGGCTGAACAGCCCCAACTTTCTCAGCCTGTCTTCATACGGGAAGTGCTCCAGTCCCCTGATCATCCTCGTGGCCCTCCTCTGCACTTGTTCTAACACTTCCATGTCCTTTGAATGTTGAGGACACCAGAACTGCACACAATACTCCAAGTGAGGTCTCACAAGAGCAGAGTAGAGGGGCAGGATCACCTCCTTCGAACTGCTGGTCACGCTTCTTTTGATGCAGCCCAGGATACGGTTGGCTTTCTTTGCTGCGAGCGCACACTGCCGGCTCATGTCCATTTTCTCATTGACCAGCACCCCCAAGTCCTTCTCCGCAGGGCTGCTCTGAATCTCCTCTGCCCAACCTGTAGCTGTGCCTGGGATTGCTCCGACCCAGGTGTAGGACCTTGCACTTGGCATGGTTAAACTTCATAAGGCTGGCATCAGCCCACCTTACAAGCATGTCAAGGTCCCTCTGGATGGCATTCCTTCCCTCCAGCGTATCAACCGAACCATACAGCTTGGTGTCATCAGCAAACTTGCTGAGGGCGCACTCAATCCCACTGTCCATGTTACCAACAAGGTAGCTTATTAGTGAAATGATTGATTTATGGTTTGACCTTTACTGTTCAGTAACTGCTCTGTTTGTCTTTGCATCTGACAGATGGAAATGCATGCCTTAAAAGGTAGCCCTGCCCTGATTTCAGAACATGCTGTTTTAAATGGAAACAGTGAAGTCTGGTATTTGAAAATGCTGCATTAATAACGGTGATGATATTCACAATAATACTAGCTTTTTACTGTGAACACACCTTTAGTTTACCTGGAAACCTAAGATGTGCATGTACTGTATATAGCTGTATAGCCTTGTAAACTTTAATAGATGTTATTTATTCACAGAAGACTGCATTAAGAATTGCTTTTAATCAGAAACCTTTTAACTAATGTTTAGAACAGCTAAATGACTTAAAAACACTTTTTCTCTTTATTACTCAATAGTTTCAAGTTGATTTGATTTAGGTTTAAGGTTTGATAAGGGAAACAAGAGACACCTCCAAAATGAGATATGGAGGCATTTAGGAATTTAATATCTTTGTTATTGCTTGTTAATTTGCAAGTATGATCCTGCAGAGTCTGTTGCCATCCCTAGAAACAGCACTCTGAAAAAAACAAATACAAATCTATTGTGTCCTGAATTGCAGCAGGTGCTGGCTATGTCATTTCAACATCAGTTTGGGGTTCAACAGCCTTACAGGACTGAGATTGTCAGTTTGCAGGTGTTAAAATTAAAAGACTGTGAGGCCAGCTGTATTCAGGCACTGCAAGCATTCACGGCAGGCATTTAAGGGCAAATCATGCTTTTACTACGTGATTGCTTCTCCGAGAAAATGACTGGCTCTGCAGATGAAAGAAGAGCTGTGGAGGTAATATACCTCGTCTTTGGTAAGGCTTTTGACACCGTCTCCCACAGTGTTTTCATCTGGTAGCTGAAGAGACCCTGGCTACCTTATTCGACTGCTATGTGGGTAGAAAATTGTCTGGGCTGTCAGGCTGAAAGGGCAGTGATCAGTGCCTAGATGCCCAGCAGGCAGAGGCTGAACAGAAGGTATACAGCATGCTAGGGGACGAGTGGTGGGGCACACTGTGTTCAGCATTGTCATCTGTGACCTTGATGGTGATGCAGAATAAACCTTTTGGAAAAGCACTGCACCTAGGAATGACAAGCCACGTGCAGGCTGGAAAGCAGGGGCCTAGGGGTCAGTGTGGAAGCCAGGCTGAGTATGAACAGTCTGCTTTTAGTCTTATTGTGACAAACATGTACTTGGATATATGAGTAGAAGCATATCCAGTGGAGAGGACAATGGCCACAAATTGCAGCTTGAAAACTTCAGGTAAAATAAAAGTTCTTCAGGATGCAGCAGACAGGTTGATCAGAGAGGCTGTGGCATCTCCATCTGTGGAGGTTTACCTGGTCTGGCTAGGCAAGGTACCAGCTGGCTGTACTTTTAGTGGGAGGTTGGGTTAAATGACCTTCAGGGATCCTTTTCAACCAGCATTTCTGAGATTCTCTGGTATGTCTTGTGGTAATATCTGGAGTAGTCAGAACAGCAAAAACTTCAGATATTTTAAAGATTTTAAATTCTTAAATAGGGGTAACAAGCAAATAGTGTATATATTAAAAAGGAAGTGGGATATTTTTAACCACATATGTAACAGAGGTGTATGGGCCCAGAAGAGTTAACCTTGTGTAGAAGGCTGGGAAGTCTCCCTTCCTGTTGTGTTCTTGCTTCAGTGCTTTGTGCACATTTATACCTTTTTTCATGCTTTCCTCAGGCTTGGTAATATAGTTATTCAGAACATTTTCCTCTCTGCCTTTGGCAGTTAAATCTATTCATCACCTTGTTCAGTTCTGAGTTGTCCCAGTGTCAATCTGTCTGTACTTTTTCCACTATCATTTCAAACTCTGGCCTCTCACTTTCTATTAATTTAAATATTTGTGTTGGTTGCTGTTCCCAGTTCTTGATTATAGTTCTTCTTCTTTACATAGGACTTAAAAGATTAGCCACCTTTCTGATAATAGGCCTTTTCAGTTTAGCTTAGCTCCTTTTGTTCTGCATCATTGGTAACTCTCCCTCCATCTTTCCCCTCTCTCTCTCACTCCCTGTCTCTCATTTTTGAATGGGAATGTCAGCCAGTGCATGGATGACTTCATCTGAGCAAATTGTCTCAGCTCCCTTGATAGTCAGTCGAAAGAAATAGGAACTCTCAGGGCATAACATATTTCCTACTTCAGAATAGGTTAGATGAATACATCTTATATGTGGCTCCTTTTCTCTACCAACGAGACGAGAAATTAAGATTAAGGCTGTCAGATGCATGTCACAGATATCTGAAGTTAGGTAAGGTGATATCGCAATAAATCAGAGTGATCACAGCCAGAAGGAGCCACGCTGCCACTATCCCACTGTAACAGGAGATATTCCCACTTCATGTTTTAAGGACTTGTTATTCCTTCTATGTTCAGATTCCCTGACTAAATTTCTGTGCTGGCTTTTGTGTTTCGCCATATTTTTAAGCTTTTTATTTACAGGCACAGTGTATGGAGACATTATTTCCCTCCTTTTTGTGCAGCATTTTATGTCTGCATGTGTCAGAAGGTGTCAGGTGCTGAAATCACTTGTCACACTCACAAAAAATGATCAAAGTATTGGTTACCTGACTGCTGAATTTGCAGATGCAGATTTCATTCAATAGGAGAATAAATATTTCTTTTCTTTTTTTTTTTTTTTTATGGTAATTTCCTTACCATCTTTTACATTCCAGTTAACTTACTGGCCTCTGGTATGTTGAATACTATCAATGTTCCCCAATCTGAGAAATGTTATAACATTATTGGCTGGTATAAAATGCTTCTGCTGTGTTTTAAGTATAGCATTATACAGCCAATGAGATTTTAATGGCTCTTTATCACAGCTGGACTGTAGCAATAAATACGTCAAGACTTCAGACACTTACATTCTCCTTATATGTGGCTGAGGACATTAAGTGATCCAAATGCATGGGAGATATAATCACAATATTTTGATTTACAGTAAAGTAGCCAATGCCGTAGCACTATTTCCAGTCTCTTCAGATTTAAACTTGGATCACTTCAGATTTTAATGCACCAGAAAATCAATACTAGGCTAATTTTATAGACATAGCAGCAAACCTCCAAATTTTTTATTTCCAGATATTCATGAAATCTCTGGTGGCTCTTAGAAGATGAGCTTTTCCAATCACAAGTGATAATGAAGTCATCTGCTTTAGAGATGTAAGATCATCAAGTATCAGGTTTCCTACTCTTCCAGATTTCATTAAAACTATGATTTAAAAGAGAAAGGTTGACCTAAAAATTTGTGTATCAATATGTTGACTGACTTTTTGTCCTTGCTCATTACAGGCATGTTTTCATCCCATGTTAATCATTCTTGTGGCACAAAATACAGCCCAACAGGAACTTTGCATGCATATGTGAGCATAAACCTATGTATGTTATTAAGTAATATTGCACAAATACGGACACCTTTGTCTTTCACTTGCACTGAAAAATATAGATTTGAAAAGGTAAACTTGGAACAGTTAGTGGATTGCAGGTTATTGTATATTTCAGATCACTGAAATTAAAGTCACTTCCAGTGACAATGTAAACAAAATTAAATGTGAAGAAGCAAGTTTCAGCTCTCTTCACACTTCATTTTGCAAAAGAGCTTGATAAAAGCATTTGTTTTTCTACCCTCTATGAATTTCATGTGAGCAGCACAGTCAGAGACAATTACAAGTCACAGAAAAAGCAATGTCCCACAATGGAAAATTTCTCAACTTTTTTTAGTAAATGGTCATAACTTTACCTCTGAAATGACACCATTCTTGATGTCCCATTCCTGTTTATCTCACTGAGATATTAGGACTAAAGGGTCTGATGTTACTCATCCTGCCACTAGCCTCCTTATTTTGCATTTGGTTATTTGATCAAAAAGTTTGAATGTGACAGTGTAAAGAATGTAATGTTGTAAGGCTGCTCTAGCATAATGCTGGATGTGCCATAATGCAGGTATTTTATTTGTATTTTTCTCAAGAACAAAGATGGAGTTGTATGTTTAGGTTAGCCCCCATATCATGGTTTTGGATATCATGAAGTATCCACATTCATATTGACTTTTCTCTGCAGAGAAAAATTCCTCTTCACCGAGTCCCTGTGTGCAGCATGCATATGTGAATCCGTGTCCATCTCTCTTATGCATCGTAGTGTTGCCTAGATTAATAATTTCTTATTTGTGTGTTTTTTTTCATGTACAGCTGGTTCCGTATAGTCCACAGAATAAACCTATTCTACGGTATTTTAACTGTTCCACTTCCAGTCAAATGTGTAGCAAGTGTTGCAAAGTTTAAATGTTTTTGTTGTGGTTTCTCCAGTCCACTTTGTCTAGGAGGGCTTCTTTGTTCGTTGTAAGGGTGTTATGCATTGTGGAAAGGGCAGGACAATGCTGTACAAGCTTTTTCCTCCAGAACAGACACTGAATATTTCACACTGTAATAGGGAAAGTGATGTCAAGATTTATAACAAAGATGTTATAACTTGAGTTAACCAAGGTGCTGTTTTCTTACTACTTCTTTCATAGCTGGGGTACTTCATATGACTTCATAACACCCCAGCCTGTTTTCCCTTTGCTTTCTGGCTATTGCACGCTGTTGTAGGTAGTTTTACTAGAAGATGTTGCTTAACCACAGTCAGGTGTTCATTTGAGCATGCACAAGTGGGGATTTTAGCATGTTTTTGAAAATGGTACTTTTGTTTCCTTGCCCTTGAAAAGCAGAATGAAAACTTTCTTGACCCTGATCTCTTAGTCCTCACTTTTTTTGTTTTCAATATATAAAAATTTAATTACGAGCAAATCACTCCTTTTTCTGCTTACAGACATATTCACTGTGGGTAAAGAGTTTGGTCCTTTCAAAAATATGTGCTTGCTTGCATGCCAGACATCTGCTTAGATTAGACTTTGTTATGAACGTATCCCAGTAACATCTTGCTATGGTCAGTGTTAGGCTGCTTTACATGGCTCATTATGGCTTCACATGTAATTGTGCTCCTTCGAGAATGTATGCTGATGAACAATAAATTACATTTTTAAGTAAGCAAAATTTGCTGAAGGGCAGAGATAATATGTTTACCTGTTATTATATTCACCATTAATTGCTTCACAATTATGGGGTTAGGGGATTTTCTTGGTTACCTCTCTTCTCCAAAATTAACATAGCAGGTTTTTGTCATAATAAAATTGAACACAAGAGTATGCTATTTTAATTCGTCTGACCATGAAAATGCTTCTTTTGTTTCTAAAACTTTCTTATGAATACATTGGAAATTTAAGTCACTTGGCCTTAAACCAAAATTCTTGGCATTTAAATGAAAATGTGGATTTAGTAACAGTACATTGTAGTTGCATTGTATTGTTAGTTACCTGCTGTCTCTGATATTCTAAATGGTTATCAAAGTTAATAAGATATGTTTAAACCATTTTGTTGAGAAAAATGTGCCTGTGGTTAGCTTTTTTTTGTTTCAGATGGTATTTCACCTCCAGATAGCACACATCAAATTACAAGGTGGGGGATTCACTCACCTTAGAAACAGACATGTTTGCCGTTTAAGATTTTTCAGGATTCCAAGACACATACGGAGGTTTGGCAGATATAATACGTGTGTGGGAGACCTGGAGGGGCGGCTGGATGCCAGAAGGACCATTATTCCAGTGTTCAAAGTAATACCATATCCTTATATTTCAGCAACTGATCCACATGCAGAATGTCTGCTTATGAGCAACATTTCTTCCAAAATACACCTAGTGCCCTATGAAATACCACCAGTTTTCCTGCCTGGCCTTCAGCTGCCCCTTCAAAATGGTATGGTTGACCGGGAGGTCCTGCACCAGCCTTGTTAGACCTCTGAGGACATCTTGCGTACCTTGAAACATCTCAGATGGCACCAGACCCTTCTACATGGACAATTGAAGTGAGCCATCAGCTTTTTTAAGTGCAGAATAAGCTTAAGTCAAGGAGATACTGACTGAAAACCCAGGAACTCCTTGTTTAAGAGAAGTGGAAAAGGCAGTGTTTTGTGATCAGATGGCAAAAGAAAAGAGAGTAGTAGAAACGGCTTGTCCATGGAGTAGTCACGTGTGTCAGGTTACCTTATCAGTGCTTGGCAGACACAGCCCAGTAGAAGCTGACCGGCTGGCATATATGTTTTGAATTGGTGAGCATTAAAGGTGTGATAGCTTCAGCTGATGACTGCACAGTAATTACATGAATGCCAAAGAGTCCTGTGATGAGGATGTTACTGTGAGTCAAAGCTGGAGTTGTTTAGGCAACAGTCAAACCCTGGAGCAGCCAGGAACTTTTTGCCTCTTGCTATAGTGTGAAGGATGGAGAGGGCAAAGTTAGATACTGCTTTTAAACACCAACAAAGTATGACCCCAAAGTCACAAGCGTTAGAGGTCAGAAGGGTGTATGGCTTAGAGCAATAAACAATAGTGATAAGGCAGAGAGAAAGTAATGAGAAGACAGTTTGGATATTTAGAGACTTTTTTGCCTGTCAGTAAAAGAAATAGCAATAAAATAAATCCTAATGGGAAAGTGGGGTTGCTCGTCAGTAGGAAGCTAATTCACGCTTGATTAGAGCTGTTGTTTTTCTTCCTTTTTTTTTTTTTTTTGGAACCAGTGTTTATTTTCTTACTTTTGTTTCAAAGAATGCATTTTCACTGAGGTAAAAGCCAGAATCTGCATATAAATGGAAATCCTTCAAAACCATCACAGGAAAATTTCATTTTCTTGTTCAAGGATGATACTAATACTGAAGTGTAAAACAGAATATTTTATGTAAATGTAAGTTTCAAAAAATTACTACAAGGGTATCTCTAAGCTAATCCAGCATCAAAATGCTATAATTAGGTAAAAATGAATAAACACTTAAACAATGTATTTCAGCTTTTCTATGTATATCTTTTGATATGATTTTTTTTTTTAACAACTCTGAAAGCAATACTACTCAAGACTTCTTCATTTATGATAATTGATTTGTGAGAGGTAGGACATAAGTCTGTAACTCTTTCGTTTCCTTCTAGTTTGTGTTTGAGAAAATTAAGCATGAACTTTCAGTGTCCTTCTCAATAAGGTATTTTATCAAGGAAATTACTATTGGTGTGGCTGCCAGTATTGTGCAAGGACTCTGATTGTCTTAATCCCAATTTCCCTCCAGTTAAGTATTCTTACATGCTTTCCCTATTAAGACATCTGCTATTGTATACTTGCTGTTGCTGTTTCTTAAAGGGAGAACTGTTCTGGCTTGTTGAATCTAGGAGAGGATTCAAGTAATGATACAGCAATAATATCACTCTCTTAATTCACTTAATTCACTCTCTTATTTACCTTTGCTATAAAAAAAGCTGGTTCAATACTAGTTTCTTGTATATTAAAATTAAAGTAAGATACTGTTTTCAGGATTCCCTTCTTGTGTTAAAAGATGAACAACAAAGCTGGTGAAGGGTCTAGAACATAAACTTATGAGGAGTGATGGATTGGTGATGGATTTCACCAAAAGGGTTGTCAAGAATTGGAACAGGCTGCCCAGCGAAGTGGCTGAGTCACCATCCCTGGAGGTATTAAAAACTTGTGTAAATACGGCACTTAGGGATATGGTCTAGTGATAGACTTCACAGTATCAGGTTAACAGTCTCAAAAATCTTAAAGACCTTTTCCAAACTAAATAATTCTATGATTCTATTCTTAGTTATGATACACATTCAATGTGATGTTCACAGTCATACCTGGTAGTTTCTATATGCCATTTTTAAATTAGGATGGTATTCAGTAACTTTATTAAGCTTCTTACACACCTGGACTGAAAGAGACTGCTAAATATTTCAATACTCTTTTCCAGGCTTTAGCGATTCAAAACCCACTTTTGGTCACTACTGAGAAACAAGTTGCTAAAAACATGATGTTTTACATCTGTAAACAGTTAAACAGCTGCAAATAACTATTTTAACAGACTAGTATTGAATTTAAAAATACAGTAAAGTGTCATTAAAACACAAACTGTAGCAACATGCAATTATAAAATTCAGCACTCTTGTAAAAATAATAACAAAACCCAGCTGCCTTTCAGGGGGATTAGTGTTGACGCCATTAGAGTTTTCTTACTTTCTCTATTCTGCAGTGACATAGGATGGTGTACCACCTTTAATTCTTGATCTATCATCTGCAGTACTGGAATCTGTTATATACCAAACCTGACTAATGCAAATCTTTTCAATGTAAAAGCAATAAATCACCAGGTCAACCACCTGCTCCTGCAAGTAGAGGCACATTTTATTTAGGAAACAGAGCCTTCAACAGATGGCTTTGAGAGACTTACTTAGAGTCTGAGAGTATCCTCCAGGTGTTCCATGTTCTTCAAGGGTAGGAGGATCAAAATCTGGCTCTGTTAGATATCTGAGAAGGATATCGAATCTTTCTTGCATAAGGACTCTAGGTAGTCTGTATGCAAGAAAGATAAACAAATATCTCATTTTGCCATGAGCGAGGTTTTTACAAAAAAAAAAAAAGAGAGACACAATGCTTGGCATGGTGAATATTGTATTACAAATATTAATCTTCTTACTAGCAAACTGCAGTACCAGTGTTTAGATCAAATAATCAATGAATGTATTTGAATTGCAGTATTTGCGTGACTGCAATTTTCAAGTATTAGTTAGTCTTGACATACAACATTTTTTAGAAGCCTGTAGTAATGCAAGCAATGAGCAGAAAGAAGTAAGCAGATATAACAGAAGTACGCAGTGAAAATTCCTATAAATTGGCATTAATGGATCTGTTTGGATTTAAGCAGTATTTTTGCTGGGAACTTGAATCCAATCTTTTTATAGTTAGCAGGAGCCTTTCCACACACTGCAGTGAGCATTGATCTATTTCTTGCTATACAGATATGAAGAGACAATGTTAAGGTTACCTGTGCATAGAAAGAGACTGTCGTGGTTTAAGCCCAGCCGTAACTCACGCAGTTGCTCTCTCACTCCCCTCTTTTCTCCTCCCCTCCTTCCGGAGGGATGGGGAGGAGAATCGAAAGAATGTAACTCCTGCAGGTTGAGATAAGAACAGTCCAGTAACTAAGGTATAACACAAACCACTGTTGCTACCACCAATAATAACAATGATAAGGGAAATAACAAGAGAAGAGAATACAACCACTCACCATGCACCAACCGATACCAAGGCTGACCGAGCAGTGATCTAACCCTTCTGGGTATCTGCCCCCACTTTATATAGTGGGCATGATGTGCTGTGGCATGGAATACCTCTTTGGCTAGTTTGAGTGAGGTGTCCTTGTCTCTGCTTTCTCCCGGCTTCCCCTCCTCCTTGGCAGAGCATGAGACTCAGAAAGTCCTTGGTCAGACCAAACATTTGAGCAGTAACTAAAAACATCAGTGTTATCAGCTCTGTTCCCAGGCCAAAAGTCAACAACACAGCACTGCACCAGCTACTAAGAAGGAGAAAAAATGACTGCTACTGCTGAACCCAGGACAGTATCCACCCCTTGTTCCATACCATTCATGTCATGCTCAGATCCCACATTTCCAATATACCATCACTGTTATCTCATATACACATATATACATGCACATACACACACAGGTTTTGTTTGCAGGTTATTAGGATAGCACAGATTAAAATTTTAGCCAATTGTAAGCTGCTAAGAGCATCCATATTATAAAAAGTTCTGCAACTTATTCTTGAAAAACTCCAAGCTTCATAAGCTTTACTTTATGAGCTCCTGTTCTCCTATTACAGATTACCAACTCCGGTATTGTTGCAAATCCAAATAAACTCCCTGGTGATTGCAGAGTACCGTCACAAATCCAAACGGTACAAAACAATATACTTGTCCTAGCTAAATTAATTATTTCAGTTATGGGCAACTCAATAGTAAGAACTGAACCACCAGCTGGCTAATATGTACAGTCAAAACATTTAGCAGCAGGTTTTTACATTAGCAACAGCAAGAATCCATTTCACAGAAGACAACAGAGAATAAATGATTCTCATTTTAAGAGTCCTTAAGGCTAAAGTGCTTTATCCTCCTTAAATGCTCTGACTAACAAGCTCCACATGATGTCATCGAGATTAATTTTATGTAGGTAGATTGTACTGCAGAAATGCAGCAGAAATGTGTACAAAGCTGTGGGAAGTAGGGGAGGACAGAGCAGAACAATTTATGCAAATTTAAATTGTCCAGCTTCACAATCAGCTCTTACAAGTCTTGGTTTCTTTAGAGTGTAAAGGAATCTCACTTTTCCTATTGCTGATACTTTGTAAGCTTAAAGTTAGAATGTACTAAGCTCTTCCCTACTCTGAGAAGTTTTCCGTTAGTCAACATGTAGGCTAGACTTTTTTAAAAGTTTAATTTGCAACAAAGTGGTTCCAACATTCTTCTGCAAAGTATGCAAAAAACCAGTATATCTAAGGATGTACAATTTTGCTATTCAACTCAGCCAGCAAAGGTATGTGGTAGGTTGGGGTTTGGTGGGGCTCTTCAGTTGATTCCCCCTGAGAAACGACCTTTTATCATGTAGTTTGAGGGAACTATGTTAGTTGATAAAAACATTCCGCACCACCACCAGTAGTGCTTTAGCTGTCTGGACTTCCACTGAAATCAAAGGAGTCACAAACCAGTTATGTCAGCATCAGGGTCTAGTTTCAATGGAAAAAAAAAGCCAGAATACGCAGAATGTGTCTATCAGAGGAGCAGAGACGATGCAAGACTTCTTAGAGGCATTGATGGGTCTGCTTTGCTTTATATTGGTCTTTTTCATGAGCGGTCTAATCCAGGCTTGTTGCAATCAACAGGAATTTGTCCATTAATTTCCATAAAAAGATATGACACAGGATATTTTTGAGACCCACATTCTTCTGCTGTGACGGTTCAAGGCCAGGCATATTACAGTAATGCATTTCAAATGACACTAGATGTCTGTGATATAGAAGCTGAACTGAGTGCTTGCAATCCAGCCAAAATCATCATTGGATTTTGGCATTTCTTCAGCTATCCAGTAGGACAAACTGAGCAGCTCTCCAGATCCACTGATTCATTTGCCTGAACATAGTTACCTAAATAAACGTAGAAATGTTAGTTATCTAGCTGCTTGTGTCAAATTTTATGTGAGATGTCCGGTACAATCCAAGATACAACTTCAGTTATCTCAGTGGCATTAGTTTTTAGCAACTGGTTTTCAACAGTTGAATTGAGACCCATCAGCTCCATAGATCTTCATCCAGTATAACAGGAGGCTTTACCATTCCCAGGACTCGATGTAGCTTAAAATTCAATGTAGTTGACAAGGGAAATTGGATCTTCCAAAGGGAATTTCAGAGTAGAAGCATTAAATGCTTCTATAGAGTTTTTATTAAAATATTTTTCTTGCCTACTTCTTTAACACTTTGATGGTGTTTTGGTTTTGGTTTGGGGTTTTCTTTGCCACTGGAAGAAGACATTCTTCCACTCTATGAATTGTGGCATTGAAATGAATAAAAAGTTCATATTTTACCATGATGGAAATGATTTTAATATTGTCATAATGATACTGATATTAATATGATTGTTCTTTTTATATATATTTTTAATCCATAGATGTTGATTTTTTTTTTCTGTAGATATCCAGATAGCTTTTAGAGTTGGGGAAATGAGAATGCTTAAAGATCTAAGACAGAATGAGTCTGTGTTTATTTCTTAAGCATGCACTTTTGTGTGCATGCATATCTGTATCCTAGTGAAATCAGTGTGAATAAAGTATTCCTTACATGCATTACTTAAAGATCAAAGATGTAATTCTGGTCCTGTCCTGACTTATTCTATCCTAATTAAGTTTATAGTTCTTCTTTTATTTGAACATTGACTAGTCAAATCAGAATAGTTAAGGGGAGGATGTCGGTATACAGTATGTTTTCTGTAAAGTTTTAATGAATCTGAGAATGGATAGATTTAGAATGAACATTTCAATTAAAGTGAAACATTTTCTGGAGAATTTGGGCATTTTAAAATGTTTCAAATAACAATTCAGAGAACAAACCACAAAATAATCTCCACTTTAAAAAAAAAATCCCACTTTATTTAATTTTTTTTTCTATCCCATTTACATTACTTGAAATTCAGAAAATGTTTTGGTTTAGGTGAACCCTATGTTTTTCACTAAAGAAAGCTGAATCCAATGCTTACATTTTGCCACTTCTAAACTGTGTAATGAGGTAAGCTCATACTGTACTAGTTTGTTGACTGGATGGGTCAATGTTTCGAATATCTCAGGTATTGAACCCCAAAGTTAATTTTCCAGATATTTGGGCAAGAAGACATTGTGAAGGAAATTCAGAGTTTCACTAGGAACGAAGAAAAAGAAGTTAAAAATAGTGTTGTCGTTGAATGTAAAATACTTCCAATGTTGAAGTGGAATACAGATGAGCTCCAGAACCAGTTGGTGCAGAAAATCATAGTAGAAAGAGGCTTAAAGCATGACAGTAAGTAGTGTTTCAAAAAACAAAACTTTGTGGAAGGATATCCTGTCTACCTCAAACCCTACGTGAACAAGATTATTCTTTAGAAGTGAACTAAACCGAGCTATACCCAGCTCCTGAGACCAGTGCTGATCAGGAATTGACCTTTGATGATTTATTTGTGACGCTGGAACCTCTGTTATTGTCTTATGTCAGCACTTCCACAGCCTATGCTGTCATCCTACACTTGCGCTGCTCTACATGACATTTTTATTCTAGATCCAGAGAATATGTGTCATTCTGTGCCATTTTTATTATAAAGCAGTGGATAATGTGCATTCAATACAGAACTACAGCTTGCTGTTACTATCCTTTAGTTACATATGTATACACAGACACATGTGTTTGTACAAACTGAAATTACCATAACTATTTTTGTGCCACCACAGAACTGCACAAAGCTAAAGCTAGATCAAGTTAAGTTATAGCAACCTGGTTGTTAGACCACTGCCATTAGAGATAAAACAAGATCCAGGACAAAATAGCAATAGTGCATCAAATGGAATATACAGCACAGTCATTCTGCTAAATGAAGAAACTGAATTTGTAATTGTAACCTAATCCCTGGCTTCGAGATAAACAAGTTCACAGACTTCTGCCCAGTTTTGACTTCTGTGAAGAATTTATCTTATTTTTGTACTTTTCATATCAGTACAGACAGGAAAATACAAGAAAAAAATTCACTAACATCAAATTTGCAGATGGTCAAGTTGGAAAAAATGTTATCAGAGGTACAGAGAGGTCTGTAGATCAAGGTGGTGAAGTCAGAGCACTGAGTTAGGTTGTTTTAAGGAAAATCTGAGATAATATGACAATTTTGCCTACCACTTACCTTACATAAATACTGAAGATATGTAGTACGGCTTCTTTCTCCTTCATTTAATTTCATGCAAGTCTGTTACACGATGGCTATATCTTTGTTTCTTGCTGTCATGCAGAGCTATGTGACACAATAAAATGATGATCACGTGCTTCATACAGAAAGTAAAAAAGAAAATTGAAAATTTCAAGGTAAGGAAAACAAAATGGAAATGTATGGAAGGACTTTTTTAAATATCGCATGGGCTTGTAGAGAGAAGTCTTTTTCTTTAAAATACTGGTTTAAGACAAATTGAAAAAGGTAAACATTTGTGCTATTTCAGATATGGGATTTGGTTCTTCTTCCATTTCTTAACTCAATTTTTTCATCATTTAGGCTTATATTTAAACTGTCTTACTTTTGGATAAGAGTAGGAGGAAGGCATGGATTTAGTATTTGAAGAAAGAAATTCCACAGACATGAAAGTTTACAAAGTAAAATCCCTGAAGCTCTTTCAAAAGGCCATGGTACCTTATACTCCAAGAAGTTTAAGCTTTCTGATAGTTTTGACCTTCTAGTTGTATTTCTTCAGAGTGCTATCCCAACATAATTTGTTTTAAGAAGAATAAACAAAACCAGGAACCTCATACAGTTCAACAGTGGGAAGTGCAAAGTCCTCAGCCTGGGGAGAAACAACCCCAGGGACCAATACAGGCTGGGGCCAACTGACTGGAAAGCAGCTTGGTATAAAAGAACCTGGAGGTATAAGACACGGGCATACTGTGGTAAATCCAATGAAGAGTCACTAAGATGGGACTCTTTGGCCTGGAGCAGTAAAGTCTGGGGGCAGTGGGTCTGCAGTGGTGTCTTACCAGTGTGTACAATTACCTGAAGGGAGGATGCAAAGAGGCAGAGGCAGTGGCACAACCTGAAACATGTGAGGATCCCTCTGAATATCAGGAAACACTTTTTGGCTGCGAGAGTAACTGAGCACTGACACAGGTTGCCTAGGGAGGCTGTGGAGTCTCCATCCTTGGAGATACTCAAAAGCTGTCTGGACATGGTCCTGGGCAACCTGCTCTGAGTGGCTTTGCTCGAACAGGGGGGTTGGACCAATTGACTTCCAGAGGTCCCTTCCAACCTCAGCCATTCTCTGATATTATGAAAAAAAAAACCAAACCAAAACCAAAACCATGAGATCAAGTGGAATTCATGGTGATTTAAAGTTGGTGATTTGTGCAACTGTCTTAAGTATTGTAGAACTGAGTGTCGTAGATAAGTCGGTATTTGCTATTAAGCAGGGCTTTCTGGCAATCTGCAAAGCATCTGTTGATTTTAACTTGTGCTATCTCTGCTATTGTTTCTTAATTTGGGGAGAGTAAAGTTCATAAATTGCATACCAAAACAGTAATGATCCAGAAAATAGCTGCATAAAGGGGAACCCCTCCCTCACACAAATAACATACGCCTGTAATCACAGAACAGTTAAGTATAAAAGTAGGTTCACTTGAAAACCTTGTGAAGTTGTTGTGAGAATATTATTGCAAATAATGAACATTAAATGTGTGATTTATTTTCTAATACAATAAATCTAAAGCAATAAATCTGTGTGAAAAACTTCTGTCTGACATTGTTGAAGCAGCCTTTTACATCATCTGAGAAAAAGCAGTAAAATAAAAGTTTTCGAAAGGCTTTGTAAGCAGTCTTTGCCAACTGTAGACGCTGCCTGATTTAGAATAAAATTCCCACATCCCAACAAGAAACTGGAAGGTATCTTATGAACTAACTTTAAATGTAAAATAGTATCATCTCCACAAGTAAAATTTTTACCATTTGTTTACACAGGTGTTCTGTGATTGTGAAAGAAAATAAGTGCTCTAAGAGATCTGAAATTCCAAGTATAGCTCTAAAGATGGGAGTGTGTAATCATCTAATGATCTTTCATTACTTAGAAAATCAAGTTTGACTTTCATCAGCATTTTTAGATAAGCAACTTAGGAAAATGCAGTTGTGTGATAACAATGAAAATTGCTCAGCAGTGTTTTGTAATACAATTGTAATTTTATAGTGTTATTTTCCCTATAGCTGACATTCTTTTCTGTTTAATTTGAATGAAATAGCTGTTACTGGGTCAGAACAAGCAAAGTCAGAAACTGAACGAGCTCCTTTCCATCACACTGTGAAACACAAGTATTCTGTTTCATCTTATGATTTAAATTCTTGTGAGAAAAGTTCCAGGGAAGTAAGAAATAGATGTACTTCTACAGAAGTACGAGCCAGGTACATTTAGCTTTGAATGGTATGGAGCAAAAATGCTTTTCAGTGTGTCTTTCAATTCATGCCAATTTGCATTAGAAAAGTGTCTAAGTAGTTAACATATTTAAATAAGAGCTTTGAAGAGAAGCTTTATATTCTGCATGAAGGATAGGTCTTCAGCAGTGTTCACTGATTTTTTAAAAGCTTTTAGTGTTAAAAGAGAGTATCTATCTTTCAAGAAGAAAATCTATTTCTTCACATACATGCATGAAGATTTTTTTGTGGAGACATAATGTTAAATGCTTGAATTTGAGTTGATCATTTACAGAGACAATCAAACTGTATAAAATCAATTTTTTAAAAAGCCCATGTAATTAAGCTTGTAATTAAATGCAGCCTCAGTAATATTTGGGGTTATATTTGCAGCTGTGTTTATTTGTGGAAATTTTGCTGAGAAGCCACAAGTATTATAATTTTTAAATTGAATTATTATTAATCGCTTGTTCAATCTCTGTCACCAACTTGAATTTCAAAAAGATAATTAGCAGCACCCCACCAATGTATTTCAAATATCAATGTTACAGCAACCACTTCAAATCTAAATACTGTTTTGAAGAAAAGCTTTAACACTGTGAGTAGATGATATACACATTTGATTGTATCCTGTTGACCCCATTTTGATGGGACATTAACTTCCATTATGCAGTTCACTTGTATTTCACCTGATATGTCAGCCACAGTATATAGTAAAGACTCAAAGGCTTCACAGAGTGTTCAAATAATATAGCTAAGATTTGCAGGGAGATCGAGACCAAGTATTTGCTCTGAAGCACATAGCAGAATGGTTTTAGTGTAAATAAAGTTGTGCAAGGAAGCATGAAATTGAGAAAGTTCTTGAAGCCTCTGGGAATGGAGGGAACTAGTGCTTCTGCCATATTTGACACTCTTGGTTGCATGATTTGTCTTCAGAATGGGGTGAAATAAGCTAAGAAATCAAGAATTGACCATTGTGCAGACCCTTTAACTTCTTAGAAGGTTATAATGTTGTAAGTCAGTAAAACGCACGGACAAGGGAGAAACTATTCTATCAGTAAAAGGCTATGGTGTTACAAAGTGAGTATATCAAAAACTTTACAGCAGTTTAATTTTAGTTGGTACGGGTTTTTTTAATAGATTAATTTTTATTAATAGCAAAATTCTTCACTGTTATTAGTGCTGTCTTACCTTAATTCTTTAAAGCAGTTCAAAAGTAGTCCTTATAGTAAATTGTTTCACAGAACTTTGAACAGGTTCCTTGCCTACTAGGTGTATCACTGCAGCTCAGCTAGAGAATGCAAGAAAATTAATTAACCTGTGTTTTCTGAAAGAAGCAATTTTAAGGTGTCTGAACAAAATGCGTCTGTGTGAAGCAATACAAGATAGGAAATCAGCAGGGTAATAGTTGGAGAGAGCTCATTCAACTGAAGATTTAATCTAACTAGGTGTTTACATAGAGGTTTTAACATTTCATTCAGAATGGATAGCCAGTGATTGTAGACCAATCAATTTATAATAAATGGATTTTTTTTTTGAGGCTCTGTTTCTTGTATTTTAATGAACAGCTTATATTCTTAAAGTAGTTTTGCTTGAAAGTCTTCTCTACGGATTTTCTTTCTTTAGTTTGGGACATTTGGCTTCTCAACTTTTAGCCATGTAAGACTTTGGGGAGAGGTCTAAACTAAATTGTCTATGATCATGCTGAAATGGCCTAATTGAAGTACCTATATATAGTCATCCAGTGCCATTTGAAATGCCACAGGATACTGATGTTTGACCCCCAGCTGTCACTTCAGGAAAGTACAAGCCTTAGTATATCCCATGGCGTAATGCCTCATTTCTTGAGTATCTTAGAACATCCCAAATAAGACTAGACATCTCTGTTTAGGCACCTGAAATGACACTGAAGTTTTATTAGACTTTTGGAGAAGAATGCCGTTGCTTAAACAGAGGTGCTTAATGCCATTCAAGGTGCATGGTACTGTACATACAAGGTAACTAGAAACTTATGTTTAGGGAAGAGGATTCTTTGGATACTAGAATACTTAAATTCAGGTGTATCCTATACAGGTGCTTACAAGTGAGCCAAGTGACTAAATTCCTATCATGTCAGTGGAGGTGTGTTAAATACAGACAACGTAGTTATTGGTCTCGATTCAATGTTCATTTGACATCTCAGATGGAAGTAGACACTGCTTAGGTAATTGAGCCAAGATGAGGGGTTAGCTTCCAGGGCTCTGACAAAATTGGCCAGGGATGCCTTCTGGTTCTTGCACATCGGTGCTTAGTGCTACTTGAGCCACTGCAGGCTTTCTGAGATGATTTTCCAGGGCTGACAGATATGAGACAGCACTTACATCGCTTCTGGTGTAGCAGCTGAAGGGCAGACAGGATATCCTAAAGAATTTAAAATGGTGCTAGATACGTACATTCAGGAAAGTTAGTTAAAATTTTCATCCCTGCTGCTGATGGTGGGAGCTGGGGCATGTAAATAAATATAGGTATCTTTACCTGAGAGTTGACATCCTACATGTCTGTTTTCTTTTCCCCTAGTGTAATTGTCTATGCCATTTGAAATGCCTGTGGTATCTTCCTGTCCTCTAGCTGAAATCCCAGAAGGGCATGAATCTCTCATAGATATTACATCACTTTGACCAGGATCATGCCAATATCTCAGATAAAATAGGGCATGCTGAAGGCCTAAGACACTTTAGGTTAGGCCCCTGTGGGAAATCCTTAGCATATATGTCAATGAAGTGATAACACTTCAAGAGCTTCAGAATCTGAAAGTGACCCTGAATTGAAATATAATGGCAAGTAGGTTTTAAGTGTAAATTTCTTAAGACCTCAGATCATTTGGAAACAGGAATAAAATAAGATCAGTCTTACAGATCTGTAAATTAAAAATAATAACTATAATTTTTTAAAGTGTTATCCTTCCAATAAATTAGACAAGTCAGGTATCTCCTAAGTAAGATTTACTAAGATTTTCACATCAATGTAGGCATACTATTCAATATATTTGCAATTGTTGTGGTTTAGCCCCAGCTGGCAACTAAGCCCCAAACAGCCACTTGCTCACTTCCCCCTGGTGGGATGTGGGAGACAATGAGAGTAAAAGTGAGAAAACTCATGGGTTGAGATAAAGACAGTTTAATAGGTAAAGCAAAACAAGGGATTACACACCAGTTCCCATCGGCAGGAAGGTGTTCAGTCATCTCCAGGACAGCAGGCCCCCATTACGCATAATGGTGACTTGGGAAAACAAGTGCCATCACTATGAACATCCCCCATTCCTCCTCCTTCTCCCAGTTTTTATTGCTGAGCATGACATCATACAGTATGGAATATCTCTTTGGTTAGTGGGGTCAACTGTCGTGGCTGTTTTCCTTCTCTACTTCTTGTGCTTGTTGGTGGAGTGGGGTGAGAGACAGAAAAGTCCGTATCTCTATGTAAGTGCTGCTCAGGAGTACAGAAGTCATCCCTGAATTATCAACACTATTTCCAGCACAAATCCAAAACATAGCACCATACTAGCTGCTATGAAGAAAATTAACCTACCCCAGCCAAAACCAGCAAAGTAATATCCATAATTGTTTACTATGTAAGTAGCCCAAGTTTTTATGGGATTTCGGAAAAAATCAAAACGCTAAGGACCCAAAAAGAAGGAAACTGCTATTCATTACGGAAATGTTACTGTTCTAAATGTTGAATGATAATCTAGAATATTTAAAAAGGATATTTTTTGCCTCAAAGTGAGGAGTAGAAGGAGAGGTAATTGTTTTCCCACCAAGGTGTTGAATGCTATCGGTTTCATTCTTGGCTGTATTTGGTGTAGCATTCTTCATCAGAGTACTTAAGCAAAGACTTTAATCTCCTTTGGAAACATGTAAGAAATGACCTGTGACTTTCTTCAAAATAGAAATTATTGAAAATAAAGAGCATTTATACTAGTGAGGGAAAAGAGAAAATAAAACAAAAAAATGTGTTTGTACTAAACATTGTCACCCATGCATACTTTTTAGTACGCATGCTGATTTTTCATGTGTTTCTGGTGGCCTTTATAGTAGCATTATCAGGGGTATGGTATCAACTACCCAAGAATAGCTCTTTTTTGCTAGTCAGAGTGGGTCAACAAACTACCACAGGGGTATTTTTTACTTTAGAAGTTGAAGTGTAGATAGAACCTTTGAGGAGAGAAAAAAATCAGATGTTGATGCACATGAGAGTATGAGAACATTGCTCTGGTAGGGGTCAGAGGTACTTTCACTTTACAAATACTTGCTGCCATGAAGTACTGCCAAGACGCCAAGTCTCTGTTAGCATGATCTCAGATGCTCCTTTCCTTTTTTGCTTCTGTGAAGTACTTGAGCATAGATTATTACCTCCAGTAAGCCAGACTGTCCTATCTCTAGTCCTTCTTGCTGCATGGAATAGTCTACAGTTTTATTACATTCCAGTGTAGAGCTACTGGAATGCTTTTATAATCTCTCCATTACACGTAATTTTAAATTGCTGCCTATTTCACTGCAGTTAACCTTGCACTAAGTGCCTTAGGTTCTTGACACGCTCTTGCCTTTGCTATATTTGTTGGCTTTGACAGATTTGCTAAGTGTCATCTATAATCCCTTGTCCCTGTAGTTTGGTTTTTTTTTCATTTGAACTTGCTATGTTGTTAACTGATTGATTCTGTAGTAACAATTTGGATGTGTTACTTTTACAGTGTGTCCTAAAGTTTATGGCACTCAGGATTTACCTTAGTGCAAAAGCTTGGTCCCTAACTGCAGCTTCCTCCATTTTATAGACAGAATTCAGTTACACGTAGCTGTTCATCTGTAAGTGACTTTAGGCTCTGACTGACATTCACAATCAAACATAAACTGGAAGAGAAAATTGCCTGGTTTAAAAACTGTACTTCTGTCTTTACACAGAAGTATCATTTTTATAATTGGACCACAACTCATTTTCTTTACTAATAGCACAGTTTTGTTTTTACAAATGAGGAAAAATAAGTGCTTTATACGACTACAGGGAAACTGAATTAAATCCACAGTGTTTGGCTCTGATCTGATAATTTTCTGGGTTGTTTTATTTTGTTTTCATTCCCCTAAATTGGCTGCGTTTAATACTGAATTAATGTGCTGTCTCTCCCTTGGTCCTAATTTCTGCATCAAAAATTCTGCTTCAAATACCACACATTGTTTTTCCAAATGTCTTCTGTTCTTGGAGATGTGATTTGATACCATGTGGATCAAAGTAGATTTTTTTTTATACAAGGCAAGGAGACTATATCCAGTGAGATTCAGGCTTATCCTTATTAATTTATTTTTAATTAAAGAATTTGCTTGGATATACATTCTTTGAGACCCTTTATTCTCAAGTGGGAATTTAGAAAACCATGCTTAAGCAACTTTATCGTATGTACATTTTCTGCTTTTTCTTTACCTATACTGCTTAGGAGCAACCTATAGCCCAGTTACCTATCATAGTATCATAGAATACCAGGTTGAGGATCATCTGGTCCAACCTTTCTTGGCAAAAACACAGTCTAGACTAGATGTCTCAGCACCCTGTTCAGCTGAATCTTAAGAGGTGCCCAATGTTGGGGAATTCACCGCTTCGCTGGGAGATAATTCCAATGGCTGATTGTTCTCACTGCGAAAAATTTTCCTCTCATGTCCAGTTTGAATATCCTCTGGAGTAACTTGTGCCCATTAGCCCTTACCTTTTCCATGTGACTCCTTGTAAAAAGGGAGTTTCCATCTTCTTTGCAACTACCCTTTAAATACTGGAACATGGTGACAAGCTCTCTCCTGAGCCTTCTTTTCTCAAGACTGAACAAACCCAGTTCTCTTAGCTTTTCCTCATATGGAAAGCTTCCAAGTCCTTGGTCATCTTTATGGACCTTCTTTGGACCCATTCCAGCCTATCCACATCTTTTTTGTATAGCAGCAACAAAAACTGAACTCAGTATTCCAGGTTTAGCCTGACAAGCATAGAGCAGAGTGAAATAATAGCTAACTTATCTCTGCTGGTGATGCTGTGTCTGTAGTCTCAGTGTTTGGAGAATTCTGGTACATTGCTATTGAAAGACTGATTCCTCTGTCTTCTAGCTTTCTATTACATGGATTCTCAGGTAGTGCAGGTGTTAATTATACCCTACCTTTGTGGTCTATTTCGTAGTAGGGAATGACTAAAGAAAAGAGTATGTGAGCACCATGATATGTCAAAAACTTGTAACCACTTTAACTCTGTGGGAACATAACAGAATTGCTGCTGAGGAGGGTCTGGTGGTCCTCCTCTGCAAGCTCTGTGTTGTTTCCTAACTTACCTACACTTGAACACGCAATCTTACAATTACAAGTGCATGGGGATATCTATTGTAATGAACTTCAAAATGTCATCTCTAATCAATTGCAATTGTTTTGTTTTGCTTTGAATGGTATTTTTTAAGGCAATGCAACCTGAATTGCTTGCAAGGTAGAGAGACACAGATGGTGTGAACTGATCTTGTTAGAGTTTGTTAAAATAAAATGACAGATCTACCTCAGAAATTGAATACAGATGCTGAAAAGAAAAAGTTATTACTTTGTATCTGACTTCATATGGAAACAGCTGGTGCTGCAAAATTGGTTGGTTTTTTGTTTGTTTGTTTGTTTTTTTTAATGGGGATTCAGGCATTTAGTTTGTCCTCATCTGATAATTCACTTTCAAAATATAGGTAAATGGCTCTGAAGATGACTACCAACTGTAATAAAGGACATGGAACTGTTGGAACAAGTGCAGAGGAGGGCCACAAGGACAATCAGGGGACTGGGCACCTCCCGTATGAAGATAGACTGAGAAAATTGGGGCTGTTCAGCCTGGAGAAGAGAAGGCTGCATGGAGACCTCATAGCAGCCTTCCAATACCTGAAGGGGGCCTATAGGGATGCTGGGGAGGGACTCTTCATTAGCGACTGTAGTGAGAGGACAAGGGGTAATGGGTTCAAACTTAAACAGGGGAAGTTTAGATTGGATATGAGGAAGAAATTCTTTACTGTAAGGATGGTGAGGCCAGGGAATGAGTTGCCCAGGGAAGTTGTGAATGCTTCATCGCTGGCGGCGTTCAAGGCAGGGTTAGACATAGCCTTGGATGGCATGGTTTAGTGTGAGGTGTCCCTGCCCATGGCAGGGGGGTTGGAACTAGATGATGTTAAGGTCCTTTCCAACCCTAACTATTCTATGGTTCTGGTAGTTGCCAACTATCCACAACTCCCAGTGACTTCAGTTTCATGTATTTTTCTGTAATTTGTACCTTAGTCCAGGCTAATCAATATAAACATACTTAGTCATAATGCCTATATATCTTACAAAGGAGATATTTTTTTGGTAGAAAATTAAATAGTTCTGTAACTCCTGCGTGGTACTTCATGTCATTTTTTTCAATTCATTTACTTTTTACCCTGAAAAGAGCTAACTGAAGAGTTACACCTTGTATTACTACATCAGTACAGGAAGCTTCTGTGGGATTATGTGTCCATATATAAACTCAATTTACAAATCAGAAAAAAAAAAAAATACTGTCTTTTGTTAATTGATTCACTGAACTGAGGAGAAACAGGGCACTAAACCACATTGTTTAGATGTGTACCAGAAGCAGAAAAATTAAAAAATAGACACCAGTTAGAAACAGTTATATTTAGTTTCATTCTGCTAATCATTAAAGCAATTTGAGAGAAAAGGGTGATTGGCAGTTAGTGAAAGAAGGGGTTGTTAAGAAAGCAGAGGTGGGAAGATGATTATTCTGCACAGAGCTGACAGAAGCAGGTGGTGAATG
The DNA here is from genome assembly GCA_039720435.1 of Amazona ochrocephala. NCBI lineage: Eukaryota > Metazoa > Chordata > Aves > Psittaciformes > Psittacidae > Amazona > Amazona ochrocephala. The sequence continues at coordinate 54,243,073 of CM077877.1, forward strand.
CCTATGAAACGTTCAGGGGTAGTTGGCAGGTGTCACTGAGAAAAATGGAATGTGCAATATCTTTATTCGGTCCATAACTTTTACTTTCTGGTATAATAATGGGTTTTGGTTTTCAGGCTCATATGTTGAAGGTATTTTATAGGTCTCACTTGAGGTTTGGGACAGGGAGAACAGTGATATAGAGACTGTCCTGTGAAAGATGATTTCCTCCAGCAACTGGATGTTTCTGTCCTCTGCCAATTGGCTTTTCTTTTTGAGATGCAGTGTAATTTGGTTTCAACTGTATGGCTTCAACAAGGACGTTCTGTGCAGTGACTAAAATGTATTACAGCTTGAGATGAAAGGCTGCAGGGCATGCAGCTTTTGATGACTCAGTTGTCCAACTAATTAACCATGTCAGCTTAGAAGGTAAATTGAAAAGTTTTACTCTGTAATGGTCCCATGTCACTGATGTTTGTTGATTTTGGAGGATTCTCCCTCTCTAAGAGTGTTAAGTGAAGTTAGAAGATGCTTTTAGGCTAAGAAAAAAGCACAGTACCAGGAAATTATATTCTGATATGTGTAATTTCTATAAAGATTACAACAGGTTAATTACTTTGATTTTTTCAATAGATTTTAGAGTAGAACGATATGAAACATGAAAAATGCTCACTTAAGCAAGGTTGGAAGGAGTTTTTCATGTCAGGGATCAGTAGAGTAATAAGTACATGTAGCATTCATGTATAATACATGTCTGTTGTAAGATATGATCCTGTTTTGCCATGGAAGTATAGAGTAGAGGTCATCTTTCAGTTATTAGTGTGACATTATCCTCAAATTAAATGCTCTTATAGAATCATAGAATAGTTAGGGTTGGAAAGGACCTCAAGATCATTGAGTTCCAACCCCCCTGCCATGGGCAGGGACACCTCCCACTAAACCATGCCATCCAAGGCTATGTCCAACCCCACCCTGAACGCCACCAGGGATGAAGCATTCACAACTTCCCCGGGCAACCCATTCCAGGGCTTCACCACCCTTACAGTAAAGAATTTCTTCCTCATATCCAAACTTCCCCTGTTTAAGTTTAAACCCATTACCCCTTGTCCTGTCACTGCACTCCCTAATGAAGAGTCCCTCCCCAGCACCCCTATAGGCCCCCTTCAGGTATTGGAAGGCTGCTATGAGGTCTCCACACAGCATTCTCTTCTGCAGGCTGAACAGCCCCAATTTTCTCAGCCTATCTTCATACGGGAGGTGCTCCAGTCCCCTGATCATCCTCGTGGCCCTCCTCTGCACTTGTTCTAACAGTTCCATGTCCTTTTTATGTTGAGGACACCAGAACTGCACACAATACTCCAAGTGAGGTCTCATGACAGCAGAGTAGAGGGGCAGGATCACCTCCCTCAACCTACTGGTCACGCTCCTTTTGATGCAGCCCAGGATACGGTTGGTTTTCTCGGCTGCGAGCGCACACTGCCGGCTCATGTTCATTTTTTCATCAACCCACACCCCCAAGTCCTTCTCCGCAGGGCTGCTCTGAATCTCCTCCCTGCCCAATCTGTAGCTGTGCCTGGCATTGCTCCGACCCAGGTGTAGGACTTTGCACTTGGCATGGTTAAACTTCATCAGGTTGGCATCAGCCCAACTCACAAGCGTGTCAAGGTCCCTCTGGATGGCATTCCTTCCCTCCAGCGTATCAACCGAACCACACAGCTTGGTGTCATCAGCAAACTTGCTGAGGGCACACTCAATCCCACTGTCCATGTCCCCCACAAAGATGTTGAACAAGACCGGTCCCAACACTGATCCCTGGGGGACACCACTCGTTACTGGTCTCCAGCTGGACATTGAGCCACTGAGCACTACTCTTTGCTTGTGGCCATCCAGGCAGTTCTTTATCCACCGAGTGGTCCACCTATCAAATTGATGTCTCTCCAACTTAGAGAGAAGGATGTCATGGGAGACAGTGTCAAAGGCTTTACACAAGTCCAGGTAGATGACATCAACTGCTCTGCCCCTGTCCATCAGTTCCGTAGCCCATTCACAGAAGGCTACCAGATTGGTCAGTCAGGATTTCCCCTTAGTGAAGCCATGCTGGGTGTCACCAAGCACCTTGTTGGTTTTCATGTGCCTCAGCATGCCTTCCAGGAGAATCCGCTCCAAGATTTTGCCAGGCACAGAGGTGAGACTGACTGGGCTGTAGCTCCCTGGGTCATCCATTTTCCCCTTCTTAAAAATGGGGGTTATATTTCCCTTTTTCCAGTCATCGGGAGCTTCACCTGACTGCCATGATTTTTCAAATATGATGGACAGTGGCTTGGCAACTTCATTTGCCAGCTCCTTCAGGACCTGTGGATGGATTTTATCTGGTCCCATGGACTTGTATACATTCATTTTCCTAAGGTGGTCTCAAACCAGATGCTCTCCTACAGTGGGCCCAGGGTCTTCATTCTCACTGTCCCTGCGTCTACCTTCCAAGACTTGGGTGGTGTGGTCAGAGCATTTGCCAGTGAAGACTGAGGCAAAGAAGTCATTAAGAACCTCAGCCTTCTCCAAATCCAGGGTAGCCAGTTCTCCTGATAGCTTCTGGAGAGGGCCCACGGTGTCCCTAACCTGTCTCTTATTGGCAATGTACCTGTTTTCCTTGACATCCCTAGCCAATTTTAATTCTAAGTGGGCCTTAGCTTTCCTAACCTGGTCCCTAGCTTCCCGGACAACATCCCTGTATTCCTCCCAGGCCGCCTGACCTTGCTTCCACCTTTTATAAGCCTCTTTTTTCCTTCGAATTTTCCTCAGCAGCTCCTTATCCATCCAAGGAGGTCTCCTGGCCCTCCTGCTAAACTTCCTTCTAGTTGGGGTGCATCGCTCCTGAGCTTGCAGCAGGTGAGCCTTGAATATCAACCAACAGTCTTGGGCCCCCCTGCCCTCTAGGGCTGTATCCCATGGAGCCTTACTGAACAAGTTCCTGAAGAGGCCAAAGTCTGCTCTCTTGAAGTCCAGGGCAGTGAGCTTGCTGCACGCTCTTCTCACTGTCCTGAGGATCTCAAACTCGACCATCTCATGATCGCTGCAATCAAGGCTGCCCTGGAGCGTCACATTCCCAACCAGCCCTTCCCTGTTGGTGAGGACGAGGTCAAGCATGGCACCTCTCCTTGTCGGCTCCTCAATTACTTGCAAAAGGAAGTTGTCTTCCACACAATTGAGGAACCTTCTGGATTGCTTGTGCCGGGCCGTACCATCCCTCCAACAGATATCAGGGTGGTTGAAGTCTCCCATGAGAACAAGGGCCTGTGAGCGTGAGGCTGCTCCTATCTGCCTATGGAGCGCTTCGTCCAGCAAGTCCCCTTGGTCAGGCGGTCTGTAACAGATCCCCATAATAATGTCACCCATCGCTGTTCTCCCTTTAACCCTGACCCACAAACTCTCTGTCAACTGCTCACCTGTCCCCAGACAGAGTTCCATACTCTCTAGCCTATCCCTAACATAAATAGCAACTCCCCCTCCCCGTCTGCCGGGCCTGTCTTTCCTAAAGAGCTGGTAACCTTCCATTCCAACACACCAGTCATAGGAGCCATCCCACCATGTTTCTGTGATGCCTATGATATCATACCCCCGTAGACTTGCACACATCTCTAATTCCTCTTGTTTGTTCCCCATACTACGAGCATTTGTATAGAGACATTTGAGCTGAGATCCAATTGAAGCCGGCTCATTGGCTGGAGCAGCTGGAATATCTCTACATTGCTCCGAATGTTTACTGTAGGTGCTATGTTTGAGAACGTAACTGTATGTCACTTTTTCTTTGTTTTATCTGAGTCATGCCCACGGTGTCCCTAACCTGTCTTTTATTGGCAATGAACCTATAAAATCCCTTCCTGTTATCCTTAACATCCCTAGCCAATTTTAATTCTAAGTGGGCCTTAGCTTTCCTAACCTGGTCCCTAGCTTCCCGGACAACATCCCTGTATTCTCCCCAGGCCGCCTGACCTTGCTTCCACCTTTTATAAGCCTCTTTTTTCTTTCGAATTTTGCTCAGCAGCTCCTTATCCATCCAAGGAGGTCTCCTGGCCCTCCTGCTAAACTTCCTTCTAGTTGGGATGCATCGCTCCTGAGCTTGCAGCAGGTGAGCCTTGAATATCAACCAACAGTCTTGGGCCTCCCTGCCCTCTAGGGCTGTTCAGCCTGGAGAAGAGAAGGCTGCATGGAGACCTCATAGCAGCCTTCCAATACCTGAAGGGGGCCTATAGGGATGCTGGGGAGGGACTCTTCATTAGGGACTGTGGTGAGAGGACAAGGGGTAATGGGTTTAAACTTAAACAGGGGAGGTTTAGATTGGATCTGAGGAAGAAATTCTTTACTGTGAGGGTGGTGGGGCCCTGGAATGGGTTGCCCAGGGAAGTTATGAATGCTTCATCCCTGGCGGCGTTCAAGGTGGGGTTGGACATAGCCTTGGATGGCATGGTTTAGTGGGAGGTGTCCCTGCCCATGGCGGGGGGGTTGGAACTCAATGATCTTGAGGTCCTTTCCAACCCTTACTATTCTATGATTCTATGCCTGCTGCTACACATTCATAATTGTCCAAGAGAGGCTTACAGGCGTTCAGTTGGACATTGGATTTACGAAACTTTCAGACATCATAGAATCATAGAATAGTTAAGGTTGAAAAGGACCTTAACATGATCTAATTCAAACCCCCCTGCCATGGGCAGGGACACCCCCCGCTAAACCATGCCACCCAAGGCTCTATCCAACCCGGACTTGAACACCGCCAGCGATGGAGCATTCACAACTCCCCTGGGTAACTCATTCCCTGGCCTCACCACCCTTACAGTAAAGAATTTCTTCCTCATATCCAATCTAAACTTCCCCTGTTTAAGTTTGAACCCATTACCCCTTGTCCTCTCACTACAGTCCCTAATGAAGAGTCCCTCCCCAGCATCCCTATAGGCCCCCTTCAGGTATTGGAAGGCTGCTATGAGGTCTCCACGCAGCCTTCTCTTCTCCAGGCTGAACAGCCCCAACTCTCTCAGTCTATCTTCATACGGGAGCTGCTCCAGTCCCCTGGTCATCCTTGTGGTCCTCCTCTGGACTTATTCCAACAGTTCCATGTCTTTTTTATGTTGAGGACACCAGAACTGCACACAATACTCCAAGTGAGGTCTCACGAGAGCAGAGTAGAAGGCTGAAAAAAGACCTCATGACACATACTTAACTTGGAGCGTCTTAAAATATAGGTATCTAAAAGGATCTGTCCACTTTGAAACATAATAGTTTGGTCGTTATTTATTTACCAAAGTTTCTTTAGAAGTGAATATGTCAAAAAGCAGTGTGATATTCTTTTGTATTCTAAATGTAATAGAAATCAACATCTCTTACATTAAAAAATGAAATGACCTTTGTGTTAAATACTAATTTTTCTTATATAAGTAAAAGAATATATTCTGGTGGACTGATATATCTCTGATAATGATGCTGTCAGCTCTGGACAAAAATAAAACTTTGTGGATGGTACTGTGAATCACTAGGTAATTTTCATTAACCACTGGAATAAGCAGAGATTTTTGAAGCACTACTAATGCAATGCATATATTCATATAGCCCAACAGGTATAAAAGCCCCAGAAATAATCTTGATTTTTCTGTCTAGATTTTCTGTAAGCGCTGCAGAGAAAGAAATGTTAGGATGGGAGGAGGCTTATCAGATGCTTAATTTAAAAAAAAAAGATATTGTGATGTGTTGGTAGTATTCAGAGCACGTAATTGTTAGGCATAAATTCATGTCTTTTGGGTTAGTATTTAATATAACTGTATCAAGCTGGGAATAATATTTCCAACCAGAATTATAGACAAAAGTTTGCTTTTAAGCCTGTTACATTAGTCCCTCCGAATATTGCTGACTAGTTCTGGTTTTTTTGAAGTAATAGAATAAAATCTGTTTCCTGTAAGGATTGTAAGTGAAAAGGGTGAAACCGATTTTTCTGTTTCACTGTACTTAGTATGTGTCTGAATTACACTGTACCAGCAGCTGAAGACTTGCTCTGCTTCACACCTGCTGTCGTGTTTCCCATTGGCCACAATTTGTTTTGAAGGATTTAAGGTAATCAATGAGTATATTGGCTCCAAATTTAAAATTATTAACACCCCCCTCCAAGCATTTGAACCATAAATTGACCAAAAATAATATTTCAATATGAGAAATCTACTGTGGTGAAGCTGCTGAAAATAAAGAGACCCAGAAGTCATCAAATGAATAAGGAGGGACAAGGCGAGCTCTAGGAGGTTATAGTGAGATGCACACTCAGTAACTAGCAACCAGGATATTTCAGGTACAGGATTTCTGTAGATGATTAAAGTCATAATAGACGCCTGATAGAGGCCTTTGAAATTATAATGGTAATAATCCTTTAAATATGAGATATATAGGGAAAAGGCATTAAAAAGTTCCTTGCATTTTTTAGGTTTTTTCACTGCGTTCTTTTATACATATCTGTGGTGGCGGGCTAAAATTTTTGATACTTGAAAATTGGACAGGTATCACACCTTGCCTTCCTTATTATATATTCTAGTACAAGGGCAGTACAAACATTGCATTCTTGCCTCATTAACTGCATTTAACTGTGGCTTCAGAATTCCCAGGGATGCTAGTTCATATGTCTTGATCCAAAGTCCTCTGGAGTTACTGGAAGCCTGTTGATTTCAGCGTCGTTTCCATCTGACTTGTATGCAATTATGAGCCCCTGTGTAACAAAATTAGAATGGTTATCTATCATTTCTGCAAGTATAATGACTGTTGGCATACTCAACTTCGTTGTAAGGGAAGATTGTTTTGGTAGAGAGATTTGAGAAAGCCTGAGTACTTACTCAGGTTTTGGCAAGGAGTAGTCTTTAATGTTATTCTTTTCGTTGTTTAACTTGACAAGAATACTTCATCATCCATTGCTCTGCCTCTCTAAAACATTATGCCATGACCATAATGCTGAAACACTGTTTGCATACTGTTCCAGTCCATGACTGGAAAAATCTGTCTTGCTTCTGTGGAATTTGAAGGCTACTTTGGAGGCAAATATGTCTTTGCTCATACTTTTCAAAGTGTTTTGTTCTTTTTCTTCTTCTTCTTAATTTCTTTTTCTATTTTACGTTTTTCTTCTTCTGCTCTCTAATGCAAAGCCAGAAAAATTTTTTTTGTTTCTTCATATTTCATTAATTGTGACAGAGGGTGCCTTTGGAGATGCTGCATCACTCCAGGTAATTTCATCAGTGTCAAAATGGATCTTAGCCAGTGGCCTTGACACTGCAAATTAGTCTTTTAGGAAAGATTTAAACAGACAACAAGAAAGTGTAGGTATCTTTAGAATAGATCATGGGGAACTCAGATGGCAGAAGCATACAGCATTTTCTGTTGTATTTTTCAAATTTTCTTGAAGGTTTTATATTTGCAACAAGATGCACACTTTGAAAAATCAAAGCAGTAGTGGTAATTTCCAATAAGTTGTCAAATATACATTTCAGAATCTCTCTTTCTCCTTGCTTGGATGTAATAAAATGCCATAAGATCTGATAGTCATCCACACATACTAATATATTAAGTGCCTGTGAAATAAACCCACAAACTTTAAAGTACTTACTTTTAGCTCCTGCAAATGCTGTGTATTAATCACACAAATGCAGGATTTTATTTGTATAGTAAAAAAGATAACTTCATATATGGAATGTGACAATACTGAAACAATTCTGAGTCTTTGAAATATTTAAACTGAAATGTTATTAAATATTTCTCAGCGTATGTCATTAATACACAGGATAAAAAACTTCTACAACTGAGAAGCTTGTGATGTGTGTTGTTGGAATTTTTCATTTGTGTTTCCATTTTGCAATAAAAATGAGTCCATAATGTGGTTTATTATGTAACATTTCAGTACATATTCAGTAATAATCTGATTTTTTTGCATGTACTCAGAATTCATTGGGTAAACAAAAAAGTGATCAAAAGTTATGTAAAAATATCAGAGATTTTATTCTACACTTGAGCAGTTTTGTTTCATTTCTAAAGTTGCTTTTCCCTCACAATTTCCACAAAGTCCATTAGTGATAAATGATCTGGCTGTGTGAATAGGCAGTTGTGCAAGCTGATCTAGTTAAGAGCTGAAACTGCAATTTTCATCCCTCAACTAGATCAGCAACTTCATTTATTTTTTTTTTTGAAACTCACTGTAGTGGGTTAGTTTGCTTCTTTTTAGTGTTCAGTAAATTAAAGAGGGCGCAACCTTAGCTGATTAGGGCTGCAGATCCAGTAAAAATAAGTTCAGATAGGTTCAGAATAAGATTTTGTTTAAGGAACAGATGCAGATTTTTGGTTCTGTTTGTACAGCTTAACATTAGATCAAGGACTGTCTAAGATTTAAAATAATAATTATAAGCTAACAAATAATAGAAAACCAATTCAGACAAACAGAATCTATGTCACTTACACAATTAGCTTCCAGGGAGACATCAGAAGATGAGACTGGATGGTTGCTGAAGGGGTACTTCTTCCAAAGTATCACATTTTGTATCTTCTTTTTACTTTATGTTTTGACAACTTGATTTGCATACTTAAAAGGAATTTTCTTTTTATCAGTTTTGATTATGAAGCTAACTTTAATTTAGGGTCTGTATTTTTGACAAGCTAATAATCCTCCATCTGTTAGAACTGTTAATGTTGCATTAGTTGGTTACCATGGAAAAATTATCTACAATCTGTCCACTTTAAGAGTGGCGTATACCTATTCTTTATCAGAACAAATCCCTCCTGTATATTCATTGCCCACAGCACTCCATAATACTTCTGGAAGAATGCTGAGATCTTGTATTTAAATCTTGGGTTTGGTTAGTTATTCAGTAATTCTGTAGTCCTCTGTTATACTTTCATGCACACTTATGCTATATTTATATTATTACTATTCTTACCATAACATAATCTGTAAATAATAATGTCAGTGTTATCTATTGTAAAAAGAAGTTTTGGGGGTTTGGATGGTCATAGAAACAGCAAGGAAGCTTTAAAATAGCAAAAATGGAAATATTTCTTTATGTTTTTAAACACAAATTTGGGGTAGAGGAGCAACAATACCAAAAAAAAAAAAAAAAACCAACCAAACAAAAAAACACAAAATTGAAAAGAGATTTATCTGCCCAGCCTTGATAAATGTAAAGCATAGATATGTAAATCTCAGCCAGTTTGCTAGGCTTCTTTTAAAGTCATCAGAGATAAGCTTTCCAGAGTGTAATTCATCTTGCTCTTCTTAGATGCATTTCTTAGCATAAGATTAATTTCCCTTCGTGGATTGTGAAGGGAGCTAGTATGACTCCCAAGACTTAAATTCCCAATCTGGAGGTGCCTAAATTAAGGCCAACTAATCTGTGCATCAGTTGAAGCAGAAGGCATTGTTAGCCCATTTAGTCAGAATTTCTGTGTATCCCATTTCACTCAGTGGCTGAATCCAGCAACTTCAGCTAAAGCTGACATGAAGCTGAGCCAGTATTAAGGTCAGATTTAAGCTCATCCATTGCAGAGGCTTTTGTCATCACATACCAATCTGAATTCCAAAACCTGTATTTGAACATGCATCTCTGAAAGAAAGTGGATGAGTGAACTCTTAGCCTTTTATTTTTCTCTCCCTCATGCTGAACTATGATAAAATCCATCTCCTATGTAAGCCAGGTTTTCTGATAAATGATGAATACAGAGAATCATTCTATCCCAGCTACTAAGATCCTATTTCATTCTAGTTAGTGGTCTCACCTACCTGTTGCCTGGTTCCAGACATGAAATAATTGTTGCAAATTATTGCTCTGCTTCAAACAGCATTTTGTTCATTTCACATGCAGCAACTTTGTTCTCTCTCAGCCAGTAACTTTCAGTATCCTCTCAAAGCACCATTTCTGTATATTAGGTGTGAAAAAGTCCCTCTGGATGCTATGGCTTCTAATCTATTTTTGAGAATCTGGTGCTTGTTCTATCTTCAGTTTCATTTTCCCACCTTCAAAATATTGCCATATTGAGACTCAGTGAATACCAAATGCAGCAGCTTAAATTCTGATTCCATTCTGTTTCATTACATTACACCTGTTAAAAAAAAAAAAAAACAAAAAAAAAAAAAAAAAACAAAAAAAAAAAACCACACTTTACTATCTTTCTGTAAAATTTCTTATACACTTAAAAGTGGGGTTTTTTTTCACACCTTACAAATGCTTTCACAATACTGGCCTGGTATGCTGTGGGTCTCTGACCGTCTTTTATCACATGACACTAGTTCTCCATCTAGGCATGTATGCGTCACTCTTACTTGAAATGTCCTCATTATCAGCTGTATTTAGCCTTTAGCAGCTGCAGCTCTGACTGTAGAGTTACCCTATGATCCAAATTCAGCAAACTGACACCATCCTATCTTTCAAGTCCACATTTAAGGAACACAGGTATGCCGGAGATTTTTAATGAGTGTTTAATCTGTCAAGCACATGGTGTCTACTGTGAAGAAGGCCTTTGATGTCTGTGATTTTAGTACTGACAACATCTAGGACTTAATTTATGGTGTAATAGAATTCAGCAGAGGAAATCACATGCTATGTTCTGGTTTGGTTCTTAAAATATGTTTTGTTTCAATATATCACTGACTTCCTCTGGTTTCCGAGATGAGGAAAATTCAAGAGATTGACTGGTGTCATGGTTTAAGCCCAGCCGTAACTCAGAAAACCACGCAGTCTCTATCTCTCACTCCTCCCCCTTCCTCCCCCCCACTCCCAGGGGGATGGGGAGGAGAATCAAAAGAATGTAACTCCCATGAGTTGAGACAAGAACGGTCCAGTAGCTAAGTTATAACACAAACCACTACTGCTACCACCAATAATAATAATGATAAGGGAAATAACAAGGGAAGAGAATACAACCGCTCACCACCCGCAAACCGATACCCAGCCTGACCGAGCAGTGATCTAACCCTTCTGGGTATCTGCCTCCAGTTTATATAGTGGGCATGATGCGCTGTGGTATGGAATACCTCTTTGGCTAGTTTGGGTCAGGTGTCCTGTCTCTGCTTCCTCCCTGCTTCCCCTCCTCCCTGGCAGAGCATGAGACTCAGAAAGTCCTTGGTCAGACTAAACATTACTGAGCAACAACTAAAAACATGGGTGTTATCAGTGCTGTTCCCAGGCCAAAAGTCAAAAACACAGCCCTGCACCTGCTACTAAGAAGGAGAAAAATGACTGCTGCTGCTGAACCCAGGACAACTGGTCATCTTGTAACATTGTCTCAAAATATAGGATTACTTAAAATATGACAGTAGCAATACCTGGGGAAGTATTTTTCAGATTGGCAATTGTCAGGCTTTCAGTGCCTGAAGGTTATTTTTGGTTTAGTTTTTTTCCTTATTGTTTGTCAAGTTTTCATACTGATCTGACAACAAAGCTTTTTTTCCTATCAAACTAATTTCAGTCAACTTCTTACTCTTTAAACCAGAGTTTCACCTCCAGAATGCATAAGGGACACAAGGTATTTGCAGACATCGATGCAAATCTCAAACAATAAACTTTTGCTTTGCATAACTGGGACTTAGGTGCTCTTGTTGAGCCTCCTCTGGCTTGCTCACCTTTTACAGAGCAGCTTAATCTTTCCCAGCCTCATCAACCATCACTGTCAAATGTATACAAAGTAATGCAGTGGTGTTTACAACCCTTTCATCCCTGGATGCTATCCCACTTGATAAATAGCAGCAGCTAAGCACACTCGGAGTCATGGGGTTCATCAGGGCTCAGATTTCTGCCAAACTTGAGCACTGCAGATGATATTTATGTGAATATTGCAGAACACAAGAGGGAAACCTTTAATGAAGAATATCCCCTCCTCTTCAACCTTTGCCATATCTTAATGTTAGTTGTTTTTTTTCCTTTTTCCCTTTTACTCAACCTCTAGTCTATTTATTCTGACATAAAATAAGAATTATATCAGTTCATCAGCAGTCCCATTAGCAACCTGTTTCAAAGTGGGATTTCCAATGGCACCTGGGAGTACAAGGCTATCAGCTTGGGCAGCAGCTTATCCTTCCCACTGGCAGTGGCTGGAACACTGGTGGGAAAAGTTGATGTATGGCTCTGGAGAATAAACAGAGATCTGCATATGAGTAAATGAGAAATATAAAACTTTGAATCTACTATGCCTGTACTTTCAGAAGGTCTTAGAAGCCCAAACAGCTATATATACAGCAGAATCATAGGTTTGTAGGGGAAGGCAGTGGTGAGTTTAGAAAATAATATATAAATTCAGGGGAGAGTTAAGAGGAGGTTGGCTGTCAGCTGGTCTAGATAGCTCTTATTTAGTGGGAAAACAAGTACCTGGTACAAGTAGGATGTCCCTTTTTCTAGCAATCAGTTTATTATAACTTTCTTTCTAGCTTCATGGTTCTATGTTCTGTAATTCTATGATTCATCCATTTGCTATTTATGTACTAATATTAATTTAAAAAAATGTGCTTCATATTAACCAATTGGAATTACAATGCTTAAATATCTTTTTAAATATACTTCCAGATGATTCAGTGAGATTTGCTTACGTTCATAGCTAGCTAATATAAAATATGAATCAGTCTGGGTATATATATATACTTTGTGACATGTGTGTGTTTTACCTGTAAATATGCAAACACTAAAAAAAAAAAAAACTACAGTTGAGAACATTACTGAATATTTACTTAGCATTAGAACTTAGAATATCTAGCATTAGGGAATGCTAAAATTAAGGTCTGCGCACATGACTGATAATATAGTCTTTGCTTGTATGATCATGTACATTTTTAACAAGAGCCTTAAGCCAATACCTCGTTCTCTCAGGCTTCATTGAAAGAAAATGCTGTCTGCAGGTTACCTGATTCATTTATTTCTGTTTTGAAGATGTGTAATCCCAGAAATGGAACTGATGACTGTGAAACAGGATGATACCATCATTAATGCAGCCATGTCAAAAGCAGTATCTTTATAAGTGGAAAAATAAAAGAAGCTTTTATGAACCTATGCTCTTTTTCTATTCTTGACTTGAAGAGCGTATTTTAAGATTGAATACCACTGTTGAGAACAGTTGCTCAGGTATCTATCAGTTATGCCACCTGTGGTAGGAAGAGGTAGCCTACGGAGCAGAGAGCCACGAGGAGAAAGTGAGGGGTCATAGACTAGTTATCTTCTAGAGGAAAGAGAGAGACAAAGCTGTAAAGCATGGCAGAGTCTGGAGGGAAGGAAAAGGAAATTCCTGGAACCTACATGTGAATTTCAATAATATATTTTCCATCTAGTGCATTAAATACTCTTGTAAGTATAAACCATGAAATATGTGAGGTCAGATTTGCAGAACTCTTGTGTTTCCAATTGTAAATAAAATCAATTAAGACTTCTCTCAATGAGGACAACGTTATAAATTAGCATATGAAGAAGTCAGGTCTCAAGTGATCAAAACTGTGTAAAAAAACTAGTGGGCATCTTAATACAACTGTGATTAATTTTGAAACTGAAAATTAGCTGTAATAAATCAAATCTCAGGAATTTGTGTTTATGAAGCATTCATTGGCTATAGCAAAGCCACCATGGAAACAGTGATGAAGAAAATAATTTCACTTTCAATACAAGGTTTGAATAGTGTGTGCTAAATAAAATACAGGGTCAAACACTGAATAAAGAAAACAACAAAAATGCTACCTTGAATGACAATTAATGCAACTAGAAGCTTTGAGGTAGAAATATAATGAGTCATGTAACTAAAATATTATGAAGGATGTGTCAAAGAGGCTATAAACTTGCATATGCATAGGCAATTTTTCTGACAAACTTCAGGGTGCATGAATATGTAACCATGACATTCTGCTCACAAAGGGGTGTGCATACTCCAGATTAATAGAATTCTGCATATTTCTAACTTCTTAGAAAACAATCTGCCATCTGATCAGCTATAACTGTGTTGGTAATGAATTAGGATCATCAGCATTTTTCCAGTCAGTGCCACAAACTGCTTCAGCTTCAGGCAGTGGAGTAACAAGTAGCAGTAATAGACTATGCATCATCTATGTACCAGCTGCTACAGATAATGTGACATAAGGAACCCAAAGTATAAAAATATTGAGGACCTTTGAAGATCATTACAATTTCTTTAAGGAAATGTACCCTACTGATTAGAGGCACTTCTACCCATATAATGTCAGCAAATCTGGTTCTCTATTCCTATATATATACACATATATATCACTTCCTAGGTGTGTCTTTTCTGGCCTCTGGGTACTGCTTTGCTCCCGCAGCCTGGGACACCTGAGAGCAAACCTGGCTCATTGAGTACCTTTAGCTTTTCCATGTCTTATATCATTAGTTTTCCTGCTTCGCTGAGCTGTGGACCTCTACTTCCCTTAGCTGCCAATATACATATAAAAACTTTTTGTTGCCCTTCACCTCCCGAGTTCATTTCCACTTCAGCTGAGCTCTGCCTTTCTTAACAGCATCCTTTCATGCTTGGGCAGTGCCCTTGAATTCTTCCTGGGTAGCTTATCCCCAGTTACACCTTCTCTGTACTTTGCTTTTGGTTTTGAACTTGTTCAGGTGTTCCTTGTCCATCCATGCTGTCCTTCTATCTTGCTTGCTTGACTTTCTGCATACTGGAATGGGCCATTCTTGTGCTCTGAGGAGATTGTTCTCTAAGACGAACCAACTGTTCTAAGCCTGTGGCTAGATCACTGAGCAAGATACATTCTTCTGAAGTTCAGTATTGTAATTATTTTCCTTGGTCACTCCTGTGAGATTTTTAAGCTCCACAATCTCAAGGTTACTACAATCAAGGCTACCCTTGGCTGCCCCATGCCAAACATTTCTTGATTGATTTTGGGTAGCAATTCCAGTAGACCATATTCTGTAGTTACCTTTCCCATCACCTGTGTCATGAAATGTTTACCAGTACACTTCAGGAGTCTCAAGGGTTTACTCCTACTCTTCTCCTGTTCTGTTCTGTGCTCTGCTATTTGCCCCTCCAGCAGATATGAGAATTGTTATGTACCATAAGTAATGGGCTTGTTATCACAAGGCTTCTTCCAGCTTTCTAAAGAAAGCTTCATCTGTTTCCTCTGCTCAGTCAGGTGGTCTGTAGCAGAAGCATACCATAGTGTCAGCTGTGTCAGTCTGTCCTCTGAACTGGCTCATCACCAGTCCCAAGACCAAACTCTAGGAATTCAGTTTACTCCTTTGCTCAGAGCTCACCTCTCCTCGTCACTATCCCAGTTGGTCTTTCCTGAAAAGCCTGTGTCCATGCAATGCAGACTGCATCTGCTGGTGCAAGCTCCCCCACCTCAGCTCCTCGCTGCATGAGAGGTCATTTCAATGAAAATTCCAATAAATAGCACAAACCATTTTACATTACTTTTGCAACTCTGGCTGTTAGGGTAGCTGCCAGATGTAGTCATTCCTTTTATGAAATCGTGTAATGAAAAACTTACAACACTCTAGGGAGTCAGCAGCAATTGTGGAAAGCCACAGAGCAAAGTGGTCCTCAGCCAGTCTTAGTTTTTCAATTGGTCAACTGTATAGGCTTAAAGATTTGAGCTTTCTTAAAAATGGGAATGCACTTAATGGTGATTGAAAGCCTCTTTCTAAACAAATAAAAAATCAGTCTTAATATTTAATTTCAAAAATCTCTGATGAATTAGCCATCACTAATGGGGCAGAAGACTAGCTATAAATATTGGAACTCCGACGTGTCTTGAGCCCTCTCCCCCAACAAGGAAATTACAGATATGATTTAAACTGTCAGATTATTACTATTCTAAATTATGTTAATTGCAGCAACTCTGTATGTAGCTTGAATGTATATATTCATTCATTTTACTTCAAAATAGAGGATCTAACAGTTAAACACTATAGTGTAACATGTTGTGAAGGCTGGTAATATATATAATATGAGAAGCTTGCTATTAAAACTTTTCTAATATCACATATTAATACAAAAATCTGTGATTAAGGAAAATCTGAGGAGATAAGATCACGGATAAACTTGTCTCTTCTGCTAACTTTTGTGTATGCTGGGGATATACCATATAGATTTGGCATATTCTGTATGAAGATTTCATAATTATGAAAAATAGGGATGTAAGTTTGCCAGACGTCATACTAGTAGATGTGGGAGTTAGGGGTGGTACAGAAGAAACAAAAGAAAAAAATAATTTAGTATCTTTTTGTAATCATACATAATGAGATAAACAGATAATGGCAATGTCAGCACTTTCATGACTATTATGTTACCTTAGACTTAGCAGTATCATGATTGATTAAAGCATATAAGAAAGTGTGAGGAGAGAAGATTAAGATAGAGTGAAAGGTATGTTCCAAAATCCATGTCATTGTGGAAATATCACCCTGTTTTGGTAACAATAATAGTGTGTATCTGGGACAGGGTGTGAAACTATTCCTGAGGCTGTAATAGCATGCAGCTTCCCAGTCATCATATATGGCAGTATTCTTTTATCACCATCACAATTAAAGTACATTCATCTGGGACAGTCAATGACAGTAAATACCTTGAATTTAGATCTCTGAAGCACCATACCTTTTTTGATCATAGTTTTATCATTGTTCCAAATGGCATCAGTTCTCAGATGCAGCAGAATATTAACATACAGACGGTCTCACTGCCAATATATGGTACATTATAGAAAAAAAACATTGTGCCTTTACGTTGATATGACACTCTTAAAAGAAACGGTTGAAAGCTGATACATTGTTCAGAAATCATTCTTCTTTTTCATTCTCTCTTACTTCCCCTTTTGAAGAAATAGTTTATAAGTACCCAAAGCAGTATTACAAATTCTAAAGTAATTTTAAGACTACTTGTGATCCTACAGGTTGTGTTGTCTCATGGTATTTCAAGCCTGTTGTCAACCAAAATCAGATACTTCATTGTGTTAATCCTGCTCAAATACCTGGTAGACTAGATTCTTACTGTGAAGCCCTCATCTTTGACTCCTGATTGAGGGATATATTATAACGTTGCTATTTATGTCTTGGAATGCTGCATATTTCATTTTACTTTGCATTTGGTACTATTCAAATATTCTGGGAAATATTTTTCTCCCTTTTTAATCATAGAAACTCTCTCTCCCATTAAAGCAGGAGACAAATATAGATTCATAAGCATTTTGTTTGGATTATTTTATGGGAGGAGGAAGTTGTACTCCATTAAGTCTCTTCCCACTCCCTTTAAATCCAGTTTGTGTTTGGTTTACTATATGTAAGCAGGAAATTTGTTAATGCATTTTTTTTTTTTTACTCTGTGCTGAGCTATATCCCCTTTAAGTTGAAACGTAAGTCATGATACAATCAGAATTTAATTCAGAGAATTAATAAACATATAAAATTGCTTAATTTTCAAGTCTTGGACATATTTGAGTTACTTTCTCTTCAGTGAGACACTCTTGATTATAAAGAGGGAAGGTAACCTGCAGGACTAGGGTACCTGGAGGAAATATTACATCAAAATTTAAAATCAGAACAAACCAGAGTAACTTACAAATGCACTTTTAAATCAACTGATATATTTTCATTAACAAGGCAACATATGGACATTATTTAAGGGCTTCTTAACTGGCTCCTACAATAGATCTGTTTTCTAGGTCAGCTTAGCAAAGTGCCACAAATCCCAGAAGTTGCAGCAACTGTGAGACAAGAGATTTCTCTCTAGCATGGAGTAGAGATATGCTGCTAACAGCAGGCATGTAAATTTGAGAAAAAAAGAGAGGTGGTAACTATTACTAGTTACAGCATAGTTTATCTACTAAAATATCACAGACCTTAAGCCCAGACAACACAATAAAATATCCAATCTGGTCTTGAGGTCTTTGTCTTGGCAATATCTGTGCCTTGAGAAGATCTCAAGACATCAAATGCAATGCAAATATTCATCTATAAAGTTATATGTGATAATACAATACCTGTGCGAGACATTAGTTAGATACAACCATTCTAGCCTTCAGGAGACTAGGCAGTGTGCCAGAGGAAGAAAACTGTGCAACCAAAAGTGCAGCAAAGGAAGATTAGTCAGATGGGATATGGGTGTGGCAAATCTTGCCTTCTGGAACAAAGGTGTAAAAATATAACCCAATTATTTGCCTGAAGGGGGGCCTAAATTCCTTTCAGGGCCCAAATTAGCAAACGGTATGATCTTGATTTTTTTTTAGTGTATTTATACGAAGTGTCAATCATCCTAATTATGATAAGCCAGCAATACTGTATTGAAAACTTATTCTTTTAGCAATTGCTGGTAATAGCCACCCAGTGTTTCCCAAAGAACCTAAGGCAGCCTCATGGTTCCCTCTGTGTGTATAGCATGGGGTGTAGGTGGTAGCAAGATGTTCATGAATGCTATACTGGAATGTAATTTGCAGACGTGTTAAGAAAGAAATTCTTTACTGTGAGGATGGTGAGACACTGGAACAAATTGCCCAAAGAAACTGTGGTTGTCCCATCCCTTGCAGTGTTCAAGGCCAAGTTAGATGGGGCTTTGAGCAACCTGGTCTAGTGGAAGGTGTCTCTGCCTGTGGCAGGGTGGTTGGATCTAAATGTTCCTTTCCAATCGTAACCATTCCATGATTCTGTTATTCTAAACCTGCATGTCTTTTCCTGTACTCCCATGCTGCACTTATTTTAGTGCGCTGTTATGTTCTACTGGGTGAAATTAGTCATGTTGTGGAACATAGTTTCTCTAAAAGACAGGGAATTTTAAAAATTAAGGGATTGCTGCTCCAAATTTGAAAGTTCAGGGAACTTGCATGGTACGGAATTATTAAAAGAAGGTTACAGACGTGATTGAACACAGCTATTCAGTACCTTTATGAGCCTCTCGTGTTTTCATTTCATTTCATTCCAGAACAGTAAAGTTGGGTAAGTCTGATGAGGTTTCAGGAATGTTTCCAAATCTCTGACATTTACTGCTGTAGTGTCTGAGTCCAGGTGTAAATGTGCTAGTGTATGTTGGTTCATCTGGACTTTCAGCAATGTTTGGGACTAATTCAGTGCCTCCTGCTATGTGTATTCTGGCAACACCAGGGGGCTGGGCAGCCATATGCTTCTATATTAATTTTGGCAAGGCTAGCATTGCTTCACTGCACGTTCCAAAACACATTCATGATGTCAAAATTACTGTTGTCCCAGTTGTGCTGCTGGTGACATTACTTCGAAATCCTAGAGGTAAGGCAATAGGGGATTTTTTGTTGTTGGAAGAGGGGCTTGGTGTTTGGGGTTTTTTTTAGTCTTAAAAGTTGCAAGTAAGTGTTGAAAAGATGTCAGTTATAAAATACTTCATATTTCCGTAGGACATGAGAACTCAAAGTCTTAGTTTTGCCTTTGGATGTGAAATATATAATGAGTCAGTGCAGCTGAAATTAGACCTTGACTGTCTGAGCCCGTTTAGAATAATATTAGTAAATTTCCTGAGCTTTAAGGTAAAAAGGGCTTCAAGTTTTAGCATACATTCTTGTTCCTAATAAAGCTAAAATTCCTACTTTTCTTAAACACCTATCAACACAAAATAGACTTCTGCCCATGTACTTTTACTAACTGAACTAAGTCAAAAGTTGTTCATATGAAATAATGCTAATAGAACAGAAAAGAATGTAATTTTGATGTTTTAATTATTTCACAACTAAAAACATGTCTGAACAGGTCAGACAGATTAAAATTTTATTTTTAAATTTATGAAAAGCCTATATATCTGATTCAGAAAGATTCCTCATCACAGAATAAATGTGATTATTTTGGTAAAATAATACTAATTTATGAAAGCGAACAATACAGCTGAGTGGGGATAAACGTAATGGTCTTGAAAGTTCTTGCAGATTTCTACTTTTACTGAACAATGCATCATAAAAACCAATTCAGATCAACTGTGGGAACTGTGGTTTATGGTGTCTTGGTCTCTAAGTGTTCATAAAAAATGTTTTTAAAGAGTACTTTATTTTAAAGGCATTCCATTCTTAGCATGTCTTCTTGCAAGGTAGTTTTTATTTAAATGAGAATTGTCCATTTTATTTTATTGTGCATGCGGGTAAGAAAAAGGTAGCATTTTAATACTGTGTGACAAATAATGCTACTGAGAAGCTGAACATATACTTTAAAAAAAATATAAAAATCTAGTTACTGAAGCATAATCAGTTTAGCTGTTGTCTTGGCTTTTACCGGTAAGTGAAGAAACAAGCAGTGCATCTTCAAACAGTGTGAACAGTAAGGGACATTTTAGAAGTTACTTTTCTGTACAGATTCCTACTCTTTGCCAGTAATTGGGAAACATAAATGTAAACATTTTCATGGCTACCCTACTCACTTACTTCTTGCTAATTCAAGTTACAGACTGTAGCAAGCAACTTGGTCAGCAGTTTGACCACTGTGGTAAAAAGTAGACCATAGAAAAGAAGAAACGTATTCTTCCTGTTGAAGAAAGATATTCAATTTCATGGTTTAGTACCATAGCAGTGAATACTTAAAGAATCTTTCTGAAGCTTAAAAAAAAAAAAAAAACAAACAAACAAAAAAAACAACCTATGCCTGTATTTTTTCAATATTCTTTGTTTATTTCTTCAACACAAAGCATTTGCTTTTAATTTACGCATAATTCTGTGGAAGGAAATTCACTCATCAATCCTCTATTGAAGTTGATCCAAATGGTTTGATATGAGAAATGGCTTGGAGAGGAAAACCTACCTGATGTTTGTCTCTTCAAATTGATCCAAGTTTTAGTGTACCCAGGTAAAATCCAGCTTCCATATATGCCTCATTAAACCAAGAGGAACTGTAGAACTGTCTTTTTTGAAGTGTAAAATGGTCGAAGTGTGCAGTAGTTCAGAGGAGAAGAATATATAAGTCTATAATCAATGAGAAATATCTGGGGAAAGAACGTAGTATTAGTTTCCTTCTTATTCAATATTTTGCTCCACAGGCTGCCAGTTGACATTTCCTTGTATTTCTTGTATTTCAAGTTCTTGCTGTTAAATGAATATTGGCTCAGGACCTCTAATGAGTGAGGTTGAGAGGCTTTTGCTCATTTTGGGCACAACAACTAGAGCTGTATGGTTAGTCTTACTATGTTTCTTCCATTGCATAAGCCCACATCTCTTAGTTCATCATCTTTGTTTTTCAACAAGTAGTAATGACAAGGACTAATAGGAAATTCCGTCAGAGATATGTGGTACGCTGGGTGAATATTTGCAAGAAAGGCTTTGGAACCAGAGCTGAGCCAGTACTTTCCTATTATATTTGAATTTTGATTTATATTGTGAAGTAAATCTTTCCACTGAGCATTGAAAATGAGGTTGCACAGGAAAATATTTGGTAAGATATATGTCTTTTCACTGTAGCACTGAGAGCAAAATCAAAGTAAAACTTGTTCATGGCTGGGTAGCACTGACCGATCTAAATGGGTTTGCAATTTTCAAAGACAATTGTGGCACTGAGGAATGAGGGTATATAAAACATTTTACACAAAGCAAATGGAGTGCATCAAAGGAGGGATGGATTCCACAGAATTCTGTGACTTTACAGAGTGCAAAGGAAATACTGAAGTGACAGTTGCTTGTCTGTAAAGTTATAGATATTATTCAGTAAGCTGAATCAGAATGGTACTCTGTAAATTGTACTGAATGTATATCTGGTGTTTAGCTTATGAAGAGCAAAATACCCCACACTCAGTTTTCTTACAAATAATTTAAGGTTATTGTTGAATTGCCTAATTTCTAGATGTGAAGCAATTTAAAAGGAAATATGTTAGGTACAGCATTCCACTGGCATTTTCCTTCTCCTTGATTCTGTCCTTATAATGCTACTGTTGACATTCCTGCTTTGACATTTATTTACTCCCTTCAGTAGTTTTGTCATTCTATGAGAAATTAGCAGAAAACAGATTTCCCCCTCGTAGTTTTATTCAGTTTTATGTTTTTATTGACAGTACTGCTCCTTATTTGGATGAAAGAAGTTTATCTTGTTTCCTGCCCAGTAATAAGTTCTAGTTAAATGATGGAAACCCAGTGGGATAAGCTAGTCTAATTCTCAAATGTTTATATTAATCCAAACAGGTAAATTTGTTTAACTACAGTGATGCATCCAAAGCCTTAAGTTAGGAAGAATTCGGACCTTTTTCTAATTAGCAATGACCTTAAAAGTCTTTGTGTTTAAAAGTGGATTAAAGATAATGCACCATTACACTCAGAAACACAGATTCTGTTCATGACAATTTAGGATAAAAATGGGGGTGATATGTAATACATTTTTCTTTAGTCATTTTAATAACATTGAGCATAGAGCTTTCACAACTTAATTGGGACAGCTGGAGTAACACAAAGCCATTTTTATTTTCAGAGGTTTGGATGAACTGGATTGCCATTTTTTTGCTTTAAACTATTGTCCTGGGTTCAGCAGTAACAGTCATTTTTTGCAGTGCTGTGGTTTTGACTTTTGGCTTGGGAACAGAGCTGATAACAAAGATGTTTTTAGTTACTGCTCAAATGTTTAGTCTGACCAAGGACTTTCTGACTCTCATACTCTGCCAGGGAGGAGGGGAAGCCAGGAGGAAGCAGAGACAGGACACCTGTCCCAAACTAGCCAAAGAGATATTCCATACCATAGCATGTCATGCCCAGGATGTAAAAACTGGTGACAGATACCCGGAAGGGTTAGATCACTGCTTGGTCGTGCTGTGTATTGGTCGGTGGGTGGTGAGCGACTGTATTCTTTCCTTGTATTTGCCTTATCGTTATTATTATTGGTGGCAGCAGCAGTGGTTTGTGTTATACCTTAGTTACTGGACTGTTCTTATCTCAACCTGTGGGATTTACATTCTTTCGTTTCTCCTCCCCATTCACGCCGGGGGGGTGGGGGGGAGAAAAAGTGGGGGGAGTGAGCAAGCGAACTGTGTGGCTGAATTACGACTGGGCTTAAACCACAACAATTATATATGTGATTATCTATAGACTACCCCATGAGCTTTTAATTTTTTAAAAATATTTTGTTTTCTCTATTTAATATTGCTGTGGTTTCATCTTAACACTGATTTTTGGAAGTTATAATTTTGACTTCCAAACCTCAGCAGACATAATTTTATTGAACTTGTATTTTCTTAGGCATCATATGTAGTTTGATTTTTCAAAGCTTTTGTTAGGCCTGAGATTTTTGGCCATGTGAGAGCAATGAAATATATGTTTTCTTACAGAGATGGATTTTACAGTTAAATGGCATCTTAACTCAAAGACAAAGATCCTGAATGTAATTTTGAGAAAGGTGTGTTGGTCAGTATCTGCAACCTCCCTACCTCTAAACAGTTTTTTTTGTTTAAAAGCATAGCTATTAGCACCTAGGAAGAGAAGGTACAGAAGTAGCAGCAGGGTTTTCGGGTGAAGATTGCAGTGGCAAAGGAAAAGCACGGATGGAGAGTCCTGTCAAATTACTGCCAAGAAGTAGGCAAGTAGAAGGTCTGTAGCACTCCTTCTGAAAAGGCAGTTTATTTTAAAAAACATCCACATTGTTTTTTATTAATAAATTATTGATTAGAAGATGGATGACTGAGAGGTTACAATAGTGATGTATTATAAAACAAGCATGTGTGGCTACATTATTCAGTACCTTTTGAAGTATTGAAATACTGGAAGAAAATAAAAGGAAAAAACAGAGAAAATGCAAAAACAGGAGGAAAAAATAACCATGGAATGGTCAATGATCTTCAGTTACTTAAACCCGCAGCTTTGTTTGAGGACTGCCTGCTGTAGTGCAATTAAATATTAAAAAATATTTCTTGAAATTAACACTGAATATTGTACCTGCTAGTTATATCCTCAAGTGCAATGAACTGAAAAGGATCTTGACATCAGAGTTGAACAGAGTTACCAAGGTTACAGGGCTACAGATAACAAACTAAGTGTAACTGCTGGGAGTGTTTTCCAGTAGCCCGGACTAGGGAAGAAGTATTACTTACTAAGCAGCATCAGTGATATTGTTATTGAAGTACTACAGTCAGATCTGGTGGTGATGTTTTAAAAGTTGTTGATGGAGACAAATTACTAAAGTATCAAAAGAATGGGTAAATTCAGATTTATTGCTCCTTTATGAATTTAAAGTGGTTCTCTGGTTTAACAAGTAGAAAGCAAAGGGTGTCTCATTCTAAGGCTCCAAATTAATAAATGCCTTCTGGCAATAAATAGGTCTATAATATAACAGAAGTAAAAATAACCTGTACATGAGAACTGAAACTAGATAAAAGATCAGTCTAGATGAGGCCAGTTTACTTTCACATGTAGTAATGGGGAAAATGCGCCCAGAGATCTGGTAGTTGCTCTCTGACTTTAAATTCAAGCCACCACCTTTATCTCAAACACATATGATAACCCTGAAATAAATGAAGGACTTAATTCCCGAATTACTTCATGATTTTCTTATAGCCTGTGTTATGAAAAGACCAGATGACCATTTAGAGCTTCTTCTGGCCTTTAAATCTGAATGTCTGCAAAGAGGCCACTGAAAAAAAGAGCTCACTGAAGCTGGAGCTGACACTGGAGTCTAAACCCCATGAAACAAAGAGAATGAAATACTGGTCCACTGGTAAAAATAAACATTCCCTCTATTCATTAATTTCATCCCACATGCCAAAATTGATGTCCAAGTGCCTATGGAGATTTATTTTTGCTGATTATGAGAGGATAGCAGTATTTCATATTGCCATCTAATAGTCAGTTTCTAGATCTGCCTTTATTACTTGTGTTCATTACAAACAATATTGGATTCATACTGGTAAGAAAAATATAATAACCCAAATTATCAGATGTTAGATGTGTTTTGTTAAGGTGAACTAAATAATTTGGTGTTGAAAATTTCATAGGAAAATGAGCTGGGGTATTTGAAGGTTTAATCAGGAAGCCTTGAACCTCTCTGGTCAAGCTTGACTTTTCAGATGGTTTTGCTACTGTGTCTAACCATGATTTGTCTAGCAGCAATAATTAATTAGATAGTTTGGGATTATGTTGGTCATGATTCATCCAGGCTGAAATTAGATGCTGTGAATTGACAGTACTAGTTCTCATGTAAAAACCGGTAAGTGCTGTAGTTTTTATTTTGTTAATTTATATACATGACTAAGTTCTATGAATCTTCAAGCATTAAGTAAGCCTTATGAAGATGATCTACAGCTCCTCCAGTAGCATCATAAGTACTCATAGAAACTAGGAAAGAGACTCCCATTTTATGTTAATTAAAAATCACTTTGGCAACTGAAGAAATCCCTTTGTAGACTTCTCAGAATTCATTTACATGCAATTAATCAAAATGTTATTTGAGAAGACTTAAATTCATTTCAAGGAAACATCCAAATGTTATTTCCTGTTTTAAAAGTATGCTTGAAGCACTGTCTGAAATGCAAATTTTTTGATAGCGACGCAGGTTTCCAAAATGTCCTTGTTGTGAGTAAATGAAAAACAGTGGAACATTTTTTGTCAACAATCTTTTTAAAATCTTGTTAGTTAATAGCTATTTTCTCTTTTATGGAAAGCTTCTAGGATACTTAGGGACAGAACCAAATACAAAGGACCATCCTGGAGACTTGGATGACCACACTTTAAAAGAACAATTAAAACTGTTATTTGTTTCCTACAACAGGAATTACGTTTTGTGCCACTTGTTCACTTTCCACAAGCCCACAAGCCACAAGATTGAAAAATCTATTAAGAGTCACATGTGAGTGAACCCACTAGCCTTTAATGTGCAAGAATAGTTATCAGTCATTCCTCTATCCCTTCTTTGTTCTAGTTTTGGTCACTGACTAGGAATGAGTAATGCATGAGTAGTATTATATATAGGATTACCTGTTTCAGTAGCTGAGTCCCTGAAAGTTAATATTGATATGTGAAAGCTGTGCAATGCAAACTTTTTTATAGTTTGGAAGTTTTGCATGTTCAAAATAATGTGTGTCCATCATGGCTTAATTATATACGTGATAATCCAAGCAATTTTCATGAAGCCTAATTAATTTTATGTTTGGATATAGAATTAGTCTTTTGCTGTCCTGTAGATGCAGTCCACATATCTCTGTATAAGCAAGACAGGCTTCACTGTCATAAGCAGTTTGCACGTTGAAGTCATAAAGGTGTAATATAAACAAATAAGGTGAGTCAAGAAAACAGAACTAAAGCTTGTTGGAGAGAATATAATTTCGCGTTCCCTTTTAATGTGTCAAAACCTTCAGTGTGTCAAAACAAAGAGCTACCTAGCAGTGGTCAACTGGATGTTCAAGGAAGAATATAAATAGTCTTAAACTCTTTTAGAGCAAGCTTTTGCAATAATACACATCACTTTCCAATAATCCTATGATCCATACTCAGGTACTTCATGAGCCAGGGGTATTGTCTTTTCATTAAGTTGCCTGATGGATTTTCATTTCTGTTGATAGGGATCTTTTTGGCCCTATGCATATGCCATTCGCAGCTTTCAGATACCAGAAAGATAAACTGAGGGAAAAGGGTTTCAAAAGAGCTAGTGAACACTGATAAGTGCAAATGAAGGAGCGGGACCTCTTAAGTGTGGAAACCAGAATTTAGGAAAAATATATTAACTGCTCCCTATGTGTAGCCCTTCTGTTTTTAAACAACACTAATGAGCTTTCAAAATAGATGAAACATATAAATACAAAAATTAAATATAACTGTCTAGCCTACCTTGACTGAAATGTGGCTATTCCAACACTTCTTGTCATCGGTACAAAAGGATTAGCAGGAACACAGCTGGACTAACACATTGAGCTGCAACCTAGTGTATTTTCAGTTACCGAAGGGTAAATTCTTGTGTTTGTCTATGATACAGGAATTGATGCCTTTAAATGAAAACATGTAGTGTAGTTTTACTAGCCAAGCTTGCCTGGGACTGGGATTGTATTTCACACCTGAAATATATGTCCCCCACATCCCCATCTTGATGCCACTTCCTGCATCTGACAGGTGTTTTATCAAAACAAAAGAGCAGCCGTACACCAGCTGAGCGTACAGGTTCGTTTAGCCCAGAATTTGTCTCTGACAGTTGCCAGTAATGAATGATTATAAAAGTGGCGCAAACAGTGATCAGTCACTACCTTGTTTAGGTTTTAGGCTACCAGAGAAAATAGCAGTACATGCTGCATTTTGACATATTATAAAGCTAGCGCTTTCTGGTATTAGAAACCACAGCTTTCACTTCAGCTGTTTTCTTGAGCAGTAGGAATGCTGACAGCAGCTGCATAATGAAACCTGATATAACCATTGTGCATTCCCCGTATCTTTTGAATTGCTAGCTGCTGGTATTTAGGGACTCTTCATTTCTATTTATTTTTTATTTGATCTGCTTTTGTAAGTGGGCTAGGCACTACATTGACTAATTTTCTCCCCACAGCTTCTGGTGATAAACACCAGCTGTCAACAGTGAATGCAGTGGCATGAGAAGCATGCAATGATTTTCAAGACAAGGTCAAATGACAGGTAGTTATATAATGTAGAAAGGGTAATCTTCTGAACAAACAAAAATCTGAAGTTGGTGCAATGTTTTTTCACAAAATTTACAATCATCATATGATCAATCAGAAGTCAAGCTCCCAGACAGAATATAGCATGTAGAAAGTAATAAGTATTTTTTGTATAAAAGATACTGTATTGAAACTAAATTTTGCTATTGAGGTACCTACCTGACCTTGTGATGTTACTGTTAACACTCTTTAAGTTGTTGTCTTACTTGCATTTTAAGGGAGTGCTTGAAATCACATGTTGCTACTGAAGTCACATTCATGTTGTTAAATGTTTAAAGATCTAATGATTTCGAAAGCCTGAAGGCTGTTTTTTCTGTGCTGCTGTGTATCCTTGAAAGTGTCATCTGATGAGAACGTGATTGAAATCGTATTCTTCAGAATTTAAGCTAAACATACCTGGTTCTGGGATTTTGCCTGGTTGGTCTAGTGCCTTTCCTTGCATATTCCTTTTTCTCTTAAGTCTGGCTTCCTATGTTTCATAGTGTCTCTTGAGAGGTATCCCTTTACATTGTCCAAGCACCTACATTTTACTGACATAAAATTCGCGAAGTGGTTTATGCTACTTCCAGAGCTTAATTTTGATTCTTCCTTAAGCAAGAGATTCTTTGAATTTCTTTAAATTATGAGCATCACATACACTTATTATGCAAAATTAATTGAACTCAGTAAATATCTTCTTCCTACCCTTTAAAAAAAAAAAACAAACCAACAGATTAATCATTTTCTAAATTGGACCTTTTATGTAGGTTAAAAAAAAATGCTGTAAAGCAATAATCTAAAATCAGTATGTAACCATAGAACCCACAGTGAGCTGTCACAGACACAATAATATAACACTAGTGAAAGATTTTTTAATGGAAATGTCAAATACAATTGTATTAATAGGAAGTTAGCTCCTTATGACAATATGAGTACTATTTTATTGTCAGTTGGGAGCTTAAAAGATTCCTTTACTTTTATATATTATATTTTAATAAAGGAAATTAAAATATCAATCAAAATCTATGCTAAAATCATGTTAAAGGTTTGAAGGAACTAAGCAATGTAAGAAAATTCACAGGAAAGGGTGCCACAATATCCAGAGATTACAAGCAGTGAAACAACCCCCAGGAATTGCTTGCCTTCCATGAATTGTCAGTTGATGATGAGTTGATAGCAAAGTGAAATATTTCTTCCCTGTGAGCTGAAGGTGTGATATTGACTTTTGAAGGTGCAAAGATAACTTGATTAGATTGAATTTACTCTGAACTTGCTTTCTAGTTTTAAAGAGACGATCTCCCTTTCAGTTAATAGGATACTTGTAAGCACAACCTCATACATTATGTTGTTTTTAACACTCAGGACATTCTCCAAAAGTAAAAAAACATTTAAGAATTAGTGCAACCACACTGATTTTAAAGATCACAGAATCTTTGACTGTCAAGACAGAGAAAACAGTATTGAAGATGGTATTTACAGCTACACTTCTTACTGTTCTGATCATAATCATCGAATCAGAGAATCACAGAATAGTTAGGTTGGAAAGGACCTTAAGATATCTAGTTCCAACCCCCCTGCCGTGGACGGGGACACCTCCCACTAAACCATGCCACCCAAGGCTCTGTCCAACCTGGCCTTGAATACCGCCAGTGATGGAGCATTCACAGCTTGCCTGGGCAACCCATTCCAATGCCTCACCACACTCACAGTAAAGAATTTCTTCCTCATATCCAATCTAAACTTCCCCTGTTTAAGTCTGAACCCGTTCCCTCTTGTCCTATCACTGCACTCCCTAATGAAGAGTCCCTCCCCAGCATCCCTATAGGCCCCCTTCAGATATTGGAAGGCTGTTCTGTGGTCTTCATGCAGCCTTCTCTTCTCCAGGCTGAACAACCCCAACTTTCTCAGCCTGTCTTCATATGGGAGGTGCTCCAGTCCCCTGATCATCCTCGTGGCCCTCCTCTGCACTTGTTCCAACAGTTGCATGTCCTTTTTATGTTGAGGACACCAGAACTGCACACAACAGTCCAAGTGAGGTCTCACAAGAGCAGAGTAGAGGGGGAGGATCACCTCCCTCGACCTGCTGGTCACGCTCCTTTTGATGCAGCCCAGGATACAGTTGACTTTCTCGGCTGTGAGCACCCACTGCCAGCTCATGTTCATTTTCTCATCGACCAACACGCCCAAGTCCTTCTCCACAGGGCTGCTCTGAATCTCTTCTCTGCCCAAGCTGTAGCTGTGCCTGGGATTGCTCCGACCCAGGTGGAGGACCTTTCTCTTGTCATGGTTAAACTTCATCAGATTGGCATCAGCCCACCTCACAAGCGTGTCAAGGTCCCTGTGGAAAATCTTATGACCTTGTTTCTGAAAAGGAAGTTAATACAGAATATGAAGAAGTCGGGGAGATTTTCATGATAAAGCAATAGAGAAAATATACTTCAGACACTTTGTGCTAGTCACATTCCTTCACTGAACCAGAAAATGTGAATAAACTGTAAGATTCATATCCATCAAAATGAGAAAAAAATGTTATCGACAGCTTGAAGTTGATGAAAATTGTATATATGTATATATATATGAGACAAAAGGATGGTACATTGAAAAATGTGGGATCTAATCATGACGTGAATGGTATGGAATGAGGGGTGGATACTGTCCTGGGTTCAACAGTAGCAGTCATCTTTCTCTTTCTTAGTAGCTGGTGCAGTGCTGTGGTTTTGACTTTCAGCCTGGGAACAGCACTGATAACACTGATGTTTTTAGTTGTTGCTAAGTAATGTTTACCCTGACCAAGGGCTTTCTGAATCTCATATTCTGCCAGGGAGGAGGGGAAGCTGGGAGGAAATAGAGACAGGAGAGCTGATCCAACCTAGCCAAAGAGGTATTCCATACCATAGCACGTCATGCCCAGTATATAAAGTGAGGGCAGTTGCCCGGAAGGGCTAGATCGCCGCTCGGGTCAGGGTGGGTATCAGTTGGTGAGTGGTGAGCAATTGTATTGTGCATCACTTGTGTTTGTTTTCTTTTCCTTTTCCCTTTTTAGTTTTATATTCTCTTCCCTTGTTTTTTCCCTTATTATTATTGGTGGTAGCAGCAGTGGTTTTGTGTTATACCTTTGTTACTGGACTGTTCTTATCCCAACCTGTGGGATTTACATTCTTTTGATTCTCCTCCCCATCCCTCCAGGAGCCGGGGGAGGAAGAAAAGGGGGAGTGGGCTAGCAGCTGTGTGGTTCTGGGTTGCCAGCTGGGCTTAAACCATGACATGGCAATAAAAGTCAAGTGTTTATCTAACTCAGACAAAACCTGTTGTTAAAATGACATTATATTTCAGTTCTAAAAAACCTTCTTGGAATACTGCTGTCAGTAGCTACAATTTGTGCAAATGCAATTATTATTTTCTTCTTCACAACATTCAGATCAGAACAAGATCCATCTCACTGAAATAATAAGGATGAATTACACTGCAATATTATGTACACCAAGAGAAGCATAGAGGAGGTCATCAGGTTCTAATATTGCTGTTGCTGGCATTTGAAGATGACCTCCAATGGTTTAGCATATGATATTTTTTGATATTTTTATGAGCATCTCTAGCTGGAAGCAGAGAAATTTTTTTAATATATATCTTTCTCTAGCTTAGCCAAGAAGGTTTGGGACTTAGAATGAGGTTTTTTGCTCTTTAATCCACACTTCTATTATCTTTGAAGTTGTTGCACAGTACTTAGAAGCTGACATTACAAATAACCCAGCAGCAGCATCATAATTATTTGGTAGTGGACATGCATTCCCATTGCTACCATCAGCTTTTGAAGAATGTAGTTGTTAGCATAGGCTGGAAATTATTGAAAAGATTGAAATTCATAGCTGATGTAGTGAGGTCTGTCTACAAGCAAAAGGTTTCCGTGTAAATGTTACTTCTCTTGGCATATTTTGCCCTTTATGACACAAAGTTGCTGGTTAACAGAACTTGTGTATCACTGAAAAGTCTGAGCTGGTAAAAAGCAATTGAAAAGTGAGCAAAGGGGTTCAAGTTGTGTGTTCTGTATATTGACTTTCTGAATACAAGGCAGTTTTTAACAACCATATTTCTGCCACTTTTGCGTGAAGTTTGTGCAGAATTTTAAGATATAATAGAAGTAAGGAATCATTATATTTTGGGGGTTTTGGTTTGTTGTTTTGTTGGTTTGGTTTTGGTTTTGGTTTTGTTTTTGTTTTTTTATGAACCCTTTGTCTTCATCTCTCTTCTCCAACTGAATTTAGCAATGATTGCTGAAACAACTGGAGGTCAGGAATGCAGTTGTAGCTATATCAGAGTTGAAATTCACAGCGAATTCAATTACTGTGTGAGTGTTTTCCCCCCATTTACACATTTTGGTGAACCTGATGCTCCTGAGACCTTAAGTGATAGTCCTAAAGAATGAAGTCTTCTATTTAACTGCAAAATAGTTATAACCAGAAGCAACAAAACACATGACACATAATGACTGGAATTTATTTCTCTTCATTGCAATACCTGCTAAGAGCAGTGAGAGAAAGCAGTAAGAAGGAATGTTTAACACAGCAGCATATCATTCTTAGTGTGGCTGAGTATAATTAAAGCAGGATGCAATGCATGCTTTTAAGAGTTGTTAGCTTTTATAAACCTTTCTTGTATAAAAAAGTGTCTAGGGAGATACCAGCCTTTTTGCAGACTATGTTGCATGTGCGGAACACTTCATCGTCAGATTGTCATGGACACTTAGTCAAGTCAGTGGGGAAAGATCAAGAGAAGCTTTTGATCTGAGATGTCAGGGAATTCTTCCAATCCCACAGTCTTAAACACTAAATATTGTTAAAGCCTTTCAGTTACTCCAAAGCAGATTCTCTAATGCTGCCAATAGTGTAAAATGTACAGCAGGTGGGGTGCAGTTACAGGGAACCATGGTTCTCCTGTCACCCAACTTACCCTTTCTTTCATCTTTCCAGTCTTTCATCAGTTCCACCAGAATTATGTCTTAACCAATAGTCACTTTATATGATTCAGGTCATAGTTCTGTAGTATTTTCTGGTCACAATTTTTATCCATATACATTACAATTTATATTTTTACTGATTTGTCTTCTCAGATGCAATCTAGTGTAAAATTAGTAACTGACTAATTTTATAAGGAAAGGACTGTGGAGGTGTCAGTCTTTCTTTATGGATCAAAAAGCAGAGCCTACACAATCAGTTTTGAGTGACTACCACTAGTTAAAGGACAAGTATAATTAGCAAAGTTTAATCCAAACCTGTGGTGTGCAATAATGTGTTTCCTTTGAAATCTGAATCTTACACAGAAATGAAGTTTTGAAAGGAGTGAGTCATATCAGTATAAACATATCCATATATGAAATCTGGTTAAGATATTATTAGAATATTTTACAGCTCTGTTTTTAAGGGCAGTTTAATTATAGAGAAGATTTATCTCCCACCATTTATGATAATGTTCATATTTGAATTTCACTGAGATTCTTTTTGGGTATTTTTCCTGGGATTTTCTTTTATAGAGCTACAAATTTACTTTGGCCATAATGGTTCAATATCTTGCTGTGTGTTGAAGAAGCAGCTTTCTACTATTAAGCAACCTGAGGTTTTACAGTCCTGCAGGTTTTACGTCCTGCAAAAGAAATAGATAAGAGCAAGAAAATGCTTTTCTACAGCACGATGAGTTTAATAGCTATGTAACTTCCTGAATGTTTGAAGAACACAAACCTGTAAGTTCCAAACTGCTATACACAAGATAAATCTACAAAGATCTAGGTGGTGTCCTGTGTTACCAGTTCAGAAATAGAAGATGACAAACAGCTGTGAAATCAGACTGATTAAGAAGGCTAAGGGTAACCAAAGTAAAAATGGTTGTTTCATATGAAAAACATCACAATCATGAGTAGATAGGTAAAAGTGATGCATTTCTAGATGTGCTTATTGGAAAAAATACTTTGCAAAACAAAAAAAGGAAAAATATTTTTTGTTTGTTTCTCGATATTACCACATAATACAACAAAACTGAATGTAAATTAATTTGAAAACAAATAAAAAACAACACCTAAAACCCATTAAGAAGAACACACCCCAGGATCATTTTAGAAACAGAATCACTGCACTATTCTATAACTCTTTAATGCAGCAATGGTGAACAAATGCGGCAGCACTACACTGAAGTTTCAGGGAGTGACAAGTTCAAACTAGAAGGCAGTAAAACGTATGCTGGAGATTATCAGCTAAAAAAAACAACCAAACAAGCAAACAAGCAAGAAAAACCCCACACAAACATTTACCCTCAGAGAAATGTTCTTTTCTTTCACCATTTTCAGATTACGGCTCATGCTTGGTTTATGCTGATTTACAGGAACAGCAATCCTGCCACATTGATGATTCCGCTGTCAGCGATGCTAGCAGCACGTGGTGGGAAGGATGTGGTCAAGGCTCCATAGAAATGCAGTGATTAGGGTAACGCCTTTTGTATTTTCCACAGAAGGGGAAACTGTACAGTCAAGCTTCAGTTTCCATCTTCATTTTCCTCTATGGCAAAATCCTGAAGAAAATGTGGCTAGTATTTTACTTTTTCTTTCACTGTGGGACTACTGTCTAGAATATAGGAGATAATATGGTGGGACATGTATATAATTTGTGCTGGATATGATTCTGTATTTCAAGATAGTCTGTAAGGAGACAAAAAAGGATTTGAGGAAGAAGTTTCTTCTCATTTCATGCACAAAGCCTGTCTTCACATTTCTTCTTCAGAAGTTTCTCTTTTTTTATCAGCTTATCTGCCTTCAACACCAATTATTGATTAAAGGTGCTAACATTATAGTACATGCATGAGCTCACCTCTGCTGAATACATACTGTTTAGCAAGCTGCCATCACATCCTTTGCAGTCACGTTTTTTTCTGCACTTTTAAGTAGTTTTAGTTGTGAATGGAGAACATTTATGTACAAAGATACCCTTGTAAAATGAATAATGCTTTCTTCCATTTTTTTATTCCTTTAAAACACACTAAATATAAATGTATAAAAATAGAATTAAAAAAGCACAAGAAGAGAAAGCAAGTTAAAAATGTTTCCGCAGCAAAGAAGATAATCAAAAAAGTGAGTTATGGTTCTTGTCATACGTCACTTTTAATCTTGTATTGGAGAATACTCAGATACCATCATGATGGGCATTAGCGTAAGAATACAAATATAATTGCTTTTAAAATGCAACAGTGTAGGCAGGACTCCATTTCACTTACATAAGGAACTAGGGAATAACTTATTGGGAATTTCTGAGTTGATAAGGAGGTAAGAGAAAAGAGGAGAAAACTGTTTCTGTCAGTCAGGATTTTAGTTAGTCTACGGAACTGGGCAAAAAGTTTGCTGTTTGCAAATACATAGTTACTCAGTCTTTATACTGCAGGTGTTGGCGATATCCAAGTAATTAAATAGTATTAGCATCTGAGAAAATCAGGGCATCCAGAAGCATACTGGTTAAACAGTTAAAAGCAGCTTGTAAGGCACAGATCTAGGACATGATACAGGTAAAATAAATACTGAAAGCATGTAATCATATGCTGTGGAACCAAAACAAAATAAGCAGTATCACATATGTAAATCATAGCTTTCTTCATGTGTTATTCTATATGTTCATATGGACCGCATGCAGTTAGTGAAAGCCGTATACTTTACACGTTGGTTTGAAAGAGTGTGTTAGTCTGAAATTGAGTCACAGCACCTGGTGCATTTTCACATCACAAAGCAGAATTTACAGGAAAAACTGCAAACTTTAACTAGGCCACTGTCAGGGAGTGATGAATGAGGCCAGTGGTGGTGTAGCCCCAATTCTTTCCCATGGGTGCAGATGGCTCCCTTAGAAACATTTGCTAGCTTATTTCAAAATATGCAAGGTTTTCTACTGAATATCTGAGGACTAGTAGCTTTTACAAAGCTTCTTAAATGCTTTCTTGTCACTCAGGAAGGAACAGAATCATAGAATCATAGACTGGTTTGGGTTGGAAGGGTCCTTAAAGGTCATCTAATTCCAACATGTACAGATTAACTTATTTATCAACTTTAAAAACTAGCATTTGTATTACCGTAAGTAAGAAATTTGACATTTGAATAATTTTTAAGCAGTCTGCTATACTGCCTCTTACGACTTTTTGGAATACCAACTCTATGATGGTATCAACAGAAGCATGGTAAAATTCACAGTGACTGATGGAGCAAATTTCCTGTAATGTTACCCATTGTATGCTTTTCTCAGCTGTGAAAAGTACCAATCAACTGTCCTATTTTCTGCTTGACTTGTGAGTTTCCTTTTGATACCAAAAGGCTATATTTGTGCGGTAGTTATAAATGGACTACTGACTAATGTGAAATTAAGCTTTAGTTTGTATTTTGCCTATAGTCAAATCAGAGTTTAATAGAGCTAATAGCTGAGATTTTAGGACCTTAGTACCTTAAGTATTACGGTCCTTTGTTGTGTTGTTTTCGGTGTAATTCTGTCAGTGAAATGTGCTTTTATCACCAGAACAGGCAAAAAGAGATAAAGGAGATACATGCCAGGTTGGACAGGGCTTTGAGCAACCTGGTCTAGTGGAAGGTGTCTCTGCCCATGGCAGGGGGGTTGGAACTAGATGGTCTTTAAGGACCCTTCCAACCTGAACCATTCTATGATTCTATGACTGTGCTCTCTGGCAAGTCCTATGTTGGATGAATGTATTTCATATTAATACAATTTACTTTCACATAATGTCTTTATGTATATCACTAGTGTATATAAACGTAAGGAAAATATGTGATGTAGATTTGTGTTTGCATATAGCAAACGGATCTAAATTCTTGTAAATTCTTCTGATACTCAACTTTGTAATTACCAATGAATACCAATGCTCCCTAACAGAGGTCTAGTGCTAGAAATGTTTTTATCATTGCCAAAACCATGACTTTACAAGAAGAAAACAAATGAGATGATAAAAAATTAATGCATTCATTATAGTGTTTTTTTTTTTCTCTCTACTGAAGAAATCCAGCACCTGTTAACAGTACTTAGACAAAGAGGAAGCGGGGAAGAAAATATAATTTCAATGCACTATCCATTAGTAGCAGTTTTTAAATCATCAGCAGAAAGATGATGGTATCCTTTGATTTCCTCCATCCCTAAGGAGGAAGCATGAGAAGTTTAGAGTAAAATCAATATCTCTAATTATGTGGTGATAATATAGTTTTAAGAAAGGTGATGCCCTTACCTTCTTAAATTCTAAATAAGTGAAAAAACAAACAAAAACCCAACAGTCAACAATATAAACGAAATCTGATCAAAAAACAAAATATGGAAGTCAAAAGTGATAAGAAAAAGGGCTGATTTTTAACAGGCTGGAAAAGGGCAAAAAGAAGTTGCTTCAACGTTATATCAAAAGGCACATGGCATTTTAGTTCCCACCTCCTTATTTTGTAAAATTTTTGCCCAGTAGAAAGGAATGAAATAATAAGGAGAGGAAAGAAGGCAGAGATGTCTGACTGGAAGCTTAGGCTTGTGTCCTGGGTTCAGCAGTAGCAGTCATTTTTCTCCTTCTTAGTAGCTGGTGCAGTGCTGTGTTCTTGACTTTCAGCCTGGGAACAGCACTGATAACACTGATGTTTTTAGTTGCTGCTCTCAGTAATGTTTAGTCTGATCAAAAGCCTTTCTGAGTTCTCATGCTCTTGCCAGGGGAGGAGGGAAGCCAGGAGGAAGCAGAGACAGAACCGCCTGACCCAAACTGACTAAAGAGGTATTCTCCATACCACAGCACGTCATGCCCAGTATGTAAACTGAGGAACAGTTACCCGAAAGGGCTAGATCACTCTGCTTGGTCAGGCTGGGTATCGGTCGGTGGGTGTGGTGAGCAGGTGTATTCTCTCCTCTTGTTTCTTCCCTTATTATTATTGGTGGTAGCAGCAGTGGTTTGTGTTGTACCTTAGTTACTGGACTGTTCTTGTCTCAACTCATGGAGTTACATTCTTTCGATTCTCCTCCCCATCCCCCCGGGAGCAGGTGAGAGGAAGAAGGGGGTGTGGGGGGAGAATGAGCAAGCAAGGTATGTGGCTGACTGGACTTAAACCATGATAGCTCAGTATTGTGTTTCTGAAGCTCTTCTGGATTATTCTGCTCCTTTTAATGATATACACTCCCTATCCAGATCACAGCTGATCTTCAGCAGCTAACAAAAATCTCATAATACTGGTAGTCTCATACTCTGTAATGCATAAGGCCTAGTTTGATCACACTGTTACCAGTATCAAGCAGATTTAGATGTTAAGTGCAAGAACGCTGAAGTCCTGCTTTCATGACAGAGTAACATACAGTAGCAGCATTCTTTAGTGATGGTCAAAACCACATAGAATCATAGGATCACAGAGATTAATTTGTATTGGAAGGGACCTTAAAGGCCATCTAGTTTCCACTACCCACCTGCCATGGGCAGGGACACCTTCCACTGTACCAGGTTGCTCAAAGCCCATCCAACCTGGCCTTGAACACTGCCAGGGATGGGGCAGCCAACAGCTTCTCTGAGCAACCTGCGCCAGTGTCTCACCCTCCCTCATAGTGATGAAGAATTTCTTCCTATTGTCTAATGTAAATCTTCCCTCTGTCAGCTTAAAGCCATTCCCTCTTGTCCTGTCACTGCATGCCCTTGTAAGAAGTCCCTCTCAGATTTCTTATAGGCCTCTTCAGGTACTGGAAGGCTGCTATAAAGTCTCCCAGCGCCTTCTCTTCTCCAGACTGAACCACCTAAACTCTCTCAGACCTGTCTTCGTAGTAGAGGTGCTCCAGCCCTCTGAGCATCTTTGTGGCCCTCCTCTGGATTCACTCCAACAGTTCCACGTCCTTCTTGTGTTATGGCCCCAGAGCTGAATGCAGCTGTCATGTTTTAAGCCCAGCTGGTAACTCAGAACCACACAGCCACTTACTCACTCACCCTCTTCTTCCCTCCCTACCCCACCCCTTCCCGACCCTCCACTCCCCCCCACCCTGGAGGGATGGGGAGGAGAATTGAAAGAATGTAACTCCCACAGGTTGAGATAAGAACGGTCCAGTAGCTAAGTTATAACACAAACCACTACTGCTACCACCAATAATAATAATGATAAGGGAAATAACAAGGGAAGAGAATACAACCGCTCAGCACAAGCTGACCAATACCCAGCCCGACCTGAGCAGTGATCTAACCCTTCCGGGTAACTGACCCCAATTTATATACTGGGCATGACATGTTCTGCTATGGAATACCTCTTTTAGTTTGGGTCAGGTGTCCTATCTCTGCTTCCTCCAGATTCCTATGACGCTTCCCTCTGGCAGAGCGTGAGCCTGACAAAGGCTTTGATCAGAGTAAACATTACTGAGCAACAACTAAAACCATCAGTGTGTTTATCAGCAGTGTTCTCAGACTGAAGCTGAAAACAC
Source organism: Amazona ochrocephala (assembly GCA_039720435.1). Taxonomy (NCBI): domain Eukaryota; kingdom Metazoa; phylum Chordata; class Aves; order Psittaciformes; family Psittacidae; genus Amazona; species Amazona ochrocephala. The sequence continues at coordinate 54,282,042 of CM077877.1, forward strand.
AGCACTGCAACGGCTACTAAGAAGAAGCTAACTGATTGCACTGGGCATTGTTGAACTGAGGTTTGCACAGGCCCATCTCTAGTAAATTCTGCTCTGCTAATAAGGGCATATTCAAAATCAAACACCTTTTTTTCTCCAACTTCCCTTCTGTCAGTCTTTTTTTTTTTTTGTGAAATGTAATGATACTTTCTTTGCAAGAAGGATTTATGTCTTCTCAATGTCAGACATTTCTTCCTGTTTCTCCCAGAAATGGCATAGAGTTTTGCTTCATCATCCCTTCAAAATTCTGTCACTGGGAAAAAGTTTGCATTGGTTTCAGCCTCCTCACTTTTTACTCTCTTCAGAGACATATGTTAATGCTAAATATTGATGGCAAGTAGATTCCCCTTTTTAGTCCATAAAAATAAGTTCCTTAAGTTCTCAATTTATGTGTTTATTAATCCTAAGAGAGTGTCCACACTTTAGTGCTGTTTGTATATGTTGTGTGCATATATGCAAGGTACAGGCTGTATTAAATCAAATTAGTACTGAAGATTAATGAAGGACCAGATGTTCACATTGATTTGTATTGTAAGAGATCTTAAAACTGCATATTCTGACAGCTAGAAAGATTTTTTGAGTTCAAATTTTTTTATTGCAAATGTGGATCTCTTCTCTTCTCTTCTCTTCTCTTCTCTTCTCTTCTCTTCTCTTCGCTTCGCTTCGCTTCGCTTCGCTTCGCTTCGCTTCGCTTCGCTGCTCTTCGCTTCGCTTCGCTTCTCTCCTCTCCTGTCCTCTCCTCTCCTCTCCTCTCCTCTCCTCTCCTCTCCTCTCCTCTCCTCTCCTCTCCTCTCCTCTCCTCTCCTCTCCTCTCCTCTCCTCTCCTCTCCTCTCCTCTCTTTTCTCTTCTTTTCTCCTCTTTTCTCCTCTTTTCTCCTCTTTTCTCCTCTTTTCTCCTCTTTTCTCCTCTTTTCTCCTCTTTTCTCCTCTTTTCTCCTCTTTTCTCCTCTTTTCTCCTCTTTTCCCTTCCCTTCCCTTCCCTTCCCTTCCCTTCCCTTCCCTTCCCTTCCCTTCCCTTCCCTTCCCTTCCCTTCCCTTCCCTTCCCTTCCCTTCCTTTCCCTCTTCTTCTTTTCTCCTCCTCCTCTCTTTTCCTTTCTTTTCTTTCCTTTCTTTTCTTTATGTCTGTACTCAGCCCTTTCATACCACTAGTCCCTGAGTCAGGAAGAACCAGCATGACCTTGAACAAAGATCAAAGCAAATGTAGTAAATTTGCATAGTATCATGCAGTTTTCCTTGAAAATATATCACCTAGTGGAAAATGGGAACATGCATATGCCTAGGCAACATGAAATGAAGGATAGCTTCAACCAGAGGTCTTTGACGTATTAAACTGCTCTTTTTGAGAAATTTCACACTTGTGCAATTGTGTATTGCATCAGTTCACTGAATCCGTCACCCAAAAGTGTAGTCGACAGAATATAACAAAATCAAATGTCTACACTAGTTTGTTTTGTTTTGTTTTTTTTTTTCTTCTGCTTAGACTATAATGATAAGAAAACAGGAACAGGCAAGTATTCAGTAGCTGCGTTGTATGCATGCAAAACTACCGAGTTAAGCCCTGACCTTCACTTTGGATAACTATCGTTTTCTCAGTGTGGGCTGACTAGAGCCTATCATTTTACATGGAAACTGTTCTTTACACTTCAGGTCATTAAAAGTGAAAAGCTAATATGTTAATGCTATAGGTCAGCAGATTCTGTCAAGATTTCTGAGAGCTGGTACCATTTACAGATGTCTTCATTCTGTCTTTGTACTGCTCTTGGCTATTGGATTTTACTATATTCCTGAAATACTAGGCAGCCAAGCATAGTAAGGAGTTCAGACTTTTGGCCAATGGAGTTTTATTTGTCTAGTAAGCACATTGAGCACTAGCAGGGTATTCCTACAGGACACAATGAAGATAAAAATTAATGTCCCTTTTGAAATAGAGTGGTACAGATGTCTCTCTGTTATAGCTAGCTTCAAACACCAAATTCCAAGCTCCTTTCAAACCAAGAAAAGACACTATGAAAGTTTAAATATAATCTCTTCGTGGAATACATTAGATAATTACTGAATGTTTCCAGAAACTTTTACAATGCTTGTGTGTTGAAATTAAAGATCAGGCGAATTGTATAATGATGAAAGTAACATGACAAGAGTCTGGGGAGTGTTAGCATACATGAACAAACCATTTTGTGCTCCAACATATTTGACTGTGATATGGTGTTATGTTGGGCAGTTTCTGAAGATCGACTTGGCACAGAAATGCAGGGTTTTATTTTTAAAGCATCCTCCATAATTTGCTTATGTTTATCGTTTGGAAACAGATAGCAGCTGGAAGAATAATATAAAATTCTATGTAGGTTACCACTGAAAGGCTATTTCTTTGTAACAGAGAATAAGTTGGTGCTGACTAATTATGTGTGACCTGTATATCTGGCATATGTTTATTATAAACATGTAATCCTGTATTATTTTATAATCTGGTACTTTGAAATGGTTTATTCTGGTGACTGTACTGGATTAGTCTTTGTTTTTTCTAAGGATCTGATCCTGCCCATTAAAGAGTAGGATCAGATACTAACAGAAAACTGGTTAGCTCTCTCAGGACTCAGTTTATGCAAGTAATATCTGAAAAATTTGAACCTGGGTTTATATTCATTGTTTTGTGGGGAAAGGTTCTGGGAAATTAAAAAAGAAGGAAAAAAAGAAGATTTAATTTGTGTATTATTTGAACTCTGTTACTGAAGAAATTAAAGATCCCCAACAACTGAAAGATTTCTTAACTTCATTGAGTTGTCCTGTCCCTGTGATAGGTTCCTTTTCTGATGAGCTGTACTCAGTTTTCACATAACTGCTATTCTTTAGCTATTTTAATAGTTTATTTATCTGCCAGCTGTTCTTTGTATTATGGCCACAGCCTTCTGAGGAGCTGAACTCCTATGGTAAACTAAGCTGTCATGAAGGCAACATGCTTTTATATTTGTCTTTTCTTATTCCTTGTATGATGCAACTCTCCCCCTAGCATAAGGATTCTCTGCACTTAAGAATTCTGTAAAACAGGTTGCGCAGGCCAAAGAGTTGAGGGGATATTTTTGAGTTAAAAGAGTGGTCATTTCAACAAAAATTGTGTTCATCATTAGGAAAGGTGTGAAGACAGACCTGATAGATTTCATATTGCACAGAATGATTGTATGAAGAACTCTGAGCTTCGTTGCTGCTAGTAACAGAGGAAAGTAGGAGGAAAAGCAATTCCAGCAGCTTTATTCATGTATTTCCAACAGTGAATCATTCATTCCCTCACAAACTGTTTGGAAACATAAGTAATCCTGCACTGATGTCTTCTTAAAGCTGTAAAATGCAAACCAAATGAGAAGTTGGTCAACTTTCAAAGTCACACTGAGACACTTCTTTGTCAGGTTTATGGCCATAACATGTCTCAGGGTCAGAGCATGACTATTAGTGTGCCAGGGAGAAATAACAGGTATGGGCTGTCTTGTAGCACCCTGTCATGGGAAAGAGCTTGTTTGAGCCTTACGGATAGGCCTATACTGGTAAATCAAAGAGGAGTGCTTCTTGTCCCTGAGAGTGAGTGACATGGGCTGCTTTACAGCTATACTGCCTACAATTTCACTACTTTCCACATCATTCGTCCTTGAAAAAAGCTGTTTGGAACAGTTTAAAATGAAATCAGAAAGTAGACTAACAATGACAAAACTATCTGTTGTATGATCATATGACTTGCTTCATCCTTTATTTATGACCTTAAACTTTGCCTCAGAGGGCCATTGATACCCACATCAGTAGCCACAGCTGGCTTACCTTCCCAGATCTACCCTCCCAGCTAGTCTCTTTGCCAGTCACATCACTCCAGTGCCTATTCTTACTTGGACACTTTTCAGCAGGTGAAGTTTGGTTGTTTCTACCACAATGGCTTGATTCCATACCAACCGGTAACTTCAGTTTCTGAGTATCCACAGCATGTATATTTCATCTTGTGTACTTACTATACATACATGTGTTTCTGTGCATTTACATTTTGTGTGCACTTTTTGTTGCTATGATGCATTAAGGACTAATAATACAGACCTTTTTATAAAACCTAGAGGAGACTTCATCGGATTAGAAAAACTAGCTGGATTTGGGAACGTATTAAGCCTTTCCCATCTCTAAGTTTGTAGTTACAGGTCTTGGTAGATAATGCTTGTTTTCAGTAGGCTCATATGCCTTAAAACAATCTGTAGAGCAGACAATATTCATTCTGCTGTTATTGAACAATTTTGACATATTAACTGTTCATTTTCCAAAGCTTTAAGACATAATAACTTGGAATAAAAACAAGAAGACCACTCAATGAAAAAAATGAACCTGTGAAGCAGATCTGCAAATTTTGTTTAAAAGAAAGAGAAAGCTGATTTTTTAGAAGGCAAAGTGAAATCTTAATTTCCTGCAGCTACAAGTTTATGGGAACGGGGACCTCTGTGAGTACCCTGCTTTGCCTCGCAGTAGGTTCTTTATCATCATTGTCAAAAATATTATAATAAAGGGTCAGGGCAGAATCAAGTGTTCCCATCTGAAAAAAAGTGTTGTTACATAGATCTGTCTGCAAAAAGACCTTCTAAAACTTCAGTAGCAGCACTAGGCTTATTTTATTACCTACAGCTATATGCATGTAAATGAAAAATCCCTCCTCTACTACATCTTTTCCTTTGCTACATGAGATAAACTCTTGAGCTTTAAACACTGATGTACCCCTTACTTTTTTGTGTTGCTAACACATAGTCATCATAGAAGTGAATGTATTGTGCTTGGAACAGCACATCCCTTAGAAAGTTTTCTTGCACATGGCATCTATGTTCCTGATTTCTCCTTTGTAACCTGGGAAACAAAAATTAGGGTGCAGGGTTTAGAGCCTCTCTTATGTGCAGTTTTGTAGCCCTGAATGACACCAAAAGCCACTTGATCTGATGGAAAAGTGCACTCTTCCTGCCTATGGGGTTATGGTAACATGTAGAGCACTTTGTATGACCAAAGCAAGCCGAGTTTCAGAGTCTTCATCTACAGGTCTTCAGTTTCATGAGTATGTCTGAGACTTAAGACTTTAAGGAACACTCTGTTTTTCTTTTATGGGTATCCAATTTGTGTTGGCCAGTAAATCAAGAAACTTCTAACAGTTCTGTCTTATTCCCACACATTTTGTTTTCCAGCACTGAGCTCATATACCAGTAAAACCTCTCGCCCACCAGCTCTAAACACCACCAACAGATACAGTTGTTTGCTGGTTTATTTTTTCGTTAGGGAACTCACTGAAAAGATGCTGAATGTTTTTAGACATACATAATAATGGGTATACCTAGAAATTAATTAATTACATGATCTTTATGAATAGGATACTAGCAGATTAAAACATAATTATGAAGCGAAATATTATTTTCAGTATATAGATCAAGTTTTAATTGCTAGAATAATTACAGAAAGACAGGAGGCCTTTGAAATTATTTGACTGAACAATTTATCAAATACAAGGTTTGTATGTTTTCTCCTCTCCCTGTTCCCTTGCAAGTAATACCAGTCTTCACATAGTCATGTAATAAAAGCTTTTTATTTAGTCATTTAGAAGTTTAACTTCTTGGATAAGACCAATGAACCATTGCATTAATATGCTAATTGGTACCTTAAGGGGTCTGGAAATGATTAAAGTCTTAAAATATTTATTGCTGTTTTGCTTTCAGCCAATGTAGGACAAGAGAACACAGTCTAAAGATTTGTTTGTTAAAGACTTTAAAATTGAGAGAACTTTTTATAGTATTAAGAAAATACGTATCCAATTTGGGTATTTAATCCTACTGAATATTTTTGACTGAAATGAGACATTCGCTGTTGCGTAGAATTTCATTCTTTTGGGATTTTTCTGCTAATTAAACCAGCTGAAATATGAGATGGTGTCATTCAGCATCTCAGACTTTTTTTTCGAAATGATGAAAAATAATGCCAAGGAACGACAAAATCTATACTAAAGACAGACTTTTCCACCAGTCCAGGAATGCGGGTCAGTGGGGGTCTGCTACAACTCCTGAACATTACAGAGTATCAGCGTGAAACATTATAGACAAGGGTTTATAATTAAATTGCAGAGAGAAGTGTGAACATAAAGTGTCTTACAGCTACAGGAAAAAAAAGCTGCCTTATGAAAATCAGGATTGAGTTCTGAATTTCTTCAAAAAATTAAAATCAGATTTTATTTTCTGATTTTATATTTTCAGTAATCTGTGACTTAATGGTATGTTATCTAAAACCAGAAATAAGTATTTAAAATAGACAATGTAAGATTCATTTTTATTAAAATATACAGTATAAGGTCCCCTAATCTGGTTACATAAAACCACCCGTACACCCTACACCCCTACAGAACTGTGTGCTTTCCAAACCTGTTTAAAATAGTACATGTAATCTGCAAAGAGCATACTGCAGCTCTTTGTGAAGGTAGAGGAGGTGTCTTCATTTTGGAGAGAGAAATAGATGTGGTGATTTTCAGATTACAAAGAGGGAAATACAAGAGACAGATGTTGACTATGATAAGGAGATGATGATGTATATATGATTAATATATCACTAAGTATGTTTTGGGACAGTTCTGTATGACCTCTTCAGTCAGATTAAAAGCATGTGCTCTAAATAACAGTAGGCTTTTAATTTAATCAGCATTTACCTTTATACAGCTAGGACTCAAATGGAAATGTGGGCATTTAGGTTGATGAGACCTTGCAGCTGCTTTATCATTCTTGTTAAGGACAGTAAATCGCTACGTATTTGACCTCTCCTCTTACATCCAGTTACACTGTAGATTTAAAAATCATAGGAGCTGTAAATGTTGTCGTTATGTGCTTTGCCTAATACAGATCAAATAGTTTTTTGTGCATATCCATTTCATTGTGATTCTTGAATACTATCATTCATTGTTTACATGGAATCATACCTCACCCTGCTTTCACAAGACTAAAATTAAACATATGTGAACTACACTGTTTAACACAAGTGCTGCACACTGATTCTGAATAAAGACATATATTAGAAGTTGGATATCACAATACCAGATTGTTCATAAACCCAGCAGAAATTCCATGCCTTGGAAATTAAATTCCTTGCCTGCAAATTAAAGCCTTGAGTTTTATTGAGACTTGCAAGAAATCCAAACTATATGTTTTTCATCAGTCTTCACCTTACCACAAAATGCATAGAAGACCATGTTGTATGTGACTACATTTTAGGATTTCTATTTTTTTTTTTAATTCAAGGGTCATCCAAAATTTGTCTTGATAAACAAGAGAAGTCCGTTTAGCATTTTATATGTTCTGTGAATGGTATCATGTGGTATTGATACATAATGCAAAAAGGAAAACTACTTTTTAAAGGCAGAACATACAGATAGAGCTCTGGTACTCTTGTGGAAAGCAGCTTTGCATGCACCTCTATGACAAGGCAGTCTGCTTTTAAACAGCTTCTGCAATCTTGCAACAAATCACTACTCTGGACTGGATGGAAGTATCTAAAGGTAAATGCAAACATTTGAATTATCTATATTATCTCAGAGTTAATGAAAATCTGGGATCAATTCATTTACCTAACCACAAGATCAAGCGCCACATGATCAGTGCCACTCTGATATGCACTCTCACACAAGATACGTCCCCATGGTGTTTTTATAAATCTTGCATCATCTCTACAAGTCCCGTGTGACTATTCTATATGACAGGGCTTCTCATATGGCATTGGAAGCTTGTGTGCTGACTTTACAATCTAGAGAGTGACTCATCTACTTAATAATGGGAGAAATGATCCCTAGAAATACTTCTAACATCAATGTCAAGATATGGGTAACATACATGATAAACCTATACATAGGCTGACATTCTGGACAGATAAAATTTGAGGAGGTATAGCCTATGCCTTTTGCTTTTTTCTCTTATCTCTAACATTTTTGTAACAGTAAACAACATACCACTGACATAATCATTTGTTTTCCACATTGTGTTATAGAAAACATTATGATTCTTGAACAAATTGAGCTCACATGAAGTGAAACTTTCTTGTAATGGACTTTTTTTTAATCACTATCATATTCCTTTGATTAAGAAGACAAGATGCTTATGCAAATCACTTTATACCTGCTTTCATTTGTAGCCTTAATACAGATAAATAAATACGTCAGTCATGGTGAACTGTTGTGAAATTCCAATAAGAAAAAACTGTCAAAAAGTATTTAAATAATTTAAAGAATTATACCACTGACCATGAGACATTTAGCTACTGAGAATACAAACAGAATGATGACAAAGAGAGAAAAGAGAAGAAATCACATTTCTGAGCTGAGTTTCCTTTTTTCTGATTTAAGAGTTCTCAGAGATAAAAACAGAGGGGAGGTTTTCCCTGGCCTTTCTGCAAATAAGGATATTGCTTTGTTTGATAAAGCATGCCATTTCAGCACTCAATCTATTTTTCAAAAGTAGAGTCTCTTGGAATTCTTCTGGGCTTCTTTTTCTCTCAAGATGATGTACAAAGTCAGTGTTGGTAAAGGGACTGTTAAGTGACTCTGTATCAGATAAATTAAAGTACAGGAAAATATATTTACTCTTGAAATACCTGAATAAATTTAATAAAGTTTTCAAAACCTACCAGAAAATATACTAGAAGTAATGGAAGCCTTTAAACAATCTTATAATGAAGTTCATGCAGGCTTTAATTATGCAGTCCTTCTGTGAGTATTTTCAGGCTAAATACCCACTACAGTAGGGCTTTTTTTGACTGCAGTGACATTTGGAAGAAAAATCTTTTTTAATAAAATATAAAAGCATGAGTTTATGATTTCAATTCATTTCTACTTGTCAAAATTATTTTATCTTAGTCTGAGGAAATAGTCTTCCTAATTGCTCTGACGTATAGACTTTACAGTAGGTTTTAAGAGCACAGATCTCTCTATAAATCTGCTTATACAGATTGCTCTGTTCAAATTAAATTTGGAACTGTGTAATATAGAGAAAACTTAAGTGTTTTTTGTCAAAATACAATAGAACAGATGTAAGTTATACACAGACCTACTCTAAATCATGAAAATATTCTCTAAAAAGACAAACAATACTATATAAGCCTGTATCAGCAGTTTGAACTGAAACTATTCCTTTTAAAAGCTCTCATTATAGCAACACCTCTCATTTTATTACTGTTTACAAAGTTTAGCTTTTCCTTTACTGTGGGACATCTCATCATTTCTCATGCTTTTGAGCTGTGATAGACATGAGCATGAGCATGTGTCCTAGTGAGAAACAGGTGATGATCTCCTTGTATAAGAGGTAGGTCAGGTTTGGCATGGTAATAGCTGGCTTGTGTGTTGTGTCTGTATAGCTGCAGACATCATATACAGCTTTATGATAATGAAGTGAAGAACAAAGATGAATAGCTATTCTCTCACTCATGCTATGGCATTTACACCTTCAGTGGCACCATCCTATTTGACCCTCTATCCTCTATCTATCCACAGCCAAGCTTTGTAGAGCTATACTGGAATTATACCACTTGATGACTTTATAATAACAGAGGAATCACTTTTTCTCCCTTTTGGTCAATTTTCTTCAGATATATCTTGACTCACAGCTATATGAGTTTTCTAGCCAAACAACTTCCAACTGAACATGTGCTCTCTCAGTCATTTCCAATATAAAATAAATGTGGAAGAAATTAAAGTCTAGGACTACAGTGTGCACGTTTTTAGTTTAAGACCATAGAAAGGTTTGATGAACAGGGACTATATCATCTGAAATATTAGTCTGTTGATAGGTTACAGTGCAGTGGGATGCTTTGCTATGCTTGTCCCTAAGCTTTCTTCTGCCATACAATTAAGTATGGAACAGGGAACTGCAAAGTAGCACTGCTTTAACACACTCCACAACTGGCAGCAATATAGGTGTGCTGGCATAGAATTGAATCCAAAGTCATCAAAACTCCTTCTAGGCAGCAAAGTTAATTAGGACCACGCTAATGAACTTAGACTGCTTTTGGGACCTTGGGTGTTTTTTTGACTGGTGCCACACCAACTTTATATGATCTGTCTTATTGGGATGTTTTGCATGCTTCTATGCCGTGCTCCACTGAAAGCTACAGATATGCTAATGAAGACTGTATGATTTGGGTGCTCACAAATATGTTTTTCATAGATCAGAACATCAATGCATATTACTTTTTTAGAGTAGCAAGTGCTCCCTCTGTTCATTAAATAAAAAATGAAATGTTTTGGCTGATTTATGCAGTTCTCTAGAATAATATCCAGATGTGTAAATGTGCATGTGCACAATTTGTGGGTGAATTCATGTAACTGAACACAGATATCTAAAATACAGATGTCTTCATCTGCGTTAATCATACTTACTTCTACTTATAATCAGTGGAGAACAACAAAACTTGAGTATGATTCACTGCATCCTGAAATAGACTTCTAAATCTGACTATAGGATTGCACTTCCTGTTTCTCCCCATTGACTGTACAAGGATCTTACCGTGACTAGCAGAGATATAAACTACATTGCAGACATCTTAAGTCAGAAATCCCATGCTAAATGACCAAAATAAATTCTCTTTTAGCACATATTATACGGATCTGAGTTTTCCTGGAAATACCATGATAATGAATAATCAGCGTAGGCATTAAAATACCTAATTAACTCTATAATGATATCATCCCTACTGTATGCTTGTTACAGAGCTTATGAAAATGATAAATACGTTCAACATTTTCTTAAAATATATGGTAGGTTTTCTTCAAATTGTATTAAGAGGTTTAAAAGCAAAATGGCTGTACCACATTGTGTCAATGTGGCATTGCTTTCAAACAATTCCAGTGGGTCCACTCAGGTGAAACTGTCTACAGTGATAATATTAATAATAATATAAACAAGTAATAATAGATAAAAATTAGAAGAATTGTTGTACAGATGTGTAGTACTAGACTGTGCAGTTTTTCTAGTGTCCGGACCAAACGATGGCTTCTATGTTTTTCCATTTGTCCTCAAATACATTTCTGATGTTGGAGCACTTGATTCAGGGATTCTTTATGAATAACTGCACATTTTTATCAGAAGAAGCAAAGGAAGGTTCTTCCCAAATTACCTAAAAATGTTTATGAATGTACTGATCTGCATATATTTTTTCAGTATGCAGAATTACGTGACTTTAAAGTATTACTCCAAATTTGTGGGAGAGTGAGGTTTTGGAAGAAAATCTAAGATCTACAGTCTCAATGTCAAGCATCTGTTTCCTAAATATCATGGGACAGAGTATATATAAATATATAAGTATACACATATATATAAATTCTTCTGTTACAAAAAATGTGCTGCATATAAGGGTAGTAAATGATAGCAGTCCCTTACTCTAACAGATGCCTTGAAGTTTGAAGCCAGAACTTCAGTTAACTGTAAGTTTTAAGGTAGGCACCTTTTGGACTCTTATTTTAGGATAAATTAATTTCCTTTTAGATGAATCTATTTGTCTTCAGAGACAATGAGTATGAGGAGAGTTGAGATTACTAGGTTCAGTGCTAAGTGGTTAGCTTACATGTCTCTATATGTTGGAACCAGTATTCCCAGTGGAATTCAGGTGCCTTAGAGGCCACTCAAATAAGTATGAGTCTAATTTAGTCCAGACTAATTTTCAGCAGATGTATAATTACTTTCTTCCCCAAAACTGATTTGGGCTGCTGCAAAAATTATGCAAAGAGCAAAGTGATCGGATGCTTACAAGTCAGCTTTATAAACTCGCCGGAATGGGTCATGGGCTCCCCTTGAAGCTGTTAATATTAGAGTTCTTCTGCTGCTCCATCATAGGATGGAGACCTTATTCTTTCTTTCGCCTGTTCTGTGCCCCCTTCAAGCTTAGAATTATCTACCTATATCCTAATGTAAGCTGCTCTTCTTTTGCTATGCTGAGTGTAGTTGCCATCATTTCCTTGGATTCTTTTCTATGAAGGAAAACCACATGACTATTTAATAGTAGCAATTTGCACACTTGCGTAAATTTATTATTTACATTTTGCTACATTCAGTAGCGATTTTGTACTTTTGAATTTTTATTAAAATGTTATATCATGGTCTGTCATGAGGGTTTTTTTTTGTAGATATAGCATAAATGGGAGGTTTTAATGTTATTCAACCTACTAGTGAAATCATTAACACTGAAAATATAAACAGTCTGTCTGATTAATGTAAATCTCAGGAAGTTGAACTAAAAATATGACATTTTATCATAATCACTGCATAACAGGGAAAGATAATAATAATGATGATAAAAGAGGCCTCTGGAATAAATTATACCTGAAATTATTTTAATCTCTTACGATAATTATTCTCTCAAACCCCTTTTTTAACACCTGTTCTTATAAAACCTGTACACTATATCAGTGCAATGAGACAAGAGAATTTTTAAAAACTGAAAAAAACCCTTCTGTTGTAACTGATAATGTAATAAACCATGACAGAGATTGTCTCTTACTTCTGTCCAATCTCAAGATATAGAATTTATAATTGCTTAGTTCTCAAGCAATAGACATGTCAGATCAGCAGAAATCAATAGCTGCTTATGTATACAGAGGTAACGATAAAGAGGTTAAATATAAATAAACTGACTACTAGGAATTATGTGGTTGCTGGCTGCTTTTCTTGTAGACAGAACTGACACTGATGCTGAGGCTTCCTATTACAATCAGTGTTTTCAGTAGGTTGAGTAGCTGTGAGACATCAACAAACACCTGGTTTCTGCTAAAATCAGATACTAGTCTTAAAAGTTTTATTCATCCGTATTTATGGCACTTCCTAAGCCTTACATTCTTGAAGTATTACACTCCTTTTAAGAAGGTTGGAGTTTTTCTCATTTTATATAGCAGCATAATTCAATAAGCAGGAAAATACATTGTTAGAGATAGCTATCAAAATATGTGCAGTGTTTACTATGCACTCTCATACTGCAATAACTAGAAGACTTGCACACTTGATTTCAAAAGAAAAAATGTAAAATTATTTTAAAAATAAATTCATGGTGTCAGAATATTTTGCTGTATTTTTTGCACTCATGAAGATTTATGTAGTAGCATCATTGAGACATTGAATCAAATGGTTAATTTTCACTTTTCTTACTAAAACCACTTACTAAGCTTAGCCCCTTTCTTGCACTCTCTCCTTAAATGCTTCTCTTCAGAATTGAGATTCTATAGACTTATTTAGATTTTTCTCTATCAGGCTCTACCCTTGCAGCTTGAAAGGATGACTTTGCAATGTGCCATGGTGCATTGCTTCTACCACTCACAGCTTTGGAAACCTCCTTCTCTAATATAGGGTTTTCATTATTTATTGTAGCTGATATAGCTTTATGATGCAGTAATATAAATGCATAAATAGGAAGATCTTTTTGCCTGGCAAGAGATGGAAATATTGAAAGTAAGGCTTGCTTTTGTGTTGGAATAAAATACCTTACTGCTTCACAAAAGTCCTGTAATTGTCCTATGTGGTAGCATTTGAGGGGTAAGAAGACATTTCATCTGGATATATTCTCAAAGGGACTTTGCTGGTATTGTAAGTGAAAATGAAGGGAAAATTATTGTGAAATATTAGAAATGTTAAATTTCTTCTGAGAAATATTAAATCAGCTTACTCCTTTTATGATACTTGTGGTTAACCTTGGAAAGAGAAATAAATTAATACCAAATCGTTCTGTAAACTGAAATGTCCCAGAAATACTTTCTTGAGGATAAACCTTTTTCTTTTAATAGGATGAGGGAAACAGCTAATTCTGTGGTATTCAGATGCATTTTCTGCCTAAGTGGTGAGAGTATTGTGTTCCTCATTAACTCTTACCGCTATTCAGCCATACTGCCTGCACAAAAATGTCAGGTAAACTATTTTTCAAGTTATATTTTTTCAGTGGAATGGGTTGCCCAGGGAAGTTGTGAATGCTCCATCGCTGGCAATGTTCAAGGCCGGGTTGGACATAGCCTTGGATGGCATGGTTTAGTGGGAGGTGTCCCTGCCCATGGCAGGGGGGTTGGAACTAGATGATCTTAAGGTCCTTTACAACCCTAACTATTCTATGATTCTATGATTTGTTGTTGTGATATCCTGCCTGATTTCAATGTTCATAGTAAATACTGATTTTGTTAGGGAATGAAGGAGAAATCCAACAAATAGATTATATTCTTGTGCCAACCACAGGCAAGCCAGACTAAAATATGAAGTGCTTTATAGAGCACTAAATTGAAACTGTCTTGGTTAAAATACAGTCAAATGACAGTGCACAGGCATGCTTTATTTTACTTCATTTCCAATCTGTCAGGCAAAAATGGGGATATCAGTCCTGCCCTCTGTTAGATTATTCTATTATCTAAAGAATGGGGAGTGCCAGAAACATACATGTTGATTTAATGTCGCACTGATGAAACCATTCTGTTTGTATGATGTGTCATTTTTCATTGCTTTCTCATCAAGGTGTTTCACCTGTGCCTAACCCAGGTCTTGTAATTGCTTCAGTTGCTTGTGGCAAAGTTATGTCAATGTCAATTGCTAAATAACTTTTGACTGCTTCATGTTGGATCTCTTAGAAAAGAAGGAGTGCAGGATGGACTTTTACATACCGATGGTGCGCTGCTACAGATTGCAAAAGAAGGATTTCTACCAAAGAATATGGCTACTAGTAAATGTATTAAATGTAAAGTATTAAACATGAAACTCTGATACGGGGTTTAGAGGACTGAAAAAAACACATTTACATTAAAAAGATATATAAAGCTATGAGGGGATCAGATGACAGATTCACAAAATATCAAGTAGACATCCAAAGGCAAACCTTGGATATATACAAATATATAAATATATATAAATACAATTTAAATCTCCTGAATTTCAGCAAAAGATATGTCCCCAGCTGAGACTCAGTGGACCTGCAATGCTCAACCAAAGGCAGAGATAATGCCCATTTGGTTGCTGTCCACAGTCATTCCTACATTTCATTGAAATGAGATGGCAGTGCAATAGGGAAGGGTTATATAGGGAAGTGCATCGGTGGTAGTTAGCAGTTACTGGAATATGGAAGCTTGTTCCTCCTGCTGAGTAGACAGCTGCTGAAGCAGATTCCGGAAGACACTACTGTTTTTCCTAGTGCCCATTAGGTACAGGGAGTGAGAATTTCAGATTCTTGTATCAACCTTACATTATTTTAGTATCATATATCAAAAGGAAAATGGAGTGAGTCAGAAGACTAAATGTACCGTGTGTCAGGCAAATCAATTCAATATAGTATTTATTTCTTGAAATAGTCATGTTAACTGTATAGCTTGCTAAAGTACAGGGTCATATGTGTACATGTGAAATAGAGAGACAAGCACAATTATCTGTTTTGCTGTGTTACAATTTTGGAACAGAAAGTTTATGCTCAATTCTCAGATTTCATTTTTCATTGAGTCTATGTCAGAAAACCAATAGGAACATATTTCTAAAAATAATACCACTTTTTTACTGTTCTGAATTTTTCATATCGATGTCATTCAGATACTGCTATAGCTCAGGTAAAACCATGCTGACCTCAAAGTTATTATATTTAGGAGCCAAGAAGCTCTGAGATGCCAGGAATTGGGATCTCAGGCTGTTGGAAACACAAACAGTAGAAGCAGATACAGGAAATCTCTGAGGAAGAAAGATAGAAAAAAAGGAAGGGGCGATGGCAGACTGGTTTTCAATACCTGCATTTGCTTTGGAGATATGCTTTGGAAGTACCGTGGATGCTCAGGAGTCAAAACAGGATCAAAGACAGAAAGAGAAACAGATTTACTGACGTGACCACCACTGGTGTGACCACCTACCACTGATCAGTGACCTTTGCCTGTAACCATCCACAACTCCTCTACATCCTAGTTTTGGCATGCCTTAGGAATGAAAGCCACTCAGTCTTCATTTTGGAGAACCTGAGGACCATGGAAGATGAATCACTGAGTTTCTAGCTAACTGCAAAATAGAAATTTTAAACAGATATTACCATAGGATTTCTACTGGCTTTGCACCCTTGCTTAAACAAGAGTGAGCTCCTACCTGACAGAACCTACAGGGCTTCCTGAGTACTTCTCATCTGTGTTTTCTTCACATGTACTGGGAGACATTACATTTACAAAATAGCTCTTGTGCCCTTGTATTTACTGTGAACTTTGGAACTGATTAAAGCAATACGACTCACAAATACATGCAAATGAGATCACAACTAAGATTCAAAGAGAAATAGAAAGCATTTTCCATTGCACAGACTGGAAAACACAGTCTGGTAGAAGCAACATTTCTTGACTGTATTGCACTCTCTGAGGCTGACATCACGTCAGACATTTAGTTTTACAGAATCTGGTACTTAAAAGAATGCATTTCCTATGCAAACACACACACAGTGGACACTACAGCAGCGTTCACCTGCTACTACTTGCCTGTGTTCAGAGGGAGGCAATTATAAATGTGTTGTACCTGCTCAAGCAGGCTTTATAATCCATGTTTTGATGGCAGGTGCAAGAGCTTTCTAGTGAGTGCTACCTGGGACTAAAAGAATACTTTTTTTCAGTCAGGTACAGAGCAGTAAAGATACAGAAGATAAATTCTTCAAGATACGGTACCTACGTGAAGATACCAGTGCTCTCAGGCCAACAAGAAGCTCTGTCAGTATGACAACATTGCCTTCTGTGTATATCTGACAACCCGCGCAACAAATTATATGGTTTCAATTTCCTGACCCCACCAGACACATACTCTTCTTGATTCCACTAAATCAAGTTAAGCATCTTCCAGAATACATTAGCTCTTCTATAACCCCACCCCCCCCACTGAGCTGTTGTTGCTGTTGTGAATTATTGTATATATACATTCCCCTAAAGTAAAAATCAGTAAAGTCACTGAAGATAATGACAAAGATTTAGACACTATTCAAGATCCTTGAGTAAAGGTCCATGTTTGTGCTCCTTTAAAACAAAAAGGAGCCTTTCTAACTTCTCCACATTGGAATAACATTAGAGATCCAGCTGCTGTACAAAATAGTGACAATTACTACTTCGATGATTTATATTTGTCAAATTAACATGAAAAGGGCACAGAGTTTCTATTGGCAACTCATCGCAAAGTTAGTTTAGACTTCAATCACAGGAAGACATTTTAAAATCTTTTTAAATTGTTCTGAATTATAGTTTTGTTATTTCGTCCCAGAGCTGTGGTTTTAGAAAAACTGTTCTTCCATGCATTTTATCTGAATGGAAAATGAGTATTTCAGGCAGCCTCCTTTGGCAGGATTTAATTTCTTTTTGTTCATTTACAATATCCTCTTAAGTCTTCAAAAGACTCTAATTTCTGACCCATGAGATAGGTGTAGAAACAAAGCAAGCTATGTCTCAGTTGGATGGAAGTAATACAATATTTCTTAACCAGTTTTCAAAATTTTTGTTAAATAGCTAGCCCCAGAGTTTCATGAAAACAATACTTTTCAGATATTAGAGCATTTAACTTTCCCATACATTGATAATCTTTATAAATTTCAGTGACTTCCAAACTATTTTTGTGTGCTCTATTTTCTTATGATTGTTTTTGATGCTTTTATATTCACTTCAATCCTGTTAAGTGCATTGATATTTTTGAGTCAATAATTTTAGAAAAACACATTCTGGTGATTTTTAAATGCTACCTTTACATTGACGTGCAAAAATTTCTGCATGCTCCAAAGTATTTATAAAGCTGTTGAAGACCAAGAGAAAAATGGGAAATGTAACTATCTCTTTCTGATCTGTATCTGCTTCTAAGCTCAAGAAGCTGTCAGGACAATTTAATTAAGCTTACATTTTGTTTCTTAGACACATTTCACTGTGCAATATCAATAGTTTACACAGGCAGTGAAAACACTTTAACATTTCAAAAATGTTGAAAATATATTAATTGCCTGTCTTACTTAATATGCACTGCTCACCTGCTCAGAGTGGTTGTTGTGTTTTTCTGCAGCAGATGCCTTAATTCCCTTTTCTTTTTCATGGTTATTTCACAGTACCAGTTTGTCATTAAGCTGCTTCTTAGAGGAAAACATTTAGAAAAGCATAAAATGCTGACTGCTGTGGACATTGATGTGCCCTGAATAACCATAACTGAAAGAATAAAACTTCGCTAGAAATAAAATACTAACCCTCATTTGTAAGACATGTAAGTATCAAATACTGTTGTAAATATAATACCATATAATTAAAAGAGGGCTAGCTAATTTTCAGACCTTATGTCTATTGCTATAGATTCCATAGGAGATCATGTAATTATTTCCAAACAGCAAGACAATAGTAGCTAAATATATATTTATAATTCATCTTCCAGTGAAGTCCTGAGGAGAGCTTCACACCATTTTCATTCTGATTGGAGACATGTGTTATAGCCTAACATCTAAAATTGTAAGTTCGTTGCAGACATCAGAAAGTCAATGTTTCTTTTTTGTTCAGCCTCAAACTCATAATAATGTAAGTGTGAATTACCTTCTTAGAGAACTTTTAGGTGTTTTGCGAATAGAAGACAGACAAGGGACACTGTGAGTCCTCTCCAGAGGCTATCAGAAGTGGCTACCCTGGATTTGGAGAAAGCTGAAGGTCCTTAATGACTCCTTTTCGTCAGTCTTCACCGGCAAATGCTCCAACCACACCACCTGAGTCTTGGAAAGCAGACGTAGGGACTGTGAGAATGAAGACCCTGGGCCCACTGTAGAAGAGGATCTGGTTCAAGACCATCTTAAGAACCTGAACGTATACAAGTCCATGGGACCTGATGAAATCCATCCGCTGGTCCTGAAGGAGCTGGCAAATGAAGTTGCTAAGCCACTGTCCATCATATTTGAAAAATCATGGCGGTCAGGTGAAGTTCCCAATGACTGGAAAATATAACCCCCATTTTCAAGAAGGGGAAAATGGATGACCCAGGGAGCTACAGTCCAGTCAGTCTCACCTCTGTGCCTGGCAAAATCTTGGAGCAGATTCTCCTGGAAGGCGTGCTAAGGCACATGAAAAACAACAAGGTGCTTGGTGACAGCCAGCATGGCTTCACTAAGGGGAAATCCTGCCAGACCAATTTGGTGGCCTTCTATGATGGGGCTACAGAACTGATGGACAGGGGTAGAGCAGTTGATGTTATCTACCTGGACTTGTGCAAAGCATTTGACGTTGTCCCACATGACATCCTTCTCTCTAAGTTGGAGAGACATCAACTTGATAGGTGGACCACTTGGTGGATAAAGAACTGGCTGGATGGCCGCAAGCAAAGAGTAGTGCTCAGTGGCTCAATGTCCAGCTGGAGACCAGTAACAAGTGGTACCCCTCAGGGATCGGGGTCGGGATCTGTCTGGTTCAGCATCTTTGTGGGTGACATGGACAGTGGGATTGAGGGTGCGCTCAGCAAGTTTGCTGCATGGAAACCTCATAGCAGCCTTCCAGTGTCTGAAGGGGGGTTATAGGGATGCTGGGGATGGACTCTTCATTAGGGACTGTAGTGAGAGGACAAGGGGTAATGGTTTAAAACTTAAAGAGGGGAAGTTTAGATTGGATATGAGGAAGAAGTTCTTTACTGTTAGGGTGGTGCAACACTGGAATGGGTTGCCCAGAGAAGTTGTGAATGCTCCACCGCTGACGGTGTTCAAGGCTGTGTTGGACATAGCCTTGGATGGCATGGTTTAGTGTGAGGTGTCCCATGGCAGGGGGATTGGAACTAGATGATCTGAAGGTCCTTTCCAACCCTAACTATTCCATGATTCTATGCTTTTCCCTTTCACTTGTGATTTTGCTGTTAATAATTTTCATTTGCTTACCAAAGGTAACAGTGAATAGTGTTCATTTGCTTACCAAAGATAACAATGGAAATTACACCATATTTGTTAACTTCATGCAGGATGACATACTCATTCCATCTAGGTAAGCTGGACTAGGACAAGTCCTCAGACATCTACAGAGAAAATAGTTTCGTTGGGAATAAGAACATTGGACTCATCACTGGCAGGTTTTTGGCAAAATATTCAAAATTACTGTAAAAATGCACACTTCTCAACCACGTACAGCTGACATTAGAGCTTCAGTGAATCTTAGCAGACTGTTAGTTTTGCTCTTTAAAGCACAGTGCTAAGCAGCAACGCTATGTATCATTTCTAGATTACACAAACAGTTTTAACATTCAGTGCTAAATTAAAAAACATTGCATAGAAAAACTGTTTTTGAAATGAGGAGGAAAACAATGAGGGGAAGGCTACATAGACAGTCCTTAAAAAGTGCCTAGAACATTAGCTAACTAGCTCTGATTGCCGAGGCAATGTTATTGTCAGGTTTCTCTCTTTTGCTTTATATCCGTATGTTACTGCATATGTACTTATGCCTAGCTTAGTGACCTGACTGAAATGTCTTATTTATTGACATTCTTTATATTTCATTAGGTGAAACATAAGCTTACAAGATAAGCATCTGCCTGAGCTAACCATAGCACAGTATATTCCTTTTCCTGTTTTATATGTATGCAGTTCTTTTCTATGTCAAAAAGGATTTCTTTATAAAATTTTAAATCTAGACCATGTATTTTTTTTTTTTCTGGGAACAGATTAATGAATGCTAATGAAGCACCAGCCAAATAACTGAAATGCTAACGGAGAGTGAAATTATGAACAAGATAAACATTATACTATGGAGTGCTATCAGTAGAGAAAAACAAAGCAAAACAAAACTTTCTTGTTTAAAAACCTTTAATAG
The DNA here is from genome assembly GCA_039720435.1 of Amazona ochrocephala. Taxonomy (NCBI): domain Eukaryota; kingdom Metazoa; phylum Chordata; class Aves; order Psittaciformes; family Psittacidae; genus Amazona; species Amazona ochrocephala. The sequence continues at coordinate 54,302,870 of CM077877.1, forward strand.
ACTACATTGGTAGATGAAGAGAAGCTTAATGGCACAATCCATTTTCACTTTGAAAGGGACTCCAATGAATTCCTTCACAAGTGACTATTAGCAGTAGGATGTCAAAGACAAGTTTCAGAAGTAAGCTCGGTGATGTCTGAGTAATAATTTGGAAGAAAAATTTCCATATTTGAAGGTGATACAAAATTATTCAGTTTATTAAAGAAAGAAGGAAATGAGTAGCTCCTCAAAGCTAGGTGGATTAAGAAAATGGGGCATGGTTCCAGATAAGTTCACTGTTGAGAAATGCTAGGAAATCTGTTTATGCTTGTATGATTCTATTTAAAGAATATGTGAGGTATTTAACCAGCTCAAACTTAATTGCATAGGTTCAGGAGAAAGGTGACCAAAAATACTAATTTCTATGAAGAAATCAGAATAATGGAATGGAAGAGAGCTGATAAAGCTACCAAACAAAGAAAAATGAATAAGGCTTCTCGCTTGAAAGAGACAAATGAAAGGATTAAAACTCTGCAAAGAGAAGGGAAATAATGATAAAGGCAAGGTAGAATAAAGTTGATTGGACACTGTGGACAAGGTACAGTGGTCTGTCCTATACTTTAGAAGATGCAAGCAACAAAATAGTAATATTTGGTACAAGAAAAGCTAAGTATAATCAGGGTGATTCATGGAATATGGGACAGTGAACTTTCATTATTGTCTCTTGTATTTGTCTCAAAACTGGGCTCCATTTATTTTTTTTAAAAAAAACATGTCATCTATGCTTAGGGAACCCTGTTTGTTTTTAGTGTTTCCTTTAAATATTCTGAGTGGTTCAGCATTTAATATTCTTTTTAACATAAAATATTTTCTTTTGTACCATATTTTTCAGGCTTTAAGCATGATACAGACATTGTTTGTAAATGAAACTACCAGCATTGTATTTCATCAACAATTACATTAATAAACAGCTATTTTTCATGAGTTTATTTGTTAGATAAATATTGATTTACTGGGTGCATCTATTGTATGCACGGTACAATGCAATTAGAATTCTGTTTAGATTTATCATACAATTATTTTTCTTTATGCTGTAGACATTAGTGGTTTTGTGAACTATTCCATTAAAATAGGGCAAATTTAGGAAAAAAGGTTTCTTGTTATTATTAAAATTTATGTTCAGAAATGTTAATCTCATTCTGTTAATATTCTAATAGCTAAGGCTGAGGTATTTTTATCTGTGGAAATGTATTCAAAAGCATGCAGCAGTTGGCTGCTAGGCTTAAGGTAAAAGAGTTTCTGAACATTCTGTAATGAGACTGTAATCCAGGAAAATTATTCATTCTTAAGTATGGGCTCTTTAATAAAATTTTGTAACCTTCTGAATATGTCAAATGTACTTGAAAGGTTAGAAATCATTATTTCTCAGAGATATAAATGTTTCTCTCACTGAGAGTGGGAAAACTTTGAGTAATTGGGGATTAATGGACTAGACAGGAAAATCATAAACTGTTTTACACACATCTTAACTTGGAGAATAACTTTTTGGAAAGGACACATTTTAAAAAGCTAGAAATTTATAGCAGTAGATGACCATTTAATACATGAGCTTGAAATGTAGTACTTATTAAGAAAAATTAAAGATTAAGAAAAATATTTCCATTGAAGAAAGCATATGCAAAGGTGCTTAAAGTAAAGCTGACTCTGAAGTTTCAATTAGTAGTAATTTAAGTGGAAACATGTCCATGAATTCTTCTCTGGTTTAGGGAAAAAACATACAGGTCTGCTTTACAGTCAAATATACAATGAAGTTCTTTCCCAAATAGGATTTGTGAGCCATCATGCGTCTAAATGAGGGACTTCTGTCCACACACACACCATTGACTGTGGCGTTGTACAACTAAATTTATTTTGCTGCTGCTTTTAAGGACTGAAACAATGCATGAAAATGAACCAGCTTTCCAAAAGGGGCAAAGCTCTCGGATGTGATTTTCAACAGGGTAGCACTAAACTCAGTTCCAAACCACGTTATGCCATCAGAGGCCATGTCACAGTTAAAGGAGCATTTCTGTTTTCCTAGATGAAACTTGATCCATTTCCTTTTCCAGTCCTGGTGCCTCCCAAATGTTTCATATTCAATTAGGCAATCCCACAAGCAAGGAGTTACTACCTTATGAAGGTCATTGACTTTCATAAATTTTTATGCCTCCAAATATTGGTCCCAAATGAATACTCCCAAATAGGTAGCTCTCCTGACAAACATGAGAAACTTTTGCTAGAGGTGGAACAAGCAATCCTAAGTTAAGTCAAAGAGAAGATTTTTTTTCTTAGACCATCTTTGAAGGTTAATAATAAATTTTTGAAAGGTGAAAGATGTGTTTATCAGGATGGCATGCTCAGAATGTGGCATTTTGTATAGTTGATATCATGTCCAGTGCTTTTGATTGTGTACATCAGACAGCTTACACCTTGCTGCAGAGTCAATATGAAGTAGCATTTGGCAGGCTTCTAGATCCACTTCTACTTTGTCATTTCAGGCTTGATTTGAATTTTACTGTGCATTGTTTTGAAACTAGCAATCAAGACTTCAAGTGTGAAAACATAGTAAAAGGTGATTGTTAATATTTAATAGAGAGTATTTAATGTCTCTGAAGTGTCACTACAAAATCTTCTAAAAATTGATCTAGAGAGCATAGTATCAGCACTATAAAACGAATACATATTAAACAAACAATAAGGTATTGTTGGAACAAGTTGAGTAGGTAATTTGTTTAGAGACTTTGGGGATGGATAGGTGACAGGAGAGAGGTGTATACACATGCATGCACATGCAATCCCATGAGTTCAACTAGCGTTCATTTGTGTTTCTCACTGCAGCAGTTTTTTGCACAGCTCTTACATCCTCTTTTATGTGTCGGGATCTTCTGAAGAAATTAATTGCATGGAGGCTGCAAAAGCATCAACATTCTCTTTCTAAAAAAGTTTTTCAGCTGCTTTTGTCTCGATAATTTGCACTTTATAATTTTTATTGGGATTTACGTGGAAGGGGGGCGGTAAGACTGCTGTGCACAGGTCTGTGATAATAGAGAAGGGTACTGCTAAGAAAGCAAGTCAGCAGTGCTTAAAGGTGAAAATAAAAGTAATCCATAATTTCTTATTTCTTTGCATATTTTGGATTCTATCTTGATTCTTCATATTTGAAAACATACAGTTGTGTTCTACCTGCAGGATTGTCATTACTTTGTGAACCAGAAAAAAATCAAAAGAATACAAAACCAAATCCATTTTTTTTTTTTTTAAGGTGTTCTATCCACCAGGGCTTCCATTTAAACAAAAAGGGATAGAAGTCTATAATCTCATGTCTGTTTCCAGATTTTTCAGGATGTACAGCAGGGAAAACATTGATATCAAGCACTTAATGAACTAGCATCTTCAAACAATAAAGACTGAAGATAGGACAGCCACAGCATGTATAAAAAATAAGGAGGTTTGTTCCAAACCATTGTCTGCATTTCAGAACATTACAAATACTACTGATGGTGCACATGCAGACCTTGTGTCATGTTCAAGTAAATGGCTTAATTACTCCACTTTTCATTATGTATTCCACATGTAAGACTAGTAGAAGAGATAAATTAATTTGCAGAGTCTCATTAATGTTATGAGTTGATTTTTTGGCTTTGCCTATATATAAATTGATTTATTTTTTGCCTAAATATCTCCGCCTTTTTTATTTCACTCTTTGTCTTCATGCATCCCATATCTACTTCCTTCTTAAAGAAGTATTAACTTCTTCCTGCTTCTGTTTTTCACTGAGCCATCAGATTCAGCCAGGTATCTGCTTTTGACCTAGTCACTGGGTATGCTTAATAGAGCATATCCATATGGTGGGTCTGAGAACCAGATTGCTGCTTATCTTTACTGCACAGTCCTGGCATGATTTTGGCCAATGCCACCTAGTCCTTTCATTGCAAGATGATGCCCAAGAGTTGTTTGTGGAGGGCATTTGAGAGGCCATTCCCAATACAGGATATAAAAGGAACAGCACCAGGCCTGGTTCTTCATAGACTACATAGTTCTTGAGCCCACATGACAATGCCAGTATTGTCCCATCTGCCCTCATGCTGATTGCACTTCTGGCACAGAGGACTCTCTGTGACTTGTTTTATTCGCTGATGCAGGTACTGTCTCTTTACAGACAGTGGGGAAAACCAGGCATTCCTTAAGTGGAATTAGTTTTATTCTGCTATAAACATCTAGTTTGGATTAGCTAAATTCTGCTGTAGGAGACGCCTTCAGTAAGGTCAATCCCACCCCAGGAACTGTTGCTGTATACTCTTTTGTGGTATTTTGTGTGGGTGGGAGGTAGGATTTCTAAGGGCTATTGCACATAGTCTTTTACAATGGCTAGCCAGATTTCCCTGTTGGGAGAGCTGTGCCAGTTCAGGAGTGTTCCTTCAGAAAGTACATTATATACTGAAAGTCTGCTGATAACTGCTGTATTTTTGTGTTTATGCAGCAGAAGAGATTTCGCCCTTGCTTGAGAAAGGGAAATTCAAAAAACAATTTCAAATTGCACTGTCACAGGTGTTGAATCTTATCTTATTGGAACAAATGTACAGATAAACCCCTACAGTGTTATCTCAGGTTCAATAAACAGCTTAGTTTTAAGGTTAAACAGTGCTCCTGAGAGATATGCAAATGTCCACCTTGTTTTTGACAAACATAGTTTGAACTGTTTCACAGTCTGAAGGGACACTCGGTTGGAATGGCTCACATAGGGATGATTAACAGTTGGATCTAGCATTGGAAATTAAAAGCATATTTGAAGAAATTATTTTTAAAAAAAGTATATGTCGCAAATATACTTTAAGCATATTGCTAAAAATCGACTGCATTTTACTTAGCAATTAAAATATCTTACATTTTTTTCTTAGTTCAGGTAAATACCAAAAAATGTACAGTTTCATCAGAAGTGATTTCAAGGACTATATTTCCTACCCAAAAAGAAAGTATTTTTTTCTCTATTATTGAAAATGTAATACAGTTAATACTGGTATAAGTTCAATGTTTGAATTAACAGTTAATGTAGTTTAGATAATGCATTGATTTAAAATTGAAAAGACTCAAATATTGAATCTGTTGTAAAAAGTAAAAGGTTTCCTAATGCTTCTGCTGTGTCAATGGTGATATATAAACCCAGAGCAAAGCTATCGCAGCAGGTAAAAGACAAATATTTAAAAGCTTTCAATATAATGTTATAGAAAACATAGCTACTCTAACAAATATTCATAACTTCAGTTCTTAAATAGCAATCTTCTGGGTAGTAAATATTTCTTTAAAATATTCTTGGCTAAAGGGAATTATATGGCAAATTTTTAATGTATAATGAAGCAAGTCATTCTTCTGGCCTGGAGAAATGACAGTATAAGTCACTGAAGAGCAATCAAATCTTTAGTTATGGAAAGACTAGTTGAGAGGTTGTTTGCAAAAACAGTATGAGGGGGTTCATCAATCATCGTGTGTTACTGTTTTTCTAGACAAATTGTTCTGTTGCATGAAAGAAGAGATGGTTTTGTAATTGTCAGAGCTGCAGAATAGCTCCAAACTCTGGTCATCAAGGTGAACTGTCTTCCTGCCATGAGCCTGCTGGCAAAAGGCAGCAGAGCAGTTGCACAAGTTTCAGCAGGGATATATGTTGAAGGCAAGTATTGTTTAGCTGTAAATTAGGCATTATGTAACTGAAGATGCTCTCCTACGAATTTTGTGCAGAATGAGAAACCTCAATGTCTAGAAAGCAAGAGGAAGTTAATTTTAAGGTTTTGTTTAGTATTTATGCCTCCAGAAATTGTCTTAAAATCTCAGTGATAAGACCTTGGAAACAGTCAAGCTGTGTGATATAGATTGAAATGACAATATCTAAGTTAGTAAAGTGACAATATGTATGTCAGTAAAGACAGAAGCATAAACATGAGATTATGCTTATTTCAATTCATATTCAGCCTTAAGTATTCACTCTTATAAAGTTAATTTTTGCCTAAATGATCAGGCTTTTAAGCAGAGATATCAATTCATTTGTTCTGATGCTTGTGTCACTAGATCAAGGATGCAAGTGAACGAGCTGTAGCAGCCCTGTTTTCAAATCTGTGATGCTAGCATCACGCTTAGGGGAGCGAGCATGCACCACATGCTGTGCAAAATACCACTTGTTTGGGTGGCAGCAATGCAACTATAAATACTATAAATCAGATTTATTTAAGGCTGTAATTCCATACAAAAAGAAAAAAACTACCAAAAAAAAAAAATCCAATAACTTCAGTATTGTGATGTTCTGTCTTTTCATGTGTATGTTCTCTTACCAGGTTTATTGGTATTGTATGTGGATGGATGTTTCATACACTTTAACGTATTTCCCTGCCCATGGCAGGGGGTTTGGAACTAGATGATCTCAAGGTCCTTTCCTACCCTAACCATACTATGATTCTATGATATTTAGGTTCGTTCTATAGGTAATCTCATCACCTCATTCATTGTGAAGGTGTGACAATGCAGTGGTGGAAATAAGAAAATATTTGCTAATGGTGGAGCTTTAGTATTCTAATTGTCAGTGTGAAATTTGTAGCACATATTTATTTACAAAGCACTTGAATACTTTATGAATGTGACTAAGAAAATTAAAAGCTATATTGAAACACATTCTCTACAAATAAAGTTTAACACAAGCAGCCAGCACAAATTAAGTAAAATGAGTATAATGAGTAAGTAAAATGAAAGTAATTCCAGTAGAGATTTATGCTTTGCCTACCAGAAGTTTCTAAGTAAGTCCATCAAGGAAATTTCTTTCTTTTGCCAATGGAATGAGAACAGTAGATGCATCTTTTCTCTTTATTTGCAAGCAATCATCATCTCAGAGCAGAGCTTTTATTCTTTCATTTTGCAACAATCAAAAAAAGGACAAGGCTTTGAATGTGAGAATGCGTATCTATGCATATATGTGTAAGAACAGGGATTGTCTGTGTGAATATAGCTTTTCTTAACATCAGAATCACTGTGAATAGACGGAAAACATGTTAGAAAATGCATTAGATAGAATAGGCAATGTTATATAATTTATATATAAAGAAAAAAGAAACTATGAATCATTCCCTTAAATTTTCAAAAAGCCAGGATTCATTTGTGAAATGCCATCATCATACAAAAACGCAACAAATGCAAGCTTCCTGCACCCAGCTGGAAAATCTTGGATGCTTTCATAATGAAGTCAGCTGTTTTAATTAAGATTTTTTACAAGAAAATTAGTAAATATTATTCTCTACCAATGCATAAAGATTTCCAATACATGACCACCAGAAGATGCAGGAATACTCAGTAATCAGAGTTCCATTAAGCAGAACACTGAAGAAATTGGGGAAGAGAGGAATGAAAAAAGCTTTTTTGCCAAAATCTCTTTTTTTTTTGTTTTTTTTTTTTTTTCCTTACACTGTAGGTTCTCATTTCAGAAAGTAAAAGTATTCATCACTGTCATCTGATATTTTATTTAATGAATGTGATTTTATTTTTGTTTAATTGATATATGTATGTACAACCCTGATGTGCCGCTGTATAAGGGGATGAAAATTAAAACAGCTGCATACATGTTGGTTCTGATCACAGCTTGTATCCTGATTGTTTTTGTGAACTCCAAATTTGTCTAATTATTGTTGATAACTATCAGTTATTTTCCCGAGGGGTATATGTGATAATCCCTAAATCCTCTGGCATTTTACTTCAGATCCTGAGTAATCTTCGAGAAACCCTTATTAACTGCCCAGATTATCCTTGTACTTGTCTCTGACAGTTCTAGAAGAATCAAAGTTTGACTACAGGCTTTGTCTAAGAGACTGAAGTTATCTAATTACAATGGCCCAAAGCATTAGGTATTCTGTAGGCAAAAACTAAGGATTTAAACTTTATTTCATAGATGAAATGAGGGAGATATCAGAGATTTATTTTATTGTTCTTGAGTAAATGACTGTGCTGGAGATGTGACCTATTACCTTTTTTACTCTTGGTGGGTTTGCTTCAGGGACAGAGGCTTCCTGTCTAGACAGTTTGTGTTGCTGTATACAATCGAGACGTAATTTTGGAACTATCAGATGATATCAGGTCATCATCTACCAAGAATGGAATAAATTATTCTCATCAATGAAGATGGTATTCTTCATTCATTTACGAAATCTTTGTACCAATGAGTAGCTTAAGAGTTTTCCTAAACTGCTGACCAGCTGTGGATATGTGCCTGAAAAGATTTTGCAACTGACTTTTTTCCCTACATCTTTCCTTGGCACATTTCTCACAGTATGCATACCATTCTTTCCCTGATAATACGATCTTTTCCTGGGAGCTCTTGCTGATTTAATTCAGATGCCTCCTGTAAGAAAGGGGGTATTGAGGGTGTGGAAAAAGGCTTTAAAGTAAAAGTGCAATTTCTTCTTCCCTGAAGAAGACTCCTTAATCTCTTAAGTTATTTATTTATGGTGCTTAGCTGTGCACTGGAATAACCATCTGTTTCATTGAAGCACCTTTTAAGAATGCTTAAGAACAGCTACAAAATATTCGCAGAAGGAATACACAAGTTTCAGAACAATGTCTTAATATTGTATGCCTTGGGATGCAAAAAAGGACACCTGAGAGGGAAGAACAGTTAGCTTCTTCATGGTAGCAGCCATATTTATCCAGTATTTCTATCAAAGGAGAATACTTATGCAAGCAAAACTTAGAAGAAATACTTGTAGAAAAGATTAATGAAGTAAATCAGTCAATAGCACTAATTGGAATTTAAAAGAATGAACAGATGGGTTTTATGTGAGTGGAAGTATGAGGATAAAAATCAGCACATGTGTTTACTAAAAGAGCTCTGCTCCAAGAAAACACACCTGTTTACTTTTCTGATTATAAAAATATTGTTAATACTATTTTATTTACAGTTATCTTTGCAGTTAAATTACTCTTCAGTGTTTTAGTCCATTTTGTAATCACACAGATAATCAGCTTTAAACTACTTAATATTATTCATATAAGTGTTTTTTCCCATGGGTCCAACAACATTAGTCATAGCATCAGAATAGGAAGGTGATCTTTCCAGTTTCCTTAATCCTATTTACACCATATGTCAAACGCAGTCCGACTAGAAATAGAACAAAAGTTGTATCTTCACAGCTGGAAAATAGTTTATTCCAAGCAATAGCAAAGGAAATTCCAGCTTTCACTGAAATGTATTGCTTATCTTCTTAATAGCAATGGAATCAAAATGTAGCTACAATAAACTTTTCCTACATTGCCTAAGAAAAAGGAATGGATGTTACTTATTTTTCCTTAACATAGCCAAGACACAAGTAGTGCTCTGCCAAAAGCGTTCACACTGTGTCACCTTCCGACTGCCCCTTAATAAATGTGCCCATCACCAAAGGATTTGCTATGGCAAGACCTTAAGCCAATGCTTGGAGTTTGGTGAGGAACAAGACCCAATTCCAAGGATTCCCAAGCTCATTTTGAGTTTCAGAAACCCAAGAAATGTGACAGCAACATGGCTTTATTTAGAATTTAAGAAAACAGATTTCCTTGTTTGTGCATATGACCTTGCAGGCTAATTGAATAAGTGAAAAATAAAGTGAATAAAGTGAAAAGAAACGACTATGCAACAAATATCTAAGTATTTAAATGCTTTGCTTGGAAGACAGTTCTAAAGAGGAAAATCAAATAACATGAATCTCTGTATGTCCTCACCAAACTCATTGAAAATCTTCCTTTGTTGCTTTCACATTTCTAGTAATTCTGAGGGAAATGGCCCCTACAGTTTTCTGAAACTGCATTTTCTTGCTGAAATTGTTCAGGATATGAATCTTCTCCACTATCTAATCATGCCTTTTCAGAAATTTTTTTCTAGTTCATCTTTATTCTATACTTCAATCAGAATTTAACACTGCTAGACTAGACTTTTCTAATATATATAAGTCAAAGTTTTCCTTAACTGTGGGTTCTTTTGGCATTGGTCTTTAAGAGGGAAAATGCACATGCGTCACTCCCCTCTGACTAGGGAGCTTCCCTAAATGTCCCTAAATTATATTTCTTAATCAGCCTTTGCGTGCTAAGCTTTGTTCATAATATTCAATACATTTTCAAATGTAATAAGCATATAATACGAATAATAGTAATAATAATAATGTTATAATAAAAAGTAATAAGTTACTTGTATATTTTCATGAGTTGCCTGTGCATACTCCATAATATAATGAAGTTCTAGTAACTGATAATTAGAATTAGACTAAGACCGTATCTGCTAGCCAAAGCATTAACCAGTTAGGCATGAGAGCATGTTTTTCCTTTCTCTGCTTTTTTCCATCCCTTTTACCAGTTTTATTGCTCCTGATGTCATGAGAAACACATATTGTGTCTTTTAGTGCAGCTCACATAAATTCAGGGGCACTATATCTACTAGTCAAATGGATATACATGATACCCTACTTTCTGCAACTGTACTGCTAGCCTTGATGGTGATGAAACATCATTAATAATTTGTAAGCTCTTTTTTTATGATATGTCAGAATTTTTAAAAAATGCACTTAATTAAGTGCAGCACTTCTAGAAGAAAAAAAAAAAGTGATGCACAGCTTCAGCTTTTAAATTTGCAATAGAGTGAGTGCTTCAAACAAACAATTGCTGCAAGTTCTACATTCAGAAAGATAATCTGTTTTGGGACCTCTCAGAGACCTAATTCATTAACTAAGCATAAAGCTTACGTTCTTTTATCCAAAACTCAGCAGATAGCTCAAGTGCTCAGGCTTGTTCTTACATTTCACATTTAAATGATAGCCTATGCAGGCATGCAGTCAATGATGTAAGGGAATGGCACTGAAAGAGAGTAATACCTGGTGAATCATAAGTAGCCTGTAAAATAAAAGGTATCATAGGATCATTTAGGTTGAAAAAGACCTTTCAGATCACTGAATCCAACTGTAAATCTAACGCTACCAAGTTCACCAAACTCTTGTGTAACATTACTAGGCCTGACTTTTACTGGAAGATCTCAAAGAATCTCTGTGTCTCTGAGGTATTTTTATACTTGGCTTATCAATATTGTAGTGAAAATCAGTAATTTAATTGATAAAATTCAGTAAACAGTGGTATTAAAATCCTTTTATTCAGACTAGCTTTTACTACACAGAAAGTGCCCATTCACCTGTCAACTTTTTATTATATTTAAGACTGCATATGAACCATTTGAAAATCAAGGCTAATGATTCTATGCAAAAGTAGTGCAGTAATGGCATTTAATATATTTTAACTGCAATTTAAGACAGCGGAATGAAAGAACAAAACAAGTATCTGCAGGATGCCCTGTAGCCTAGGGTTTTGTGGATCTACATCTTCACAATCGGGATGGATTCTTGATCCATGTCTAAGCTCTTATATGCATTACACTGAATGCAAGAAACTTGACTCCTAATATTAATATTTTCTCTAAGATTGTGTATATTTTTAAAAAAAATATGAAAGCAGAGTACTTTTCAGCTGTTAGAAATTCTTCAGTGAGAAAGCAGTTGAAGTTTGTTTATGATTAGATCAGTAGCAGTTAACACAGCAAAACTTCATGGTTTCTCAAATAGTTGGTCCCACTTCAAATGAACAGTTCGGAAATCAGGTCAGAAGGAATCAAAAGTATACATCATGCCCTCAAGCCGAGAAACATGTTCACTGTGTCATTTACAAAACCTCATTAAGTTATTTACAAGCCATGGGTAGTAAGTTACAGCAAAAAAAGGGTCGAATAGAACGAAAGTAATTAGAAGATTGTTTAGCCCCACATATATATGCCCCACAGTGCTTAGCAGTTGGAGATTGACCCACACTGTGAGTGAATTTCATTTAAGCTTCCTTGCTTTGCTTTGGAAATTAGAGAGTGACAATAATACACCTTGTTAATAGACATCAGAATACATTTCACCCCACTGAAAATGCTCCTTATCATGTACTAAATCATATTATCCATATGGTTGTCATGTAGGCCACAGCTACCCCATGTATCTTTTATTGTTCTTTAATTTTATCCATAAGTAATACAATTTCAGAGAACTTAAGTCTTGTCCTCTATCAGTATAAGTAACGAGCATAAAATAAACTAAAGAAAACTGTAGCTTTGCACAGATGGCCAAGAGCTGCCTGATAATGGTTCACATGATGTCTTTCATCACCACCTGGATTTATATTGTTGCTTAAGTAAACCATACATACATATACCCCTTCTCACTGAAGTGCTCTTAGCTGCCTGGTATGAAACCTAATTCTAACACCCAGATCTGCTTCTTTTAATTCTCTGCCATAGCCCCTGTTCTGCAAAGCATTTAAACCAGGGATCTAGTTAAGAATGTGAGCACCATTTGACTCAATGGGATTACATATAGGCTAGAGGAATATATATTCAAATTGCAAGTTTTCCTTTGAAAGGGTTTGGATCTTAATGTTAAAAATGCCCTAAATGTTTTGCTGAATCAGAACTGCTAGGGAGAAACTCAGAGGGTGAAGAAGTGGTTATTTCCATCTTCTGAATTTGACACTGTACCATGCTCTTCTACACAACAATCCTTGTGGTGGCTTGCAGGAATTCTTGACAGATAGATAACCCATTCAATCAATTAAGTAGTTATCACCTCATCCTTCTTTTTTTCACTTATGGTTTATTTTAGAAAAGAAAGTTGTATTTTTTGTCTCTTTAAATGCTTTTAGAAGTGTTCAAAAGATGTTCTTTAGCAGTTTCTCATGGGAGTAATTTGTACTTTATGTATTATTTCCATGGTAACTTCAGAGAACAGGAACAGGGCTGTATGCTATGTTGCATCCATCTTAATTTAATTTAGGACATGTTGTTTTTTCCCAGGGTCAGTTTTCATTTAACAAAATATTAAATGGCCTGTAAAGTGAAGATTGAAAAGGCGAATGTCCTTTAATATAAAACTGTGCTGAAGTCCTTTTTCACACTACATTAGCTTTCATCCTTGAATAAGATAGCAGGGATCTTTTTATTATTATTGTTATTTTTAGCAAAGCAGCAACTGAAATCTGTTGTAAGTTTTCTATGACAACAATGTGGAATGTATCCTGAATCACTTGGAAACTTGCTCCCTGCCCTTTTCTCTGTGCTGTTCCTTGTTAATGAAAGTACTAGTCATGGACAGAGGCAACTTTTTTCATGTGAATCCAAGCAGCAGATTGGTTTGATGTATCCTCAGGAGACACCCTCAGGTTCTTCTGTAGTTGCTTCTTTTTAAATTACAACTTTGAAGCACTTTTCTATGTTCCTGCCTGGCTCTTCAGCCCACACATTTTGTCAGTATAATTGACAGTTTTTGAGCTCTGCATCTTATTTAAACCAACCAAACATGATTTGATTGCCCACAATGCTTTTATAATCTTTTGGTTCCCAATTCTAAAATCAATTACGTACAAATATGTGTATCTCCATATATATATATATATCTCACTAAATCAGACTCCTTATGCAAGTAATGTTGTTACTTAGTATTCTCACAAAGGCAATTTAATTCTCTCCAGAGTGAGACTTTTTATTGATTTTCTTCATATGCATATCCCTTGGCCAAATATGCTTTCATTTCTAAGTAGATTACATAGGAAGTATTGAGACAATGAAGGAATAAATAAAGCTCTGAGAAATGAAAACAGCAGGTACTACTGTTGGGAATAGTGGCATGCTAGCTAGAGATGTTTAGGAAAAGATTAGGTTTCATTCTTTGCCTGCATCTTTGTCCTCCTAAACATTAACAAACACTATGTAAGATACCATACAACTTCATCATGAAGCTGTCAGGTTGCAAAAGCATGCTTTGCAGACCCTGAAATGTACTGGATACGAGACATTTTTACAAAAATATCAATAGAATATGTACTTCAGGGAGCAGTTGTGCTGTATAGAGACAGAATTACATTATAGTTGTCTCCATTATTATGTCAGCAGTAACCGATTAATTCCATGAAGTCATTTCCTGTTTGCAGTGGGAGGAATAGCAATCATCTGTATGATGAAAACAATTGAGTTTAATTATACATAATGTTAATTTATCAGCAGTTTAATGACCATCCCTGTATCTCAAGTACAACTTCAGAATATTTTCATGTTCACTTCACAGTGAGGCTGTTTTTTTTTCACTGGAAAGCCTTGGGGTTTTTTAATATAAAATAACTCTTCATTTTGAAATTCTAAGTGATTATGCTAGAAATTTTCAAGAAGAGTAAACAGGTGAAAATTGGAACATTATTGCAACAAAACTTTTCAGAACTGAAAGTTTTTATTATATTTCTCTTATTTTTCTTATTTTTGTAGGGAGACTGACTTCAGTTCCCTGGTTTGTTAATTCTTTCTTTTTCCATCTTTGAAATTTTGAAATGTTCCTATATGTTTCTCACTTCTGTTTTAGATTTGGATTTTGCATTGACTTGGACATATAGTTTCAATTCCGTGAAAGAAATTGTGTACATTAAGTTTTGGCTGAAGCAGAGAAACATGGAAATAGGATTCTGTAGGCAGCGTTTTCTGTAACAAGTGACACTTTCATCTGTGAAGATGCTTCTGACTCTCCTCAGCTCCCTTCTTCTGCTCTTTACAGCCTCTTCTCACTTCTTACAGTTGTTCCCACTGTTTGCTCAACTTGGTGCCTAAACAGGGGCAATTGAAGGGCTTGAGCATATTTTGGTCATTACATGCCCTTTGTTGTGTGTTTTGTTCTTCTACCATATTACAGATTAAAAAAAAAAATAATAATAATAGAAAACCACAGCTGACATCCAGGCTCACTTTCCTACAGAAAAATGATCCCTTTTGAGTAGCTTTGAGAGAGGGCATTGAGGTCAGTGCATCTCTATAACTGTGATTTCAAAAAAGAAGAGGGAGTCGAGGTAGTTGGTTGCCAGTGAGGACACCAAGTGTGTATTTTAAATGTATTTTAAATCCCACAGGACCCACAAGGTTTGGATATTGTGGTAAGACAAAAATATTGTTAGCAAACACAGTAGCAGAATCTCAAGGGGGTTTATTTTTTTTTCTGACCCTTCTGATGAATAGTTTTACTGCCTATCCAGAAATAATATCTTAACTAATGCAAAGAGGACCTCAACTTAACACTGAAATTAACAGAAAGTTAGTACTTTGTCCTTTTGAGTATCAGGTTTCATTTAGCTACTTCCTTGAAATTCGCATTTTGTTGTTCAAGTGCAGGCAGACTGAGAATCTAAGTTAACTTTCTCAGTTTTGTGAAACAAAATATATGTTTGTTTTGATTTTTCATAGACTCATAGAATCATAGAATATTTAGGGTTGGAAAGGACCTCAAGATCATCGAGTTCCAACCCCCCTGCCATGGGCAGGGACACCTCCCACTAAACCATGCCATCCAAGGCTATGTCCAACCCCACCTTGAACGCCGCTAGGGATGAAGCATTCACAACTTCCTTGGGCAACCCATTCCCTGGCCTCACCATCCTTACAGTAAGGAATTTCTTCCTCAGATCCAATCTAAACTTCCCCTGTTTAAGTTTAAACCCATTACCCCTTGTCCTCTCACCACAGTCCCTAATGAAGAGTCCCTCCCCAGCATCCCTATAGGCCCCCTTCAGGTATTGGAAGCCTGCTATGAGGTCTCCACGCAGCCTTCTCTTCTCCAGGCTGAACAGCCCCAAATTATGAAATAATTGTTTGAAAATGATTACTAAATGTTAACCAAGGTGGCATTAAAGCAAAATATAAGATCACATTTTGCTTGAAGTATATACAAGCTGACAGACATCTGCCAAAGACCACCTCTTTGAAATCATTTGACATAATTTTTGCCTTTCAAAATAATTGCCTGGCTCTTTTCTTTAAAAAAGCTATTATATCAGAGGAGGCATCTGATGTCTTTTATTATAGAGATTTAGGTTGAAAAAGATTCTTAAGATTATTGAGTCCATGGGTACCAAAAAGTGGCAGACCTGGGTTATTTTGCATCCTTATTCTGTGGGGATATAATTTCATGTTTCTATGTTTGGAATAAATTCTTCTTGAAGATGGGTCTTTGTATTGCTAGAAATGTAAGGTGCGTGGGACCATGAAGTAAGCCTGACTTGGTGGCCCTGTATGCAGGTACTAATATTGCCTTTCAGTCTGTGAACCTGTAGCAAAAAGAATTACGGGATGCCTGCAATGTGGGTCATAACATAGCATGGCATTTCTCCATGGAACCCTTTCATTCTCATAGCTTATCCTTTTTGATGCATATATTCTGTGAAAAATGCTGTGATCACACGTCTAATGACTATTCTAACATGTGAAGGTACAAACCCTAGCCCTAATCTTAACCAGAATGTTGCTTCGTGTTTGAGAACATTAGACATCTAAAGTCAACATGACCTACCCACAGCAACCCTGAACTTCAGCTGGAGAAAAAGTGCTAAGGAGCTCTGCATTGTGCCACGCCATTATAGCCAAGATCTTCTAAAAATTTAGGAGTCAAAATCTAAGTATCTGCTGGAAAAAAACCTTGTCATTTTGACCTAATGTGGGCAGATCGGTGTTAGGAGTGACAGGAATTACTCACTTGCACAGCAGCTGTGCAGATGACACTGTTATGCTTGCACTAGGTTGGAAGTGAGGTCAGTGTCTCAATTTCAACTTTTCTTCTAACTTGTAAAATTATATATGTTCTTGAATGTTTTGTGTTCTAAATCAGCTTTTGAGGTCATTCTTGCGTGCAGTGAAGTGACTGTCTGCCAACTCTCATTAAGGTATGTTGACTGTCATTTGCGAAAGTAAAATTAGTCCATTAATCCTCCCTTATAGTGTGACCTAATTATATATTGAGATGGTGCTGCTGCTGTTGCTAGTATCACTGATTTCCTCCTGAAGGTGACAAAATGCCTTGAAGATGCTAATGAAGTAGGAGTCCCAACACCCTTGCAAGAAAATTAGGTAACTTTATTCTGCATTATAGATGGAAGAAATTCACATGCACAGAGGACTGATGATTTTCTCTGAAGGGCATATTTTGAGACAGGATAATTTATGGGGCCAGATTTGAACAAAGGCTTCTGTATAGCACTGTTCATTCCTATCATAAAAAGATATTACAGTGGCATATTTTCAATGTGAGAATGTTTGCTTTCTGCTTTTCCAATCATCCCTTGCAAATTCAAATTTATTTCAAGATGGGGTTTTGAATTATCAAAAAATTAAAACTACTGCCATTATTCTTCTTGGGTCTAACTTAAACAAAATTAAATAAATCTAGGTAGCAACTTCATCTGTGGAAATTTTCAAAGCCAGTCTGGAAAAAGTCCAGAACCTCATTTGACTGCATGGCTGACCCTGTTTTCAGCAGGAGATTGGACTAGCAACCTCCCAAATTTTCCTGTGTACCAATGTTTTGTGCTGTTTATTGATAGAAGGTGCATTCCCATGACAATTGCATGCATGTGTCATTAGCATATTACTGTGTAGGAACTAAATATCAAAATATGATTAATGGAGGATACATTCTATTTGTTGTAATATAATACCATAACACTAGAACTTTTTATTAAAGGAATGGTGGTATCTTGTAGAACTTCTCCTGCACTAAATTAGCAAATTACTTAATTATAACCAAAATGCTTTCTGATAGTAGAAACAGAGAGTGGTCATGGAAGCTGGAACTAAAGGATGCAAAATGTAAATGACTCAGAAATTATTCTGAGTACCTGTAGTGTATATTTTCAAGTTGATTTAAAAGATACGAAAAGTATGAAATCCAATTATGACCCATCTATTGCTTACATAATAATGGTAAAATATGCCTTGTCTGTGAAGTTACAAGAAGTTATGCATAAAATTTATGCAATGAGTTTAAATGAGTTTGCATTGAATATAAATTTATCATCTGCTTGCATCATCCAAATCCTGGAAGCCAAGTGACTGCAGCCTAGATATCATATCCTTTCTGCAGATTAATGCATTAATTGGCACATAGTGTACATAAGCTTGTTTATTTAATGAAGTTCATGATGGTCTCTCTGGGTGAGTGTGCACATTAAAATATTACAAAGCATGCCTAACGCTTTTTCTTCCTGTAATTCCTGGACATTTTTTGGAGTTAATTCTTGATTATTTTCTACTCTTCAAGCTTAAGGCAGAGGTAATCCATAATTAGGGAAATCTAGGGAGCCCCTGAAATCAGGGTGTGCTCACTGTCTCTCAGCCTGTCTTGCTTTGTGTCAGCATGGAACAGTCATGACACTGTGGAGCTTTGGCAGATGAGAATGCTGCCCTTTGTATTTGAAAGATTATTTCACCTCCTGCCTGTGTAGACAAGCTATCTTAAAAGTCAACTGTCTGAGAGAGAATAACTAGATCCAGGCTCTTTAGAAAGGTCTTTTCCCAGATACGAAGAAAAAGCAAAAGACCCAATGCCCCCATTTGAATGTGCAGTTAGTTCACAGTGCAAAACTGCAGTTTGTCAATCTAGTGAGAAAATTCTGCCGGTGAGGGTTGCTACGGAAATCAGTACCGAGACTACCAGAAAAGTAATTAACTCCATAAAGTAAGAATAGAGGAAAAGCTAAAGAAACAGATATGTTTTCCAAGACAAGCATTTGTTGCCAGCTGCTGTAATATGCTATTGTAAAATTTGGTCCAGAGGTCAAACCCATTTAGTGGTGACTGCCTATAGGTAGTGTCGGGATCTCTTCTTCAGTGAGTGACTGTAAAGCACAGCATCTAAAGTATTAAGGGAGAAAAAATAGTTTGACTCTGATGTATCTGAACTTTGTAATCTGACCTCAGTTGTCCAAGTGAGACCAAAGAGCTTGATCTAATTTTGTTTGCACCAAAGAGAATACATTTGGAAGATGTAAAAGAGAATAACAGAATGCAAACCAATTGCCTCCTCTGATTTTTACTTACGTGAAATATTTATAACTTGCATTCACTTTGCATTTTCCACTCAAGCTGAAAGCATACAACTTAATACTTACGTGGAAAGCATACATCTTAGTATTTGTCATCTTGTGAGTGGGCCACAGTAGCAGTCTGAAATCTGACCTCCTATCTGTTGTCTGGCTATTTGGAGCTGTTATGGGACAACACTGCATACAAAAAAATGTTGGAAGTACTCTATTTTTTTGCAGGTATTGAGTATGTTTGAATATCATAACACTGGCAATGTACTTATCCATTATGCAGTGAATAAGCATAGTCCAGAGGATGGCCATGCAGCTATGGACAACTGAAAGCTTCTTTCTCCTAAAGGGAGATATTTGGGTGCTGTAGCTCCCCCCAGTCAGAAAATGTTCCATAACGGAAGGGACACAGTGCTCAGGAAATATGCTGACTTCCCAGCTTGGGTGTCTTATTCTCTTCATTAGCTATTCTGTGAATACATCTGAACAATATGGATATTAGGCCTACAAAGAACATGTATATGTTTAACACTTAGCAGACTTTCAGAGTCAGGTCCAATTAAAACCATGTCAGCAGCCAGCAAGAAACCTGTGCTGGGACATTGATTTTCAGCTCTGATGACATCAGTGGACCAGAACCAGAATCAGCAAGGAAGCCTAATTTTAGAGAAATGGTCCATAACCATGACCTTGAAGAGGTTTGCTACACAGAGAGACTTACCAATTTTTTTAATTTTTCTTCTTAAGGAAGAGCAAGATAACAGGGATTGAATTAATCTGCACAAAATTGATCCACAAAATTAATCTGCAGCACAGATGTCTTTCACATTTCTCCTGACACAACTGCACCACACCAAAAAACCTTTCCTTCTGCCGCCACTACTCTTCCCCAGCTGCCTTGTGCAGCTCTCACCACTGTGGTTTTCTGCCTACCTCTTCTGCCTTCCCCTGTGCATGGTGAGCACACACAGCAAGTCAGACCGGCCTAGATGGCCCTTATTCCTGCTTCAGAAGTGACACCTTTGAAATAAATATTGTGTGTTTTTCCCTCCTCTGAGTGTTAATACGTAGCCTGAGCAGCCTCCTGAGTCCTGGTTGCTATGTCTGCAGAGAGCAGACCAGGAGGGATTAATAGGCAGCAGAAAGCTCCAGCCCTCTCACTCTTCTTGCCAGGTATTTGGTTACCACCTCAGTCTTTAGGATTAAAGGATTTTGTCAGGATAGCCATGACACAAAAAAATCCCTTCATAGATCTGATGCGAAGGCTGTGCAGTCCTCATGTAGGGATTCTATGGGAGTGTGTGAATCTTTCTTGCTTGCTTTCTGTAGCAACCAGCTCTCTCAATACAGATCAATAAGTTTCAATTAGCTACAGAGGTTTAAAATAACCAGGCTTAAAATCTGTAGAGCAGCTTTTAGCACTTCCCTTTGTCATCTTTTCTCTTAAAAAAATTAGTGAAAGTGAAGTAGGGAATATTAGTATTATGCAGTTAGATTAAAAAAAAAAAAATCTTCATTGGGGTTCTTTCAGTCTTTTTGAATCGTATGCTTTCAATTTAATAAGACACCACTGAGTCCCTGTAGAAAAACAGCATGCAACAAGCAAGCTATTCTTTGCAAGATGTTGGGCTTTGTGGGTGCTTTTCTGTTCTCTACTGGGATTTAACTTGAGGTCAGACTACATATGGGCTAAGATGATGCTTCACATATAATACTTCTGGACTTTTTGCAATATTAGATAAAGCTGATAGGAAAGGTTTAGCAGGAAAATTCTCTGTGTGTTTCTGTAAAAAGAGATTTCTGGAGAAAGAGAAGCAAGAAATAACAAAACATTTACTGTGATGATGGCTAACCTACATTCAAATATCTTATTGGAGGCTTGGATTGATATTTCTTTATATCCTGGTCTACGCCTGACTTTATGGAGGGGGTGAGGTGTTTATTCTTTTCTATGCGATGGGAATTCTTTCTCATGATTTATCTTCAATGGGTTCTTCCTTCATTGCTGGATATCCCACTTCAATTAGAAAGGCAGAAGTTTAAATAGCCTGTAGTGGCAACACTAAACTATTTAATGCTTCCATTCTTACTTTTTCTCCTTGAATATATTTCAAAGTTCATGGAAGCTTACCATATGTCTAAGTAAATTTTGGTATGAAGAACAGTGGATCAAATCCTATCCATTCCAAGTCCTAAATATGATACTGTAAATTCAAAGGGATTCTTTGTGCTTAGTGGTTTTTGGAGTGCATAAAAAAGAGGGAACAATTTGTCATGGAAAGAGTGCATTTTAGTGGTGAAACTTCCCATATTAGCTGGCATAACCAACATCAGCAAGTCACATACCCATTCTCATCTCAGGTGGGTGGGGATGGCATGATGTCCTTTCCTATCCCCATCTGAAATACATGCATCAGATATTTTCAGTGACTGTATCTCTTATTATTTAGTGTTGTTGGGCAGTTTCCATAACATTGGTTTCAGTAGCATTTATTTCAGTTTATAATAAACCACAGTTAACTGAGTCTCCGGTCTGGCTTCCAATGCTCGCTTACCTTTGTTAACATGCACACCGATGTGTTGTTTCTGGTATAGACTAATATATTGCTTCTGAGATGCTTTGGTTTGCCATGCTGGGTGAAGTGCCAACTGTTTAGAAAACAAACTCTGCCTCTCATTGCAAAAAAAATTCACATAAAGAGCTGTCTGCAATGTGTGGCTAGATGGGCAGTGACCCAGCTAGACTATACATCAAATTTATGTGTCAGGAACTTCACTATTAATAATTTTTACTGTCAACTTTTAATATCAAAAAAGAAAGTGTTTTAACTTTGTTAAATAGCATAGTGGTATGCTGCTGTAAACTGAGGTCAGGCGGAAGGATAGGAGTACTTCACAGGCTTAGAACATGATGCTCCAGTATACCACTGGGATAAGAGTCTCTCTCCCAAGACTGGGGCTGACAGTATGTTGTGGTTTAAACCTCAGCCAGCACCTTAGCCCCGCACAGCCAAGAGAGAGTCTGAAGGGTAAAAGTGAGAAAACTTGTGGGTTGTGATAAAGACAGTTTAATAAGTAAAGCAAATGCCACATGTGCACAACCAAAGCAAAACAAGGAATTCATTCACCACTTCCCATCATCAGGCAGGTGTTCAGCCATCTCCAGGACAGCAGGGCACCGTCACATGTAACGGCTACTTCTGAAGGCAAACACCATCACTCTAAATGTCTCCTCTTCCTAATTCTTCCCCCAGCTTTATATGCTGAGCATGATGCCATATGGTCTGGGGATATCTCTTGGGTCATTTGGGGTCAGCTCTCTTGGCTGGGTACCCTCCCATCTTCTTGTGCACCCCCAGCCTACTCACTGGTGGGGTGGGGTGAGGAGCGGAAAAGGCCTTGACTCTGTGCAAGCACTGCTCAGCAGCAACTATAGCATCCCTATGTTATCAACACTGTTCTGAGCACAAATTCAAAACATAGAAAATTAAATCTATCCCAGCCAAAACCAGCACACAGTGCTGTCAACTCTAGCTCATTAAGACAGCAATAATGGGCTGGGGGAAAAAAAAAAAGAAAAAAGATAAGAAAAAAAAAAAGAAAAAAGATAAGAAAAAAAAAAAAAAACCAAAAAAGCAAAACAAAACAAGACAAACAAACAAACAAAAAAAAAAAAAAAAAAAAAATCCAAAGAAGTAATTATCAGACAGATAGGTACCAAAAAAAAAATAATTTAGGATTTTGTTTATCTCAAGCAAAAAGGCAACCAAAAGGGACCCCTGGGACACCTGAGGGAAGAAACTCTAATGCTAATTGACATGATTTAAAAAGATGACTCTGTTATTGCCAACAGTCTAATTTAGTCATTATCTCCCCTATGTTGAGGCAATCAAACCAGTTGTTATAATTTTAGTCAGTGGATAACAAGGTATACCTCAGTGTACAGCTGTATATGCTAGAAGGTTGGCTAAATGAACATGAAACCAGCTTTATAATAGATACATTTTGTGTATCTTTTTATGAAATATCATTTCTTAATGTTGTCTGCTGAATGAGCTTCATTATATTTTGTGTAAATTGTGTAGTAGCAACTCGTCATGAGATTTCAGCAAAACAGCAAAACCAAACAAAATTGCCTTCATCTCCTTAATTTCAGCATATTTCAAATTAAAAGGTTTACATCTTCTACATAAAGCCAAATATTTGCTAGAGATAAATTGGTTTTGTTGTCAGTTTGTTGTTTTTTTTTTGCTCCCTGCACTGTATGCTTGCTTTGCAGCAAATGTCTCTGTATTGAAAAACTCTGGTGTTCACCTGGAAGTTGATGTAAAGACTCAGAGGTCTGCTGCCATGCTGTCCTCGCATCTTTCCCTGAGTACAATTTCCACTCTGAAAGTGTCCTATCAGTACATACATTTTTACCAAATGATGTGACAAATGTCCTGTAAAGTGGCACATGTGCTCTAACTAGCCTCTTTGTTAAATTGTGCATGGTTCAAATAAAGAGTGAAGGGAGGAAAAAAGGCAACATATAGGTACATAGGGAGAAAAGTCTCTTCCCAGACTTCCCTGTTGTCCAGAAAAGCTCTCTGGGCCTTTCATAAAAAATCGTTGTTCTCTCCTGACTTACTAAATTTGCCATAATCTTTTACATTTTTCACTAAGTTTGTTGGAACTCAAAATGCCTGTTATCATATGAATAGACTTTGAGAGAGGAGGTAGCCTTTACTTTAGAAAATCCTTGGAGTGCCCCTTGCTGATATAACACGGTGATGCTAAAAGTAGCAGTAACTTTATTCCCATTAAATAAGAGTCAGGAGCTTGAAACATTTTTTTTTACTATTTTTGAGGGCTGCTCACGGTCCATGGAGCCCTTCTGCTACGTATTTTGCTTGAAGAGTATCCGCTGCCTTCCTTTACCCTTTGCATTTCCAGTGGTTATCCAGTTCACGCAATTTTGTCAGACCCCAGCACCACTGATATTCTGACACCCCAAAAGAGAAACTTCCATTGTGCTTTGTTTGCTTCTTTGCCAGAAATGTTGATGCTTTGAAATCAAGGCTCTGTCTCAGTGACAGGATTGTGTCAGTCAAAGAGCAAATGTCTGAATGAGAAGGGGAGTAGCCAAAAGCCCCAAAGATGAGGTGTTCTTATGGCATGTGGAGTTAAGAGGTTCAGTCTTTACTGTGACTCAAGCAAGGTATTAACAAATATATATACTAATGTCCCTGTTTCCAAATTCTTCAAACATAAAATTCTCAAAGGTCTATTTCAAAAGTTCTAAGTTGTCTTTTTAAATTAAAGATAAAAATAATGGTGCAACCCTCAAAAAAGCTGAAATTTTGAATTAAATGTTTAATATTAATAACAGGTTATTATTGCTTACACTATATTCAGGGAGGCAGAATAACGTAAAAATACTAAAAATGAGCTTTTGAAAAAAAAAAAAAAAAGTCTTGTTTGCTTAGCTGGTATCTGCCAAGATTCTAGCAAATTCTATAGAGTTAATGCCCTTCTGTGACATTACTACACTTTATCCCTGGATGTTATAAAGGGGCCTTAGAAAATGATACTGCCAGGAATGGATTAAGAGAATTAACTTGCATAAGGAGTCAAATCTCTGACCTTTACTTAGATTCACCTCTCATGAATGCCACAATCCACTGGGAGAAAGATGGAAGTGATATCCTTTACTGAGCAGTGATGTACAAGAGCAGATGAGTGCTCTTGTACATAGAAGGGCTTTCGAGGCCAATCTGAGACTCAGATTGCATCTGGGTCAGTCCAGTTACAATTTAATGCTGTATGGGCAACTTGTATAGGGGAGATTTTTATACAGCTTATTGAAACAAGTATAAGGAAATTATTCTCAGACAGGAGACTGCTCAATGGGAATATTAACAAGCCAGCAATCTGTCATTTCCTGATAATATTTTAAAACATAAACTAGTCATAACCTACAGTTTTCAGAATGGAAAAATGCCATACAATCCCTCCTTCCACACAGATACTCCAGCTCTGTTTGGGGAAAGAGCAGCATCTCTGCAAAAAGGAGCCAGTAAGGCAGGAGCCATGCCTAAACAGTGGTTCTCCACAAAAAAAATTTTCCAGTGTGCTTTGCTAGTTATTCCAAAAGGAGAAGAAGAATGAGTAAGGACAGTAGGAGAGTTCTGCAGCTGTGAGCATGGTCATGAGTCAGTGTTGGATTTCTGTGAGGTTCACAGTTCTGGAAGTGTAAAAACGTACAGTGTGGATGAAGTAACAGTCATTTTAGCATGAGTTAAAAACAACCACAAGTCACACCTGGATGTCAGCAAAGTATTTCTGCCCCTTGGTGTTAATATATTTTCTGTAGTTGTCGTATGTGTAAAAGAGGACTGCAAATAATTAAGCATATGCTTTCTGACATTTGAGCTGTGTGACGCTGTGCCTAATAAGGGAAACATATCTGTACCTCACATAAATGGATATCTGTAAAGATTTCTCTATCGGCTCATGTGTAGGTTTGTGATTAATTTTGTTCAGTTTTAAGAAGGAATTGAGCCAGGACTTAGATCTAACAATTCTGATACTTGTAGTTGCATATCATTGCTACCGTTGAATTTTGAGTCCAGAAAATAGTTTCTCAATGTATTGAGAACCCACATCTGTTCCTCTGAGGAGTGATGTGCCTTCCGTGGGCAAGGGAAGATCTTGATGGTGCTGCAAATTACCTGACAAATGGGCCTTCAATGGCTCTAGAGCACACTACTCTGCTATAGTTTTGGTTGTGCAACTCTGATGCAGTAAAATGCTGTTGCTTTGGTGAGTTTGTGTCGAGGTCCAACTGGATAAAACCCAGGGTTGGAAATATTTCGCTTGTGATATCCAGAGTGAAATTAAGATGCAAACAAGGTCAGGTACTGCAATCGGTCAAGATAAAAAATGAGGACAGATTGGAAAAGAGGATAGAAATTAAGCAAGCATTCAGAGTGCAGAGAGATAGTCACCAACATGGATCCAGTGGCATCCAGCGAGTCCATAGTCTTCAGCAGTGGGTGGCCACACGGGTGATTACTTTCATCCCCTTTTATAACGTGTTAGGGGGAAGTACCTCAGTTCTTAGTGTCATTTACTGCACATTCCTGGTTAATCATGCTCATCCAGTTTTGCTGATCTTGCAACCAGCTCTTAAACTGCACGTCTGTCAGCAATCCCTGAGATAATGGGCAGCAATCTTTGAGACAATGGACCTCAGTTCCTCACACCAGTCCTTGAGACAGTAGACTGTGAAGTCTTAGCTCCTCACACCCGTCTTCCTAAGAGTGCACCTCAGCTCCTCACACCAGTCTTTGAGACAATGGACAGTGGTGTCTGATTTCAGTTTAGTCTCTCACAGTTTATTACTTTATTTCTCTATTCAGAGCAGAGAAATCCTAGTGTGTTAGTGCATGAGGATTTTGCTGCTCTGAGTAGAGAAATAAAGTGTCACTGCTCACTTGCCCCATAACTGGTGTTCCCAGCCCTTATGCTCAACTGATGTAATGCATACCTCGCACGATATAAGTAGCATCACACACCTAAATCTGTCAGTTAGCCTGTGTTATAAATGACCACGATACAGAAACAGAATAATTCCCACTACCAAAGAAATTTCTGAACTTGTCATTCAAAGCTAAACCATATTTGCACATAAACTCTGTCTGCTAGTAGCTTTTTTCACTTATTTTTTATTGAGTCCCATAGACAAAAGGCTTGGGCTCGATGAGAAAGGAAGGATATGAGACCACATTAACTTGTAACTGTGAACTGTTCATAGCTTTCATGGGCTCTAGCCTTCTTCTACCCCATAGAGTATTGCACATCCCAGCAAGTTCCTAGATAAACAACACAGTTCTGCAGTGCCTAGCGTCATAGCCTTTTCACAATTGCAGTTTGGAATTTAAATATGGTGGGCAAACACGGAGAATGGGTCACTCATTCACTTTTCAGAACTGCTGTAATCCAGTATAGACACCTTAATGGAATGCCAGGTACACCGGTCCTATTATTGTCACAGAGAGTTAGGCGATTGTATGAACATATGACCTTCTATAAAAAAACTGCCTAATTTATCTTCCTTGAGCTGATATAGTAATACTGGTGATGAAATTGGGAAAAAATTAATGGGGAAATAATTAGAGAAATTAAATTAGACCATTGGGAAAGAATTTAAGCTTATGTTATTTATTTGTTCAGTAGAGCCTGTAGGAAGATACTAATCTCTTAGATCATAATTTTGAAAGAGAAAATTTCCACAATATAGGGCTTAACAAAACTGTTTTTTTGGGACTGCTATTAGACAATAGAAATGCATCTTGCTTGGTTTTGGTAAGAGCATATATGTTAGCCACTCCCAAGAAGACATCAGTGTTTGGTGTAATTTAGTCCTCAAAATCCCTGGTAATTTAGATTTTAGCATTAACTTTTGTGTATTTATATTATGATTTCAAAATATTTGAGTGCCTCTATAGGCATGCAATAATAATTCTGCCTTGGAAAGTTTAAAGTCCATCTGGGTCCAAACAAATTGCGGACAGAACAATGCGCTCAAGTGCATATAGATTTTTATATTTTATTTATATTTTTACATTACAAGATTTTCAATACACTTCTGTGCTGGGTTCAGCAGTAACAGTCATTTTTCTCCTTCTTAGTAGCTGGTGCAGTGCTGTGTTTTTCACTTTCAGCCTGGGAACAGTGCTGATAACACTGATGTTTTTGATTGCTGCTCAGTAATGTTTAGTCTGACCAAGGACTTTCTGAGTCTCATGCTCTGCCAGGAAAGAGAGGAAACCGGGAGGAAGCAAAGACAGGACACCTGACCCAAACTAACCAAAGAGGTATTCCATACCACAGCACGTCATGCCCGCTATATAAACTGGAGCGGTTACCCGGAAGGGTTAGATCACTGCTGGGGTGGGGCTGGGTATCAGTTGGCGGGTGGTGAGCGGTTGTACTCTCTTGTCTTGTTATTTTCTTTATTATTATTGGTGGTAGCAGCAGTGTTTTGTGTCAGACCTTAGTTACTGAGCTGTTCTTATCTCAATCCATGGGAGTTACCTTCTTTAGACTCTCCTTTCCATCCCTCCAGGAGCTGGGTGGGAGGAAGGTGGGTGGGGGGAGTGAGCAAGCGGCTGCATGGCTGACTTGTTTTAAACCACTACAGCTTCAAAGATCTGTAGTATTCCTCTAAAATGATATTTTTTAGAGTACATAAGATACTGCAATTTAAGTCTTAGTTTTAAAAACAGGGGCCCTTCTGAAAGAAGTCATGATAGTGACCTACCTACCCGTTAAATTATTTTTTCCTCAGCTGTTTGCCTCAAGTTGTGTCAAGGGAGGTTTAGATTGAATATTAGGAAAGTTATGCACCAAAAGGCATGTCAAACACTGAAAAAGGCTGCCCAGGGAAGCAGTGGAGTCCATCCTAGAGGCATTTAAAAGATACATGAATGTGGCACTTAGGGACATGGTTTAGTGATGGACTTGGCAGTTTTGGGTTTACAGTTGGACTTGGAGATCTTAAAGATCTTTTCCTACCTAAATGATTCTATGATTCTACTACTATTTTGATCTTCAGCATTTGTAAAGTGTTTAGAGCATGCAGGGGCCCTACTCTGTAGGAAAGAACATAATTAATCATGATAATTATGGAAGGTGTGTGCTTAAGAAAGCACAGTACAACAATTATGCAACAAGGGGACTGTCACTGGTAAATCAGTAAGCAAACAAATGGGGCAACAGCCTTGTTTTAATGTACTACATTACGAGATGCAGAAGATAAGCCTGAGTGGAAGCAGATAAACAATCGAATACTCCAGTGGGATGTTGTGCATCAGAGACAGAATAGAGTGCAGATCCTTCGAGATAAGAGTCGTCTGATCATATTTCTTGACTCTCAGCAGAAAAAGAAGAGCAGTACATTTAAGCATGCAGATTGATGTGCTGAATGTAAGAACTGGGTTGAATGTCAGCAAGAAATGGGTAAGGCAGAAATGTGACAGTAGGGAGCAAGTGACACTCTCATGTTCTCCAGCCAACATGCATTAAGGTATAAGAAAGTCTGATCCTATGTCTATATTCATTTGAGAAATCTATATTCATTAAGTTCAGTCTTCCAGATATATATGAAAATATGCACATACTCACAGACCAACTGCACCATTTTAGTGTGTGGTATATTAAACCGTATCTTTTATAATTAAAATTTACAAACATTTTATTTAAACAATGAATTTCAATACCATTTTTGAAATATACCAGGGAAAAAAACCCACAAGTTATACCTTTGTAGACCTTTGAATTTTTAGCTGAAATTTGTACTAATCCAACTAGAGAATATTTTATGGTTTGATGAAGGGCCGAGCAAAACGACAAAAGAAAGTAATGACATTTTTTCGCATTTTCTTTGTCATTTCCTCCATAAGAGGAAATTTGTGACCATTAGCTGTTAAAGTGACCTGCATATCTTTTTAGAACATCATCATATCCATAGGACCTGATACTTATTGCTAATAAGACACTGCAGATTATTCTCATATAAAAGGTTAATCATGTGAATAACTGTTTGCGGGAAGAAGCTATTTAAATCTGCACTGTGTGCACCCCACTACTAAGGCAAACCTTGAATAAAAATGGAACAGAAAAATTCCATTCTTTAGTCCTTGCTGCTTATCTGGCAATTTTTAGTGTCCAGCTCGCACAGCCACAGGCTGGAGGAACATTAAACAGAGGGAGAGAAATCAGCATTGCAATTATTTGGAATATTTCATATCAAATCTTATAACTAAGAAGCAATCGGGACCAATGTCTCACTGCTAATACATGTGTTGGCTCTTCAAGGTTGAATGCCCTTTAGTCTCAATACCAGAAACAGAATACTGAATTTCCTGCCTTTTGCCATAGATTTGTTGAACAGTTGCTGTGCATCAGTCAATACACTGTTAGCATACTAAAACCATTGTAAAACCTTCAGACACTGTTTTCAACCCGCTGCTCATCAGAAGTGGTTGCACAGTCCATTTTCACCTGCATCTAGCGATTCCCTCACCTTAATTTCCCTCCTAAAGATTTTTTAGAATCCCTGAATCCATCAAGCAAAATACCTTTCATTTTCTATTTTGAAATAAAATATAGATATTCAAAACCACATGTAGAAGCATGAGCTACAAAAGCTAGACACAGATTTAAAATACCTTTAGTTCTAGTACATATGGTAGGATTTTCTGCAATTATAAATATTTTCATTACTGCTTTTCTTATAATCAGATCATAAGTGAAGGTTGAATCCTACCTCCTACATTTCTACCCTTGGAGTTCTCATCTAGAGAATGCCACAATAGCAGACCACAATAACATATGTCAGGCTAAAATGTTTGATTTCTTAATTGCTGTGAAAGATTTGTCTCTCTTCGTACATTGTACTCACAGCATTCCAGCCTTCAAGTATTTTCCAACTATCTCTGTGTCCTAGGTTTATTGGTTTGTTTGGTCTGGTGTGGCTTTGAAACCAATCTTATGAAATATTTTTTTTCCTAATTAAGCTGTGGCTTTCTCTCTCCACATCCATACTTGATGGAAGAAGTTGATGACATTTGTTGTTTTATATTACAAAATATCTAGTAACACTGTGCAAATCTTTCAGAATGCGTTTTTTGAGTCTGCGTTTGCCAGGTAATGTTGCTTTCCCTTTGGGCGCACTGCCTGATCCACCACAAATATAGGAGCATAACTCAACTGTGGACTACAGGCAGAAACTAGTCTCGTAAGGCTGCAGGGTCTTAACATAAAAAGCTAAGCCCAGTTCAGCCAGTGGGGATTTTCATAAGGCATTTACAGCCTCATCATGCTAATATATTGCAGAACGCTGAACAGCATTAGAGGCAGCGCACTTGATGCTGCCCACAGAGCCGAAGCTCCCAGTACAAGAGAAGATGCCATATACTTTCTGATAGCGGGAATGGGCTCAGTGTCAAACTTCTTATACACAGCTGTGCCCACAACAACCGAACAGCTACATGCGCTTCAGATTCAAATACCAAGACCCAAGTCTGTGGGATAAGCTGCCATCGTGGAAACCACCTTTTCCCTTTTATTAAACGTGCAAAAGAAGGAAATAAAAAAATCTGAAGTGGCTGAAAATGCCTGATATCCAATAACTCTTGCAATTCTGATGACCTCAAGAGTTTCTAGAAAAACAATCCTTTCTGCTCCCCAGTTTTTAGGTAGTAATGCTGATAGACATTACTGGAAAAGGTTAGCTGAGAAGGACTGCAGCTTTTACTACTCCAGTTCTGTCCTTTTTCCTTGAAGACAAAATATATCAAACAAACACATGCAAAAGTGAGAGGAACAGATAAAGCAGAAAATACAGTATCAGTGGCAAGGGCTGAATTGCACATCATTGCTTTTGAAAAATAAAACAGGTATTACACACAATCTTGCCAGCTAGTCTGACACTCAGCAAAGTTGTGGCATTGTCAAGCTGTTTGAGATATTATCATTAGCTGCCTTTCTAGTGCTAAGCTTAATGCAGTTGAACAAAAATAGAACGTTTTAAGCAGGTAAGGCTAGCAGGCTTGCAATGAAATGGACTAGAAGGCATAATCTGCTAAACACATCTGTTTTGACATTCCCTGATAACGAAGTGTGACCACTCATCATATAGCTGAAAAAGGTATTTCAATCATTAGCAAGACCCAAACCCTAACATGCTGAGTGTTTCTATTCCCCAAGTCTATGAAATAGATCCCTACTCTGGAGTAGAGTTCATCACATCCATAAATCACTGAGTTGGTGGACTTACCTGTGCAAATGCAGCTCTGGTCATATCTCTCTGCCTTCTTCTTTTACGCGCATTTTATCTTAGGTCTTTTTTCTACTGCAGGGTTTTTCATGTTGATAGAAAACATGTTCGGGGTTGTTGGTGTGGCTCTGCAACTGGAAAGGTTTGAAGAGAATAAGTATGAAGTCAACATGAAATGGATACAGGAAAGCAAGTGATGTTATGAACATAAATGTCACATAAAACTGGAGATATGCCTTAGCCCAGGGAAAGCGATGATATCCTCTGTATGCCTTTTTTGGTATTTTGGTCTGGTCAGGGTTCTAAGGATCAAGATGAGGAAGAGCAATGTTAAGTTTGGGGGGTGAAAGAAAGGGAAAGGAAAAGCAACTCCAGGAGGTGGTAGAGTCTACGCGTCCTAATGACTGGTACACTCCCTCTTCTTCTTTATTTTGCTTCCTAGTTAGGTCCTATGTTTTATATCGATTTAAGGTAAATAACTTATGATCCACCCATATGTTCCATAGTTATTAGGTGATAGATGTAGAGAATTTACCCTTGAAATGTTCTGGTTTTATATCAGTCCTGGGTTCAGCTGTGGCAGTTATTTTTCTCCTTCCTAGTAGCTGTTACGGTGCTGCTTTTTTGACTTTAGTCCGAGAACAACACTGGTAACACACTGATGTTTTTAGTTGTTGCTAAGTAGTGCTTACTCCAATCAATGACTTTAGTCTCATGCTCTGCCAGTGAGGAGGGGCACAAGAAGCCAGGAGGAAGCAGAGACAGGACACCTGACCCAAACTAGCCAAAGGGGTATTCTGTGCCGCAGCACATCATGCCCAGTATATAAACTGGGGGGAGTTACCCAGAAGCCACAGATTGCTGCCTGGGTTGGGCTGGGTATTGGTCAGCAGGTGGTAAGCAATTGTACTGTGCATCACTTCGGTTTATTGTTTTCTTTTTATTTTCCACTTTTAGTTTTATATTATCTCCCCTTGTTATTTTCCTTATCATTATTATTATTTGTGGTAGCAGCAGTAATTTTGTATTATACCTTAGTTACTGGGCTGTTCTTGTCTCAACCTGTGGGATTTGCGTACTTTCAATTCTCCTCCCCATCCCTCCGGGAGCCAGGGGGAAGAAGCAGTGGGGAGTGAGAGAGAGGCTGCATGGTTCTGAGTTACCATCTGGGCTAAAACCACAACAATATCATAATTGCTGACTGACTTTATAAATCACTTTATGAAAGTAGATGAGTCAGATTTTTTTGTTACCTTGGACAACTAAAATAACTTTATAAAAATGCGGTCTCCGTTCTTTATTGTGAATTTTTGTACAATTTCATTAGAATTATGTTAGATTAGATACAATTTCCTCTGTAGTCTCTCTGAAAGCGTGGGAAAGAATCCAACCAAATCTGAGATACAAGTACTGAACAAAAAATAAGCTCAAGTTTAGCTTTAATTAGCTTACAGTAAAATTGACACAAGCTCTGCATACTGGCAGCCCCGGATTATTGAATTCAAGATGGAGAAGTACAACAGCACAAGAATATTTGGTAAAGCTGAGAGAAAAGGGAGAAGACACCTGGAAGAGCATCCTGATTGTACTCCAAGGCAGTTAGCCATCAAGTCCTGCAGAGGTCTTGCTGCTTTGAGAAGTGAGAAGTCCTGGAAAAACTGTTGCCATTATAACTCTCCTGCTGAAAATAGCAGGGAATTCTCCTCAAAGAAGGCGAGGGAAAACACAGTGTCAACTGGAGACAGAGGTAGACTGATCAAAGTCTTTAGTTTTTATGATATACCTCACTGGACCCTGGAGTTGTTATTTGCCACCAAGTCCAAACAGAGGACTTGCTAAAATGTAGAGAAGAAATAGAGTACTATTTCCAGAGAAGAGCGAAGCTAATGGAAACCTGGAAGAGTTATGAAGAAACTATCAGATGGAGAACTGTAACTGTAGTGTAGAAGTAGCAGGTTAATTACTACTCCGCTCCAACTAATAGAGAGACTGAAATAGAGCATCAACATGCTTAATGTATTTTTTTAAATTATGATGTTTTGAATTCTTGTTCCTATCACTTGTAAACCTTTTATGAAGTGGGTCTTGGATACATATTCTGCTCCTACTCATTGTGTTAGTACGTTTAGTATTAAAAAATGAAAAGAAAAAAAGAATCAATTATTTCCAGACAGGATGTTTCATGACCTGTTTAAGTATCTCTTACAATTAAAAATCTCCTCAAATTAAATGTGGCTTCTGCCTCTTCCCCAGCCTTAGGCCTTTTCTCTTTCAAACCCCAGTTGATCAAATTCCTCTCTAGGCAAGCCTGAGACTTGCTTAGTAATATACTTGATCTTTCTGGTATCCTTGATATTACATTTCCAGCTGCAAGATGCATTAAATTCCCTTTGCAAAATCAATAACGATAAAGGAAGCATGCAAAGCTGTATAATCCAAGTGTCCTTCTATTTTACGTGCATCACTGCCTTAAATCTCAAGAACGTCAAGTGCCTTGTCATTAAGGTATTTGACTCCTTCTGTTTTCTGAAGACATAAGATTTGTGAGCAAAGAGGCGAGAACTAAAAGCAGAGATTTCTTCACGGCAGAGTACAAGAAATCTTTCTGCTAACAATGATAAATAGGGATTGATATCTGGTTTGCTTTGTTGCTGGTTTTTTTTTTTTTTAATAAATTGTTGGGATTTTGAGAGAGAAAATTATTAAAAGAAAAACAGACTTTGAGAACAACCCAGGAAGAAAATTAAAAGAGGCAGAGACCAGGTCATAGAGAAAAAGGTTTAGCATTAAAGTAAATAGTAATTCCAAATTTTCTGGTTTCTGAGAAATGAGTGAAATAATTGACTCGCTGGCTCACTACAAGTTTTATATACCCCAGTAAACAGACAAAAACAGTTTTGGGAAAAAAAAAAGTAAAAATCAGTAATAGCTTATTCCTATTTCTAGAAGAGCCACTGGAAAAGCTGTCAATTCCATGTCCACTAGTGAATGGAATGTATAATTAACTTGTTCTTTTTGCTTGGAAGGCATCATCCCTTTCTGTGACAGTTTTGATTAGAACAAATCGTCAGACCTCTAAACCACTTCCTGCTGTGAATGATTAACACTCAGAATTATAATAAAGGAAAAAAAGTATTATCCAGCATATGTTTCTCATAGCTTTAGCTTAGCATACCAGCATCAGCTTATGGCTCCTATCATATTAAGGGCTATATTTTACACTTTGAAGTGTCTCACAATTTTGACAGAATCACAACAACCATAGTGCATAATTTACTTTTCGTTGTCAATTTTAAACACCCTACAAAGGGGTCAGAGGCTTATGCTGGATGCTCATTCAGTGTTATAAATATATGGAAAATGAACCTCAACATGTAAAATATTTGTTATTCCTTTGAAACAACTGTGTTGTTCATGATTGGTGTAAAACTGTCTTTTCACACATTCCAATATAAATGCACATTTAGCTACGTGGCTGCTTAAATGCATAGCTATTCATAGCTATGGCTCTGATTTTTTTATTTTTTTTTAGGATAGTATCATAGTATCATGGAACCATGGAATGGTTTGAGTGAGAGAGAACAGTAAAGATCATCTAGTTTCAAGCATGCACACACACCCCCACCCCCGCCATGGGCAGGGACACCTCCCACTAAGCCAGTTTGCTCAAAGCACTATCCAATCTGTCCTTGCACACTGCCAGGGATGGAGCACCCAGAACTTCTTTGGGCAACAGTCTTGGTGTTGGCTTCATATCATGAATACCATGACTGAGGGAAGAAATGTTAAAAAAGTCCATACAAGAATATATTTCTCTGAACTTTTTTTTTTTTTTTTAGAATCTTTCAAATCATATATATTTAGCAGCATTATATAGTTCATGTATTATATATCAGTAATTTATGAACGCTTGTATATTTAGGAATAAGGCTGTATGGATAACTCATAGCAGCCTTCCAGTATCTGAAGGGGGCCTATAACATGCTGGGGAGGGACTCTTCATTAGGGACTGCAGTGACAGGACAAGGGGTAGGTAACGGGTTAAAACTTAAACAGCAGATGTTTAGATTGGATATAACGAGAAAGTTCTTTACTGTGAGGGTGGTGAGACACTGGAATGGGTTGCCCAGGGAAGTTGCGAATGCTCCATCCCTGGCGGTGTTCAAGACCAGGCTGGACAGAGCCTCGGGTGACATGGTTTAGTGTGAGGTATCCCATAGCAGGGGGAGTTGGAACTAGGTGATCTTAAGGTCTTTTCCAGCCCTAACTTCTATGATTCTGTGATTTCTCAACTGGGACTTAAAAGCACCAGAATTGTGTTATTCTCCTTTATTTTAGCACCTAGACCAGTATTACCTTCTTTAAAATTCAATTAAATGTTTTGGGGTATTAAAAATTGCACACATTTTGTCACTGAGGTAAACCAAGGCAAATAAATGTGTATTAGTGGAAACTGACTCCCAATACGATCAATCCATATTGTTTCATTAATTGAATAATGTATTAAGCATTACAAAGTGTGATGGATTTTAACAGCTACATTAAAATAGAGGTATCATGTTGCAAATGATAACATCTGTACTTTGGACTTCCTCTAATGTGTGTCATCTCTAATGCCCCAAACCATTTAATTCAGCTCAGCTACCCACACATACTTCTGTATTGGCTGAATTGCTTTCTGGACCAAACCATTGTTTGAAGTGAATTACATATCCAAATATTTGTAATTTTGTTGCCAGTTTGTTTTCCCCAGTTCCTACCAAGATATGCTGACTTTATTTACAAGCTTTTTGCCATTTTGTCTGTTTCATATAAAGTGTTATTTACATAAGTTTAAAGTATTTACAATCCTTGAAATTGAATTATACTGTATGATGTGACTTTTTAGCACCACATGCAGTAAATCAAATCATAATGCTCAAAGTTAAGATGTCATACATAAGGGTACTCATAGTATCAGTCTTGGTGTTTGTTTTTGCAGAGGGATAACAGTAATTCTGTTTCCTAACTTGTGTCTGAGTCACTGCTGTGCCTATCAACAGGCAGCTTGTCTGATTATATTCTGAATTGACATGAGTCCTTGGTTTCCATTATGCAGCTGATAGAAATACACCATGCTAGCATTGTAAAATAGAGGCGCTATTTCTAGTAATTAGCTCTAATCAGGTGTTTGTTCCCTGAATCACATATACCTGCTTCTTACAATATAGTGTTCTGGTTCCTGAAAGACAGAATTCTGTTTGCCTTTTGCTTGTTTACCTGGTCTCATCATCCTGATTTTTGTAAATATTTGTGAATCAATGGATCCGTTGTTTACAGGCTCTTCTACAGAGCTTGAGTGTAAATCTTCTTATGTGATTCAGATCTTCTGTAAATTATCACACATTATCATAAGCATAAAGGATTGACTAATGTTCCTTTATACTGTAGTCGTCTTTCTTACATTCTGTTAGACATATATTAAAAATCTCACTTGGGCATTCTTTGGGAAAGTCAAGGTTATATGGTCACAGAATTCATGTTAATCAAACCCCACATTAGTCACAAAGGAGACTGTCCTATAGCTATGCAAGATCTTGGGGGGTGGGTGGAGGTAGATGTTTGAGGAGACCAACCACTAACATATAGTATTTGCATCTTGAAACTTCATTCTAGCAGTGTTATCTTAAGGATAACCTGTACTGAAACTGAGTTTTCTTCAGCTAATTGATATTCAATGAGTCACCTGACTCACACTGCTGAAGAATCCTTAATCAATTCTTTGTTTGTTTTTTTTTCATTCCAAGTCTTGGGGGGGGGGGGGGGGGGGGGAGGGGGGAAGCCATCAGTTTTTAAAAGGAATTTCAGGTGATTTTCTCTCCTCTCAGGACCCAGAGTAGAAAGATACATTATTCCCAATCCCATCAAGGACTGTGACGATTACTGGCTAGATGCATGGCAGAGTGACACAGTTATTGGGATAATGTTACAGCATGACTGAACCATGCACCGGTCAAACCTACTACTGAAGTTTGATAATTAATGCTCAGATCAATTCAGTAAACTGTAATACATTAACTTGTAGCTGGTCTTAATGTTGGAGATGGAATTAGTCCAGGAATTGTTCTGTGCAAATTAGAAGTGGCCAAGAACTTCCTGACAAAGTTTTGTTTGTTTTATTTTAGCTAGAAAATCCAATTAATTGAAAGAGAAGCTCTTTATTGGTTTGTGCCATATAGGACTGGCTTTTGCTGCCAGGGCCTTCTCAGCTGCCTAATGGAGCTCTTGGTCAAAACCAATAGTGAGAGAAACTGGACTTAATATGTAGGGTTGTGGTCTCCAGCATGAGAAAACAGTTATTCTGGATCAGTCTTTTTCAAGTTTTCCTGCTAGAGCTGTTCCACTTTGTGTGACTAATTATGTATCAATTGATGAATCAGTATCAGCCATGTCCGAAGTAACTTCCCTGGCTACTGAATTTATCCTTAATAATTTTATCCAAGGTAGAAGTTCTTCAAAACTGGACAGTCATAATAAGTAAGGTTGAAATCTGGTAACTTCATCAAAAAGAGCATCTGTGAACGAGGAAACAAAAATGGACATAAATGTCAGGCAGAGCCAACAGGAAACGTTGGTATAATTCAGAGCATGTTGAAGGCTGCACATCACTTATCCTCCAGCCATCAAAGAAGTGACAGCAGTAGGACTGAAGCAGAAGAGTTAACTTGTGTGGAGATAATACTATATGATACCTGAGATAGCAAAGGATTAAATTCAACCCTTTTCAAAATTAGTCCATTTAGTAAGGATCCCTAGGCACTACTAGCCTTCATCAGTCACTCCTCAACTGAGGATTCCTGGCACATATTATGCATCCAGATTTATTTCTCCTTCTTTCTTTCTCAACATTTTTGGGTGATTTTGCTGCCACTCACTGATCAAGGTTTCTACTCTGTTCTCATGCAACCAGATAGAAGAGAACTTGAAGAGAACTACAGCATGAGGTAATCCACTGAAGTGGGTTTAGCAGAATGCCTGCAGGATCCTGGCTGAGCTGCTTCCCAAAATAATGACTACAGATTAGATGTCACAACAGCAGCTGTCAATGAGCAGCGTGCAGAAGAGTTTTTTTAAGTCACAATTACTTGTCAACCTCTGTTCCCCTTGGGTACCAGAAGCATGTTTGATGTGCCGTCTGTTACCCTCCCGTCTAGCATTCCCACTGCTCTGGGCCATACATGCCAACTGCTGCTTGCAAGATGAGTCACACAGCTCAGCAAAGCATATCCTTCAGCTGTGGAAAATGAATATAAGTGACCCAGCATGTTGGCTACATAAGGTGTACTTAAACTAGTGCTTTCTCAGTTCAGCATGAAACTGTTTTCCTTTGCATTTGTGATTGATGTTGGCAGGACATTGGAAGTGACCGCTCTGTGATAACTTTCATCTGTAATTTGCCTCTGCTGTCTGACATCTTAGTGGGAATAATTAATATTTCACCCACTCAGGATATTGACTGCGTAGTTGGAGCTAAGAGAGGTCAGTTAGAATTGCCCTGAGTGACCAAAAAATTGGCATGAGGAAAAGCAGGATAAGAAAGGATAGAGGTCTTCTACAGTCATGAATGCAAGACCACGCAGTGAAAGAAAAATAGTGCCTTCCATTGCTTTCCTTACAGAGCAGCTGAAGAAAGTGTTTTCTAAACGACAGTGTAAAATGTTGGATTGATTAAAATCTACTATACGAAGAAAGTATTACTTGCTCTGTTTGGAAGGCAGATATCTAATAGTGAAAGGTAAAACATTATTTTCTTGCCTTAAAAATGATAAGATAGTTACCTAAAAATTGGTTCCATGTAAGATGAAAAATGTACAAACCCTGATATAGCTCCAGTAATGTATTTCCTTGCTGTTGCTTCTTTCTGCATTTAAATTCCATCATTTCAAGTGTCGTAAATGGTATATAAATCAAGAAATCCAGTATTCTGAGAACGCCTGATGTGCATGAGGATACACATTTTGACAGTGCAGAAAGTAATATTGATTCAGCCAATTCTTCACAAAAAAGCAAGTGCAGAAGTAAAAGTCTAAGTGTTGTTTCTTGTGCTCCCCATGTTTCAGTCTTACATGGGGAAAGCTATTTGTGGGTGTGGCAATTACTGTTTTGGGCTCCTGTTACAACTCCTCAAATAATGTAAGCAGCCAGAGGCGTCTAAGAAATGGAAAAAATGTGGTGTTTTTAACCTTTATCTTTTGCTGTATCCCAAGGATACACCTTCAAGTCTGCTTATAGTGAGCAACAGGTCTTTTGCGCTGCCTGAAAGTCTTGGGGGGATTTTGGAGATCAGTGCCCCTCTCCTTTATCCTGAGTAGACCATGACACACTGTACTGACCAACTTACTTATGTTAAAATTCTGTTTAATTCTTCGTAAGCCATCTGGACTTCCATGCAGATTTAAATGCAAGAGGGAAAATGAAGAAGGCTGAGTCAGGGAACAGTTACCTATCTTCTTCTATTCTAGAATGTGAATACATCTAGAAGACTTCCTTGTGTCCATAGGATTTTGGACAAAATTTAGTCAAATGTTTTCTAAACCAACCTTCCTGTCTGAGTAAGTAGGATTTTCCATACACAGAGTTTCAGGACAAGCACAGTAACAAAACAAAACAAAACAAAACAAAACAAAACAAAACAAAACAAAACAAAACAAAACAAAACACAAAACAAAATAAAATAATTAAATTGAATTAAATTAAATAAATTTTAACAATTTAAAAATTATTTTTAGTGAAATGATCAATTGGTTAAACCTGCTGGATTAACTTCTTCAACTAGGTAAGTATGGATCACGTACATGCGTGCCTATGCTCATATATTTTTTTAGGGGAAAGCCTTAGTCTTAATAAAGTCATAAATATGTTAATATATTTATTCATATATATTTTATATTTTTAATGTGAAAGTCTTAGTCTTCATAAAGTAATAAATAATTGTAAGATAGCAGATAACAACAGATAACTGTAAAAAAATCCATAAAAGTGGTAATGATTAAAGAAAATACAGTGCTATAAAGAATTTGGTTATTTCAGTTTACAGCATCTGCTTCTGTTCTAATTTTCTAAGTCCTGATTAATAGAGCTTCTAGAAAATGTTAGACATTTTAAGATCGTCCTTCAACTAAGAAAAGATGTTTTGTTGAGAATTCAGTTTGGCCAGGTTATCCAGGGTTCAGATAATGCTCATGACATTGGAACTTTACCTCAGCTATTTTTTTTTTAGTTTTAGCAATGTCATTTCTTTAGCATTTTGTCTAAACTTCCTTAGAGATCTTATTAAAGTTTCAAAACTTGCTCCTTTAATCCCTGCTAAGGTTTATTATTTCTCTGTTCATAAAACAATATGGTTTTGAAACTTTGGGGTTTGAGACTTCTCTAGGGTATGAATTAAACAATTCACGTCTTTCCAAAATCTTATCCATGGACTTCCAGCAACTTGTTGCTGTTGCAGCTTCACATCTTCCTTTACATTAAAAAGAAAAAATTTGAGTTTTATAGCTGCACACTATTAAGGTAAATAAAAGAATGTTCTGGAAGGTGAAATTTGAGAATGAGATATGCCCTGTGGCCATGTCAAAATTATTTTATCTCCACCATAAAAACTAATCTTTTGCTATTTTTTCCCCTGAAGCAATAGGGTGTGATCTCATTGTGCCTTGTAAGCTAAGAAAGGTCACACCAGCCTTCTCAGTCACTGGATGAATGAAATCCTAAGAACTCAGCTGTGCTTAGGATGATGCTGAGTAAGTTAGTGCATAGACAAACAAGATCTAGCTAGAACAGTTTGAATTTGCTTTTCACAGCTGTTTATTGCTGCTTCTCTAGGTAATCATTACAGCCCCCACAGATGATGCCCAATGACAGCTTGTGGGACTCCTCTCACTCTGTTTCAGCACATACCAGCTGAATTAATTTCAGTCACTGGGGAAGATAGCTCAGGTGACTTTCTAGAGCAGCTCAATATGGGGATGATGAGGAGCAACTGTTAACACTGAGGACTAAAGCTGCTATTGCTACCTTCAAAGTGAGTACTTTGTGGTTCTCTAAGCTGCATTGCCTGGAAGGAGGATGTCCTACGGCATCACAGGTTGGTTTGGCAGATACAGTTCTTATTTCTGAGAGCTCTGGCCATTGAAAACACCACAAGGAAGACTTTAGGTACAGTTAACAGTGTTAGATGCTGCAGTGGTTCAAATAGTTTCATATTCTTGTTTTTCTTATAAGAATGGGTCCTCTCTTCCTCTTAACTTCAAAAGAATCAAGTGAGAAAAAATATTTTTCAAGCAAAATTTTAATTTCTTAATACTACACTGGATTGATTATTTTTTCTCCCCATACAAATGAAAAGCAATGCTGTTTAATAAAAAGAATGAGTCAAGCACATGCCTTTAAAAGTAATGTAAGTTTATCTTAAGTATTATTTTTCCATGACTAATGCTAATTTTCTAATTAAATTTGGACTAAAATACAGTGATTTTGTTTGGGGTTTATATCCAACTTTATATAAATGGGAAATATCATTTAATATTTCTGTTCCGCAGTACGGCATGCTGTTGATGAATACTGTTAGATATACCCTCATGATCAAATATATCGATGTTGATAAAAGAGACACAGGGAATCAGCCTGAAAATGCAATCCCTGGTCATCCCTACCATTTATTTTTAGGACAGTCTTTTGGTGTGTTTTGGACATGTCTAACTAGCTCGCTCTGGTAATCCTGACCACTGTGAACGCAGAGGCTCGTGAGCAAAAATTTATTTATTTTATTTTCAATTCTGATATTTTAGGATAAGGTAACTGAAAGAAGTTACGCAATCAGTGTATTAGACTATTTTTGCCTCTGTTCTCTGAAGTTCAGCTGTGCCCTGTCATTAAATTTCTGGTAATCTTTTTTTCCTGAAGTTTCCTGAAAATCATCTCTTTCCTGTGACACCCATTGCCTCTACGTATGAAGTTATGACTTCCGCAGAAGAAAAAGGAGGAGATAAAGCTTTTGCTTAGATCATTTGTGTGGAGTCAGAGATAGATGCTACCTCTTTTGACTCTCACAGGTGAAGAAGTATATGGAGTCT
Organism: Amazona ochrocephala; assembly: GCA_039720435.1. Classification (NCBI taxonomy): domain Eukaryota; kingdom Metazoa; phylum Chordata; class Aves; order Psittaciformes; family Psittacidae; genus Amazona; species Amazona ochrocephala. The sequence goes on from CM077877.1 coordinate 54,345,743, forward strand.
TTGCAATAATATCATTACTTATTATTTATTATCTGAGAGAGAGACCATGCTTCTGGCAAATGAAGGATTGAGTTTCTGCCAGTACTGTCGTTCAGTGGCCATTGCTGAGGGACACATTTATTTCCCTCTGGGCTATTTTTGTTACTGCTTCCTATGCAAGGAAATTAGAAAAAGATACCTGGTAATTTTCTCCCATATGATCTCAAAGAACTCTACAAGATGACCCTTGGAGAGATTCTTAATTCCATTTATAATGACTGAATTGCAATTTCTGAATTATTAAATGGTGCTTATACCTACATAACTGTGTGCATAAATAAAAGTTTTGTAGTAGGCAGTCTCTTTTCTCCTAAACAATTTATAAAATAACTATCAACAGTAGCATACGATTAATGGCACCATTCAATCAATGCCGTAGCTTAGAGATGGGTTTCAACTAAAATGGCATTAATTTATTCTTATTTGTCTCACACTGGAGAAAAGACCTGCAATGCTCTGTGAATTACTTAGTTACTTTATTGTGTGGCACCAGTGAAGAGCAGCTCCATGATAAACCTCTGTGGAAACGTTCATATTAATTGTGGTTCATAAATGTTGTTCCTCCCATTGTGCTATTTCAGAGCAACACTCAATCCAGGTAATTATGGCCCATTGCCTCCACTGAAAGAGCACACTATGTAAATCCTTCAGATAAGGCGGGCTTGCAAGGTTGAGAATAATGTTCAGGTCCTCAAAAAGGGTTTATATTCAAGATCCGTTCAGTAGGTGTGTTTTGCAGTTTTTCATTTCTCAGAACTGATGACAAACCAAACTAGTTGGTTATTCCCCACCGATGCTGTTCTAGTGGTAGGATGATCGATAATCTGTGATTAATTTAGAGTCACTCATACATTAGTACTAGGCAGTTTCTACAGCCATATTTTAAGTATCGATTTCTTGTGTAATTTACAAAAGAGAGGCATACCAGATATGACAGTGCTTTGCAAGTTGTTTGCATTTCTCTTCTAGACACCCTCCTCCCTATCAGAAAAAGTGCTGTGGTATAAAGTTCATTTCAATCCAATAGTACCTGCTCAGGAACACTTATTTTATTTGCTTCATCTTTCATTGATGATGGATTTAAATTCAGTTTAAAAATAAACAAATAAATCTTTCAGTAGTGTATTAACAAGAGTCTGTCCCAGCAACATAATGTGCTAGTCCCTTCTTACTGCATGTATTCTGGTTTTACAAGGTCTCGTACTCTCAAGGGCTGAGAAATCAAGACATGTTTTGCTTTCTTAACTGTTCCAATAAAAGCCCTTCTTGGTCAGCATAATTAAGGAAGGACATAATGACATTTGACAAAATAAATGCGCATTATGGTCATGTTCTAGAAACAAGAATTTTTCCTTTTCCTGGAAGAACATATTGTATTAAATTCCTTTTTCTTATTGAAAAAGTGCAGTTTCCATTAAAATCAATAGTATTATTATGGCTGAAAAAAAGATTTATTAGTTCTATGTCAGGGTGTGTGGTTGGAGCACATAGAAGTTCATCTGATAAGAATGAAAGATAATAAAAACTGGAGTGGAGAATCCAGGATTTTTGCCCAACAAAACATCATTTTGGATAATACCTTCTATTTGGAAACACCAGACAAATATTTTGGAAGGTTTAATGAGGCCTAAGGATAACAGCCTTTAGTTCATGGAAAAAATTGAGTCATTTATAGCAAGAAAATATTCCTCTCTGTTACTTGTGATAAATGACTGGTTTAATAGTGGGTTAATCTTCCCTGACATCCTCAAAACTGTGAAGATAAGTTAAGCAAAAATAAAAGATTTGTGGTGAAAAAGAAAATAATTCCCTTCCTTTTCTTACTAGTGAAATCATCAAACTGTAAGATATGTTAATAATATCGCAAAAAGAATTCCTTCTTAGGAAATCTGCTAAAATCGATTTATCTAATTATTCTTTTTCATTTCAATAATTAAATTATTTAAATGAAGCTAAAGCACAACAGAAACAAAACCCCTTGTAGCATTATATGAAAACAATGGACACCAGTTTAACAAAAGGTCCAACAACTGTGCTGCTGATAATACTAAAAGCAATGAGCTCATTTTCTGGTTGTTTTTTTTTTTTGTTTTTTTTTGTTTTTTTTTTGGAGCAGGGGGTTAGATCGGAAAACTGTCCTGTGGAACATGAAAAGAACACAGGAATAAACCAGTTTGGAGATGGGTTGATTGTTTGTTTGTTTGGGTTTTTTGTCATTAGATATCAAGCTGAATGTATTAGTACCTGCATCCTGCTGTTTTGCTAATTCATCTCCAACTAGCTCTATTCCATATAGCAGAATACACAGTATCACACAAACAGCAGGTAAATATGCAGCTGTACATACAAATGAAATCAGAGTGCAATATTCAAAACAGCCATCCAAACCCATTGAGGACAGACTTTAATGAGATCTGTACATTTTCAGCAACATAAAAAGGTTGCACTAAAGATGCAACGTATGCAAAAAAATACCCAACTCATGTTGGCTGTATCTTGTGACCATTTCTGATTACGTTTTCTTTTGCCCTCTCTTGACCAAACAGAAGGTGTCAGCCACTCAGCCTTTCTAAGAAGGACTGCTTCCTAGAATCATAAAATCATAGAATAGATAGGGTTGGAAAGGACCTTAAGATGATCAAGTTCCAACCCCCCTGCCATGGGCAGGGACACCTCCCACTAAATCATGCCATCCAAGGCTATGTCCAACACAGCCTTGAACACCTTCAGGGATGGAGCATTCACAACTTCCCTGGGCAGCCCATTCCAGTGCCTCACCACCCTTACAGTAAATAATTTCTTCCTTATATCCAACTTAAACTTCCCATGTTTAGGTTTGAACCCATTACCCATTGTCCTATCACTACAGTCCCTAATGAAGAGTCCCTCCCCAGCATCCCTATAGGCCCCCTTCAGGTATTGGAAGGCTGCTATGAGGTCTCCATGCAGCCTTCTCTTCTCCAGGCTGAGCAGCCCCAACTTTCTCAGCCAACCTTCATACGGGAGGTGCTCCAGTCCCCTCATCATCCTCATGGCCCTCCTCTGCACTTGTTCCAACAGTTCCATGTCCTTTTTATGTTGAGAACACCAGAACTGCACACAATACTCCAAGTGAGGTCTCACGAGAGCAGAGTAGAAGGGCACGATCACCTCCTTCGACCTGCTGGTCACGCTCCTTTTGATGCAGCCCAGGATACAGTTGGCTTTCTGGGCTGCAAGCACCCACTGCTGGCTCGTGTTCATTTTCTCATCAACCCACACCCCCAAGTCCTTCTCCGCAGGGCTGCTCTGAATCTCTTCTCTGCCCAACCTGTAGCTGTGCCTGGGATTACTCCGACCCAGGTGGAGGACCTTGCACTTGGCATGGTTAAACTTCATCAGGTTGGCATCAGCCCACCTCACAAGCATTTCAAGGTCCCTCTGGATGGCATTCCTTCCCTCCAATGTATCAACTGAACCACACAGCTTAGTGTCATCAGCAAACTTGCTGAGGGCGCACTCAATCCCACTTTCCATGCCACCAATAAAGATGCTGAACAAGACCGGTCCCAACCCCGATCCCTGAGGGACACCAGTCGTTACTGGTCTCCAGCTGGACATTGAGCTATTGACCACAACTCTTTGCATGTGGCCATCCAGCCAGTTCTTTATCCACTGAGTGGTCCACCTATCAAATTGATGCCTCTCCAATTTAGAGACAAGGATGTCATGTGAAACAGTGTCAAACACTTTGCAGAAATCCATGTAGATGACGTCAACTGCTCTACCCCTGTCCATCAGCTCCGTAGCCCCATCATAGAAGGCCACCAGATTGGTCAGTCAGGGTTTCCCCTTAGTGAAGCCATGCTGGCTGTCACCAAGCACCTTGTTGTTTTTCATGTGCCTTAGCACGCCTTCCAGGAGAATCTGCTCCAAGATTTTGCCAGGCACAGAGGTGAGACTGACTGGGCTGTAGCTCCCTGGGTCATCCATTTTCCCCTTCTTGAAAATGGGAGTTATATTTCCCTTTTTTCAGTTGTTGGAAGCTTCACCTGACTGCTATGATTTTTCAAATATGATGGACAGTGGCTTAGCAACTTCATTTGCCAGCTCCTTCAGGACCAGCGGATGGGTTTCAGCAGGTCCCATGGACCTGTGTGCATTCAGGTTCTTAAGATGGTCTCGCAACAGATCCTCTCCTACAGTGGGCCCAGGGTCTTCATTCTCGCTGTCCCTGTGTCTGCCTTCCAAGACTTGGGTGGTGTGGTCAGGGCGTTTGCCAGTGAAGACCGAGGCAAAGAAGTCATTAAGAACCTCAGCCTTCTTCAAATCCAAGTTTCTAAATTCCTAGTCCGTAAACTGTTGGATATTGCTACAGAAAAATGAAGGACGTCCAGTCAGGAGCTAGTGGAAGGAGAGTAGTAATACAGTTTACAATATAGTTTTGTGATTACAGCTTTCTCATAAGTACAGCAGTTTTAATTGTTGGAGAGAATTGGCCCACTGCTTTGACAAACATGCATATCTCAGGTGATCAAGGCTGTGCATGTGTGGCATAAAGCAAGCATGCACTGAAATATTATTACTCTCTTTATTTGAAAACATTGTGACATAAATATCTGTGTGAGGGTGTACTTTTTCCATATTTTGGGGCTTTGGTATGTAGTATCAACCCTAAGACTCTGATCCCACCATCATTTGCTCACTGGCATGGTGCTAAAGTAAAGCAGCACTGCAAAATATTGCAAACAGCGTAGAAACTTTCAAAACACTTGGCTTAGGCCATATTTATTTTAGAAGGACTTTGCTAATAAAGTCCTTCTTCATTGATGCACTGAAGCCTAGGTTTATTCCATGTAATTTAGGCATTGACAAAAATATCTGAGTCAGAATACATTTTCCCTAGAATCCCACAATGAGGAGAAAGATCCACGAGATCCAGATCTGAAATCTCCAGAGATTCAGATCTGAAATTTCAGCAGAGCACAGAAAACTCCATACTGTACAAGTCTACAGAAGTTATATTCTTCATTTAAACTCCTAAAAGGAAGCTATGTGAATCTGGTACCACTGAGCATTGATCTTTTTTTTAGACTCGTATTTTTATCACTTGTCATACCTGAAATAATTTGTAGGAATTAATCAAAGGAATTCTTAATCATACTGAACGTAAGATTTGTGTCAAAATTCTGAAGAAGCAAGCATTTTTCTATGCAACACAAATTATCATGCAGTAGGAAGATTAATCTCTCTTTTTACGTGTGCTCAGTCAAACAAGGTATGGTGCTCTTGAAACTATCACTACTGAGTGAATTGCTATCAAAAAGGTCCATAAAAAAGTATATTTCAAATTTTGCAGAACAAGTGGATTAAACTATCAATGAAGTTGTACTTTATATTGTAGGGGGGGTTCATGGAATTAATGAAGAAACAAGGAACCGGTTGTTGATTTCTGTCACAGACCTGTTGTTTTTCTAGCTAGTATCTCGTGTGCTGGAAGCTGCCTCTGGCTTTCTTCACAGACTGCTTCTGAGGGCTGGGCAGCTCGGTAAGGGATTTCCACTGGCATAGGCAAGGAAGCTAAGGGTTATGAGAGCAGTGACCATAATAGCATGAAAATCCCAGGCAGGGAATTTCATTGTCATGTTAGATCATATTTAGTGCTGTTCCAAAATGTTTTTATTTTAGTTATTCCTGATCTTTTTCATCCTAAAGCAAGGAAAAACATGAGGTTCTGCATTTTCTTTCTTTGTCTGCAGAAAACACAGTGAAAGGGAAATTACATTTAAAAGGATGATGGAACTGACAGGAGGGTTAAGGAGGCTTTTATCTTCAACATAGGTCCAGCAGCCGAGGTATTTCTCTGTTAACACATTTACTAGGGTATGCAAGTAGAAGTCCATCTTATGACCTGGTAATGAAATGACATGCAATATTCCATGATTGCCCTCAATTACCCTATGCAAAGCAAGAATTAATTACTAGCATTGAAAAAGTTCACCTTTGGCTTGCATTTCAGGCTCTCATTTATACTGAGTGTTTCTTAGGTGGTATTAATAGAGGTCTAAGTACTTGATAGCTGGGGTTTTTTTTCCTTCTTTTTCTTTGTAATGGGGCTGATCCTTTTACATGATAACTGTAGTCTAATCAATCAATGGCTGAAGTAAGCGTTAAGGTGTATACAGAGCATTTTAAAAGTGCTGAACCCACCCATGTACTGTTTGGCACTTTGTTGTCCAGAGTTGTAGTGCACAGGATGGTTAATTTGATCCGTTTATTTTGCAACAAAGACTGCCACCACCAAGTTATTTTAATGTAATGCTATAAATCAACTTGAAGGCTGCAAAAAAAATAAATAAGGCAAGTAAAAACAACCTAGAGATTCATCATATTTTGTCTGGTTTTCCTTGTTGAATCAAGAGGTGTGTTTCTGGAAGAAAAACAATGCTAAATGATCATTACCCTTAACTCCTTTTGATTCCCGAGTTGCCGATATAGTATTATATTGGTGGAATGAACTGGCTGCTTGCATATGATTTTGAAATGCATTCTGTCTGTGCATATTTAGTGCAAGTCTAGACATTAATGCAGAGCCATGACTGGAAATTTAAACAAAAATTACTCCCCCCCCCCCAAAAAAAAAAAAAATTAGGTTATGAGAATAATCGTATTCCTGCATGTCATACTTATTTTACAGTGAGGTTGACCCTTTATTCAGGTCTAATTTGACTAGTAGAAATGACGCTTTAGTAATAAAAGAGAGTGTAGTGGTATAGGAGAATAGACACTAACATCTTTATTTGGTTCTAGACAGTTTCTTGGAAATAAAAAAGGCCTAGGAGGTGTGTATCCAGACAGTTATGGATGATACTAAGGTGCACTAAGATTTTGTGCATATGCTGGTATAACATTCAGGTGCATATTAAGGCTGAGGCATTTAGGCCACTTCGTATGAAGTGCACAAAGAATAAAGGTAGTAGATGAGAAATCAATTCCAGAGACTCAGTGACTTTGGAATCTCTAGTTCCCAGTGTCATCTGGTGAGAGCTGGTAGAGAACTGCTAGTGAAGTGGAAGCAGATTCTGAAATCAGTTGTTCAAATTAACCTGCTTGACTCTGCTGTGAAAAGTACTGTAAGTACTTACTCAGAAAAAGGTAGGATGAGGTTTCAAAAGCCCTCTGTTTTTTCAGCAGAAATCCATGGAAGGAGGTCTCTCATCTGTGCATACATCCATAATGTGTTGGCAGTATCTGAAGTGGTTATTCAAGCTTCCTTTATAAAAAAAGAATAGTCACATGTAGAGTGCTGTTCCCCTCATTTCTGAGGTAGAGATCTGATGCAGACTACTTTAATTATTGTCTTAAAGTCCCTACTTCTCACTACAACTGAGAAAAGAAGGTCTGGAAAACTAAATCTGTTGTAAGTGTGTACAGAGAACTACAGGTGCCTGAGATAAATCCTGTCTCCAGTGACTTACGAGTGTTTCAATCCCATTTGGTACTAAGTCAAACTGGTTATTTTGTGTGATAACTGAAGATTTAGGAAGCTGATCCTAAACATTTCCAATAGTTAGAAGATTTCAATTGAAAACAATTTAAAATAAGCTATTGACCTTTGCACTGAAGGGGCCTGGAATATATCACACACCAGCTATAATCAAGAAAGGTTTCAGAAAGCATGTCTCATCAAGAAAGTGATATTTGACTGTAACAGAATAGGGAAACATCCATGTCAATTCAGTATATTAACCAGTAGATTGTGAATGAGTTCAGGATAGACAGCCAAGGCACATAATCAGGTAAGTTTATTCTTAATTGCTTTCTAAAGAAACAGTAGCAACAGAGGTGCTCAGACAACACAGAAATGTTATCAGGCACTAGTCACAATGAAGACTCACACACTAAAGACTAGTTTCATTTTATACATATACTGCACTTTGTCTCTTCTTTAGCATTTCTTAGTGTAATGTTAACAAAAGATAACATAAAAGTTGGAAGGGGGGTGGGGTTCTTTTTCCAATAACTTATTTTCTTCCAACTCTATCTGCTCCTCACTTTTTTACATTCCAACTTAAGGGATTTTTTTTTTTAAGATTTTTTTCTACAGAAAGGGAATATTATTATTTTTCAGAAAAATAAAGGTATATAGAACCAAAAGATTGTAGAAGTTAGGCCATAATTCTGGAGTTGAGGTTTCCTTTTCATGGAAAGGAGGATTAAAATCCTTCTCTTTCACACATTATAAATGGAAGTAAGTTTTTAACCTAAATTACAGCCTTCACAGAACATGGTTTTTTTTGTTGTTGTTGTTTCTGCTTGGTTTTTGCCTATATTATGGTGGAACTAAATGTAGAAAATATATATCTGAGACTGTAATTTGTTTTAATGAGCTGTGATCTCTGCAGTAACTGCACCGACTGCCTTCACAGCTAAACACACCAGAAGCTTTCCTGATCTGCAGCATTTTTGATGGAAGCACAAGCTCAGAAAAATAAAAACATTAACAGAAAGAACTTAAATTCTTGCATGTTTTGTGCCTGTGACTGAATATATAAAAAAAAAAAGTCATTCTATACAAGAAACTCACAGGTCTATGTTTTGTTCCTGACTTTACTTAATAAATAAAGTTGTAATAGTGCAGCACTGGGCTTGGTTAGAGAGCCCACTGGCATACTGGCTGATGAGAGGATATGTGTAAGAGTAGTGCTAGCAGAGAGACTTCTAACAGAGGAGATACAGCAGGTATCAGCAGAGTGCCATGTAAGAATGCTGATGCTGAATGAGTCAAAACCACCACGCTTTCTCCTGGGCAATACATAGCATGAAAAGCTTCTTGGGTAATCCTGAGAGTGGGGTGAGAAAAAGGAGAGCAACTACATATACTTACATACATTTTATTGCATGTGACATGGTGTGGTATGTCAATGCAAGCATTTCAGTTGTTCTCACCCTGGTTAGGAATCTAGCAATGCTGAGGGCAGCAGAGATTTTCACAGCAAAATCTGATCATCTTAGTGTCTGAATGATTCCTTTTTTTTAAGACACTGTATGTGGGTGTGATGGTAGGAGGCTTTGTAGGATCCAAATGGGAAATAAGTGTTTGCAGGTTTTGGATTATGATATCGTTGTGGTACACAGAATAAGGAACAAATTTAAAGTCTGGCCCTGAAACTGTAAGCAATGTTTCTCTGCCCTTCAAGTTGAGGCTAATTTGAAACTTCTAAGGAGAAATTGTGTCATTAGAGCACTGATAATGTCTGATTATATTTCACCTATAAATGAGTATGTTTCTACATAAACAACTAGAAAGAATAGAAGTTTATGAAAGAATAGATTTGTTTTCCATTGGTTTTCAGGAATCTTTATATGCCGTGAAACATCCCTAATGAATGTCCAATTTCAACACAAAACAGTTAAATGAGCAAAAGCACAGGGCTGTAAATTGTGGGCTACATTGATTTTCTGGCCTGCATACGCAGTAAATTTTTCACATTGAGGCTACCCATGAAGTCCTTTGTTTTCCACTTCTCAGATTTCAGTTTGGAATAACTGAGAGGAAGCTTTCAGAATCTCCTTTCAGAGACATCTTTTGGAGGTGACCTTTGACGTAGAACAAAAAGTTAAAGCATCTGTTCGAATATTGCAAAATTACATTATTTTCAGGGAACTTTTACTGCTTGACCTCGTAGCTAAGATGGTGAAAATATAGTATTAAAACCAAAATTGTCCAGAAAATCAGAAATTCCTTTGGGTTTAAATTCTTTGGGTGATGATTGAGGAAGGAATTAGAAATGTAGCCTTCTCACTGAAAGTCAGGATCCCTCCAGCTAATATACTTGCATAATCTGTTTGTGATAGAAACAAGAGTTCTGTACATAAAGATTTTGGTCAGGAGGTAGAGATGGTTTAAACAAAGAAAAAACATGGATACCAATTCAGAAAGCAAAATTTTATATGGATGTTTAATTTTTCAAGAGAGGCAGTTGCATTCCTTCCAAGATAGCAATAGTCTTTTTGTGTTGGTGTTAGTTTGGGGTTTTGAGGGGTGGTGGTTTTTTAAGAAAGGAGGGAATAATGTGAATAGTGTTTTTTTTACAGGATTTCATCCCATTAATGCTGAGGGGAAGCTTAATGTTTTATCCTCATACTTCAAATAACCAATTTAAATCTTGCTGCTCAGATTCAGCTTGTTTCATGTATCTGTTTAACTTCTGGGAAAACAGACGGCTTTTTGCATCACTGACTTAAGATGCAAGTTTTGACAAAATTACATGTTTTCAGTATTTTTCAGTCTTCGCTTTTCCTTGTAGGAAACTAGACTGCAGGGATTTTTGAGGAAGGTGAGAAAAAGGAAAAATATAACTAAGATTGACTATTGACTGCCTTATCATCCTGAGAAAGCACTTTCCTCTTCTGAGAAAAATAGTGAGACTTACAGCACATTTTTCATCCATGTATTCTCTGATTTGGTGGGAGAGGACATTTATGGGTAGTCTGGTAATCAGAGTCTTTCTAGCAGAGATTGTAAATATAAGTTAGGGCTTTGCTGCCAAAAGGTAGGTTGTTAACATGGGTTAACTATCACATATCAGATGCAAAGTATAATATTGAGGTGAAGACAAGCCAGTGTTATTTTATTTGGAACTAAATCAAATGAGAGCTGTAAATGCCTAGATTAAAAAGAACAGTAGCTCTATTAGGTATTCAAATTCACTTAGTGAGGAATGAGTATGTGAGTAATGCCATGGTAAGGAAAAACAAAAAAGCACTTCTTTTCTCTATAAGACAGCACTAGACCATGATGGAAATTATTTGAGTGTTGCTTTATTTCTTTAGTCAGGCTGAGCCTACACTGATGTTGATAGCAAATGAGTTTCAATTTTGGTTGATACCTCACAATATTTTCCACTGTGGGAGTAAAATTTTCCATTTAATTAAACTGAAAAATACAAAAAATATGAAAAATGCAAACATTACAGTTGGACTAGATGATCATTGTAGGTCCCTTCCAATTGTAATAGTTTAATTCACTTCTCCTCTCCTTTCTTTTCCTCTCCTCTTCCATTCCATTCTATTCTCTGAAAGAATTCATCTTCTTGTCTCATGGCCACATCCTAAGATGAACAAAAGGATCAGGCCTGAGGCCTGAAACACGTCTCCAGGCCCCAGCAAAGAGCAGTTACAGCAGCTCCTAGCAGGATGTCCCCTTCCCTTTACCACTCCCAGTTGCAATGGAAGAGTTTTACAGAGCTTTACTCCTTCGTTACATTTGCTATTCACTGTGGTTAAGTTTCCAGATCAATTTGTGTCCAGTTGATACTCACCTGGTTTTGTGCCAATTTTGATTTTAAGCTTAGGTAGTTCTGTTGCATACCTCTCTGAAAAGTTATATAGCTGTAAAGCTGTAAGCATGTTACTTTTTACATATATATGTATATATATATTGTAGTCACATGTACTGTAAAGCACAAAAAATGAGTAAAACGGTTCAAGGTAGCAAACTATTCTTACATTTGAGAAATCAGAGACTTAAAACCTGTGCAGTATTTGCATTTTCCAGTATGAATCACAACTAGAAATTAGTCTGTACCCAGCAATTAACTGTCAGCTGGTGAAACAGCTTAGCCAAAAGGGAATCTTACGAGTTCTTGGTGTTCATGGTTAGCACTTAAAAACTAGCTATTGTGCAGAAGCATTATATTGCTTTAATCCTGATTAACTTCTGAAATGTGTATCTTCTCAGGCTCCGATATGCCTCTGAGCCATTTAGACTAAGTCCAGGTAAAATAATTTCAGTTCAGCAGATCAGCTTCCTGCTGTGGTACATTGTCAGGAAGTAATGAAAGGTGCTTTCAGATTTGTAAATAACAAGGTTATATAAGGGTGATTCTTCTGTTATAGAAAACTTTGTCAACCAAAGTGTTCATTTTAGTCTTTGGAGATAGTGCAAGCATCTGGAAATCCCTGTTAATAGAGAAAAGAAATCCTACAGATTATATTGCTAAATGTAAAGTCACTAGATTTTTTTTTCATTAAAAATTTTCTCAACTCCTATGCTGAAACTGACGGTTTAAGATTACATATGAGCTGATAAAATTTGTCTCTTAAAGCCATTTCAAAAAGGAACAGTAGATGCTGGAGTTTGGCAGTTGACTTTTGAAATACAAAATTGCGCTTAATTCCTGCACTGAAATTACCACTGACTGTACTACAGGTCAAGAGGTTCTCAAAGGCTTAAGAACCTCCATAAGTTTGGTAAAAATTATTACACTCATGAAGAACAGCTATACCTTCTGAACTCTTTCATAGTACTGATCTGGGCTAGTCCTTTTTAAAATTGGTTGTCATGTAACATAAGGAGAATGAACCAAAGTGACACCAACCCACTGGTAGAAGTGTATTAGACTGTGATGTTATGCCTGTTTATAAAAGATGTGAATTGTCACAACTTCCTGATGTGAAGTCTTGATTTTGTTATTTCAAGCTGCTTTTTTTAAAGCAAGATGCAATAAAAGAGCTAGGTAGGATTTGGACAGTATTTAAGCATGTGCAGGCAAAATTACAGTTCTGATGTTTTACATAATTTTCCTACAATGTACTTGGAGAAACTGAGCTCCTGTTACCTGCACCTTGCTTTCTTATGTGAAACTTTTGCACTTCCACACCACTCAGAATGGCACAGACGAAGTCATAATCACAAAACGTAGTTACTTCTTGCCAGAAGTTGCAGATAATGGTTATTCATGGAGCATTCCTAAAGCAACCTGTAGGATGGGATTCCCCACAAAATGCAATGGTGATTTCTCTTTCCTTTCATGATATGGAAGGCTTCTGCAGTGACAGTTGTCATAGCAGTGTTCTTGCTGTAGATGTTTGTAGATGAAGGACTCTCCCAGAAAAACCTATCTTCTGTATCTACTTTAATATACATAGCACAGCTCTGTATTATGCAGGTCCTGAGGAAATGATTGACACCATACCTCTCATAATCTCCTGCTGCTTGAGCTGTAGCACAGTCTTTACGTAAGATAGAAAGAACTTCCCCTAAGATAGAGCAATTTGAGACAGTCTCAGTAGGTTCTTGTGAGAGTCTTCAGTTTCAGACTATAGGTGTCTGCATTTAGGTATCTAGAAATTGGTGTCTATATGTAATGTTGTATCTATGGTCCCATTTTAGTCTGGAGAGATCTGGACCTTGATTCAGTTGCCCTTCTTGCCCATTTGAGGTGCCTTACGGTATCCACAAGATTGGCAGATGTGACAGAGTAGCTAGAGCTACATATAACACGGTAGCTGTGACCTGTAGTGCATGTCCAGAATTACAGTAGTGAGTAGATAATCTGAGATACTGTGTGGTTCAGCTACAGTCATGCATTCTTAAAAAAAGGGCAGATAAATAATAAAAATGAAATAATTCCTGATAGAAGTCATTGTCTATGAGTGACTGCATCTACAACAGAGCAATAGGAGCAGCACATTTTTGCTTTAAGAGTTCTGCAGAAGATGAGATAACAAAACACATGGAATGAAAATTAGTCAATGTCAAGAGCTACTTGAAGTGTAGCAGAACTAAAGAAAATCTATATTATTACATTTCTTGTACTTTGTTATTTTGTATTTTTGCAAACATTGTACTCATTGCAGGTTATATTTTTGAGAAAAAATATCGTTCTAACCTTTCATTTTTATCTTGAAGTGGACTTTTAATGATTTACCACAACTCAGAATTCTATCCCTGTGATTTTTCAAATGCTTAGAAACCAACATGAACAGTTGCAATCTAAGAAATCAACACTTTTCCTCACAGTAAAAGAAGAGAGAATTTCTCTTCACTGCCACAGGAGCTCATTTCAGGGTAACTTGGTTAGATGGTAAGCTATCGAGTTTTATATTAATTCAGCATTTGATCTGGGACATGTTGTACAACTGGGGGTCTTTTTATGCTGCCCATTTCAAAGGATTCTGGTATCAAAAGCTAGTAGGCCTTAGTGCCTGTTTCACTGCTTAATCTACATGCATTTCAGCAATATTTACATTAAAGAAAAAATGTTGAGGGTTTTTTTTGCCTTGGTAACTTTACTGGTTTCCCTCATTCAAGGAGTCTTCCAATTAGGAAAAGGAAGAAAACTGGAATTATCAAAAACAGCATTCTGAATGGGCTCAGGTACGCTAAAGATCTGTACTGAAAAGATTTGCATGGTAAAATATTTAGAAAGATATGTAATAATTTACATATAAATTGATTTTTCTAAAGGAAAAGGTTAGCTTTCAGAAATTTGAGGGAAGAGGCATGATGCAAATTATAGTTTGTTGACTGCTGAACAAGCTCAAAAATTATAAAAAATGAAATTATAAAAAAAAACAAAGACATTTTGAAAAATGTGTTTCCATAAAGGACATGGAATTAGTTATTAAAACAATGGACCTCCAGTTTCAGAACTTTGACAGAAGCAAAAGTTGAGAGGCTTTCTTGCCTGTGATTTTTCAGGATTGGGGAGGAAGATATTTTAATACTGGTGAAATTTGCAGTGAATAGCATTTTGTTTTCTGTGAAGTTTTAGGATCATTCATTTAATAATATACTATAATGTTTAATACAAGTGTTCTGGATATGTTGCCAACTCAAAAACCAAGCGCTCAAACTCGTTTTCTGTTGACATTTTCCAAACCATTTCTATATTTAGGGATGTTGATTGTGTCTTTGTCAAATAACATCTTGTGAAGTACAGAAGATTGCTCAGAGGGTATGGTGCAGAAATAAATAAGCAATATCCAACTGACCAGCAACCCCTTCCTTCCGTTACTGGAGAACAAAAGTTTTCCCTAGTCTCAATTTAAGAACATGTGCCAAATTGTTACCTCTTCCTCTACCGCTCTGTAGAGTTACTATGTTTAAAAAATGAAGAAATTTTATGTGACTAAAACAAAATAATTTAAAACCCCAGAAGATCTCTCACTGCACAGCTAACATTTCTCAGGCTTAACCACTAGTAAAAGCTTTTTTTTCCCCTCTCCTGTCTCTCCTTAGAGCAATCATCTTGTTTCAAAAAGGGAGTGATTAAAAGTTTAGTGAATACTGCATCACTTTTCAGCCTGACAGAAAGTTCAGTTCTCAGTAAAGTGTTAAGCAGCTTCAAATGGGCAATGAACAAATTTTGCTGCTTGATGATTGCTGAGGGCAAATAATGGGTTCCCTCAAGGATTTTCTCTCCTGCAGGGGAGGATAGCAGAACCCAGCTCAAGCAAGAGAGGAGTCGCTGAGCAACCTCTGTACAGCAGGCCAGAAGAAAATTAGCCATTGCAGGTGAAATGCACCAGCAAAGCTGCTTCATCCAGACAATTTCCTGTTCATGTGAAGGGAGTGAGACAGCCCCAAAGCGTTCCGTGGCAGTCAGGGGGTTAATGCATATTTTAAAACCAATATTTTTAATATTTTGCTGGCCTTTATTTCTAGGCTTTAAAATTACTGTAATTCTTGCTTTTTGTCAGCATCTTTTCCTACGCAGCATATCTCCCAGTTCCCTTCTGTCTACTCTCCCACTGTCTCCCTTTCTCCCTCATTTCTTTCTCATATCCTTCATACGAAGTCTTGATGCTGCTGCCTAGGAACTGGAGAACTTGAACAAGCAGCCAAAGTCAGGCAGTGAAATGAGAAAGGGGTAGTTTTCCCAGGTAATATTTGCATGAGAAGCCAGCTTCTGCTGCCTTCTGCCACCACCACCCCGTCCAGGGAGAGCACACGCTGTTCTTTGCTGCTGCTATCCTGAATTTCGCTTCTTTACATCAATTCCATCAATTTACAGCAAGTCCAGAGAAGCACTTTTCTGAGTCTAATCTGATCCTTCACTGGAGGCAATGCCGACATTCTTGCTAGGTGGTGGTAATAGCCCAGTTCAAGGGATCCTTGTGGTGGGTCTGCAGTTACACTCGCTATCTCACCTCTTAAAACTTCATGGTTTCTTTCAAATCACAATGACATGATAAAAATTTATTGCTGAAAACCTAGGACATGACCTTATTTAGTATTAATGTTCCTAAATCAGAACAGGGGGCTAATATTCTGCATATGAAGATAGATCAAGAAAGTTGGGGCTGTTCAGCCTAGAGCAGAGAAGGCTGCATGGATAACTCGTAGCAGTCTTCCAGTATCTGAAGGGGGCTATAGGGATGCTGGGGAGGGACTCTTCATTAGGGACTGCAGTGATAGGACAAGGGGTAACAGGTTCAAACTTAAACAGGGGAAGTTTAGATTGGATATAAGGAAGAAATTCTTTGCTGTTTGGGTGGTGAGGCACTGGAAAGGATTGCCCAGGGAAGTTGTGAGTGCTCCATCGCTGGCAGTGTTCAAGGCCGGGTTGGACAGAGCCTTGGGTGGCATGGTTTAGTGGGGGGTGTCCCTGCCAAGCAAACAAACAAAAAAAAAAAAATAACAACAACCAGAAAAAGACAAAGAGGTCTTCAGGTGACTGGATAAAAACCTAACTCTGTAAGAAAAATTATTTTCTATGCTTTTTGAGCCCTGTGGTGCTTGCAAAAGCTGCTGCACTTTTGATAAATAAACAGGACTCTTGGAAGAAGCACTAGTCATTATGTCTTTGTTTTGCTAATGCAAACAATTCACCCCACCTCTGAGTACCAGTTAACCCCTTTTTTTCAAGAACACAAGTCCTAAATAGCTGCTTTCACCTGAGCCCTTAGTAGGAGTATAATGTAAAAATTAAGATTCCTGCCAAGGCAGGGTTGTGTTTGCCCACAGTAATTTCAAACAGCATTTCAGAAAATATTGGGCGATGTTTTTTATTTTATTCTCCCACAGTTATCTAACCTGAACCCTGAGAGCTGTCTGTTATTATTGTTGTACACCTCTAATTCGAAGCAGGACAGCTGAAGTTCCTAATTACCTGTTCAATTCTCAGTTTTCAGTTGCATAAATAGCATGTACTGTTTCCCAGTGTGCAGCCACATAGTATTTCTGTACATGACAGGAATGAATACTCACTGAGACTGCTAATCTCAGTGGCTGTGCAGATCTTATTTGCTCTCCCTCCTTCAAAGCTATGAAGTTTAGAGTCACTATTAAGGATAAGAAGTTCATGCTTTAAATCCTTTAAAATCAGGTCAAGCAGCCAACACCTTGTAAAACCAAGATTAAACAGCAAGTGATAGTGCTTAATCCGATTCTGTTAGATTTTACATCAGAAGAAACACATAAGCAATATAAATCTTGTACTGCGTTTTCCTCCAAGGTCCAAATGTGTTTGCTGTTTCTTCCCCAAGCTGTATTAAAAATATTAAACCTTGGCTAAATTAAATGTTTGTATATGCTTAGCATTTAGCTTCCTGAAGTACACTTTATGACTTCTGTCACTGTAATACCCACGTACTTCGTAGACTGATTGGGTATGTTGTTAAAGCTCTCAAATCCTCTCCGAGGCATGCAGAGTCTGATTAGTCCCATTTTTCTGAAGAGGGACTAAAGCATAAAGTTATGTTTAGATCTTTGGCAGGCAGACACTTCACTCTGCTGGACCTACAAATAGTGTCCTCAGTAGGATTTTAAAGTAAAAGTTAATGTCCTTACTTCAGCATCTGCCCAATCAGAATGCAGACAGACATAATTTGACTCAGATTGCAAGAGATTCTATGCACAAGTGCAAAGAAAATCAGGGTAGCAGCTAGAATCTCAGCCTTGAGTGCCTACATTTGAGGCTACATGAACGCCTGACAGAGGTTTTTTCTTCTGGTGTTGCTTAAAATAAGATAGAGGGACTTGCTCCCTACTGCCCATGCTGTAATACCAATAGTCATTTAATACTGATATGAAATGCTGAATATAATGGGACTCCTATACCTGCATGCATTGAAGGCATGAGTTGTGACTTTTCATGGTCAATATATTCTTTGGAGGTGTATAGAAACATCCTTTCCCTATCTGGTTACTGTGATTTCATTTACTCTTGTTATGTGTGATAGCAAGTTGCTGTCTTCTCTAAAGACAGTGACCAAATGGTAGTTGAAGTAACATGAAATTCCAGCATAAAAGAGCTTTCCATAGTTACAGCTTATTTCTCAGACAAAATCGTTATACATCACCGTTTCCGTAAGTATTAAACCACCATTGCTTACATGGGCTGCCTAAGTGCTTTTGGTTTAACCACACAGTCTGAGG
This sequence comes from Amazona ochrocephala, assembly GCA_039720435.1. NCBI lineage: Eukaryota > Metazoa > Chordata > Aves > Psittaciformes > Psittacidae > Amazona > Amazona ochrocephala. Next base: position 54,363,930 of record CM077877.1, read on the forward strand.
TAGCTTCTTGGCTTCTCATGATAGTATGTCAGAGACACTTAGTAATGATAAATAGGTACCTGTAACATGCATTACAAAGCTTTACAAATATTTAAAAAGAGAGAAATTATGTACAGTCTTAGACGTTTCTTGTGCAAATCTTTGACTTTGTGCTATAGAAAAAAAAAAGCTCAAAGAAAGTAGAATTCAGGAACTAATCCATGTCTCTTCATTTTTTTCATTGCTGTTCTGTCTACCTTTGGTTCTTGGTAGCTTTTGTTTTGGGCTGTATCTCTTTGGAAGAACCAGATGTTGCATCATAGTTGCAGTTGATTTCTCATAGGATGTTACACTGTTGTAAAATCCCATAAAATTCCATAGGAAGTTTCCCACGCTTCCTGAAGCTAAATGATGATTTTTCCTACTGCGACTTCAGTGTATCTTTCTTTCTTTCTTGCATAATGTGGTAACTTATCATCTTCCAGCAAAAAATTACTTGAAATATACAAATACAGTTGCATAGCTAAAAAAAAAATATAAAATACTGTTTTCTTGGCTGAGGTCGCAACACCAGTTGAAGATGCTTGCTGTGTTCACAGAGAACACCTTGTGGGTTGGTTTAATTTCAACGGAATCTAGTTGCACAGAACAGGGCCATCCTGCCATGTGAAAAAAAGCATGGTTAAGTGCACCCAAAGTGCATGCCTGATCCAAACTAAAATCTCTAATGTAGATTCTTCCCTTCAGTATAAAGAGTAGTGTCCCCATCAGACACAAACTTCCCCCTTGTGGAATCTGCTAACTAATCACAAGTATTAAATCTGACAAGTAGTAATGATTTAAATGGATGGACAAATAGGTCACCTACCAGATAGATATGCATGAGACCACATATCAATATGCTCAGTGCTATGTCAGAAGGTGGCTGAAGTAAATACTATAGGTCAGAAAAGGGGGAAATTAACCTGTAAAAGACATTAGAAAAAGATGGTGATGCTACCTTACTGAAAAAACTAATCAGTACTTATACGGAATATTTTATGAAATGGCAAATTTCATAAAATATATTTTGCCTCACTTATACCTACAAAAATGTGGGACTTTTTCTTATAAATTATTTTATCTGTGAACCAAGTATGCGTAACGTGTTTTGTTAAGTAAGGAAAATTACCAGTGTAGATAAAAACTGTGTTACCATCATGTGACAAGTTAGAAAACTAGCTCAACTTTATTCTGTATCTCTATTTCCTACTGTTGTAGACAATTCATTTTTTAATTGCTATAAATATTTACAGAAATAGAAAGAATACTTTAGTGTTATCCATTACAACCTAATAAGTCAAAAAATCTACTATCTGACTTAGGCTGCTAAGGGGTCACTGCCCTCTTCTAACTCAAGGAAAGATAACTAGACAAAATAGGGTTTTTTTGTGTGTGTCAGCTTTTAATATTGCCGTTATTTTCAAATCCTCACTATCTTAATGGATAAGGATTTTTTTTAAAAGATGTGCAATAGAGTATTTTGTACAGATAATATTCATCAGGTTTCATTATAAATCAAAATAGCATAGGTCATCCACGTCTAAAGGCTTAAGCATGAACCTGTCTTCTTAAGAGCCTTCCTCAGCTTTATTGCCCAGTTATTTTTATTGGAAATGTGTTGAAGAAATCACCTTTAATGTTTAATAGAAATTATCTAATTCCTAGACAAGCTGTATTGATGGCCTTTTGTTCTTATGCATATTTTATCCATCATCTTAAATAGCTCTCTTTTCTTCCTGGTGTTTAACACTCTTGTGTACTAGAATGTAATCATATCTGGCCCCTACCCAACCATCACAATGTTAGGTTAAGCATGACACATTCTTTTAGCATCCCATGGTATGACACATTCTCTGTTCTTTTGATTATCCTAATGGTCACATTAAAATGACCAATTAATCCCTTGTTGATATGTTTAATTTGTTATTACAATTCTTTTCAAAGTGCTGAGAAGACAACCACAAATAAATGAAGTTCGTTCATTGCACATGCATTCCAACAGTCCTTTCTGTCCTTATTTTAATAGAAAACCAGATTACCTAACTAACAAATAACCCCTAAACATAATTATGACTTTCATAAGCTGTGTTTATAATAAAATGAACATCAGGAGGCAGCTATGATTTACCACCTCGTTTCTGCCCACTGGGACTCTGCTCTTTATCAGCCATCAAACCAGCAGCTACTAGATTGGTTCACACAAAGGTAACTCAAATGCACCGAGTTCCACCTTATTTTAAGCCAGCCTCAGCACAACATTTGCTTGACAGTTTGTTTCCCAAATTGCTATCACCCACTTTGCTTTTAAGCTGCAGGTTGACAAGGTCTGTTCCATGGAAAATCCCAAATCTAATAGTAACCCTGAAGTTAGAAGTAATGTTTCTGCTCCCTGGAGGACATGGCTCATGTCATAGAAGTAGACTTGCTGGTCAATCAAACCAATTAGCACATGCCTACTTGCCTTTCTTATCTCCCAGGGTTTGCAATGTGTTCTGTCATCTTTAGACGTGTTTACCAGGAATGTGATTTCTAGAATGAAACTCCAATTATAACAGCATAAAAACAACATATGGAACTGTCCTGGGTTCGGCAGTAGCAGTCATTTTTCTCCTTCTTAGTAGCTGGTGCAGTGCTGTGTTTTTGACTTTCAGCCTGGGAACAGCGCTGATAACACCCATGTTTTCAGTTACTGCTCAGTAATGTTTACTCCGACCAAGGACTTTGTGAGTCTCATGCTCTGCCAGGGAGGAGGGGAATCCGGGAGGAAGCAGGGACAGGACACCTGACCCAAACTAGCCAAAGACATATTCCATACCACAGCACATCGTGCCCGGTATATAAACTGGAGGCAGTTACCTGGAAGGGCTAGATCACTGCTTGGTCGGGCTGGGTATCAGTCAGCGGGTGGTGAGCGGTTATATTCGCTTCCCTTGTTATGTCCCTTGTCATTATTATTATTGGTGGTAGCAGCAGTGGTTTGTGTTATACCTCAGTTACTGGACTGTTCTTATCTCAACCTGTGGGAGTTACATTCTTTCGATTCTCCTTCCCATCCCTCTGGGAGCAGGGGGAGGAAGGGGGGGCAGTGAGCTAATGGCCGCATGGTTCTGGATTGCCAGCTGGGTTTAAATCACAACAGGAACTGCCAGAGCTACCATTTTGGTTTTGGTTTTTTGTCTTGTTTTGTTTTGGTGATTTTTTTTCTTTTTTTAAATAGAAATTCCTCAGAAGCTTCCATAGTTGAAAACTGCTTATAAAATGCTTTAAGATCTTTAGATGAAGAACAGTAAATAAATGCAAAGTATTAGGTGCTTTAATTTGGGCTAGAATCATGCATACTATGCTTATTTAGGAGGAAAAGAACAGTATTAGTACAATATGCAGACTAAATATCTTGTAAATACTGTGAGACTTGTATAGATAATAAGAAATGACAACGTATCAACAGAAATACAGTTTTATTAGTCTAAAATTTTTTTCTGTTCTCGTTTATATAAATGGCTTGAAGCTCTAGAAAAATCATGGAGGGGAAGATTTGGAATCACTTGGTCCCTTAACATCAGCAATCTGGATAGGTGATGTAATTAAAAGAGCTGAAGAATCTAGCTGTCAGATAATCACAAGCTTAGCTTTTCAAATAGGGAGAGTTTTCAGAGTGTTTTCAAACACTGTGAATGCAATTCACATGACCAAGTGCAGTGTAGACATCTTCATCTGCACTGTCACTCTTGGTATTTTTATAGTAAATAAAGAGAAATAAGCGCTTCAGGGTGCAGTTTATGTAGAATCATAGAATGGTTTGGGTTGGAAGGGACTTAAAGACCACCTAGTTCCAACCACCTGCCGTGGGCAGGGACACCTTCCACGAGACCAGGTTGCTCAAAGTCCTATCCAGCCTGGCCTGGGCAACTTCTCTGGGCATCTGCTCCAGTGTCTCACCGCCCTTTCAGTGAAGAATACGTCCTTAATGTGCACTCCACTGTCCGTATTTCTAAGAAGCACTATCTGTACTTCTAAGCACTCAAACTATTTACTAGCTAAAAAGGGACCCTCCTGTGATCAATTTGGATACAGGTATCTGCACTGACAGCGTCACAACTTAGATGACATGAATGCACATCCTTAAATAAATGTCACAAATCAAACCTTTCCCCAAAGTCACTCTTTACCTTGCAGTATAAGCGTAGACTTGTGAAAGTGAATACTCCATTACCTGTGTTTCTGTGTTATGAATTGTGACAAAATAGCATTTTCAGAGCAGAGGGCAACCATGTCTTTAATAAACTGTATAGAATTAGTGCAAGCTTCACCCACCCTTATATCTTGTCACACCCATGCACACTTGCACACTTCTCTACCATGAAGCAGAGTTTACAGTGGTTTAACATGTCTGACTGTGGGTAAATCCTGCTATGGGGGGGGGGGGGGGAAATAATAATAATAAAAAAAAATTTTGTGGGGCTTTTTTTCCCTAGTTTTATCATATATATATATATATGCAAACAGTTTTTTACTAGTTTTGCCCCTACTATTTTTATGTTTTGTTTTCTTGTTTACAAGCTGGTCATTGTAACCTGAATGCTTTGTAACTATAGTAGAGGGCAGTTTAGGGAAATGCTCCTCTCTATCATACTCATTATGTATTTCTCCAGAGACAATTTAAAGTGCTGTATAAGGAAAATAAACATTTAGAACAAAAAAGGAGAAGAGAGTCATAAGAGGTTAAGAATTCTAAATTTAACATCCAGTCACTAACTATAAATATTTAAAGTACTATTGATGATGACGAATGAAGTGAAATGGTTGTCTGGAAATAATGGATCAGTCAGAAATTCTGACTGTGTATTTGTAGAAATAAACATTTTCTTGCCAACTGGGCACTTCTATGGAAAGGAATGTATTTTTAATTTTTTTTTAGTTTATACAGTTAGAAGAGGCCTGCAATGCATGTTATTGCAGGTTGGTGAGAGTAAGTCAATATTTTTAGCATTATTTTTATTGTAGCACAAAAAGAATTGCACTTAAAATTTACAAGTGTGGATCCAAGTATTGGTAGTCTTAAAAAGTGGCAATGAGTTGGTAATCATGTCTATTTTTAACAGTCACAAATTTATTACTTTCTGAGGTTTTATGATTAACATCTAGAAATACTCTGATTGATGCACAGTTTTGTATTTTATTCACACTTGCTGAAGATTCCTGTGGCTACATACATTAGTGTGCATAAAAATGTGTAATACTGACTTTAAAAGTTCCATATTTATGCACATACATAAATATTCACACAAGAAAGACAGCAAAACACGTTGGATAATGTTAGAATTGTGTTAGGGTGATCAGTAGCCTATTATCTGAGTGTGATATGTCAGAAGTCATGCTGAGAGGAAAATTAGAAAGAATCAGCTGCTATGATTTCTATGACTCACTGTGCACCATTTAGGTTGATTCAGGCCTCTTCCTCAGCTCCTGGTTTTTGTTTGTTTGGGATGGGTTTTGGAAAGTTTATCTTTTGTATGTGGAAAGGGTCAGTCACATGCTTATTAAAAATCTGAGCATGATTCTTCTTACTTGATGGTGCTCTTCACGGTTTTGAACAGTGATTGGTGTCACCTTTCGTTCAAGGTTCCAGACCTCCAGCTCCAAAAGGACTGTGTGAATGACCTTCTTAATACAATTTGGCATAAACATTTGCATTTTATGTTCTTAATGCTTTTCTTTTTCCTTCTGTCTATGCACATCTTGCATTAGGAACATTTTTAGCAAACTTTCATGGAAAACTGTGCTCAGAATTAATAGAATCTGATTTTTATATCACATTTGCAAGTGATCATGCTAGCAGTAAGAAGTTAAGCATGCTTGACAAGAATTGTCTGCTAAAGTATGTGTTCTCACCATTCAGACACTCACAAACAGACATTGTCTTTAGAGCTTGCTGGAGCAAAGTTATAATAAATAGTAACAGGGATGAGAATTATATTATTTCTGTGGTCAGCCATGAGCTGCTAACACAGTCCAGCTGTTTTTACAGGTTGTCCAATGCCTGTATATTTCACTAATGGCCAAATGTGAAAAAAAAAGTAAAACTACTAAGAAAATTTGAGGTGGTGGATAAGTGTTGGTTTTGGTGGTTTTCTTAATCTCCTTTGATATATGACAGTCTTTTTTAACCATAGGCACAATAAATTAATCTCTAGGGACAGTTTTTTCACTTTTGTTGACCTGTGTCCTCAATGCAGATTCTAATTAGATAACGAGGGCCAGCCTTCAATACCAACAGCTACATGCCCAACCCATGTCTTATTAACCATATCTGTGTTATAATACTATATGTGTATGTGAGTTACTGCACTGGTTGTAGCCCTTAGTCTGGTGAAGATACATGGGGAACTGAATCTCTGTCTTGGTAGGTGTACAGAGAATAAATCTTGGCAGGGGTCGATAATGGTTTCTTTGTGTTCACTTGGCAAAGTGAAGAAACCACTGAGGTTTTGGATTATGTTGCTGACCTTGTAGCATGTGTGCTAAAGATAACCAAACTCAGGCCACAGAACTTGATGTGCAAATGAGAAGCAGGATGAGACAGCAAATGAGTAAAAGACCTTATAACTTTGAAAGGTAGGAAATATTTCTGGCACTTCAGAGGGCCAGCAGTTTCCTTTTTCTGTTCTCTGATCCTTCAGAGTCTCTCTCTCCTCCCCAAGCTAATTCTCAGGGGTGCCTGAGCGACAGTCTCCCACACTGCATCATTAAGACTTGCCTCAGGAATTTAAAAGCATGTCATTAGCAGTTTCCTGAAATAATGGATAAAAAATAAAAATAAATCAATTCAAATGCGAAGGTCAATACCTTCTTGGATGAGGTAGGAAGAAAGTGGAAGTAGTTTTCTGGACTCTTTTTTGGCTTCTTTCAGAAATGACAGTTTGCAGCAGTGAATTCACATACAGTTGATATTGTGAGCTTTTTAAATCTGTATTTAAAATCCTTATTAATAACAATAACTGCTACAATTACTTGTTAATGTAATGAATTATTGTGATTTTGTAGTTCAGTCTAGGATAGGCATATCATTTGAGGGGCAGCAACTTCTCATAAAATCCATATTTGTTCATTTATTTGTTAATTTTCTTAAATTATGGGTTTAGTAGCTTAACAAATCTGTATTTTTTTTTTTGTTGTTGTCGTTGTTGATGTTATTTGAGCAGCCAAATTTTTATCAGACATGTCAGCCTAAGGTGATGTGTTCCTTAGAACAGTTTGCCAGCAATGTGCAATTTGGTTCTGCAGAATTTTTTCCAGCATTTGCTCAAATGCCTGTGGCCAAACAAAAAATGGATGTCAGAATATTGCGCTAATGAGAAGCATTGCCAAATGATAAAATATTAATTCTTTTACTTTAGATGCAGATATAAGAGAAGAAGCAATTACCCCTACTTTAATTGTTTCATAGATGAGTACAATTATTGTGTTATTCATTCTGTTTGCAGACCAAATGTAAAAAATAGCATCCACATCATGTAGTCAGAGATTTCATTTTAAAGTTTAGCAGTGTTAGATATATTAAAGCAATAAACCAAGAGATTAAACTTTCATAAACAGTAAGAGCTCATTGTTTTGTAAATGGGTGTATAATAACATCTTTGTAGCTCAAATGAAACCATAAAACTGACTGGGTGCTTTAGTCTTTCTGCAAACTTTTGATTTATCTTTTTAATCACTTGTTAGCTTTTGTGTATAGCAATTAACCATTGAAAATGGGCTTCAGTCTTCTTGCTGCATTATTCTTCTCTTATTGAACTGCTGTCATTTCTTCATGATGACAAGCAACTTAGAGGTGCAAAAAAAAAGCGGTTAAAGTGAATGTGAATCCCCCTGCTACAGGCTTTTGTTACTAATGAATGAAGTGATAGCTGTTGCTGGAATGTTAGATTTATCTTTCTTCGTGATTTGTACCAGGAAGAGTGAATAGGATACCTTTGAAAAGATAGTGTAAACAGTCCGCAGTCACAGAAAGACTGCAGCTAGAGCTTAAATCCATAATGCCAGAGATAATATTAGGAAAAGGTTAACTAGACTCATTAACTAGATTGCAGTTTTGAAACTTGCTGTAGCTGCAAATAAAAAATTTATTAAAACAAGCGTTATGGTCAGTCTATTGCAGGGACCTTCTAATGTTCCAAACATTTTTTATTAAAACCCCACCAAATATTTAGATATACATAATTAAGAAAATGCAACATAATAAATGATAAATACCATAACTGCTATAAAAGTGTTAAACACTCTATAAAACTGCTGGCATATGGACTGTAACAGCCATTGATAGCAGTAGCTATACCTAAGATTGGGAAGCAGTTTCTGGATATCTGCAATTATTTCAAAGTTCTCCAACTATGCCTTATGATAACTGTTTTTTTGTTTATTTGTTGTTTTGGTTGGTTTTGTTTTGTGGGGCTTTTTGTTGCTTGTTTGGTTTTTTTGGGGGGGGGTTGGTTTTTTTTCGTTTTTCTTGAGAGAAAGACTGTTCATGCCTAGCAAAAGTTGCTAGGACCCTCTCTGCCCCCCTCTGCCATGTTATTGCTTCAGGGCTAAAAGGACTAAAGAGGCCTAAGAACATATTTTGTCATTGAACAAATCTGTTGAATCAAACTGCCATTTTTTATGTGTCGACTTCTGAGAGGTGAACAGCACCCTAGAGAAAACTGCTCTGTGGAAGAAGAAAAGTAATAACAACAGCAGAATTTCAGTTTTCATTTCCCATTGCAATCCAGCTGCTTGGAAATGTTATCCATCTCTGTGCCCAGCCCATAACGAAGAGAGAATCATAACTTGGGAATGCTTCAGTGCTGATGGGATTGAGTCTTTCAAACTTTTAAATGGTAAATGCCCTCAGTAACTTTCTGGTTTTTTTCCTTTGCTTTTAATTTCCAGCATCCTGTCTTCATATTTTTTCTTAAAGCTTTTATTGAATTTCACGTTCATGTATTTAAAATGCATTATTTTAGTCTATCACATTAATTACTCTCTGCATCCGCTAATGATTTTTTCTGGCAAATATAATCAGTGTGGCTCTGCAAATAAGCTTGACCTAAAAATACACCAGAGATGTCATGGAAGAAGGTAGTAAATCCTGAAACAGAATTAGCTTTGAATTCTGCCTTTTTAGATGACTTTCCAGCCACAACTTGCATCAGTCACTCTGTGTATTGCTAGGTTATCTCTATAGTATTCTTTTAAATAATTTTAGTTGTGTGGTGTTTATATAGGAGGGAATGGAAAAAGGAGAATTTGAGGGATGAATATGATATTTTTACTTTCATTTTTTTAAGCTACAGACATTATTTGCATGTAGCTTTTGTGGTATAATTATTTGGTGTTTGTTCTGCTGACATTGCGGTGGGTTAGCAGTGCAGATAATAACAGATGACAGTTCCTTTTGTGGAAGTTAAGAACTAGCTGATTAATTGTTATTATGTTGCACTCTGGAGGAAACCTTGTAATTAAACCACAAAAAAGCTGCGTTAACATAATGTTAAGGGTCTGACTTAATCCCACAAAAGCAAGAAAATTCAAAGTTAATGATGAACAGCATTGTGTTACAGTGTTTTAGGCCAAGTGCTGTTCTTTGGAAAAGAGCTTTGTCTGACTATTGTGTTTGTGTCTGTGTGTGATTAGGGCAGCTGTGTTTAAATCAAATAAGTCCTTTGACTTTTCTTTGGGTGTGCGTGCAGATCAGGCTTTATAGAAAAGACTATTGAGCACTTGGCTTAGCAGATCTGAGCTATGTCTGATGCTAGATCTCATGCTTCCATGTACCTAGTCTGGCTTTAAACCAAAGGATGAGCTCCTCAGTAATTCCTTTATTTGCAAGTATTTTTCCTGAAAGCCTATCACACTAGTTTATGTGGCATATTTTGAATTTCAGTAAGATTCATGTCTTTACATGTATAATATGGAAGAAAAGACATCATCATTTAAAGGAGTTCTTTCCTAGAAGCTAAAATCTTCTAAGTTTTAATGCACACTTTGTTCTGGAGACAATTTTAAATTATTCCCGCAGTCACACTTCCTGCTTCACATGTCTTTAGCTCTTTTATCTCACCTGTATATACTGACAAGTTTTCAAATGCTGTGGAGAAGTCTGTGGAGACAAACAGTTGGGATGAAACATACCACTAAAATTCATGTAGTTAAACTTTTGTGGTAAAACAACTACTAGTCTGACAGGCTGATCACAGTGTCTGCTTCCCCATCTCTCCTTCCTCCATTCCAGCCCTGGAGTCTTGGAGAGCTACAAGATCTACCTGCAGCCTGGGTTGTTAGTTATCATACCCTTCTCCACAGCAGCTGTTTGGGAGCTTTGATATTCCTGAAAGGTCTTGGTTTTATATAGTCACCTTTTGTGTGAACAATTCAGGTAGCACAGATATTAATTCTCTATTCGCTAGCCTGTGTGATCCTGTGGCAATTTAATACCCCATTTCACATCTATCGTAGGTAGAAAATTACACAAAGGTTGATAAGGTTGGCAGTGAATTGGCAAAGACTGATGATTATCTGAAAAATTCACATCCTCTAATAAAAAGACTTATCTCCTTAGGTATGGGCATCCTCCCACCTTGCATCCCTAAAGATTATGTTAACATATTTACAGAAAATTAATGTCAGTGCTTGATACCAGAGAAAGAAATGCATAAGTTCATGAATTGATTACAGGATTCATGTATAGTGGGTTATTTCTTGGCATTTTTAAAGACGTGTACCATAAAAATAATTTCAAGAGCTTGTTACTAACGGACAGTAATGACAAGTGAACTGTCTATCTTAAACCTTTATGACAACAGAAACAGTTTTTTAAATATTGAGAACTCACTCAATTATGAAATTTATGCAATGTAAATGGACTCCAGAGATATGATTGCGATTCTAAGAATAGAGTAGTTTGCAAGCTGTCACAGCTAAAACATTCAAATTGAAAATGCATTTTTAATGTAGTTCTAAGGCTCTAAAAACAGTAAAAAGGAATCTTTAACTTTTTTTTCCAGTTTTCAGATTTCAGACTTAGTCCAGTACACATTTTAGATGCATATTCCATCAAATCTGTCCTACTTAGTTATCATGCGAACTCATCAACCACTGAATTTTAAATATGATGTAGTTGTCCTTGTTTTGGGAAGATAAAAGTATACATATTACCTCCAAAGGGTTTGTTATTCTAACTTGTCACCCCTATAAATATGCAAGAAGCAAGTCCTATAGAAGAAACACAGGGTTTAATTTTTGAGCAATTTTTTGTTTATTGGGTTTTATTTCTAGAGCATACTCTTTTTCTGTGCTGTCCTAGATCTGAGCATACAACATCTCTCTGGCTTTCTCTGAGCTTTCCTAGCTCTTTTTATGTGCACTTCTAAATTGCATCATTTGCTTTTCATCCCCTCTCTCCCTCTCTCTCCTGGAGAGGAGTCTGGCTGCTAGCATCCGCACAGACAAGGTAGCCCCCAGCCTCCATCCTCCTGGCTACCTCATGGAAGTGCCATAGTTTGCATGCAACTGATACACCTGCATCTTTAGCTTTCTGGTTTATATAGGCCTTCTAATTAATTTTATCTTTCTCCTAAATGAAGGCCAGACACTACACTCACTGACTCCAATGATATTTGTTCTCTAAGCAGACTATCTATAATAATTTAATTTTGCTTTATTAAACCACAGAACTAGGTCAGTTGGTATTTTTTTAATAGATGCAAACTAGAACCTTAGAGGTTGCAGGAGTTTTTACCTATTTTATCCACAGAGGATCCTAATGTGTGTAGCAACAAACGCCAAAATTGTTATCTCAAGGAATCTTCTTAGAGCACCAGTAAGAGCCTTATCTTCATGTCTGCAGATACCTGACTTTAACTTGTGCTTGACAAGCATGTTAAAAATGGTCACTCATGAGACACAGATCTCTCACCATACAGCTACTGCATACATTGCACAGCTGGCTGTCATGAAGCTAGCAAGATTTTTCTTTCATGATCAAACAGGAGCTTAACATTTGAAGCATTCAAGAAGCTTTTCATTATTGTCACTTCTGTGTCTTCCTGAAAATGCTAAGAAAACTACGGAACTGATGGACAGGGGCAGAGCAGTTGATGTCATCTACCTGGACTTGTGTAAAGCCTTTGACACTGTCTCACATGACATCCTTCTCTCTAAATTGGAGAGACATCAATTTGATAGGTGGACCACTCGGTGGATAAAGAACTGGCTGGATGGCCGCATGCAAAGAGTAGTGCTCAGTGGCTCAATGTCCAGCTGGAGACCAGTAACGAGTGGTGTCCCCCAGGGATCGGGGTTGGGACCGGTCTTGTTCAACATCTTTGTGGGTGACATGGACAGTGGGATTGAGTGCGCCCTCAGCAAATTTGCCAATGACACCAAGCTGTGTGGTTCGGTTGATATGCTGGAGGGAAGGAATGCCATCCAGAGGGACCTTGACACGCTTGTGAGGTGGGCTGATGCCAACCTAATGAAGTTTAACCATGCTAAGTGCAAAGTCCTCCACCTGGGTCAGAGCAATCCCAGGCACAGCTACAGGTTGGGCGGGGAGGAGATTCAGAGCAGCCCTGCGGAGAAGGACTTGGGGGTGTGGGTTGATGAAAAAATGAACGAGCTGGCAGTGTGCGCTTGCAACCCAGAAGGCCAGCCATATCCTGGGTTGCATCAAAAGGAGCGTGACCAGCAGGTCGAGGGAGGTGCTCCTGCCCCTTTACTCTGCTCTCGTGAGACCTCACTTGGAGTATTGTGTGCAGTTCTGGTGTCCTCAACATAAAAAGGACATGGAAGTGTTAGAACAAGTGCAGAGGAGGGCCACGAGGATGGTCAGGGGACTGGAGCACCTCCCGTATGAAGATAGGCTGAGAAAATTGGGGCTGTTCATCCTGGAGAAGAGAAGGCTGCGTGGAGACCTCATAGCAGCCTTCCAATACCTGAAGGGGGCCTATAGGGATGCTGGGGAGGGACTCTTCATTAGGGACTGTGGTGAGAGGACAAGGGGTAATGGGTTTAAACTTAAACAGGGGAGGTTTAGATTGGATCTGAGGAAGAAATTCTTTACTGTGAGGGTGGTGGGGCCCTGGAATGGGTTGCCCAGGGAGGTTGTGAATGCTTCATCCCTGGTGGCGTTCAAAGTGGGGTTGGACATAGCCTTGGATGGCATGGTTTAGTGAGAGGTGTCCCTGCCCATGGCAGGGGGGTTGGAACTCGATGATCTTGAGGTCCTTTCCAACCCTTACTCTTCTATGATTCTATGATTCTAAAACACTTTTCCATTGTCCAAGCACCACCCACCGAAGATGTACTTTTAGCAAAGTTGCCAGCTCCATGCTGAATGAGTACCTTGCTATTTTTGCTGAAACTAGACCCTTGCCAAACTCTGCCTGTTGGGTCCCCCTTAATCTGAAATAAGTCGAGCACTGTACAGAAGCCAGACGCAGGAGGACACAAAAACTACATTGGCAAATGATCTGTCAAGTGACCCATGAACAAAATCGAGATTGAGTTGCCCTTTGAAATAAACCTATTTGAATTTTATTATCTCTAGAGCACCTTGTGTCTCTAATCTTGTGAAAGGTTAGTATTCCATCCATCAGAGCAAGATTAGAGCTCTCGTTGATGCCTGTGCTTGATGATAACTGAATGCAGCAGTTTGGGCTGGAGGAAGGAGATTCATTACCATCAACAGTTCAAAAAAAGATTGGATAAACAGATGCTCGGGGAAGCAGGTTCACAGCATAGAACATATATATTCCAGGTCAGGATAGCAGAATTGTAGGAGCAAAATGCCAGCAAAGATCTAAACCTTTTAAAAAGAATCCAGGCAAAGTAATGTTACCTTATTCCCATCCTTTTATTTTGTGTCACCGATTAGCAGACCCACATGTCTGCTGCCTACAATGCTGATCACTTCCTCAGTTTATCTATCCAGAAAAAAGCTAAGACTGAAGGAATAAATGAGAAAATAATAAAAGAAAAAAAGAAAATCCAGAGCTCATGACTGGATTAATTTCCACGATTAATGTCCACCAGACAGAAGCAAAGAAGGCAGATTCTGTGGTGTTAAAACATAATGCTCTGGGTTTATTAATTCAGAAGTTGTCCCTCTCCTACCTCAGGTAAAAATCATTCCTCCAGTGTTATGTCTTCTTAAAGCTTACCTGACATTTTGAAAAAAACTTTTGTGAACAGGCATCGTTTTCATCTCCTTGTTTGTCTGAACTTTCTAATTTTGTATTATGCTCTGATTTATACACGTGATTAAGTTAATAACAGTGACCTTCCTTCTTGTTTTAAAAATAGAAATATGATTCAGTTCTGCATTGTTCTGTGGCAGTGTCAGCTCCAGCCCTATGCATTCCTTTGAGAGTGTAAAAGTAATCCAAAGAATTAAAATGTGTGTATTTTTCTAATCCTTTAGTTCCTCCTGGTGGGTCTGGATTTGTGCCTCTGGCTTTTCTATCTGTCCAGAGCAGACCATGTATTCATGATGTCACATTTGGCTTCGAAGGATAACAAGAGACCCTTCAGCCCTGATGCCAATGTATCAGCCAGCAGCAAAATAGCATGAGACTGAATTTTTTATTTGCTGTCAAACTTTATAACATCACAAAGGAAAAAGAAATAGAGGTAGTTCTGAGGTATTCCATAGGCAGAGGCATGTTAAAGCAGTAGAAATGGTTGTGTGCAAAGTTGGAATCTGTTTAGCTCTTAGGCAGTATCTGCAGTGTAGTCACAAAATTTAAAACAAAAAACAAAACCCAAGTAAAACAATGCCAAAATAAATCTCAATCTGTAATAAATTGTACTGAATTTGTAGTAACTTATACTGATGCTCACAGTATAAGAAATCATGACTTTCAGCATAATCAGATTAAATCAGAGCCTGTGACAGAATGTACAAACTTTGATGTCTCCTCAGAATAAGTGAAAGTGCTTAGAAGAGGCCAGTTTTAAAGCAAATAACAACAACAAAATCCAGGGTGTTTATGGTGTTATGAAATATTTCTGTACAACTTCATTCCAGAGACAAAAGCTGTTGTTTCCGTCTAATCAACAAAAAAGATTTTTCAGAACTCTCTACAGTTCATTTTCAGCTACTTAGCCAATTTCCTGTATTTAAGGGACTAACACTATAAACTATACATGAGTGCATAACTCTAATTAAAGTGCTTAATGACTAAATATGTACTAGGTAGGCTCTATGGCACCAATAGCTATTATTGTGACATTAAACGTAAAAATTTCAATTGAAATGTGTTATGCATACACATATTTCAGGCAAGTCTGAGTGGACATATGGTCTTTACAAGAGGAATGTGTGACTAATAAAATAATGCTTCTTCAGTGAAAGTGAACAATATTTTTTACGTAATGGGTTGAATGAGCAGTATAATTTAATGCTGAACCCTAATATGAAAGTCACCTATTGGAAACACATTTCTAATTATATGTTATGTAAATGGGGGAGCACTGAAAGTATAAGGTCATCTGGGCTACATAAAATTATAATGTACTTATGAAGTTTCTTATTATGGAAAAGGAGCAGTGTAATTAGTGTCACCGAGTATGTAACATACCTAATGTTTTCATTTTCTGAAGTTATTGCTGTTTTATTGTGAGTTTGAAAGTCTTCCCACAGTTATTTAGGTCTCCATTCAAGGCAGTATGTTGTCTCAATTAAAAAACAAGTGTATTCTCTCTTGTGTCCTTTTCAAAGAAATACATATTTTTCTTCTAGCTGTACTGAGATGTGTGCCCCTTACTGTGTTTTTGTCTCAGTGTTTCTCCTAAATGACTATTATATATACATTTGGAAAACATAAATAAAGAAGTTATTGGATAAAAAATTTTACAATAATTTCTTACAATAGATATTTGTTTTACTTCCCTATCTTACCAGACAGCTTTACAAAACTCTGGTCTTTCAGATGAAGTTGTTGAAGAAGCACTAAAATCACCTTATTGAGCAGTAATACATATACTCATGTGTATTAAATGAAAGTACTAGGGCTGATCCATTGGGTCAATATGAAGAGAGGGTCCTGCGGGTGTGAAAGGGAGCCCCCATTTTAGAGTCACAGCCAGACTTCTGATCTAAAGCCTTCTTCCTCTCCCCATGGAGAACATAAAGGCAGAGCTGGAGCAAGGCTTCATACCGAGATTCCTCAGTCCCATATCTGGAGTGAAGCACCGCGTAGCCTGGACGACAGATCGTCCTGCATTTGACAAGATGATACACAGTTTTTGGGGTCCTTGTTCTGCCTATGTGGCATTGATAGGCTGTATCCAAGGAACTTCTGGAAAACTGAAGTTTAGTTATCTTCTTATTACTTTCTCCCTTTTATTCAATTGCCATTTCCTTGTTTTTCTGTCTTCTCTACTACAATTTTTGTCCTCTCTGGCTTTTGCTTTCCCACGACACCTGTACTGCCTCATTTATGCTTGTTTATACTCCTATATTTTAATGTAATTTAATTTCTGCAATAGTATAGCACAGGAAAACAGACATAAGGCCTGTAGTCAGCATGACTCACCTTGGACACTTCACCACCTGCTGCTCAGTAGGACTGCTCAGCTTTTCGACTTGTTCCTCAACCTCCGTCTCAGAGGGCTGTCACTCTCAGCTGGCGTGATTTTTTTGAGAAGAACAGTTAGTGGGAGTTTCAGATCAAACGTGACACAGCATTAATGTTTGGGCAAAAAAACCTGGAGAAAAATACTATAATATTAGACAAGGAAATAATATCTGGCACTAATTTTAGTCTCTGAATGGAAACACTTTGCCAACAAAAGTGACACAGAATCTCCACTAGGCTCAGGAGGACGCACTGGACACCAATGAGGAAAATTTGGCCTGTGCCTGCACTCCCCCATCAAGCTGTCTGATAAAGGCCACGTAATATGAGGAATTACATCTGTCTGAGACATAAGGATGAAGATTGTACAGTACAGAGGGCACACAATGGTGTCTCGAGATTGCAGAGATGGAAAAAGCAGTAAACGGCAGAAAGTCTGGAAGTCCAGTGGCTGCTATCCAAAAAGAAATCGCCTCAACAAACAGACAGACAAAAACCCATTAAAAAGAAATCCAGAAATACGTTCTATATTGCCTAGTTTCTACGGACACATACCACTTAATTTCATGGTAGGACCATAGGAAGGAGCTACAGGCATTGTTTATTTGCTTAGCAAGTCTTCAACTTGTGTGTTCATTGAAATATTATTGTCCGTATGTTCAATATATTAAGCAACTAATCCACAGACCAGCATAGAAGCACAAAAGTTCCATATCATTACGTGAAATACCCATTTAGATGGAAGCATTATATGCAATACAGCAGCTAATAAATGGGAACAATTCCCCAGATAAACTTGTCCTAGGAATTTTAAGGCCACTCCTCTGTAGTTCAGTCAAAGAAAAAGTAGATTATACTGTTTAATAGCTAATATAAGCCTAAATATATAGAAATCTTGCAAAGATTATTTTTTCAGCTCATGATAATGTCTCTTAACACTGAAGTTTCCTTCTGATTGGAAAACTTTCCCAGTAGGCACACTCATAAGAGAAAAGAAGTTTTTTATTGAGAAGATAGGTCAGATAAAAATTGATCATGCAGTTTCTTGATCCAGTGAACTGACGTCTGCAGATGAAGATTTCTGTTGACTTAAAGCTATTCAAATACAAACTTCATTTTTTGATCCCTGATCTTTGAAACATCCAGGTATGAAAGTTTATTGACGTCACAAAACCACATAGGGGACCCAAGATCTTCCTACCAGTACATGCAAGCAGATCCAGGTTCTGAAATAGTTTCCTTCAAAATAAAAGATCTTTTCCTACATTTATAACTTCTTTGAAGTCACCTGTATTATCCTTAACCTGAATTCTTAACCATATGCTTAATCTATGATTTTATGCATTGCCTTAAGTCTCTGATTGCCCAAATATGCTCTCCAAGACCATTGTTGCTCCTTAACTTTCCTACTATTACCTTAGAAAAAAAAATCATCCCTCTAACAAGCTGAGAACATCTAAGTTGACTTTCTGACATTTAAGTTAATTTAATTTGATGTCACAAAAGAGAAAGTTTCTTACTTTAGTGAAGTTTGACTGTGTAGCTCAATTTACAAGCAAGAAATTCAATCATACCTCTGTATTATTAGTGTAACAAATAGTACAGCATGCAGTGTACGAATAGTCAAGAAGCAACTGGGAAAACAGCCTGGATGTAATACTGCTTGGCCTTAATGGTGCATGGGATTCCTTTGAGTGTGGATGTGGAGAAATTGGATAAGCTTAAAAATAAGCAAATTATCTTTCAGGTAGTTTTATCGTTTTTTTTAGCAGTGTTAAACCATAACAGAAGTTATTAGCTGCATTCAGGGGTGTCTGGAAAAACCATCAACATGGCTTCATTACCTCTTAAACTGCAGACTT
Source organism: Amazona ochrocephala (assembly GCA_039720435.1). NCBI lineage: Eukaryota > Metazoa > Chordata > Aves > Psittaciformes > Psittacidae > Amazona > Amazona ochrocephala. The sequence goes on from CM077877.1 coordinate 54,382,429, forward strand.
ATGTACAAAATTGACTTTATAGATATAATAATTTCAATAGGAGGTTAAACTTCAAACTGCTCTTACAGCAGGCTTCTG